>CM068580.1:71624156-72359781 GCA_035048485.1 Pteria penguin | reverse complement strand
GGTTGATTAACCAAACTAATATGAAAAAGTAATAAAAATGAACATTAAAGACCTTTCGCTTGTATATGTTCCGCAAGTTGGGGAATTCATGTCAGCTTCGTGCTACATATAAGTATGGTATTACGTTTTATTTATTCTAGTTGTGCGTGTTAAGTCCTGGAATACTGTATATCATTCTGATAAAAGTCGCTGCATTTTCTCCAAATCTGGTCAATGGAAATGACATGGTGGTTTTGTCAATTTTATGCTTTGTAGTCCTGTTTTTGTTATTGAACAAATAGAATGCATCTGAAGAGTAAAAATCCATAGACCGAATTTAGTTTGCAATCAGAGCAAACTTGTATGAGAATATGATAAACGTCTATCTGGATGACACCTGCCATCATCTGCTTTTACATTTGGACTGGACTTATGCTTCTACAGATTCGAAGCTAACATTGTCAGTGTTAAGGAGTGTTGCATTGTTCTTTGCACGTTAGCCTACTAAGTTATCGAGGATTTCTCTTTATTTTTGAAGCGGTTTTATGAATAAAACTTCTAAGAAAAAGTCATTGTTCTTAAACGTTTCACCACATAAAATGAATGAATTTTTACACCCTTTTCTCGGGATGAAATCTGATAAAGTACCATTGGTGTGGTCATGTTATTATTTTTAAGAAAAAAAAAATAGATAAATACATTATTTAACTAGTCTTGAATTACATGCAGTGACTGCATCATTACGACCGAAATCATAAATTAATGTACGACTCAAAAGCGAAACAAAGGATGGAATCTTGCACTTTCATCTACATATCTAATACACATAACAACAGAAAATGAATTAAGATTTTTACCCCACTTTATAAAGTTTTATAACAGCCTTACAACATACAGGAGATATTTGAAAATATGGGGAATTACTATTATTTACAATTTAATCAGTGATTCAATGATGTTTTGATAAGCTTAACCGACCCACATAAACCACTAAAATATGATGCTTTCCTTCCCGTCTCACTAAATGTAACCCCATTCGTTTATTCCAAAATCACGAACACGTGTATAACTACAATTACATCACGCTCCTTAAAATATCCAACAGATTCCGGTCATCTTCTATTTAAATTAACAGTTATTTACAAAATAATAATAATTTGTACTGTGTGAAATTCATCAACAGTAAATACAAAATTTACGACCTGTACAAATCGTAGGTTACTAAACGCCTACTTAACGACATACTCGTCGTTTTCATTTTCTGCATGTACAATGACATACATATATACATGCGTAGTAATCGACCGTCATTTTACTAGTTCATAAGCGCAGAATTCTCATTAAACCATGCTTTATGTAGTTTTTTGCCTAGTATATCTAGTTTAAATATTAAAATCTAGAATTACTTTCATGGCGTTGTTTCATATTCTCCCGGATATATATGCCACTAAATGAGAAGAAATGAAGTGAAAATAATGCTGTTTCATATGAGATGATATTTGAAGGATAGGAAATTATGTTTCTTCCAGATATTTCATTATAATGGATTCTTCTATCTCTCTATAGTTAGCGTTGCGGAAATAGCCAGCCTCACACTGAGCAACATGGGATCACCTTACGAGACCCGATTGACTTTGCACTTGCCTTTCTTTGAAATTTTCTCGTAACGTTGTGCAAATTTCCCGATCTTGAGATTTTGAAAACATATCTAGAATCAGAGTAAATTAATATAATTAACAAGATGTGTTTGTGAAACACGAATGCCCCAGATGGTAAGAAAGTCCATATAAGGCAGATTTTTGAAAAGTAGTTCAAAGGTGACAGTCAAGGTGACGACTTAAAAATATTGTACATTTATTGGCAGAAAAGTCTTGTCACAAGGAATACGCATGTGAAATATGAAAGCCCTACGTGTTACGTTTCAAAATTTATAACCAATGTTAAAGTTAATGAAATGTAGGTAAAAGGTCGCGAGGTCAAAATTATTTTAGCGACGGAAAGATCTTGTTACAATGAATACGCATTTGAAATATGAAAGCCCTTTTACTACTGAAAAGTTATATCCAGTATTAAAGTTTTTTAAATATAAGTCAAATGTCACAGTCAAGATCACGGGGTTAAGTTAAAATTATGGTACCAACAGAATAGTCTTTTTACAAGGAATATGCATGTGAAATATGAAGGGGAGGGGGTTGACGCTCTGTATGCCATACTGCTGAGTCAGAAAAGTATCTGAATATAACAGTTTTCTAAGTTCGCTATTGGCCCGAAATATACTCTGATAAAAGTAGATCCAATTTCGGAGAATTTCTCATACCTCTGTCCTTTAATAGACATTAGCTCTTCTTCTACCGTAAGTTTTAAAGAATTGTTTTTTGTATCCAAGCCGGTGCAGCCCAGTAGATGAGTGTTTGGCTCGTGACCAGGGTTCGACTCCCACTATGGCAATAAACATTTTGTAACTTTAATAATCCGTAATAAAATTTTAGTAAACCTTTGTTATTCATTTCAAAACTCCACTCAACAGACTTTGCAGCCCAGTTTGGTATTCAATCATGGCGTAGACATTTTAATTAGACTGCAGTTCAATAAATAATGATAAACAAGAAGAAAAAGGAAGGACTCAATTACATCCTCACCCGGAGAAATAAATAATAACCACCCCCGCCCCCAAAGAGAAGAAAACAAAAAACAAAACAAAAGCAAACAAGTACAAACACATTGAGGAACATCGGAAAATATTCGATTATATTTTAAACACGGGACCAGTTGATTGATTAATTATTGTTTTACTTCACTCCACGATTATTTCAATAATATGGGGACGGCATCAGTTAAATTTATATTTTTGCAACGAACCCTCCGAAACAGAGAGGGATCTTTTTGACTACAGTGTCACGGGACCTCGATTTTTACTGTTTCATTCGAAATACAGGACGCTAGTGTGCCCACGGCGGGAGTCGAACCCTAGTCACGAACCCAACACTCATTCACTGGTCTACATCGGCTTAAAAAACAAACAACTTAGGACGATCATTTGATATTTACGTTATTAAGTGAAGCAATTTATGGATTCCAACTTCCCAATACTGCATTACTGGGGTAAACGTCTCCTGCTAGCATGCTAAAACTGCTCCAAATATTCCCTAGAAACCTTTCGTTTTCGATAATAACGTCATATAGGTAATTTGATCGGTAAAAGCACGTCACCGTGCATGATCTTAAATATACATGTACTTTTAAAAGACTATGAACAAACGTAATGCGTAGAGTGAAAGGTCTCAGAATGTTTCAAACATTCACTGTAAAATAAACTCCAAAGTAAAATTTACATTTTATAGTGAGTAAACAAATAGTTTCTTACGCCTAAAAGTAAATATATATTTAAAAAATAATTATCAAGAACAACGTGTGAATCTGACTCCCGGATAAAAAAGATGTTATTTTCAAGTTTTTACGATATCGACAATTCATTTAGACGAATCGAGTATGGATATTTTCTGGAACCTTTTATTTCACATGGAGTGTATTTAAAGTGAACAGATAGAAGGGGAAAGATATCCGACTCAACCGAATGACAGAACCCACTCTTGGTAATGTAAAACAGAAAACTGGGTCACTAAAAACCTTTATTCGACTCGACGCAAGAATTGCGTCGACGCGGGATCTTTAATCCTTAAAATTAATTGCTGAATTTAAATCTTGATGAATGTTAAGTTATCATCATGTATAATTATGCATACGAGTTTTTGTAAAATATAGAATTACTACTTTCCTAAAATATTCTTATAATATTTATCCATTTTATTTACGATAACACTGACATATATAGGAGCAGGCGTTGTGTAGTGGATAAGCGCTTGGCTAGCGGCACCAACGATCCGGGTTCGATTCCCGTTTGCACCACTGTGTTTAAGAAGTTGGTAACCTGCTTCTATGTCGCGATATAACTGAAATATTGTTGAAAGCAACGTCAAACACTAATCAACCAACAAACTGACATATATAAATCAATGTCTTCAGTCGTACTGCACAACAGCATACTCTAGAATCGGGATCAGTCAGATTTGGATATAATTTCAAAGGAATTATTGGAGTATCTGACATCTCCACCAATAACAAGCAGAAAATCGTTTGATTTTTGACCCTTTATACAGTGATTTCTCATAAGAAATTTAAAAGACAATTTTCCACCATACGCTGTTCCTTTGTCTACATGTCGTGAAGATCATTATTTTATGAAAGAACACCCTGATTGAAAAGAACATTATCATTACGATGCTGGATTTCTAGTAGACAATAGTTCCTTTACTTTTGCGTGAAATATTTCCCAGCAGATTGTTGGTATTTCTATGGGTACCAAATGTGCACATCTCTTGACTGACTGTTTTTGGACTTGTACAAGATAGAATTCGTTCGTTCAGTCTTTGCTGTCTTCATGAAGCAAAAAGTAAAAACCAGTTCCCATCTAAGGTTAATGTCACATGCATCTGCTACATATTTAGATTCACTGTTGTCAAAGATGGTCAATTACATACCTCCTTTAATGACAAACCTGATGTTTTCATTTTTTCAAATCACGAAGTTTTCCTTCCTGAGTACACCATACCCTTCCCGCCTGTCTATTGCAGTTTTATTTCACTTAACACTGTGCCAGAGCATGTTTCTCTTGATTGTTTTGATGTTTAGGCAAATAAAAGAATGAAGACATCTGACTCAGTTTATGACAAATGTCATCAAACAGAGAAAACAGAAGACATCTGACATAGCTTTATGACACAAATCATCAAGGACCTGCACACACACACACACAAAAAAAAATGACAATAGCATAATATGCACAGAACGACATTAAATAATATTCGATTATGCTGCGGTTACGATACCGACTTTGGACGGTCAATTGAAGTAACAAACGTCAATCTATTGGTGTGGTTAACCGGTTTACGGGCGCCCACCTTCCCACTCACCACAAAAGCAGCACAATCAAATGACACACATTTAAAAATTTATAAATAATCCTCCATATAGAGAACAAGGATCAACAGGTTTCTCAAGGAGAGAGGTCATAAAATTTATTACACACGAAACAGTTATAGAATAATATGCAATCAAAATATGTAAAGAGACATCAACATAAGTAAACCGTGCTTTGCCCGTTTGTAAGCGAGCTCAGAAACTTGATCAATAGGAGAAAGACACAAGCGCAAACAATAAAGACATACAAACACACCACAAAAAATTCGATTGTAATGCAGTTGAGGCACCGACTTAGGACAGTCAATTGAAAAAAAGATAGTATTTAAGTTGGTGTGGTTAAAAAGAAATACTCCACAGGGCTATGAAATCAAAAACTGGATTTTGAATACCGGAGATCGAATGGTTCCCTTTGCGTATTATTCTTTATAAGAACCAATATACAAGTATATATAAACTAAAAGCACAATATGTATATTATGACAAATTACGTCTCTTTCATTATGCTCATGGCCAAAATTGAGATATCCAAAATACTCTAATAACCAAATTGACCTAAAACCCACTTCAGAACATGGTTATTCCTATAGGAGATTATTATAATACCGTACTTTACTCTGATAATATAACTGAGATCAACATATATTGATGGTCGTATCAATGCTTTATACATTTGTATTTTAATTGATAATTAACAAAACTCTTGATTAAATATCACTTCCAATTTGAAAGTGTATATAATATGTCTTGAAACTTTGTTACAAAATCCTACTTTTTTTCTAAACATTTTTGTAATGAAGCAAGATCAAATTATAAAACTATAAAATTGTCACATTTCTTGTTTATTTGGTCATGTTAACAATTACCACTTTGTCGCGTAAAGGACTACATACACAAAAACAAGAATTTAAAAACTACATAGTTTTCCATTAAAAGAAGGGCAACACAAAAGTAAAAGTAGTTTGGTAATAAAAGCGAAGTTTCAGTATTGTTTATTTAATTTTATAATAATTCTTCCCTTGTCAATATATATTATGCAGAGAGGCCTGTCTTCATTACTGCACACTTGAGATTGAGTCACAGACGTTATTTGTGGTGCTTCACATGCAAATGACAATCAATGACGTTGACTAAGATTACACAACAATAAGAATGTGTCTGTCACTAAATGTCGATATCATTAAGCTGAAAAAGTGATTGGTGGAAAGAGATTCATTTAATGATTTATGATTTTTCTACACTCTTTGCCACCATACCTCATGATAAATTGAAAAACAGGCTCTTTAGAATTATTGATAACTGTTTCTTCGCCAAAAAGGGTTCACGCAGATGTAAATTTATTGTTTGAGGATATCCAGATACATATTTTGTGAAAAAACCACTGAATCTAAATATAAGTACTCTGAAGATGACATTAAAAACATGCTGGACTTTCTGATTGACAACATATATGTTGTGTTCGGTGAACAGGTCTTCCAACAACCCATCGGAATCCCTATGAGGACTAACTGTGCTCCTTTGCTAGCCGATTTGTTCCTTTCGTCGTACGAAACTGACTTCATTCAAAATCTTATAAGTCAAAATAAGCAACTGGCCTTGTACTTGAATTTTACATTCAGATATATTGATGATGTACTATCTATAAATAACAAAAACTTTGATACATACGTACATACATTATGTCCAAAGGAACTTGAAATTAGGGACACTACAATATACAATTCATGACTACGGCCATGTCGTTTCATAATTCTGTGACAGCGAATAATACTATTTCGCTTATACTTATGGCATAACGACGGATATGACCGGTCGGCAGGGGATTCTTACTCCTCCATGCCACCTGATCCCACCTCTGTTTTGACAGAGGTTCGTGATTGTTTATTAAATTTACATATGTTTTGTTGTGTTTCTTCGACTTCGAGTTGTGGATTTTGGAACAATATCTAGGATTTGTACTTAATCTTACTTTAAATGAAGAAACATCCAGTTCAAAGAGATCATATTTGCAATTCTCAATAGTGACGACCACAAGCAGTTGTAAAAGTTGTATACGATATTTAATTGCATCAAGATTTTTAATTACATTCGTGACTAAAGTGTACAAAATATTATCAAATCGATAAGTTAACTCTGATTTATCTCAACAACTCTAGTAGCTCGGTATATCTAAAATCCCTCATTGCTTCGTCCAGGCAACAGGTGCTGAAACGATATTAGTGTAATAATCCTAGTGGTGCCTAGGTACAGGTCAAAGCATAGTAATTCCATTTCCCATAGGGTCCCATGTTAAATTACCGAACTTCCAGCAAGATTTACACAACATCCTACATTTTAGCTATATATAATCCACATATCAAAATGTTTGTCAGACCCTCCTCTTTCAGAATTTTAACAGTTTACCATAGGTTATTCACCTTAATTTCGAGAAAATCATGCTGGAAGGGGGATACCCCCAAAAATTTGCCAAAATTCAAATGTAAACAACCACCCCTTTTTATGTCATTAAATCTTTACATTAGCGAAATGAGATAAAAATTCATGATTTTACAGCAGAATCAATCTTTATTTATACATAGATCAAATAATTTTATCCAATCACAGCTCCTGATGCATTGAAATAGTAGTCCCTCTCTCCCTACATCACATCAGCCAATCACGGCTCTCGTTAATTACCTTTCTTTGACCTATAGAGGCATTTAACTACTTTATCAAACTAGGAAAGCCGCTATCAAACAAAAGTGTGTTGATTTCTGAATAAAATGACACAAATTTCATGAAAATCCATGCAGTAAATCATAAGAAATGCCACTTTAAAGATGCCTACCCCCATCTGGAGTGTATTGAAAATGGGCACAAATTTGGATTAGAGGTCATGTCTAAGGGGCCTGTAAATTGATAACACTTTATGACTTTTACCTGGTTTAGCCTTTCAGTTTTGTTCATTATACATTGAATAAACATGTTCTAATCAAATTTTAATCAATTTGTGAGTCATATTGATTTACTCTTGAAAGCTAAATATGCCATTTTCTGTACAAAAATACAGACATTCCATAATGTTATTATTTCATGTAGAACTTTGGAGGTAAATGATGTTATACACATTTCAGCTTAATTCGGTGTGTTTTTGACTTGTACGGGGAAGATCGTATGATAATTTTTATCGAAAATCCCCAAAAATTTACATCGAATTGCGTACTTTTACAAATTCAAGTTTCACAGTCCACAATGTAAAAAGTGCACAAAATCCAAAAAAAATTGGGGTAAAATTCTGTAAATACTGTTTCAGATGTCTCAAATATCCAACACAATGGAATCAAATCAGTCATCCATGCAAAATACACAAAATTAATTTGTTAAAATTTGGCAAATTTAAACCACCCCCCTTTTTTCTAGAAATTTCAATATTGAAAATTCTAGGCACTTTGAATCAAAATTTGGGGCCAATTTGATATGATTTTAGGTTAAATTGACTGCATGAACAAGAAAATGAGGTCAAACTGCATTTTTGAGAAATTTAGTATTTGGCCTATAGGTCAAAGCATAGTAATTCCATTTCCCATAGGGTCCCATGTTAAATTACCGAACTTCCAGCAAGATTTACACAACATCCTACATTTTAGCTATATATAATCTACATATCAAAATGTTTGTCAGACCCTTCTCTTTCAGAATTTTAACAGTTTACCATAGGTTATCCACCTTAATTTCGAGAAAATCATGCTGGAAGGGGGATACCCCCAAAAATTGGCCAAAATTCAAATGTAAACAATCACCCCTTTTTAGGTCATTAAATCTTTACATTAGCGAAATGAGATAAAAATTCATGATTTTACAGCAGAATCAATCTTTATTTATACATAGATCAAATAATTTCATCCAATCACAGCTCCTGATACACTGAAATAGTAGTCCCTCTCTCCCTACACCACATCAGCCAATCACGGCTCTCGTTAATTACCTTTCTTTGACCTACAATGACTAACTAAGAAAGAAAGAAAAGTCAATAACAACTTAGCCGTGAGACAGAAGTCACCACGGAAATATACAGTGTTTAATGTAATATCAAAAACACACAGGAACATCACAAAAATATTCGATTATAGTGCAGTTACGATACCGACTTAGGTCAGTCATTTGATATCAATTGGTGTGTTAACCGGTTTACGAGCCCACCTTCCCACTCATCGCAACAACATAATAATGACACACATTTAAAAATTACAAATATTCCTCCATTTAGAGACCAAGGGTAAACAATTTTAAGAAAAAAATCCTTGTTGCTGTGGTTAACTGAACATGTGATTCCAAAGAATTTCGGGAACATGCCCACCCCCCCCCCCTCTCCTAGAGGTTAAAGAATGCACAATACGGTAAGTCTGCAATGACAATGTACCAGTTACGTTCACTTCCAAATCCACTTTAACTTACATATATACATATAATATTCATTAATCATTTTGTATCACATTGTATATTTTAATGTATATTCTTTTCAGATGAAGCGCATAGTGCTGTCATTGTATACCGGGAAAAAGACAATGGTAATAAAAAAAATCATAAAATAGAACGCACATAAATTTGATCAATGCAATATGTGTACATTCTTGCCTTTAAATCAATTTGTATGTAGAATGCATGTGCTAATTTGACTACTTAGTGATATCGATAGTTATGAATATTTTATTACTTTGGAAAATGTAGCCTTTTGTTTACAAAGGATCAAAGTACTCAAATACATCAGAGAAGATGATGCATATGCAATTGTTCGATGCAGCATATATGTATACATTTAATTCAGTGTATGTAGATGGTATGTTCTTATTAGGCTTCATACTGAACCCGATCGTCATGAATATTTCAACATTCTTGAAAATGTAACTTTCTTTTTACCTGGGATCAAGTTCTCGAAATTTGCGCTATAGGTAGTTGTCATGAACCATTATTTAATAATAAAATCATGTTCCGTATCATAAGAGAAATCTCTTTAAAACAGACTAAAATGAGGGATTGAGAGATTTTTACCGTGCATTCATGTCTTGAGGATAAATTTGTACCAATCAAGTGGACTGTAGCTGACATGGACATGGAACTGATCACATCTTACATGACATAACATACGAAAAATTGGTAGGTAATAAAAATGATGATTGATGCTCAGATGTAATAGAACTTTGGCACAATATTAGCTGAATTAAACTTATCCATAAAGTGGTTTGTTGTATTGTCTGTTCTTGGAATACATAGGTGTTACAAAGCTTATCTATCTATCTATCTATCTATCTATCTATCTATCTATCTATCTATCTATCTATTTATCTATCTATCTATCTATCTATCTATCTATCTATCTATCTATCTATCTATCTATCTATCTATTTATCTATCTATCTATCTATCTATCTATCTATCTATCTATCTATCTATCTATCTATCTATCTATCTCTCTATTTATCTCTCTCTCTATCTCTCTCTCTATCTCTCTCTCTATCCATCTATCTATCTATCTATAAAAAGTAAATAAATTAAATAATATATAAATTATTCTAAAACTAAGGAGTACTTCTCTTGTATAGCTCTGTCCGTAGATGGATTTCTATTTACTCTTACGAATAGGCCAATGTGGTAATGAGTTTGCTCTTCAAATATTTATACGTTCGATTTCCAAAATTAAGGCCATGAACATCACTGAAGACAAAAGTTGTCGATGTCGAAAAGCTCGCTTGGTACACCAAATTAAAACACGTATATATGTTGTGGTATATTTATCTTTCATAAGTGTGATTTTAACATGTATGCCAATCGTAATGCAGTTACATGATTTTGGCTGCAGTTATTATTGAACTGTCGTCTTACGATATTGTCTAATATTGTATTTGTAGCGTGGTGTAGACACTATAAATCCATATCAAGGGACGGTCCTAGAAGTAATACAGGAATGTGTCCAATCAATTTGTATGGAGTGGTTCATCACATTAGTCTGTTAGAGATATTTTTATTACTGTTCGATTCTTTTTGGTTTTTAACTGTGTAATAAGAATTACAGTAGAAGAGTTGTGCGTGATGAAGATATTGCTTCTAGTTTCAATATCCCATACTCTTTCAAGAGCGGCCTGTACTAGTCAGATCTGCTATTATGACCTCCTTTATTACGCAATTGACAAGCAACAACTTTCTTTGCCTCTTACTGTTATTGTCTTTACAAAATCAATCTGTATTTATAATCCACCTGCATAAGTTACTACTTTTCTACCTTGCATATAGTGGTCGTTTAAAACAGGTATGCCTGCTATTCAATATTATCCGTAGGTATAAAACGGCGATTTATTTCTCTACACTGTTTATATAGATATGAGATATAGTCTTTCTGATGTTCATGTCCTTGGATACATCATTATACGAAAGATCTTTTACTGTTTCGATTGTGTCACTTGCATAGATCAACAATTTAGTATAATTCATGCAGATTCCATGGCATCATAATGATATTTTTGGTTGTGTTAGGAAGCTTCTTCATCAATAAAGAAGGTGAGAGTTCATGTGTCATACATGAATAAGCTACATCTGACGATCAATTCCACAGATATGATGTCATATGTCTGACAGGGCAAGTTAAACCGTAGTAACATTTAGTATTCATGGGATAACCGCAATAAATCGGTAAACAGTCACAATATATGTACCAATAGTAAGTGTGATGTGACACTAACATAGTATAGAACAAACTAATGAAAACACTGAATATTGGGGGGGGGGGGGGGGGGGGATTGAGGACGCTCCATTGTGCCTCGACACGGTATCCCTAACATATCGTCAGACATGTGTCCTAAATGAAATTCAATTTATTCAAACGTCACCTTCTTATATGTATAATACGATGACCCACAGTCAAAAGAGGGCAAATAATTTTTGCACAAGCAAATGACGATTAATTGTCACACCTTGCTCGATAAGATCAAAATAAAGGTGTTTCTTCGTGTGTATTTTGTTCACAGATTATTTGTGAAATGACGGTAATTGTTATGACGATCAAGCAGATGTAGATTTAAATTACGCCTATGCGGTCGAAATGCAATTGAAAATAGGACAGTGATATCGTTAAATCTTCTAACAGCCTGTGTTAATTCTGAAAAGATCACTCAGTTGTGAATAGCACATTCTATTCAAATTTCTTTTCTGAATACTATAAATACACATTTGATTTGCATGAAGGATACTCCATATCATTTCAAATATGTAAATTATATCAACATTTCCAGTGATAGAATTAAGTATTTTAATAGAAAAAAGCATGTCAGTAAACAGCAAATGAAATTTAAGACATATGGTGAATGATTATTTATCACTGTAACACGTAACATGCTCGCCTGTGCATCTCTCTGTCATATAACTAATATACTATAAACGCAGTTTACACTAATTTGATTTTCATGTTGAATTATGGTAAATCTTAGGTAAGAACTAGAAGTTGAACGATATAGAATTCCTTCTTAAAAACTCCTCATCTTCAAGTCATAATCGGAATATTATATTAGAAATATGAGGAGAAATATACGCCAAACATATCGAGCTAATGGACTATATTACAATATTATCCTATCATGATCTAGAAGTGTAACAGAAATGAAAAAGAAAATTCATAGACTATATAATACATCTAAAATAGAATTGTACTAAAACAACATGGAAAAATTAATGGTTTTATCATATTTCCGACTGAGTAAAGTTTGTTAATATTTGTTTATACCATTGTACTTTATTTAAGAAGAAAAGCGCATGGATACAATACACAAGTAGAGGTATTGAGAAGTTAGATGTCAACTATTTATTCTGTGATATTGGAGATCAGTTTTATCTGAGTAATTAGTAGTATGAAGATGAATTATTCATATAAAATCCAGTGTATCCTTGGACATCAGTATTGATTCAAGAAATGTTGTGACTATTACGATAAAAGTTGTGAGACTTACGTGTTATCAACTAAAGCATAACGTATTCCTTTTCATGCTGAATGCAATATACTTGTACACTGTTATACGTTTTATGTTTTAATATGCATCTGCCGTTGTATTTGCTCAGCCTATTGAAGATATGCAGATAATACTTAAAAAAGGATATTTTGAAGTATGGTTTTAGCATTACAACGAGATAATACTTGAATGTAAAAAATACAAGTTTGTAACTTTCTGAAACACATGTTTGTTATGAAGAATGACATCATTGCATGTTCTATGTACTAAAAATCGGGGTCTCTTTCATTAGATTCGAATATCACACTCAGTTGTTAACATGTGTTCTGAGAAAAAAATACCTCATTCTATATCTGCACGACACGAGAAGGATCTAATTACAAAACTTTGTGGGCATTGAGTTTTGTTGTTCAGATCATATTGCCTGGTGTAGATTTTGCCGTGATGATCAGTTTGTCTTGTTTTACAGTAGGAAAAAACATCAGAGTATGTAGTATATAAGTGAATCGCCACGAACATGACCAGATATGAAAAAGAAGCACACGAAAGGAGATCACAAGGATTGTAAAGTAGTTGTGGTACCGACTTAGGACGGTCAGTTTACATGACAATTGTTATTCAGTTTGTGTCGTTAACCGGTTTATGTCTACTTGAAGTCAGTTCTCTTACCTACCATAAATGACTATCCCATGTCTAAAATGGATGTCTAAATGTCAGAGCTGATAGTCTGTTTGGAATATATTGTATGATTTCGGTAGTCACATTAACATTAAGAGTTTCTTGCAATTACCTTCTCATGGGAAGTTCATCAATATGATATGATCTTCAATTATTTTACTGACGTCAATACTGAGTTTCTGATTCCTGTAGCCGAATTAAAAACATTTTTGCGAAGTATGTGTATCGTTAAAGTAATTCAGAGTTGTACCTTTGTAGATTCTACCATTTATGTCAACTGTTCATCATAATAAAACCTGCCCAGTAATATATTCTCGTTGATCATGCTTACTTTAACATGATTGACTTCAATAATGAAGCCCCTTAGGAGTCATAGAGAGATGCGTTTCTCCTACCAAGGTAAGTTTTCTATAGTTAAATATACACGTCAACTGAATGCAAGAAAACCGTGGCCTTCTTTTAATCATTGAAACAGTTCACTGACATGTCAAACTATTAATCATATAATTCTTATGTAATATGTCGGGTTTTTTATTCTAATTTTCATTTTGGTATTATAGTTGATCTCGAATGTCAGATAATATTATAGTTCGTTGTGTTCAATATGCTGTCAACAATCGAGACTAACGAAAATTATAAGGAAAATGTATTCATACGATACTTCATTTCTTGACAGGGAAATCTGTTTAAATGTTCGATTACGATATGTGACTTACTTTAGTTTATGTAAATGTCTCCAAAATGTATCTGAAACCTCCGTTATTGTCGTTTTTGCGCTTTAATTTTTTTAATAAAGGCATTCGAATATATGTACATGTACAGTAATTGAATGTTTTCATACCAACGGAAAATGCTAACGGTTTATGAAATAAACCTTTCATTCAATGTGAACTAGGGGTACATCCACAATTCTGTAATTTAAACTAGCAGCAACTTTCTTAGATCTTTTTGGGCTGATAGGACATCTAGTTTTACATAAATTTTGTTATACAACACGAACATTAATACAAATGTAAAACCCGGTCAAAGGTTTAGTTATTTACTAGTACCTCGCTGCAATACATCACATTTGGCAGTAATGTAAATATAATTATAACTTCTTTACAAGAAGGTAATCTGACACTGCAAGTTTGAAATCTCTAAAATAAAAGTATTGTCAAGATTGCGCGATTACTGTTAGTTGTAAGGGACTACAGGAATACATAACAAAACATTCCTTGTATGTTCACAGAGACATGGAGTTTTTTTTAATCATGTTAAATTGTTAAGCTGAAAATTCGAGTGTCTTTTTTCTGAACGCGTCAGTTGTTGAGATAAAGGCTAAACAACGTATTTTTATAACACTGTATGTTGTAGGTATTCTTACATAATACGTATACAGACTTAACACACGAATTGATACATTACATACCCTACTTTGAAGATTAACCCAAACAATTTAAAGAAAATAATGTAACTGACACTTGGACTATTGTTATTTCCCTGCGTGTATATACATTACCATACTAGATAATTGTCGTGTTGTGAAAGGAGACCCTCTTTGCATTAATACTTGATTATACTAATTTAAGGTTATTTTGTTTTGCTTTTTTGGGGGGGTGGAGGTGGGGGTGGGGGTGGGTGGCGGGGAATTGTTTGTTTGTGTTTTAATTTTTTTTTTTTGGTTTTTTTTGGGGGGGGGGGGGTTAAGAGATGATAGACATAAGTTCCCTCAATCAATGCATCTATTGAAGTTGATATCTAGAAAGCAAAATTAGTTGATAAATTATTTCCCTCCCGTGTGTATTGTGAATCGACAGCAAATTTCTTTTCTCGTTTGTGGGATGACGTGACAGAATTTTATCTAATTAATTGATTAACAAAAATAGTTTCAAAATGGATCAAGACCTCATATAACACCCACTAGACTTAATTCTATATCTATCATGTATCCAGAATATAATGTTAAAGTGTCCAAAAACATATAATATAAAGGACACAGAAGAAAGACATACTGGTTATGAGCAATCAGTGTATGTCATTGAAGAAATCAAAGATTCCATCACATCTCAAGAGATGTATCATATTTTTGTTTTTCGTGAAAACATGTTTCTAAGGGTATTTGATATTTATGCAATTATTATTATATGCTGAATAATGGTTGCTATTTCGGGTGAGCATAACATTTATCCTTGTAATATTGTGTTAGGGTACTTGAGAGGTTCTATTATGATTCAATTACAAAAATAAATAAATAAATAAAAAACTTGCTTTGGATAAATTATTTCAATTAATGATTTACGGTTTGGTACTTCTTCGATATTGATTCAACATCTCTGTTGGAATTTTAATTTCTTTTATATTCTTTCGATGCAGATATATTTAGAGTAAATACAAAGAAGTGCCGAAGAGAAAATATATCATACCACAACCCAAATCCCGGATTTTATTTTAGGCGGAAAATTGAATATTACTGGCTACATTAATTTTTAACAGCTTCTTAATATGGTTGCAATGACCACATCCATAGCGTATGGGAAACCCAGTAATTCATGTATGTCAATTAGAACGTCATGGTAGATATAATAGACCTGAGACCCACAATATCCCTCTCGATTGTCTTTGCTGTTAATCAATCAACAATTAGGGTCTAATCAAACTCTCACCAAGGTTTGTTCATTACCATTGCAAAAATTGTATGAGTTAAACGAATCCTCCTTGAAGTTACACTTCTGACACTCCAGAATATCGACTCCAAGAAATTATCGTGGACATCTACTGTAACAGACTGTTTGAAGCTGTCAAATCCCACAAATGTGGGAAAGATAACGAGAGGCGCCCCTTTCCTTAAGTCTATTTTGGAAATGAGGGAATTGATTTACCTCAAAGTAAAATTTTGAATCACAAGTCTGTCAGAAATATTAGTACTACATACGTTAAAATGGAGGGGTCGCCATTCATTTCGTCTAGCTATTCGCATAGTTACTTTCAAAATCTGCAAATATAAGCTGAATTATCTTTTTGTCTTAGCAAGTTTAGAAATCAATGCATTGCACATATTCCTGATATGAATTCAAATATACTCCATTTGACCATGTTATGAACGATCTCCATATCGTCTGTAATAGGATCGTGAGAGATCTTTTAAGTAAAGGCTACAACTGTAGATTTTGTAAAAATTTTGCCAAAAGTTTTAATGACTATGAATTTATGAGAGGAATATAAAAGACGATTGGCGAAGATAAGATGTTAAACTCAGTACTTTCTGAAAGGATAAATTCATCAGTGTCTTGCCGAAGCAAAGTATACAACGATTCCTTTAACGGCTTACACAGGCATATTTTCTGTTACCCTAGCGTAATAAAACGCACGAAAAGTTCATAATTGTTGTTAACAAGGCAGCTATCAAATTTACTGGTATATTTAAGGCACATTACATAAAATGTTTGGTAAAAGATCTTGGTCTTTATTCAGCGCTTAGCAATGTCCCGGATAAATTGAAAGGAACTTCTAGAACATATCAAATTTCCAAATTTCAATATCATTACCTGCCTGATTTTCTGGATGATTTCTTTATTCGAAAATTCCTCATTAAAACCTGAAGAGCAGATCTTGCACTATTATGCCAAATAATAGAATGGAATTCACAGATAAACATATTTTGTTTAAGGTCACAACGATACTATATTCTTAATAGCAAACATACCGATGACGAATCATCAAGATGTATGAATTTCTGAAAGATAACATTTTTTGTGGGAACGTTTTTCAGCAAATTCTCGGCTTTCCAATGAGGTTTCATTTCACAAATTCTACGTTATACTAAAATACGTATATTTCGTCTAAGGGTTTAAGCATTTGCCACGAAACTACTCATACAAGGATATGTTAGCGAACGTCTGTAATTGTCACTAAAAAACTTCTGCGGTCGATATAGGGATCCCGTGCAATTTGGGATCCCTCTTTTTCACACGATAACCGACATTTTTGGACATAATCATATGAACTGATCTTCTTTATCTTTCGACAATGCTGGATTCGAAAATGTATATTTAATGGATGTAGCAGTTTTCTACGGGAATTTTGCGACGGATGTTTTTGCAAACCGGAGAAGCTCACTTCTCCTTAGTACTTTTATCATCTCAGTTTAGATATAGGACCATATATGGTTTTGCCCGTTTGTTTTGGAACTTTGGATTAACTGTGTTACTATTTTTGCTTTTTGCTCAGTTACAGAAGAATGTACATGCATTTTAAAATTGATCACTTCTGTGTAAACTGCACAGGATTGGGGGATGGTTTCTTAATAGTTAAATGTTCCAGTATCATTCCGATTTCGAATTACATGTCGCAAAGATAGAAATGACTAATTTTCATTTCATTTCAGAAGAAGTATATACATCTAAAAATACAGACAATCTTGTGAGCGGAGTGGCGTTGGGGTAACAAGGTGTTACAGTTCGATACCCTTCCTTTTGTTAGCACTTTTATTGTACATGTTATCGATGCAAGTATATATTATAAATTCAATGACATTAAGTATAGTAATCGTGACAATTCTTTGTGTACATGTAGGAACACATGGTCCAACATAGACTAGTAAATAGAATAATACTTTTAATTGCAAATAAATATTATAAAATGGAAGTGAGACAATAGAAATGAAAAATACACATACAATAAAAAATAAAAACAAAAACAAAAACAAAAACAAAAAAGAAAACAAAAACAAAAAAAAAAAAAAACACAGACAAAGATATCCGTGATTTTCAATCAGCATTTTTTTTTTTTGTTGTTGTTACTTTCACGGTTGTTTCAAAGAGTGTTGTATAGAAATATTTAAATCTAAATTTTTGAATAATTGTAAAGAATGAAAAATTCTTAACTGCATTGTTGAAACAAAATCATTTTATGTCAATATCAATTCAGACATCCCTATTTTTTTTAGCTTAATTTGGATTCAAGGAAGCAGTTTTTGAATAATTCTGAACAAGACCTCTGGAAAATGCAAGAATGCAAAATGGTTTGTTTCGGGCAAAATTCCTGTTGTTAATGTGTCTTGACAGAGACATGAAATTTGAGTTTGGTTTGAGTATTGTTTCCTTAATTTTCAGAATAGAGGAAATAAAGAATTTTTGATGTAAAAGTGATGAAAACAATTAATCCTTCAAATGCTTACTCTGTCAGTATTTTGGGTTTTTTCTACTTGTTTTCGAGTCTCGACCTGACACAAAACAGAAAAAATCCATGTAATTTGATTTACAATATTTAAAGTTTGATTGCAAGTGATATTTAAAGTCTATGCTTTCTTATGACTATTTCACTTATACGGCAGCTTTTATCAAATAAGTGATTTAGGGCATCCATGACAGAAATATCCTTGGTTCAGTTCGCTCACACCTTCCTTCCTCCCCCAGTGGAAAAATAAATTAATACTGACAGACATAAAATGCTGAAGTCAGATTTTTTCCAATCTGATTAAAATCAGATCTTTATTCCTCTTCTCTATTTGTCACGTCGGATAAATATCTGGCGAAACCCCGTATGGAGTTATGTTCTGGTGAGTAAATACTTACTTGGTTATGGTTTAAAATTTGCAAATAACTATCTTTGAATTATTATGGCCGACTCTGAATGTAAACATGATGGATAAATCTAAATCATACGTCCGAACATCATGAAACCAGAGGACATACAAAATCAGTGAAAATGAAAACAAAGTGGAAAATAACAAAATATATCTACTTGAAGAGCATATGTGAACCCTTTTGATGGAGTGAGATCAGGTGCCCGGGGAGAGTGAGCATCTCCTGCTTGCTAGCAACACCCGTCACATATACCCAGTAGAAAGAGTAAAATCGTGTAAATTACATATATATTTATATATGTAGAAGTCGAAGTAGGTAACCTTCTTGTATAGAAGGTGTCAAATCTGTGTACAATGATCGGAATCGGTCTCAGTCCAGAATATCATTTAAAATTCTAGATAACGATATTTCATATGGAGTAATAAGAGTCTCGTAACGACCATAGAACTTCCTCAGTGACGTTGCTAGTCTAGTACCCTGGTTGATTAGCTTATCTGAAAGTCACTTAGCCCTCAGAACAAAGTCATTGTAATTTGAACATGCTCCGGAATAACGTATTAACTGATATATGAATACGCCATATGCGGGCGATGATGGAATGTTGCTACTTATGAAAGGAAAGTTTGTGATAGCGAAATTGAAATCGTCACATTTGTCATAGAGTGAGGTATTCAATTGACCATTAATATCGAAAGACAACATAATATCTACATACGAAGTAGAATTACTACTTTCTGTGGTTTCTTTGACCCCAGTTCGCTTGAATAGATAATGCTAAGGTAATCCGCGAATGAAGGATTATTAATTGAAAGCAATTCATCTAAATATACTATACTACTATACTATACTAACTATACTATACTAAGACAGATAACAAGCGGATTAACAGTAGCGGAGGAGATCAAATCCTATATGTAATACGAGAAATTTACGTGTATATTACGTCATCATGCACGTCAATCACCATTAGTGCACTTGCACTAGATACGTCTAACCAACGTGAAACGTTTCTCAGCAACATTCATATTCAAAGCGTAAATAAAAAGATCAAAGAAATCTGCAAAACTCTAAACGTAAGTCAGTGTGTTTTATTGCATTATGTCATGACTTACAAGTGAATTCCGCAGACCATAGAGTCTCTAATATGCAGTCTAGATACTACAATGATCATACTTTTTTTTTTATTTAAATTTTATTTTATTGAAACTCTGAAATATGTATTATGGTATTATATAGGCACATTTGATATGATAAAAATCTTCTCGAATGCCCTTACACAACACACTATAATCTGTATATTATATATACTTCTTTCAAAAAGTTCCCCGCGGAGGGTTTGACTTAAGTGTTATTATACCTTTTTCCTGATGTTATGTGGCTTTGACACTTTCTATACAGTGTTTGTTCACATTCATTTATATATACAGTGTTGAATTATTTTTTTGTCTGTGTTTAAGGACATTCGCGGCGGGTGTGACTAGCCAAACAGGGGACGCTCACTTCTCCCAGGCACCTGGTCTCACCTCTGAATTTCAGGGGTCCGTGAATGTCCACTGTGGTACATTGTTGTTAGTGCCATACTCATGTGACACCAGTTACTTTCGTATTTTGCATTTCATGCTAAATGAAATTAAATGTTAACCAACATCTGATCGACGAGGTCGTATGAGAGATAACTAATAACTAATAATATTCCTTCTTTACCTTAGCTCACTTTCCTCTTACCTTTATTACCTAGATATAACAAGTGATCTTTTATTTTGATCAAGTTACAAAATAGAAAAAACACGAGGGCATATTATGGGGTTTTTTTGTGATTTGTGATAAACATGTTTTCTATCTGTCGGTAGGAATTAGCGGAAAGAAAATAGCGATGTTTGCTGTAAAACTCTAATACCGGCAGCCGTTTTATAAA
Source organism: Pteria penguin (assembly GCA_035048485.1). Classification (NCBI taxonomy): domain Eukaryota; kingdom Metazoa; phylum Mollusca; class Bivalvia; order Pterioida; family Pteriidae; genus Pteria; species Pteria penguin. The sequence goes on along the minus strand of CM068580.1, from coordinate 72,338,692 downwards.
TGATTGTCAGATGAACAATTATCCTCAAAGGGTTTTTGTTTGAAAATGCATTAAGATAGATTAAGTTAAATGTACTTGTAATGCTCATTTTGTACATGCCTTATGGGGCCTCGTTTTTTTATTCTTTATAATGGTCCTTACCACATGCTGTGGCTTGAACATTTGGACCCCGGTGTATTAAAAAAGTGTAAACGACCTATAATACATCAGTAATTAGGTCGAATAGGGTTTCTTCGTTTCAAATTAGCATCATACTTGCTTATCGGTGTGATTATGTTTGCCTGTGTGCATCACATCAACCTACTGAGATGAAGATAAAAATTTCTGAAGCTGAATAGACAACAACCTATCATTAAAAGGACTGTAATCAGCGAGGACCCGATATCTTTGGTGATAACACAGCCATATTCACAAGCTGTTTGTCAGACATTATATGGTCTCTACAGCTGCCGTGAACTATGTTGAGAATAACAAGATATAGGATGCGATGTATATCTACCCTCTTTAAGTAAGCAAATGGCCTTCCTCTCATGTAACGTGAAGATTAAGGACAGCACTGATACAATTCCGTGCTGTGCGTCTTCTGTCAAAACGCAGTAAATGCATTTAAAAAGGTAATATGAATATATGTGCTTTATATGCATATACAATATTACATTTATTGCATATTTGAACATCACACCCGAATTGTAAATAAAGTCTACACCTACTACATATATATACCACGATGTTTGTAAACAAATTCCCTGATGACATTTTTATATTTTTGTAGTCTTTAGGCATAGTTGTGCCGGCAGTGTCTGCATTTTGTACAAAATATAACGTAGAATAAGATTGAGATATGAATGGAATCATACCATATGGTTCAAATGGATGACTTAAGGAAAACAACAGACGCATATATTACCATTTGTCCCGTATGAATGTAAATTTAAAGAAGGAAGTGTAAATCATATAAACATAGATGTTTTGAAAGAATGTAATCACATGACAACTATTCGTATGATGTATACTGCTTTAGATTATAACATATTGATATAGTACATCATCTATATTTCCTTGCTCGCAACGTGGCATACCGTGTGATAACACTACATATAACTACCCTCCCAACAAATTCTCCCCCCCCCCCCCCATTTAAATATAATGCACTTTAAAACACGACACTGTATTGTTCGCAATGTTATCATGTTCATCCAATGTTTATTTATAGAACAGTACCTAATTGAGGATACAGTGGATTCAAATATTTGAATACTGGGTCGATTATATCATATTATGCCGAGGTCTAAACATACACCTTTTTACTCATACACACACTTTCAGTCTGACTAGATGGGTCAAATTCCGTATTATGAACGTGTTCATGGCCAACGAGTTCCTATTTAAGGCATTGTCACTCAATCTCAATTAAACCTTTATTAAAGTTTATTTTAAATTGTCAAATGTATGTCTGAATTGGCGATTAACCGTCGCGGATAATCGCTATATCTATACACAAATAGCCAAAGCGACTTCTTTGGAAATCATTGTTGACTTTGTAAAGTCAAAGACTGCTTGCGACCTCCAGTGTGATTCATATAGATGGAATAGCGATCAGAGTGCATGGAGAGGTAATTAAACCAGTATACAGGATTTTGTATACTACAGATTTCGTGTGGTCGTAATTACTTATGTAAATGCTTCGTAAAGCAATGATAGGTAATCATGATCGATAACTCCGCCTAACAGGATCTGCCAGAAAGGTGAAAACTTCAACAGAGGAAGGAACATTAAGTTATTTGTTGATGTGTTATTTCAAACATTTCTACTAATTGCAGACGGTCAGCTCGGAATTAACAGAAAACTTCTAGTGATCACAGCAGTTCATAGCGACACCTTGCTAGAGGAACCAGATATGATGCAGATTATATTGCTATCATTGGAATAATATTTTTTTCGGAGGATTATGAGGTAATATTATTGTCTACGGTATAACAGGTAAATGGTATTCTTAAAAATAAATATAACTGCTATATGTTTTACATGTATAATTTAAATTCCAGTTTTGTTTCCTCTTCATTATTCGAAATTTGCTACTTCGTAAACAACTTCGTGTGCCCAAACATTCGAAAAATATTCCTTTTTAAAACCTTTTTCGGTATGAGGTAAGGAAAAAGCAGCAAGGATTATTACATGGGGTTTCGCTGTAGCACTGGCTTGTTGTATAGCGCTTTATAATGACGCTTCATGTACACTGTACATTGAAAATGGTTATACTATGGGTGTATGACAAAATCAAGAAAACAAAACCATTCACACTTGGACAATTACATAACCTACAACTGTTAAAACAGTCTAAAGATATAACCGTGTCAGTGTTGTGAAACAAAAATAGTATATCTCATATACTCATCAAAATAGATACCGGTACTATAGTCCATAGGGGATTTAAACAATTGCCTATAACGCTCTATTATAGTTATGCCATACATTTGCAATTCTACCCTATAGTTTTTGCATTCACGTACTTCGACCAGATGGTACAAATGCCAAAGAAGAGAACGTAGAATGTTTCGTGTACCCATTGTGACAACCATTTCTACAGCTAAAATGATATATGCTTTATTTAATAAAAGTGATGAGATGATACTACTGAAAGTATGAAGCGTTCAGTAATAATAATAGGCAACAATGCATGTACACATAAATTATTTTGAGTTTTGTTACATAAATATTACTACAATAAAAGTAGTTTTCGACACGTTATAGAGGTATATTTCTGTCCTTTATTTTTTAAATGTTATGGCGAGATTTGTCGTCAGGTTATATAAACAAAATACAAGTAGGTAGAATTTCAAGTCGACTTAATATTATGAAAAGCAGTTATTGGATCTGATAAATCCAAATAAAATAGTCGCTTTAATTATTTGACAAGTCGACATGATATCTCGCAAGTCGATTGTATTATCTTGGTTGGACGTAATTATCTGACGAATTGATATAATTATTTGGCAGATCGATATAGATATTTGACAAAATTACGAAAGAAATATGCCACTATAACTGGCAGTCTATTTGTATTGGGCAGCTGTGAATGTTAATGTTTCTAAATAATTAATCAGTGAAGTCGCCCTCTTTAACGTAACCGCCGATTTAAACCCCTCCCATTTACTCTTCTCAAAAAGTTCTTTTGGGGGGTTTTTAGAGATATAAATACAGAGAAAAATATATTCATTGAACAATATTTATTTAAAGTAAATAAGACTATCGCTATCATTGCGTGCAATGGACAAGAACGGAAGATATTAGGAGTCTCTCCATGTTGTGACCATCAGGTGACCCCTGTGTACAGTATATTCACCCTTACTTCGACGACATCTTGTTCATAAAATGTGAATTCAATTGATTATAGTGGAAGTGTCTATAGTTCAGTTTTAGATTGTTTCAGCCCTACTCGGATGCGTTCTTGGATGTATATCTTTATCTTATTTGATTATGTCGTTCCTTTTTATTTACCGCATTTTCTCATGGTGGCAATGTCTTCATTTGGCACAATGATGTTCGTTTTGGGATGTATGTGTCAAGTTAAAGGATTACTAGAAACGTATCCTTGGTAAACAATAAGATATCGAATAAGGCTAAGAAAACTTCCCAATGTCAACTGAGTATTCAAAGTTTTTATTCCATGGTACAGATAATGACCTATTAAAATTATTATTCAGCCAGTAGTATGAAAGAATACTTAATTAATATTAAGACTAATATTGGAATTTTTAAAAGAAATCAATTCGTACAATAAAATAAAATAATTCAAAAAGTAATATTTTCAAAATGCCGTATGTTTAAGGTGTATGTAAACTACATTTTAACATATTTTTTATATATAACATATTCAATGAAAGTTGCTTTTTTGAGTTTTTCATTTCGGTCTTTAGATGTGATGTAAATTTGATAAATTGTAACCGTTGCCATATAGTTGAATTATTCCCGGTGCGAAGTAAAACAGTAATCTGTCTAGATTAGAAAACATTTTATGTTCGTTTTCTATACAGTTTTGGTCCACATTCGTTTCATTTATGAAGAATTTAATATTTTTGTGTTGCTTCTAATCTCAATTTTCAGTTTTTACGGCGGATGCTGCTCGCCAAATGGGAGATTATTGCTCCCATTGATTGTCCAGTATGATGTGTTGTTACTTTCGTATATGTATAAGGATAAACATACAATTCCTTATTCTTAGTGTCTATTCTCAACACAACAATTCATTTTCCCATCACGAAAGCGATATTTAGCGGTTTTTCAGTTGAATACCTGTAACGTCATAATCAAATATTTTACTTATCCTATCCATTAATGTCATAACCATAAAAATGTGTGCTACTTTAAGTGACATCTCGAAAAAGTCCTACGTGTGTCAACCGTATCGAATGCATAATATATATCCTTAAAGAATATTTGATCCCTTTGAGACGGCCCATTCGACGTAGTCTATGCTGTAAAATACAGAAGACCAGTTACACTTCATCCACCTCGGCGGTTTGTGAGGATGAAACTTGAAATAAAACAGATATGAACACTCCTTTGTTTGTTTAGAATAAAACGTTAAGCCCCTTCTCTAGGAAATAATTTGCCTAAACCCATCGCGGCTATTTAGCCACACATCGAAACTAGCTTCTGGCTTTAATTTGAACGGATGTTGCCTGTATTCTTGTCACAGCTCGGTCATGCGCGAGACTTACGTTTCCGAAATACACAAAACAATACGAAAAACTCAGAGATTCACAAAAAAGTCATTTGCACAAAATCAAAACCAGTTAAAGTTAGTAGAATTTTTTCGTCAAATTATCCTTCATATATTTGTTTGATCAACACCATGGCGGATGGTGAGATTACACGATGAACACCATGGCGGATGGTGAAATTACACGATGAACACCATGGCGGAAGGTGAGATTACACGATGAACACCATGACGGATGATGAGATTACACCATGAAAACCATGGCGGATCGTGATATTGCACGATAAACACCATGGCGGATGGTGAGATTACACGATGAATACCATGGTGGATGGTGAGATTACACGGTGAACACGATGGCGGATGGTGAGATTACACAATGAACACCATGGCGGATGGTGAGATTACGCGAAAACACCATGGCGATGGTGAGATTACACAATAAACATCATGGCGGATGGTAAGATTACATGATGAACACCATGGTGAATGGTGAGATTACACGGTGAACTCCACGGCGGATGGTGAGATTACACGGTGAACACCATGCCGGATGGTGAGATTACGCGATGAACACCATGGTGGATGGTAGATTAACGGTGAACACCATGGCGGATGATGATATTACACAATGAACACCATGGCGATGGTGAGATTACACGATGAACACCATGGCGGATGGTGAGATTAGACGATGAACAGCATGGCGGATGGTGATATAACACGATGAACACCATGGTGGATGATGAGATTACACGATGAACACCATGGCTGATGATGAGATTACACGGTGAACACCATGGCGGATGGTAAGATTACACGATGAACACCATGGCGGGTGGTGAGATTACAGGATGAACACCATGGCGGATGGAAGATTACAAGGTGAACACCATGGCGGATGACGAGATTACACAATGAACACCATGGCGGATGGTGAGATTACACGATGAACACCATGGCGGATGATGAGATTACACGATGAACACCATGGCGGATGATGAGATTACACGATGAACACCATGGCAGATGATGAGATTACACGATGAACACCATGGGAGATGATGAAATCACACGGTGAACACCATGGCGGATGATGAGATTCCACGGTTAACACCATGGCGGATGATGAGATTCCACGATGAACACCACGGCGGATGGTGAGATTACGCAATGAACATCATGGCGGATGGTGAGATTATACGGTGAACACCATGGCGGATGGTTAGATTACGCGATGAACACCATGGCGGATGGTGAGATTACGCGATGAATACCATGGCGGATGATGAAATTACACGGTGAACACCATGGCGGATGATGAGATTACACGATGAACACCATGGCGGATGATGAGATTACACGATGAACACCATGGCAGATGATGAGATTACACGATGAACACCATGGGAGATGATGAAATCACACGGTGAACACCATGGCGGATGATGAGATTCCACGGTGAACACCATGGCGGATGATGAGATTCCACGATGAACACCACGGCGGATGGTGAGATTACGCGATGAACATCATGGCGGATGGTGAGATTATACGGTGAACACCATGGCGGATGGTGAGATTACGCGATGAACACCATGGCGGATGGTGAGATTACGCGATGAATACCATGGCGGATGATGAAATTACACGGTGAACACCATGGCGGATGATGAGATTACACGATGAACACCATGGCGGATGGTGAGATTACACGGTGAACACCATGGTGGATGGTAATATTAACGATAGGGCATTATCACACAGCTGCATATCTCGAAAGAATGATTTCATAGATTATATAGAATTGCAAGAGAAATACCAAATTACAAATTATTCTAAATTTGATTTTGGGAAAATACATTCCTAAATATATCCAGAACTGCACGTGTGGGTGTTTTGAAGGAATCATCGACACATCATCGATCACTAATATATCAGCTGTGTCGATAGTAGTGTTTTCTTTATAGTGTTCATCATTTTTAACCGTATGCAGTAACTCATCATTAAGGAATCTATCATCTATCTGTCCTGTCCACTTGTGTAATTTTGTTCCTCCAAGATCTGTGTACCTAGAGGCAGCAATTTCCGTTGAACATGTTGACCTCTAATAACTCGAATGATCTGGTATGATGTGTTTATTTTTTTAAATTCTGCCTGGCGTACTGTATCTGAATTATGGCCTTTTAGCGAAATCTTTAGACAACTTTTGATTAACATCTTTTTCATTTTGCTATTTCCTGAATCTCTGCGTTGATGCATCTCGGAAACGTAACTTTTGCGCATGACAGAGCGTTGACAGAAATATATGCAATTTCCGTTCAGGTGGAAGCCAGAAACGAGTTCAACTGTGTGACTGGATAACCGGGATGATGTTTTGGCAAATTCTTTACTTGAGAAGGGTTTAGACATTAAGATTTCGTTTAAAATAAACAAAGGCGTGTACATAAGTTTCAGCCTCTCAAACCACCGAGGCGGGCAAGGAGCATCGTCAGAAACCAACGCTCGGTTGTGTTACTCTTGATAGAAGTAGCGCAACCAAGCGTGTGCTTCCGACGATGTGTGAGGACTTACTTTTATATTCTACAGTACACGCGAAGTAGAAGGGGCTGTGTCAAAGTAAAAGCATGATTTATTCATGAATATCTGTGAATTCGTCTGCTACATATGTATCATGTATTCACTTGAAATATACTTATAATTCTGCTTCACTGCGTACATCCCTATGTGTCATGTATTCACTTGAAATTCACTTATATTTCTGCTTAACTGCGTACATCCCTACCTCTATATCTTTCATTTGATATAAATAAATAAATTCTCCGTTGATAATGTCACAAATTATAAAAACCTACATGACTAAGATTACTTGATTACTATGATTACTTGATATGGAAGTACCGATACACGGATGTCAAATTCTCCCAATTTCAGTTCATACTAAATTCTATTTGCACCTATCTAACAAATGTATATAGAAGGTGTGTGTTATTTAATTATCTAACAAAGTTATACAGAAGATGTGTGTTAGTTAATTATCTAACAAATGTATACAGAGGGTGTGTGTTATTTAATTATCTAACAAAGGTATACAGAAGGTGTGTGTTAGTAAATTATCTCACAAAGGTATACAGAAGGTGTGGGTTAGTTAATTATCTCACAAAGGTATACAGGAGGTGTGTGTTAGTTAATTATCTAACAAAAGTATACAGAAGGTGTGTGTTAGTTAATTATCTCACAAAGGTATGCAGAAGGTGTGTGTTACTTAATTATCTCACAAAAGTATACAGAAGGTGTCTGTTAGTTAATTATCTAACAAAGATATACAGAAGGTGTATGTTACTTAATTATTTAACAAAGGTATACAGAAGGTGTGTTAGTTAATTATCTAACAAAGGTATACAGAAGGTGTGTTAGTTATTATCTCACAAAGGTATACAGAAGGTGTGTGTTAGTTAATTATCTAACAAAGGTATACAGAAGATGTGTGTTAGTTAATTATCTAACAAAGGTATACAGAAGGCGTGTTACTTAATTATCTAACAAAGGTATACAGAAGGTGTGTTAGTTAATTATCTAACAAAGGTATACAGAAGGTGTGTGTTAGTTAATTATCTAACAAAGGTATACAGAAGGTGTGTGTTAGTTAATTATCTAACAAAGGTATACAGAAGGCGTGTTAGTTAATTATCTAACAAAGGTATACAGAAGGTGTGTTAGTTAATTATCTAACAAAGGTATACAGAAGGTGTGTTAGTTAATTATCTAACAAAGGTATACAGAAGGTGTGTGTTAGTTAATTATCTAACAAAGGTATACAGAAGGTGTGGGTTAGTTAATTATCTAACAAAGGTATACAGAAGGCGTGTTAGTTAATTATCTAACAAAGGTATACAGAATGCGTGGGTTAGTTAATTGTTTCACGTCACCGTAAAATTATTTCGAAGCCAACAACAGGGATGGAACCAGGGTCAATGGACTGGAAATCCAATAGATCAACTTGCTCTCTGTACCGGATATGCCTCCGTTTTACATATTACCTACATTATTATATTCCACCTCACTTCCTTTCTGAATCAAGACACGACAGAGAATAATTTTACAATGAAAATGACTTGAACTAGTCCGTTTGCACAGCGGTTACCTTCACTTCATTGGATTTTGTAATTCGGAGCCAAATTTGTGTTATCAGTGTGTGATTTCAAATCTTATAGTTGTCGAGAAGAAACATAAAAAGGAAACGAGTATAGATTACGTAAAGTAGTGATTTACCTTGCCAGTTCTTTCTGAAGATATTTTTCTTGGAAGGATCTATCTTCCTGACACTTCAGCGCTTCTTCGTACAGTTTGACACTTCTAAGAACTATGTTCAAGTATATACAGAAATATATGTCTGTGGAAAACACACTTAAAAATTTCAATTGTAAGGTCAAACTTTTAAAAAACATTCAAAAATGCGTACAAATGTGCTAGAGCATATAATATGATGTGTTTTACAATAACGATTAAGGTTATTTAAGATTCCAAAAACTTAAGGTGTGATTCTGATGTAAAAAGAGAGTGTTCGTTTTACTTCAGGTAAGTAATCAGCAACTTGACAGTTTAGGGAAACGTTTCCGAGCCAAGTCGGTTATGGCACATTAAACGATAATGAACACTGAAATGCTGTTTAACACATGGTTCCTAATCGCCGTCAACGTGACACTTTAGAATGAATGGAAAATCTGCACTTTTACAAGATTGTAGGGGAATTAGAAGAAAGTTGATGTGTTTTTGTTTCGACTGGATGTAAAGCAATATTTATTGTTATCATGGCACATAAAGGTGTATGTGCTGAAATATAGTGATCGGAAAAGAATGGGAATACGGCAATGGAAATACAGACCATCTTCAGAACATTATTGGTAGACTCTATATTTGTGTGTTTCGTGGAAAGTAAACATGAAATTGAAAAATCGTAACGTCGAAAGCCTTTGTTGGTATAAATGCTATATATATAAGGGACAGCGTATAATGTAATATATTACCTTTATTCTTCCTGTACTGTCATTAAGAAATAATCAACTCACTATAATTTCTAGTACAATTTTTAAAATTCAGTCAAATATAACCCAAAATCATTTGAGACATACACAATATAACAATTTGAACGTCAATCAAAATGCATTTTACTGAACAACAACACCCCTAATATTACTAATAATATTACTACTACTACTACTACTACTACTACTACTACTACTACTACTACTACTACTACTACTACTACTACTACTACTAATAATAATAATAATAATAATAATAATAATTATTATTATTATTATTATTATTATTATTATTATTATTACTATTATTTTAAGCTTGTCTGATTAAATGTGGTAAATATCATCAACCATTAGAATAACCCCCCCCCCCTTTGGGGGGGGGGGGAGAAATAACCCCAAAACAAAAGAACCAAAACAGAACAAACAAACTAAACCCCACACACCCCCATCCTAAGATAAACAAAGAGGTATAGATTATATCAAACGCGTCAACCACAACAATTGCATATGGAATACACCGTATCGTATTTCATACGAAAAATTATAGTTTGGCAATCATTTTAATTACATTTATCCCTCTATCCTAACTTTAAAATATTAAAGGGTATCACGTTGCAAAGTCATAACATAGTGCAGAAATCTTTACATCGATAGAAACGTAATTAGACAATATGGCACGTTTATCTACTGTGCAAGTCATGTACCAACAGCTTTAAGACATGCCTATTTTATCTTAAAATCGACTTTTGAGCAGGTGTTCCGCATATAATTATTTACTCATCCTGGCTCAAGAAGAGGATGGAGATCTCGTTCTCAAAATTATCAAGTCATACGTACTGTACTTAACAACAGTAAGACGACAGCACTATCGGAAGCTTCCAGACAATATATTTTTCAAAACTACTTTAAAATATATCAATATTTGAATCAAACACGAAGTTATGTTATTGCATTTTTTTTCTAATTCCAGTTGAAATTTGAAACGTAATAATTTGAAACATGGGAGGTAACTCCTGTCTCAACTGCAAGTACAGATACAAGTACTTGATTTCTAATTAAAAATTATCTTGGTAAAATAATGCCGATTCGACAAATCTTGCAGATAGTGATTTAATACATACAGTGCAAATGAGTTGCATATATCAATTTTGCTATCAAATGTACACGTATTATTGTTTGCCCAACACCTGGGGTTCTAATGGTTGCATGAGCACCTCGTTTTATTACAGATTTATTATGCCATATGCCATTGAAATGGAAAAGCAAGGTGGTTAACCATTTTGAATTTTTAAATCCAAATCTTCACGCTGAAACCAAACCGCGAGGAAAAGGGGGAAATTGATTAAATATTTCTTTTATGTAGTTACATGAGTATTTCATCTGTTGTGAGATGGGGTGGGTGTATAAGAAAGATAAATTTTGTAAATGTTTCAAGTAGAAATAAAAAAACCAAACCAATAATATATATATTAAGGTGTAAAAAATAGGTGTAAAATGCATTTGCTTCCCATTGCTACGATCAATATTTGTATAATACGATCCTTTACATGAAATATGCTCATGTTTTGTACTCAATATTGAAACATAAAATAATATTGATAATACTAGGATCGTCCTCTTACTTTATTGTTATGCAAAATCTAAATACATCAAATGGTATGTGTTTAAATACATAAAGCTTTACTTTACCATCAAATCAATGAAAAGAGCAATCGAAGAAAACAATTATGCATACAGATTTCAATCTCTTTCATTTAAAACAAATTACAGAACTCACGAATATAAATCAATGGACTTTAAATACCATAACATTCATCGATTTTAATGTTCATTTAGATCTATCAGTACCTTATCGTTTCATTTTTGAATATGATTTATCTTTTGACAAAATTCATTTATGCAAGGAAGTTCTCATAATGATTTCCATTGTAGAGACCTTATCACTCTACAAGTAATATCTGACGTCATAATTATACATCGTACTGTTAAAGCAGATCCAAGTCGAATAGTCATTTAAATAAAGCAATACGATCGGCAATCAATATTATTTATTAACCATTATGATAGTGCTTTAAAGAAACTGAATTCATTAATTGAATGATAAATTTCATTTCGTCATTTATTTGTCTGGTAATGGATGAATTTCGCGCGATAAGGAACTCGGAGAAATTGTTTTGCAATTTCCTTCGGAACACTAAATTTGATAGATTCCTTCGGAACCTTCTTCATTTGATAGATAGCCAGTAGCCACAGCACCAATTTTGTGATTTTGGCATGTTATTTGTTTTAGATAGATATCTTGAGCATACGATTTTATGTATATCTCTTAGTTAAGATGCAAACATATTATATTATCAACCGTGGGTGATTGAACTCGAAATCTTTGGCAAAGTTCAATCCTCAGTCGTTATATTGTATGCAGGAGACATCAGTCGGTCATAACAAAATGATGAGACGGACGGCCTGCTGGACAGCGCTGATCCTGTATAAATATGGCAAGTAATCCATACAAGCTATTACGGCCTATACTTTACCGTGTGTTCACAGAAATCGGCTTTATTGTGCTACTATTAGGGTATTTATCGAAGGCGATATTAATGCCTTGCTGAAATCTATAATAATTAAAACAGCAGTCCTTCTAGTCACGCAGTTGATGACACAGAATTTCATTGAATTCATATAGTATTTACAGGCTTTTCTTTTCATTTCAGACACTGCATTGTGGTCATTGTAGTAAATGTTGGGGACAATCAATTAAAGGAAGCTGTAAACATGAAAAATTGAATGTTTGTAAAAAGGAACAGAATATGTTAAAAAATCAACATTGTTTTTCTTCAAATTTAGACGATGTCAGTGTCTTTTGTTTTCGGCGTTTTGTGTATGGCGTCATTTGGATATATTTATGCAGAAAAGACTAATATCACCGTTGGGTATCTAACAGTTGTGAAAACGGACCGATTTATTCGAAATCGTCAAGGTCTACTCATTTCTGGTGCTATTTCGTATGCCATAGAGAAAATTAACAAGCGGGCAGATTTGTTACCGGATTATCACATAAATTTTGTATGGGGAGATACGGAAGCTAACACTTTAGTGGGCACAAGGAAGTTGACGGAGCAATGGAGCAATGATGGAGCGGTAGCATTCTTTGGACTTGAGGATAGTTGTAGCGTGGAGGCGAGGGTGGCAGCAGCATGGAATCTCCCTTTGATATCTTATGTAAGTCTTATAAATATTGAATAGATATAGCTAGTTGATCTGTTGGGGACATGTGTCGGTTTTAACAGCTTATAAGTTATATACCGATAAAACAACATAGAAGCCAACTTGTTAAACATAGTGGTGCAACTGAGCTCAAACCCATATGTCCTTGACATAGCAAATTCAGCGCTGACCTCTGTATGATCATATCTACCTCAAATAGATTTAGAAGTAGAATATTTGATGATATTGTATTTGTCTTTTCCGTACACTCTATTTACAAAAAAAAAAAAAAAAAATACATTCCTTTAATTTATATCATAAGAAAGGACATCACTAACAGTGCCATTCTCTGTGTTTGAATTCGATTCTCTCTATTTGAAGTTCCGATCCTGACATTATAGATAGACTAACCTCTACCGCAATGTACATACACTTTATGTCCTATTCAAGAAAGTAGCGTCAATCAAATAACAGAGGGTGGTAATGAAGTGACTTGGGTTCTTAACTAAACAGTTGGTTTGTTTACATGATTAAGATGTCAGCGTTCTTATTCCTCGGTGAATAAAATTCCAAGAGGTCAATGAATGTGAATGCCAGTGTGAAGAATTTACAATTAACATTACATGCTATTATAACAGCAGTGACCATAGAAACACGTTGTTTCCCCACATTACCGATTAATACGTCAGTTGACCATATAAGGTAAAAACACATATTTATGAAACTCGCATGGTACCATGACAGCAACTACTTTAGCAATTAAAACTTTCACGGAAACCATGTCATGCTTGACTCCATTGTGATTCCCAGAATAGTTATTACCATAACAACAAGTCATTGATCTAACAAAGTTATATAACAGCGTCACGGAGTACATTGACTACATTTGCCATTAATGCGGAGTACTGAAAACTTTATGTGAATCCCTCAAAGTGAAATAATCGACTGCTTCATAAGAAATGTTATATTTTGAAGAGAATGGAAAACAAACGTATTGTATTGTATATCAAGAACTAGACTTGGCAGTGGCGGATTTAGAGGGGGTGGGGGCCGCTCCCCCCTTTTTGGCCACATATTTACTAGTAAAAATCCAGATTTAGCGCCAAAAATGGCTATGTCGTTTGGCTAATACACATGTGGGCCCCCCTTTTCGGAAATCCTGGGTCCGCCACTGCTTGGTCATCATACATAACTGAATTGAAATTTCATTATAACAACCTGACTTGAATATTTTCCCCGTATATGATCAGAAAAACAACATAAATGTAGTATATTTCAATTACAATACATCAAAGAAAATATACAAATAAAATTCATGGCAATGTATCAAACTGTTATAAACAGTGACAATGCCGATAATACTTATGCCACTGTCACGTGCTTTTTTCTATATATTTGTTGCACGTGATTTTTGTTTTCTTCGCATTACTTTGGTGATTGCTTTATCATCCCTTTTTCTGGTTTGTAGTATTATCTTGTATTTTTATTTGATTTGATTAATTGTTTCGTCAGCAAAGCAATGCGACATATGGAAATTACTTGACCGCTGTCTGTCCATCAGTCTTTCGTCAATGACAATTCGCCCCGTCATCTGCCGTCTAACAGAAATCGCGCTTTTTAAAAATGGATAGCTGGCGACCCATGTGTTCCGACGAATGTGATGATAATTAATAATAATATCTGTATTGTTTTTATAAGTTAATGATATATATAAATCAAGCAAATTTTAACACATTTATCTCTAACATAAGCGATGCCTTCATCTCTTGGATACCTACATATTATCTGTCTGTGTGTCTGTCTGTCCGTCCATTTGTCTGTCTGTCCAGAAAACTTTAACCTTGGCCATGACTTTTGAACCAAAAGAGACGGGGCCTTCATACTACACATGTGTATTTCTTGTGGCAAGACCTTTCTGTCGGTACCAAAAGTTTTTACCTTATGACCTTGACCTTGACGTTTGAGCTACTTTTGAAAAAATTTAACCTTTGCTATAACTTTTGAACCAAAAAAGATGGGGTCTTCGTAGTACACAGGTGTATTCCTTGTAGAAAGACCTTTCTGTCGGTACCAAAATTTTTGACCCCTTGACCTTGACGTTTGACCTACTTTTGAAAAACTTAAACCTTGGTCATAACCTTTTAACCTAACCAAAAGAGACTCGGTCTTCATAATACACCTGTGCATTTCTTGTAAGAAGACCTTTCTGTCAATTCTAAAATTTTTGACTTCGTGACTTTTGAACCAAAAGAGATAGGGCCTTCATACTATACATGTGTATTGTTTGTGGCAAGACCTGTCTGTCGGTACCAAATTTTTGACCTCGTCACCTTGATGTTTGACCTACTTTTGAAAATCTTTAATCTTAGCCTTAAGTTTTGAACCAAAAGAGATGGAGCCTTCATACTACACATGTTATTCGTAGTGGCAAAACCTGTCTGTAGGTACCAAAATATTTGAACCCATGACCTTGACCTTTATATTTGACCTACTTTAGAAAAATTTTAACCTTAGCCATTACTTTTGATCCAAAAGAGATGGGGCATTCATATTACACATATGTATTTCTTGGAGGAAGACCTGTCTGTCGGTACCAAAATCTTTGACCTCGTGATCTTTTACCTTGATCTTTATCCTACTTCAAATTTCAAAGGGAGGGGGTATTTGTCCTATTAGGAAGTTCTAAGGTTTTTTCACTTCTTTAATAATTTTCGTGATTCCCTATTGTTTTGGTCCAAAATTATTTCATCTATACTATTTTACGCTCTACATGATTCAGGTAATTATTTCATATATCCGAGTTTGTGTTTTTATTCCGAAATCTTTCTCTGGAATATACACGGCGGATGTAGCGGTTTGATAATTTGTATTTTCACTATTGTTTTGACTGCGTCAGTCTGTTTAGTAGCCATTGATGGTACTGGCCTGTTGTTGCATTTTGATGGTTGTATTTCATTAGTTTTGTATACGAATATGGAAATTTTGGAAGTTAAATGTTATCGTATTGTAATATGCAATATGATGCAGAACAAAATAATAGTATATTTGAATTTAAGTAAAACCCTCAGCAAATTCGTTTGAAACCAAATTCATCCACGCTCCGTGAATTTCAATTGTCGTTACCACAGAAGTTATCAGATGGAACATTTTTTTAAAAATAGATCGAGACAATGACTTCTTTCTCAAGTCGAACAATAGAAAGTACTAATCTGTATGGTGATTTTAAGTATATTGTTTGGTTTTTTTTTTTATTATTTTTATTTTTTTTTTTTTTTTTTTTTTTTTTTTTTTTTTTGTTTTTTGGGTTTTTTTTTCAAAACTACATTTTAGACATTCGGTTTTCTGTCTTTCATATCAAATATTAGATATCTTTAAGAAAAATATCTATTTCTTTAGAATTGTTTGTGGTAAGCATAAACTATTTAAACATTGCAGAAATATACTGCTATTTATAGGACACCAGAATGTTTGGTGTATTTACTCTTTTATGGAAGTCAGATCAAGAAATCCTATTCTGACGATTCATAAAAAGTAATATGAAGTTTGATTTACGGACATGATCAATAACGAAATCCAGGAATAGCAACAGAAGTCTGAGAAGATATGAATTTCATTTCCGTTTCCAAACAAACTTGAAAATAATTCTCACAAACGGTAAAAGGAAATGCAATATGATACACAGTATTCAATTTAATAGGTTTTTTTATGAAATGAAGTTAATTGCATCAGTACACAACCCCTCCCCCCGCCCCCGAAAGAAAAAAAAGGAGTAAAGCCCAAACAAAAAAAAAACAAAAAAAAAACCCCCAAAAAACAAAAAAACAAAAAAAAAAAAACAAAAAAACCTCCCAAAAAACACCCCCCCCCCCAAAAAAAACCAAAAACAAACAAACAAACAAACAAACAAAAAAAAAAAAAAAACAACAAACAAACAAACAAAAAAAAAAGCCCAAATGAAGAAACAAACTTCTGGTCCGAGAATGGGATAGAGAAAACCCATACTCTATTGCGTGTCAAAGGAGAAAACTTAAAGAGGTAGTGAAAAGCAGGAATCTTTGACTGAAAGGTATAATCTGTTTAGCTGTCCAATTTTTAAAAGTTACTTACACGATGGACAGAGTGGTCCAACGGTGTCGCTCTAGGTCTACACTCTGAGGACCCGGGTTTGATCCGAGCAGTCGCTTCAGGTATAATGTGACGCCCCGTGTCATGGTAATTGTCTCCAAGACAGTATATACTGACGCCCCGTGTCACGGTAATCGTCTCCAAGACAGTATAATCTGTCACCCCGTGTCATGGTAATCGTCTCCAAGACAGTATAATCTGTCACCCCGTGTCATGGTAATCGTCTTCAAGACAGTATAATCTGTCACCCCGTGTCATGGTAAACGTCCCCAAGACAGTATAATCTAACGCCCCGTGTCATGGTAAACGTCCCCAAGACAGTATAATCTGACGCCACGTGTCATGGTAATTGTCTCGAAGACAGTATATACTGACGCTCCGTGTCATGGTAATCGTCTTCAAGACAGTATAATCTGTCACCCCGTGTCATGGTAAACGTCCCCAAGACAGTATAATCTAACGCCCCGTGTCATGGTAAACGTCCCCAAGACAGTATAATCTGACGCCACGTGTCATGGTAATTGTCTCGAAGACAGTATATACTGACGCCCCGTGTCATGGTAAACGTCCCCAAGACAGTATATACTGACGCCTCGTGTCATGGTAAACGTCCCCAAGACAGTATAATGTGACGCCCCGTGTCATGGTAAACGTCCCCAAGACAGTATAATCTGACGCCCCGTGTCATGGTAAACGTCCCCAAGACAGTATAATCTGACGCATCGTGTCATGGTAAACGTCCCCAAGACAGTATAATGTGACGCCCCATGTCATGGTAAACGTCCCCAAGATAGTATAATCTGACGCCCCGTGTCATGGTAATTCTCTCCAAGACAGTATAATATGTCACCCTGTGTCATGGTAATCGTCTCCAAGACAGTATAATCTGTCACCCCGTGTCATGGTAAACGTCCCCAAGACAGTATAATCTAACGCCCCGTGTCATGGTAAACGTCCCCAAGACAGTATAATCTGACGCCACGTGTCATGGTAATTGTCTCGAAGACAGTATATACTGACGCCCCGTGTCATGGTAAACGTCCCCAAGACAGTATAATCTGACGCCACGTGTCATGTTAATTGTCTCGAAGACAGTATATACTGACGCCCCGTGTCATGGTAATTGTCTCAAAGACAGTATAATCTGTCACCCCGTGTCATGGTAATCGTCTCCAAGACAGTATAATCTGTCACCCCGTGTCATGGTAAACGTCCCCAAGACAGTATAATCTAACGCCCCGTGTCATGGTAAACGTCCCCAAGACAGTATAATCTGACGCCACGTGTCATGGTAATTGTCTCGAAGACAGTATATACTGACGCCCCGTGTCATGGTAAACGTCCCCAAGGCAGTATAATCTGACGCCACGTGTCATGGTAATTGTCTCGAAGACAGTATATACTGACGCCCCGTGTCATGGTAAACGTCCCCAAGACAGTATATACTGACGCCTCGTGTCATGGTAAACGTCCCCAAGACAGTATAATGTGACGCCCCGTGTCATGGTAAACGTCCCCAAGACAGTATAATCTGACGCCCCGTGTCATGGTAAACGTCCCCAAGACAGTATAATGTGACGCCCCATGTCATGGTAAACGTCCCCAAGATAGTATAATCTGACGCCCCGTGTCATGGTAAATGTCTCCAAGACAGTATATACTGACGCCCCGTGTCATGGTAAACGTCCCCAAGACAGTATATACTGACGCCTCGTGTCATGGTAAACGTCCCCAGGACAGTATAATGTGACGCCCCGTGTCATGGTAAACGTCCCCAAGACAGTATAATCTGGCGCCCCGTGTCATGGTAATTGTCTCCAAGACAGTATAATCTGACGCCCCGTGTCATGGTAAACGTCCCCAAGACAGTACATACTGACGCCCCGTGTCATAGTAAACGTCCCCAAGGCAGTACATACTGACGCCCCGTGTCATGGTAAACGTCCCCAAGACAGTATAATCTGACGCCCAGTGTCATGGTAAACGTCCCCAAGACAGTATAATCTGACACCACGTGTCATGGTTAACGTCCCTAAGACAATATAATCTGGCGCCCATTGGCATGGTAAACGTCCCCACGTCAGTATAATCTGACGCCCAGTGTCATTGTAAACGTCCCCAAGACAGTATAATCTCACGCCATGTGTCATGGTAAACGTCCCTAAGACAATATAATCTGGCGCCCATTGGCATGGTAAACGTCCCCAAGATAGTATAATCTGACGCCCCGTGTCATGGTAAACGTCCCCAAGACAGTATATACTGACGCCCCGTGTCATGGTAAACGTCCCCAAGACAATATAATCTGGCGCCCAGTGTCATGGTAAACGTCCCCCAGACAGTATAATCTGACGCCCTGTGTTATGGTAAACGTCCCATAGACAGTATATACTGACGCCCCGTGTCATGGTAAACGTCCCCACGACAGTATAATCTGTCACCCCGTGTCATGGTAAACGTTCCCACGACAGTATAATCTGACGCCCCGTGTCATGGTAAACGTCCCCACGACAGTATAATCTGGCGCCCCGTGTCATGGTAAACGTCCCCAAGACAGTATAATCTGACGCCCCGTGTCATGGTAAACGTCCCCACGACAGTATAATCTGGCGCCCAGTGTCATGGTAAACGTCCCCACGACAGTATAATCTGGCGCTTAGTGTCATGGTAAACGTCCCTAAGACAGTATAATCTGACGCCACGTTTCATGGTAAACGTCCCCAAGGCAGTGTAATCTGACGCCACGTGTCATGGTAATTGTCTCGAAGACAGTATATAATGACGCCCCGTGTCATGGTAAACGTCCCCTAGACAGTATATATTGACGCCCCGTGTCATGGTAAACGTCCCCACGACAGTATAATCTGACGCCCTGTGTCATGGTAAACGTCCCCAAGACAGTATAATCTGACGCCACGTGTCATGGTAATTGTCTCGAAGACAGTATATAATGACGCCCCGTGTCATGGTAAACGTCCCCTAGACAGTATATACTGACGCCCCGTGTCATGATAAACGTCCCCAAGTAAAGTATTCCTCACTACATGTACTTCGAGTGGGTCCACAGTATAGCTTAAAATCATGAGACCATGTACCAGGACGGTGCCGTCATCATATGTTATTAACATAGATGTGGTGTAAAGCAATAGTCTATATATAATATATATATATATATATATATATATATATATATATATATATATATATATATATATATATATATATATATATGTAATATATTAATAACAAATAGGCAAACATCATATGTTATTAACATAGATGTGGTGTAAAGCAATAGTCTATATATATATATATATATATATATATATATATATATATATATATATATATATATATATATATATATATATATATATATATATATATATATATATATATATATATATATATATATATATGTAATATATTAATAACAAATAGGCAAACATCATATGTTATTAACATAGATGTGGTGTAAAGCAATAGTCTATATATATATATATATATATATATATATATATATATATATATATATATATATATATATATATATATATATATATATATATATATATAGACTATATATAGTAATATATTAATAACAAATAGGCAAACAAATTATGTGTGATCCCAAGGGAATCACCAACTCGATTTTCTTAATGTATACTATGTTCAAAATTACACGCAGTGGGATGTGGTGTGTGTGTGTGTGTGTGTGTGTGTGTGTGTGTGTGTGTGTGTGTGTAGGTGTGTAGGTGTGTGTGTGTAGGTGTGTGTGTGTGTAATAGATAATAAAGGTCAGTTTTCTTGACGTATATTGTGGATGTCCTTGGTTGCATCGCTGAAGAGACACTATTTGTCATATATATTTCTTGTAGTTATATAATTATACAGATCTATTCGCATATACATGCATCTAATTATAGCCTATATTTGTCATATATATATATATATCAAGTATTATGTAAATACAACGCCATGCATACCGATATCTGACGGAATCATAACGTCAATATTTGAAGAGACATTTTTGTCAAAGTATTTATAGATGTAGTAATTACCTGGTGTATTTATTAATAAAATGTAAATACTTAGATACTTTACAAGATTCTGTATATATTTGGAATACATCAATACTCCTTTAATGTTTTCTTTAAACCATATCACAGTTGTATCATATCCCGTAAGGTGTGCTGAGTCCAGGTTTAGGTGCTTTTGTAATGACCTGAAATATATACTTCAAATTTACAATGAAAAAATTCCAAGACTTTGGATTCACTGAGGAAGCATATATACATGAGATATTCTTAATCATTTTTCACTTTAGGCAATACTCATATTAAAACAAAAGACCGTTAAATTTAGATTTTACATAGAAACTGTAGATAAATCCCGAGGGGTATATCTCATACAAAGTCACTTCTCTGGATCATCTCGGTCGTTAACGAATTGACCACAATGTAAACAGTATCAAAGGTCACCATTGTGACTATAGTGTACAAATATAGATGTTATTCTATTGGCATATTATGATACGCAATAGATTTAATCACCATTATTATTGATAGGAAATTGTCTCTTCGGGAAATGGGAGAAAGTTACGAGTGGACGAAGCCGTTTTTAATGTATCAGTCCTGGCCAATAGCTCTCCTATGAGATATTAAGCAGCGCTTCTATTGTTCTGTCAAATCTGCTAATAGCATTAACTGAAATAAACAATGGCTGGAAATGACCAGTAAATGTATATTGCCATAGGAGAGTTCTGTCTTCTCGTAGACGCATTAACATAGTGAATGTGTTTAGTGGAAGGCTATGATGTTAATTTTCAGTTAAGTTATCTGTTTGTGTACGACTAGATCTAGTTAAGGATAGCGAATGGATTTCTAGAGACCGATATATCCTCCATTAACTCCGATTGTAATAGTCCTGATCCCGTTTCCGAAAAGTCAATATTAGTGTTCATTGCAAACAGGAAAGTATTCATGACGTATGTTTGAGAGAGTGGTTCAGCTACCATTTCGTGATTGATTTAGTCCTTAATTTTAAAGACGTGTCGTTACATAATATTCAATTCATTTTTCTGCATTTCGTCATCATTAATAAGATATCAATGTTTTCTATAATCTTATCAAAGGTAATGCATATGCTGTGTAAAGATGTCAGGGATGTTATTTTTACAATAAACTGACTTTTTATTAACATTTGCAGATCGAAACCTTTCATTCGACAAAATAGCTTTTCTTGCAAGATTTTGTTGTAAAGTAGTTAAAATTACAAACAGCTGTATGAATAACCACCCTATATAAAATTTATCGTTGCTGGACCCCTCCCATCAATAAAAAGATATCTGGATCTGCACCTAATTGTGTTTTGATCACTGAAAATCATATAAGGAAGGGGAAGACAAAACTCCCCAGAATATACATGGAACACAACTGTATGCAAGAAGGACTGTATACATGTTGTCGTCATGATGTTGATTAGTAGTCGCCAGACCATTGCTCAATGTTCCATGTTCTAGCGTGCTATCTGAACACCTATATCTACCTTATACCTCATTATTCATTCATGATATTGTAGCAATATACATTGTACATATTCCCCTAACGACCGCTGAGGAGTCACGATATCTGACATATGGCTTTACTGCTCTGCAAGTTAACGATAGATGGTCGATTTCAAGGTAATATCAAAATAAACCCCTACTTGCAATGGCGTCAAACCCTTTATCATACTCTGGTTCATGTGTTTGTTTCTTTGTTTTTGTTATTCATTTATTCATAATTTTGAAGGGTTTGGAATGTTGTTTTCTTTAAAAAAAAAAAGAAAAAGAAAGGGGGTAATTGCATAGAACTTCCTAGGAATTTACAGCAGATCATAAATATTTTCAGCTATGGATCCACTCAGAAAATGCTGCTATCTTTCAAAATTGTCGTCAAACATATAAACTCCACAATAAATATCAACCATCATATGTACTTTAGCCATGGTCCTTCCATTAATCCTGCGCCAATAAATTCTACTGTGACTCTTGAATAACTTCGTCTTTTGAATTTCAATTTACATAGACTTTAATGAGATCAATTGACTACTTCTAACAAATCAGACTTTACCGCCACTTGTGACATTGAATTTGGAACTAGAAATTTACTATTTATCAAAGAGCTATCTTAAGTGTCATCTGTCAACTTTATTCGTAGATAAATTGCGAAATATATTAAATACTACTTCTATATAACCTTGACCTTCACATTCGGAATTGAAATTTGAAGTTTAGTTGTCGCAAGCAGCAGTTATGAAAGACCTATGCAGAATATCGCCTTTAAACCTCATATATAGATTGACCATGAATATCACCTTCACCATCAGCATGGCCATCACATTAGTTTTATGTATGTAGGCCTGTCCTAGAAACTCTCCAATTAGAATCATGTAATAAATCTATATATAGATATGCCACAATGAGGCCCGTCTTGTTAGGGTGAGGGGACACATTTCTTTGCAGCCCCAACACATCATTTGCTTGTATCAAAGGGATCGATTAGAGGGAATCATTTCCGATACTTTGTACCAAGATTTGTAGCTTTGTACAAAACATGCAATGTATAGTTTCAAGCTACATTGACATTTTATTGAAAAATTAGCATTTTTTACTTTTCTTAATGCCATTGTGCTTTAGTCTTATTTTGTTTTTGTTGTTTGGATGCTACCGTTAAATAGTAACACTATATTCTTTGGTTCTCTGCCCACTCCATCAAGAGAAGTGACCACATACAGTACTCTACTTGGTACCTTGCTATATGCTGAAGAACTCAAAATGATACATATCGATGCATTTTCAATACACTGTATTTTCATTTTCTTTTTTTATTTTTAGTTTGGGGGGAGGGGAGCTTTTTTGCAACCCCAAAACATCATTTGCTTGTATCAAAAGGAGTAGAAGGAATTATTTCCGATACTTTGTACCAAGAGTTGTAGTTTGCACAGAGTATGAAATTTAAATTTTCTTCATCCATGTCAATAAAGATATTATAGATTGATTTCTTTGGATTCCTGTCTCCTTTGGCAATTAATGGCAAGTTACCATTAAAATGAAATGCTTTAAACTATATATTTCTTAATTGCGTTTATATTTCATGGATTCACAAGATTTTCCAATCTAGACCCAAAATATTATTTTGATATAACCAGAAACATAGACTAGTCTATGTCTCTGATATAACCCTTTTTTCCTTGTTTCCTCGGAAAGACCCAATAACTTGAAGTAACTTCATAAGGTCGCAGAGGCTATATGTGTTGTTCTGGGGATTTCCCCATTACTCTCAAAGTAAAAGGCAAAATTACTGTGAAACGGTCCCCATTTCAGTACAATAATAAGGACGTCCCCCTTTTTCTGTTGTGAAATTGAAGCTTAGTGCTTGCTTACTATATGCACAGATATTTTAGAATTGACAGTTTCTTGCAAATAAACCCGATGCGACCTCCTTGAATTCTTTCTGTGAAGAATTTAATTGATTCTAAAGATACGGTCAAACCTGTTTTAGTTACCATAGAATGTAATGTGGAAAAGGGGTCACTTAAGGCAGGTGGTCTCTCTATGCAGGTTGATTCTGCATAGACATTGAGTAGTAAAGAGCACAGAAAATTGTTGTTTTAAACCAATGATTACTTAATTAATACAGGTGGTCCTTTAAAGCAAATATGACTGTAATGCATTCACAACATTGGTGTAAGTTGATCTCACAGTTAGTTCCTTTAACTTACTCTATATAAATGTGCATACTGTGTCAACAGTCTTGCAGATGACATGAACACATAATAAATGTATCATTAGAATCTAGTAGCAAATGCTGATGTATATATTTTATATTAGTTTAATCAAATGTAATTTGTATCACTTCAAAAGACTATTTCCGAGTTTTCGATTTCAATTTGAAATTCTTATGTGTTCTCATAAAAAGATCGTGACAACGGACAAATTCATTGTTTCCCTATGGCTTGTAAACGTGTAAACCTTGTGTTTAAATCAATCTTAAATCTTATCTTTCATATCACGTGACTACGGCGAAAGCCTTCCATTTTAATATAAGATTTCGTTGAATAAGAGACGAAATCCGGAAATAGCCTATTGATTGTCTGGTAAGGAAGAGTACTCTCAAACGTTTTACTGATAAAAACATCGCAACCTGATCCAACATCATAAAAGAGCTTCCACATACTATTTCCCTTTACTCTTTTTCAAGTAAAACTAGGAAGGTTTAATTTCGTAACTTAACTCAGTTCATAATTATACGTATGTATGTATGTATGTATGTATGTATGTATGTATGCTTGCATGTATAATATGATAATTGGAAATCCCTATACATATGTAAGTGCATGGACAGTCAAATATTCAGATATTTCCATATAAACATTAAACTGTAGATAGAAAGAACAATCTAGACATTTGACTAATTTCACTGTATATTCATATTAATCAAATTGATCGAAACATTGACTGGATAATTAACACATGCCAGCTTTTATTAAATTCTATATATATTACCGTACATAACCCATTGTAAATTAGGTCAACTGATAGGCAGAATAACACAAATGCGCATGTACTGCAGGAAAATTGAAATAGGATAAAACATCAGGCTACTTCAGTGTAATTGATCAAAACCTGAAAAGTATACGAAATTTTGAATACTGAAATTTACTGCTATTCTGAAAAATGGCTGCCGTTTTGAAGTTTTTAGAGTCGGTTCATAGGTAAATTGTATTATTGTACAAGGTGGCAATTACTATTTATATGGCAGTTCTATGATTTACCAGGATATGTGTAAAATGTTCACAATTAGACCGAAATGGCATGATTGTTGTTGGTGTCATTCCTATGTATATCGATATACACTTCCGTATTATTACCTCTCCGCCAATAGACCCTTTCACTCTAACATGCGGACCGAATGTTTTGGTGGGTGGATGTATTTACGGAGACCCATAGTGATCTTTCACTCATTGGTCTCCGCAAATACTTCCGCCCACCAAAACATTATGTCCGAAGGTTAGTGTGAAAAAATGACCACAATGTCAAAATAGAGAATATAAGCATTTAAAATGGATTGAAAAACATGTAAAAACAAAGATAAGACGAATACACCAAAGAAAAGGATGAGGGGAAAGTGACCACTGTGTTAATACGATTTATTGTAAGATATGTCTCCTCTTCAAACCCCCCCCCTTCCAAACACTACTCGAGTTAACAAGTTACAAGGTTGAGCATGCCCGCACGCACATACACACACGCGCACAAACGTTAAATGAGTTCACAAGATACAAGGTAAGGTATGTCACATACTCACACGCACGCACGCGCACTTTCCGAACACCACCATACAGAATACAGTATCTTCTCGCGTGCTTCATTACTCGGATGTGTTTTCAATATACCGTTACTTTCTTGTCACGAAAGCTATCTCGTTTTATAAATCCATAAAGTGTCTCGCTTATAAATACATAACGTATCCCATTTTATAAATCCATAAAGTGTCTCGCTTATAAATACATAACGTATCCCATTTTATAAATCCATATGTTTTCTAATTAAAATCGGTGTACACATTTCTCTACATTGTACTTTAGAGAATCAGGGTGCTGAGTATAAGTATCAAGTATCATAATACAATGTATATGTCAAACAAACAACAAAATAATAAATAAATAAATAAAGAAAACAAAACAGAACAACCCCCTCCCCCCACAAAAACCCCAAACAAACAAAAACTGAAAACAAACACCTCCTCCGCCAATTAGAGATGAATAAAACAAAAAGGATTCATCTCAACTGAATTAAAGCTGATTTGCCAAACTTTAACGTAACCCATTAATTAGCATCTGTTGATATTTGATATTTCACTTGAGTAACTTTTCAAAACGATACCAAATTATTTTGACCAATTGACATTTGTTTTTGATATTTTTCAAAAACATTTCCGGACACTGCTGCAGTTCGTGGATCTGTATTTCAAATACATGTATACATTCTGTGTATAGAGAGAATGAGCATATTTCATGCTATAGAAGACAAGTACTCGTTGTGTAGAATCTTCCTGACTCCCAGAAGAATTAAACACGAACTTCACCTGTTCTGTAAGTGCTGCTGAAAACAGATTATCTGTATAAAGAGATATTGAACTATCACTAATGCTAACCAGAAACTATGTATAAGTCCTCTGTTAACAGGAATTTTAACGAAATTTCAATATAAAACAATTGTATATGGTGGTAGCACAGAACGAAGGAGACATATTTCATTATAAATCAGAAAATGGTATGAAATATCAATTATATAGATATATTATATAGATATATTATTTAGATATATTATATAGATACATTATATAGATATATTATATAGTGTTCTGTATCTGATAATCCACCTCACTGTGAAGCAGGCTGATATTTTCTTATTGGCAGGGGCGTAGCCAACGTGCAAATGATATGTACGCACCAGAAAGGCAGGGGGTTGGGGCTGCCTTAAAGCCCCCAGTGGGTCCAAGACGAAGCCCTGGTGGGGGCTCAGGGAGCGAAGACCCCGAAGCTAATGGATTTTAGTGTTTTAAAGAAGGGTAATGTCGTCATTCTGAACCTTTATTAAAGGGAAAAATGTTCAAAATATGAGTATCTCTCAAATATACACTAACTTTGAAATACAAAAATAAATGTAATACTGAATGTTATATTATGCGTCATATCTGATGGTACCAAATTTAGAAAAGAAAGAGAAGACGTGTCATTTTGCCTTCCGCAAAACGTTGGATGACATTGTCTGAATCATTACCTATATCGTTGTGGGCATGTAGTAAAACGAGACCTGAAAGGCGCTCAGTTGTCATTGTTGCTTTCAATCTGCATCTGACAGCGTGGCAATTTCGGGGTAGGGCGGCCCTGAGTTTTTACCGTAATTTGTTTTAAGCTGCCGCTGTTGCTCTCAGATAGATCTTTTTTCGTTATTACTTTTGCTTCGGATGAAAAATTTATTGTTCGATTGAATAGGATCATTCAAACATGACAAATAGACTTCTTGACTTCACATCGGATAAGCATAAAATTACATATTACGTCGAATTACAACAGATTTATCAATCCGGAAAGGAAACTGACCACTTACCTCTCTCTCTCTCCTGAGACACTATATTTTGACAAAATGATGTGTACGCACGTGCGTATTTGGCGTAATAGTAGCTACGCCACTGATTGTGTTTATACTTCTATACAAAATCGAATTTATATCACTTATCATGGCCTTGGAAAACAAAAGCACACATTGATCTTAACAAAATACATGTATAACAATCATAAAATGGGCGACAGCTTATATCATAAGATTCGATACTAAAATCATCCAACTCATTAAACTCCGATCTTAACACGATCTTGGTTTTTGATATACTATCGTCTACACGTTTATGCATCCCGAAGACGGGGTTGCTCTTTACACAAAAGTTTATACGTGTAATAGCGGAGATTTTGAAGGGAGAAGTAGTTGAAATGCATAGTAAAAGAAACTTGGGAGATAATCAGAATTTAAAGATTGTTTATCATTCAGTAAATATTTTGAATATAATAAAGTTTTAATCGCACTTTAGTCATACGAACTGAAAAATCATTCCGTGACGTAAGTCCATTTTTCGATAAGACAAGTATTCCATGTTGATGAAGAATTAGCGTATAAAATATTGTGGCAAAACGACAAGCATAGTGAAAATGAGGGACATAGACTCTGGTGAGAATGTGTAATTATTAAACATAATTAGATGCAAACTTTACTAAAAAGGGTGATAAACCATAATGCTACAAGAATTTATATACGTATTGAAAGTAGAGATTATATTAAACTTATCCTCTTTACATATTTTCATTTTAACAAAATCTATTCGCAATATTTATAACTTTTTGGATTTCTGCTTAAAAGTGAAAAATACGAATTTAGCGAAGAACGGCATAGCTGTTCATATTCCCTAGGCATCAATTTATGGAAATGTCATTGTTTTCCTGTTATTCGTTCATATTATTAATCTAGAATGTTTCCTTGGTTTTTGCATAATGTACATGCATGATAGGTTGTTGGCACAAATCGAATAATGAGCGAATCATTCCTGGTACATATATGTGTAGAGTTTCTGAACCAGAGAGTGGATTTAACAAAACGCAAGCAATGTGAAATATATAGTTCAAAATGTTCCGAGTTTTCATATTGGATAACTTGCAAATTAATAAAATAAACATCTTGAGCTAGCATTTCATTGACTGATAATTTGCTGGTATAAAACATTGTAACGTTACGGCAGCATTCATCTCAGTCGTAGTGCTACCGTAGAATCGGCACGCAGGAAATAAAATACGTACCATGCGTTAAGTAGTGTTGTAATTATAACGTTGTAATAGTGGCTTCTTCTGTAAGCAAGATATCATTAAGGTGTAGAACTCTGATACGGAACTGCAGAGGTTTCTTTCCCCCTTACTGTCGGTCAAGTCGATTCAATTTATTGAATTTGATACATAGATGTACGTCTGAACAATGTAATACACAAGTACAGCTAAAATAATATTCATGCGAGAGAGAATGTTTGACCAGTACACAAATAATATTCATGGGAGAGAGAATGTCTGACCAGTACACAAATGATATTGTAGGCACAGAGGATTTGGATGTTCACATAGAGTCATATCATTTTTATCTAAAGTTGTATTTTGCAGTCACATCTCCATTGACAGAAAACGCCTCTGCAAATGGCATCGGCCCGTGCTCGACTTTTAAATGAAGAACATTTATTGATTGATTGATAATTGTTTAACGTCACTCAACGATTATTTCACGTATATGGTGACGGCATCTGCCTGATGTATTGCATACAAATTTCTACCTTTGCAACGGACCCACCCGAAGCAGCGAGGGAACTTTTAGGTGTCACACCTACCGTGAAACGGGACCTCGGATTTTACTGTCTCATCCGAAAGACAGAACACCGGTGTGCTCACGGCGGGAATCAAACCCGTGACCTCTCGGCTAGGAGACGAACACCTCATCCACTGAGTCATACGAGCTTAAATTGAAGAAATCATCGCCTTGCAGTAATATTACATGGCAGTGCACTGTTTTTCTTCCATAGTTATCTAGTCAATAAAAGGAACAGAATATATATTTTCACATTAATTCATGGTTTTACAAAATCAGGCGTTAACAGAAATGTAGGAGAGTAGAAGGAATGACAAATCAGGATGGAGAATGACACTTACATATGAATAGCAAGTGGTTCACAAAAGTAATATTGGTATTTTTTCTGTTTATTCTCTACATTTTCGTGGCGACTGTTATTACACAGTTAGGTCAGATGGTTTTTCTCCTAACTTCTACATTCTCAACCGTGTGCATGTTCCTCATCTAATTTCGTATATTCTCCTTGTGGCCATGTCATTACTGGTGATCTCGATATAGTTAAAAACACTAAATTAAGAGAACTTTTACTTAAAGGTCCAAAATACAGAGAACCCAGATCATTCACATGGAGCCAAAATTTTGAGAATATTATGAACTGCTGCGAGGAATATGCCACACGATGGGCAAAAAGAGAGGAAGTACAAGTCGATACTCTTTCGGAATGGATAAAATCTATTGCAGTACTGCTGAGATCAAAAATTAGAAAATTACAAGGTTCTGTAAACACCAGATTCGAATCTATTTTTAAAGATCCTGATGTTGTCAGAGAACTTACCTTCCTCCAAGAACATTATATCATTACACCAGCAGATAAAGCATCTAATAATTATACATTTACTTGTAAGAAATATTACTTTGACAGCCTAGTGAAAGAATTAGGATTAAATTCAACTCCAGGAAATCCTACTTATACTCTCACGAACTTTTCGGTTTCGGAAGTACTCGAGAATCATAAATCTGTCCTCAATACGTTTGGTATTGACTCAAATAAATTGAATTTAGAACTTCCATATTTGTACTGTATTCCAAAAATGCACAAAACTCCGTACAAACAACGCTTTATCGCTGGTTCCTCGAAGTGTTCCACAAAATCTGTATCGATGCTACTCACAAAAATATTATCAGAAATTAAATCTGGCCTTCATAGATATTGCGAAACAGTATATTCCAGAAGTGGAATTAATCAAATGTGGATCCTTAAAAATTCAAAAGGGTTGTTAGAACATCTAAAATCAAAAAGTTTTACTAAAATTCACTCCATCAAGTCTTTTGACTTTTCGACTCTGTACACAACGATCCCTCATCAGAAATTAAAAGACAGATTAGCGGAAATTATTCAAAATACATTTACTAGTAAAAACGGAAGCCGCAAATTCAAATATATAGTAATAGGCCACGATAAAACTTACTTTGTTAGGGAAAATTCTGATTCCAAAAATAAATACACTGAAACAGCTGTCATTCAGATGTTGAACTTTCTTATCGATAACATTTTTGTGGTGTTTGGAGGTAAGGTTTTTCAACAAATTGTCGGCATTCCAATGGGCACTAACTGTGCTCCGCTTCTGGCTGACATATTCCTTTATTCATACGAAGCTGAGTTCATTCAGTCTTTGCTTTCGCAAGGAAAAAAACAATTGGCTCTTGGCTTCAATTTTACTTACAGATATATAGATGACTTGCTTTCAATTAATAATCCTTCATTCGCGGATTACCTTAGCATCATCTATCCAAGTGAACTGGAGGTCAAAGAAACCACAGAAACTAGTAATTCTACTTCGTATTTAGATATTATGTTGTCTTTCGACATTAATGGTCAATTGAACACCTCACTCTATGACAAACGTGACGATTTCAATTTCGCTATCACAAACTTTCCTTTCATAAGTAGCAACATTCCATCATCGCCCGCATACGGCGTATTCATATCTCAGTTAATACGTTATTCCAGAGCATGTTCAAATTACAATGACTTTGTTCTGAGGGCTAGGCGACTTTCAGTTAAGCTGCTCAACCAGGGTTATATATGTGCTAGACTAGCATCGTCACTGAGGAAGTTCTACGGTCGTTACGAGACTCTTATTACTCCATATGATATCTCGTTATCCAGACTTTTAAATGATATTCTGGACTGAGACCGATTCCGATCACTTTACACAGATTTGACACCTTCTATACTAGAAGGTTACCTACTTCGACTTCTCCATATATAGATACATATGGAATTCACACGATTTGACTCTTTCTACGGGGTATATGTGACGGGTGTTGCTAGCAAGCAGGAGATGCTCACTCTCCCCGGGCACCTGATCTCACTCCATTACAGGGGTTCACATATGCTCTTCAAGTAGACATATTTTGTTATTTTCCATTTGTTTTTCATTTTCACTGATTTTGTATGTCCTATGGTTTCATGATTTTTGGACTTGTGGTTTGGATTTATCCATCATCTTTACATTCCAATAGTTTATATTATGATTTCCAAAAAATAAGGATAAAAAAGCAAAATGCCTTGAAGTTTTACAATCGGACCACCTCGCCTAATTCCGTCGTACACTTGAAAATAAAGCTCAAAGGTAAATAGTAAACGTTTTTTCCCGGAACTTTTTTATCACATGACCCCAAAATGTCAATGTCAGCGGAATAGTTCTGCATAGTTTAAAATAATTTAAGTTACACAGTTCTCTAACAATAAATTGATCATATTAAAAGTTGATAGGCAAACCCAGTTGTTTTAAGAATTTTCTAAGGAAAATTTCACACGATGGACACACCAATAGAAGGTGTAATTCATTTACATCAGCCTTATATATGTTCTCATAATTGTGTGTGGAGAGACGTAGCACAGGAATATGTTTTCAAATATAAATGGATAATTTCCAGTTAGAACCATGTTATAAGCTGTCTTCACTTTGCTGAAAAATTACTCTTTATTATGTATATGTAGTAGTAGTGTTAAATAATTTAAACAAATATTTAAAATTGTAATTCTTATAATCAGTTACCAAAAGTACGAATTATTTACCTGTTGTAGCATCAACAAACACATAATAAGTACTTTCGTAACGTCGATGACTATTTTAAATATTCGTAATTAAGCTTTGCAATATTTCATACAGGATTACAACTTTTATCTAAGCTTTGGTACTGAATACATGTATATAAATTTTCGTTAAAATTCAGGTGATAATGCTAATTGAAAAGATTTGTTCACATCGCTTCATCAGTTTAGAATTATTGTTGTTTGTGAAGAAGATTTGTATGATCCACTATGGTACTGTAATGTGCTTAATTAAATTAACAAAATAATAATAGTAATAATAACTTTGCATTATATGGACTGGATTAACAAAGGGAAATTTTGCACGAGTGATTTATTACATGACTATGGAAATTTGTTATGATACGATTTTTTTATTGTGCTAGATACAGCTTCTATCCCTATTTTACAATATATTTTGGTCTAAAGTCATGTACTGAAAAAAGAGGAAAGGAAAAATCCTTAACAGAAACACAAAGAGTTCAAGAGATGTTATTACTTCTTTGTTAAAAATAATAATAACAGACCAAAAGTGAGAGAAAGTGGGAAGTTAAACTTCAAGTACATTCTCATTCTTCTTACTGGGAAATTTTAACTTCTCAGTACATATCAGCACTAATGGCGGTAAATTAAAATGGTTTCAACCTGGTGTCATCCATAGAATATTAGGAACAATTGTATTTTTACAGAAAAAAAATAAATAAATAATAGGTATCAAAAATACAAATATGTTTTCTTTTTGTCACAATTTTCCGAAAACAATTTGCCTTGTTTCTTTTTTTTTCATGTGACTGTTCTATTAAAGTATGGTAAGAATTTGGAAAATGGATTGTTGTTGTTTTTTAAAAGACAAAACCTTGACCCCTAACCGATTCAGTACATCAGCTTTCATACCATCATATAACTAAAATTCATATTCCTTTATACTTTCAACTTTTCTGAAATTAACATATTGTTTTTGCTAAATAAGCTTCTGATTATCCAGCACATTATGTAAACCATTAAGAAATCCAAATAAAAAGAACACTGTCGAATCAAATTGATACAAAAAAAATCGTTCATATGCTCAGAATCTTGCAATTGACAACAGGCCGGTACAAAAACATTCCATTGTGAAAAAAGTTATGTCCAGTCTAAATTCAGGATGAATTTCATTGTGTAATTGAAATGTTCTTTTTATCAACCTTTTAGACAAACATTTATGAAGAAATATTATTATACCCAGTTCCCGGTCTTTAACTTTCCACGATTGTTTTGGCCTTCGATTATGTAATTACTCCCTTACTCACATGTACTACAACTTTCATATAATCCTGTGATTTTACTTTTTATTTTAATTAATAATGTACATGTATACATGTTTAAGCTGTATGGCCTTTGATCAGTATAGAATAAAACTAAAACAAATGTATTACAGCTTAATAGGTGCTCGACCGTCCGTTGAAACGCCATTTCAGAAACAAATAAAAAACAAAAGCAAAAACAAAACAAGAATTAAAAAAAAAAAAACTTAAAACCAAATAACATCTTTCTTATGTTTCGGATTTGTTATTTTATTTTAGCTGACGTAGCTCGGTAAGTGAAGTGCTAAGGTCGTGACTGAGAAGTAACAGGTTCGAGTCTTACCGATGGCTCGTCGGTGTTGTAACATTCGAAATAGACAATTAATGTATACATATTGTGTAATAAGTTATATGCTAATGGGCCAATTAGCTTAAAAGCCAATAAACTTTACTATGGATACCGGAAAAAAACCCCGTGGCCCCGTGTCACGGTAGACGTGGCACACAGGAGATCCCTACTCTGCTTTGAGCTGGTCCGGTACATAGGTCTAAATGTCTGTAATACACCAGGCAGATGGTGTTACCGTATAAATGCAATAATCTTGGTGTGAGGTAAAACAAGTAACATACAATCCTCATTATTTAGGGGTAGCGAGCTCGAGTCCTGTTGATGAATCGGCTTTAGGATGAATCAGTAAAACCGAGGTCTCTGGCCTGTCACGGTATACACTTAAAAGATCCCATACTGCTTCAGGTTGGTTCATTGATCTAAATTTGTGTGCACTGCATCGAACAGATGCTATTCCCATATAAGTGCAATCTTTATATGGACAATTATTTGTATATTTTAATTGTATATCCTTTGACTGTACTGCTCTTATTTTGTAGATTGGGAAGGTGGGCCCGTAAACCGGTGACTATTGTCACTTCAATTGACCGTCGTAAATCGGCATCGTAACTACGTTCCTCTGAAAAAGTAATATTTTTATGATGTCCTTTCATGTGAATATTGTTCACCCTGCTTGTCAGTATCAGGTTTATCAATACCTATAGAAATTCAGCATGTTTATTGTAGCTTCATTTTGTTATTTTCAAATATACGCATATCGATACTTCTGAGGGTTTGCCTAATCCGAACACGTGCAGTGTGAATACGTGTACAATATTTTATTATGGATTTATTACATTGACGTTATCGGTGTTTAAACAGTTGTCTCTCTCCTGATTGTATCATGATATTTTAACGATTACCTCCAGTAAAACCCTGATAACACTTGTTACACGTAACAACATAAAATATAAAGGTAGCAAATGTTGATATCTGGTATTGATCCAAAATAGTATGGGCGTAGCGTGAGAGTACTTCTTCGGGGTTAGAATGTCTTATCTTTAGGATGACGTCATATTTAAGGACCAATTGCAGACATTAGTACTATTGATTACATCATGTTGCTACAGGATGGTGTGTTAAGATCTGTCAATGCTCCAGACTCCTGCTTGGTGAATAGCCCTTCAGTAAGAGACATAATACTAGCCGTCTAATTAATATCGGCAGGAATTCATACGATAACTCCTGATGGACATTTCTCAAGGACAGCTACAGTGAACTGTACCAAACAAATATACTATACTTAATTTGATATTGTCTTGATAAAGAGGAAGTCGTAGAAATGCATCGCAAGATGTATACAGAAAAACATGCGTTGGTACATAAATGAAATTATTGTTATGGGTCAAAAAGAAAAATATGACAAGACATGTACAGAATTAAAAGAGAATCAAAATCTTATGAAAACCATTATATACTAGTGTACTATATATACGAACAGACATTATGATAATGAAGTACATTTATAACACATGCATTTTATGTAGCATACATATATACAATACGTACCTTATCTATTAAATTCTATATATACATGTATTATTGTAAACAGTGTATTTACGTATATAAAATAAGTATACAGTTGAATGTTATACACACGTTTATTAATATTATATACATTTCAGTATGTATAGTTATAACCTACATATTACACGTATCTTATTAAATCGTTCTGGGATAAAATGATGTAATTTTTTTTTGACAACACATATACAAACAAGATGGTGTTTATGCAAAACATTTCCACACACTCACTTGAACATTTAGATGATCCAGACCAGACCTTTTCCTTAGTCTTAGTCTACCAGACTCTATCATAAGTTTCATTCGATTTTGGAATAATAGTGGATGACCAGAGGAGAAGTTTTGTCTCAGAATTAGACATTATTTGGTGTTGTTTGGTTTCCAGCATTAATGATTTGTTCGTAGCAGTCAAAACATCATCTAGAGAAATATAATTGAGATAAATACATATCTGTATACTCTTTATCGTTATCATTATAGATTATTTTTTTCCCTTTTTGATGGTGGTGAACATCTTTGTGAATGAAATGAATTGTTTTGGATAAGTTGGACTTTTTAATGGTTTTCTATAATTTGTTTTGCAAGTTTGAGTCGATAGTGTGTATTTGTTTTTCATTACAATCCCTTGCTGTAATTATCCTGAACAGGCTTATCGTTCTTTGATATCTAATAAGTTTTTGTACAATTGGAAAGGGGGGGGGGGGGTTCTATGAAGTCTATGAAATGTATCACTCGTATACGTATTACGATCAAAAGTAACCTCTGTTAAAACACATTTATGAAGCTAATACCTCAAGGTTACTCAGTCCGACGCTTCTCTTGATCGATCTAGGACGCTTTAAAGTTCAATATCACCATTTGAAATAATCATTTACTCAATAATAACATTTGATTAATATTAATAAGATAAGAAATGAAGTAACAAACCCTTTAAGAAAAGTCTTTTTCTGATTACAATGAAGTAAGCACGATGAAGAACACTGAGGCTTATCTAATCTCAAAGTTCTTAAATAAACGGATAATATCTTGATTGGTTCAACATCAAGACAAATGCGAACCACAATTTAGATCTGAGGTGAGACCAGGTGCCCCGGAGGAGTGAGTGTCTCCTGCTTGCATAAAACACCTGTCGCAAAAATCCTTCGAAACTTCAAATCCGGTGAAATAGATTGTCGAATCCGTGTGCCGTTTTATCAAAAATGGTAAAGACAGTCATGTCCCAATCTGTCGGTTAACAGTTTGGTAAGAAGGACCTCAAACTGCATGGGATCATTATATCGACCAAAGAATTTCCTCAGTGACAATTTCAGACGTTCCCTAACATACCTTTTTGTGGAGCAGCTTCATGGCAAGTAGACTAGCCCTCAGGATAAAATCTTAGTATTTGTAACATGCCCAGTTATATTGTAAAGGATGTGAAACACATTTACAATACGCAGAAGAGTACAGTATGTCGCTATTCAGGAAAATCATGTTGGTAATATAAATTAGAAAATTTTGCGTTTGAAAATATTTGCATAAATAAATATTAGAGTCTCTTCATTCAATCAGGTAGCTTAGATAATATCTAAACAATCCTTCGATTTCCAAAGTATTTTTTCTGATGATGAGTCTCAAATAACTTATGATTGTCAAAAGCAAATCGTGAACAGCGTTTCACACGTGGTAACAAATATGAACATAAAAATGATATATGGAAAGAGAAGAGAAAATGATTTATTTGGAAGGGAAGAGGCGGGGTGAGATGCGAATAAGTGTAAGTAAACGTTTGGTTTGTAAAACATAAGTTTGTTCATAATATACGTTCATTGTATACCAATGACTTGGTGTCATCTCCATGCCTTAAAGTGTCATTATTTAGGTATACTAGATACTAGTCATTTTCATATCATTTAATTTTCTTTGTGTTCATGGTTTTGCGGCGAATCTGATTGGTTAAAAAATTTAGTTCATTTCTGCATGAACAAAATTTTGAGTGCAGATATGTCACAATTGCCGGCGCTACTTTCCTCTGGAATGCGAACCCCCAATCTATTTATAGAACCGTGATTCCCGTGTTGTTAATCGATTGCATAAAATTGTTTCGTTATATATTATGAATGCAAAGTACAAAAGAAATCGCACTTCACTTCAGAAACTATTAAATATAAAATATAATTTCTTACTCTTATTCAATAAAAATGTAAAATATAACTAGGCCAGGTCTATCAATTAAGCTACAGTGCTGTTTAGAAATACATGCAGTCAAGTACAAAATAAAAACAGTACTCGTCTGCTACTAGCCGATCGTTTGACAATAGACGTTGATAACTAAAATTTCTACTGTATCATACCCGACTGGGCATACAGAACGGGCACCAGAGCAGGTGCTGCCTCCGATCCAAGTCCTTGAGCCTACACTTTCCACCTTGTGACACGCACGTGCACCAGTCAATATGCATTGCATTTCTAATGATACTGATGCCATTTAAAATATAAATACCTTAGGTAGCAGATTATCATCCTCATATGCATGTTTCATTAAGTCGTGTTTTTAATAATTGTTCATTCTTTTTCACTTCTAATCTCCTCAATAGACACTAGGATCATATTTTCGAATTTCGTGTTAGCCGCCATTATTGACTTCAAAATGTTGTTTACCTTGTTATTGTATTACTACGCGATCACGTCACATGTATCAGAGATAAAAAAAAAAGTAATGTAGTGCCATAATAAATTATGTTTCTTGGACACTTATTTAATTTTTGTTTTCATATAAAAGCTAAATAAAATGATAAGAAATGAATCCTATATTTTTTTGGTTGATTGAGGTATCAACCTAAAATTTGGACGGAAAACTTGTGCATCAATGCGCTTCGCGCACTGATGCAGTTTTCCGTCCAAATTTTAGGTTGATACCTCAATCAACCAAAAAATATAGGATTCATTTCTTAAATAATATGTAATGTATTGAACACTTATCAAACAAGAACTAGACAAGAACTAGAGTATATCAAGTAAAGGTAAACGATTTTCAAGTACCACGAGATATGGTCCCGAGCGAAGCGAGGGAGCACATCGAGGGGGTGAAAAGAGTGTACATACCAACATTGTTAAAATATGTGGTTAATCGACAAATTCTCCTTGGTTTTTGTTATGAATATATGGAGAACCTGGGCTCAAAATCGGAATTCAAAACCGAATACATTGTTGGAAAAGTACTCTGTGGTACCTATTTCTATCAACAATACAGAGCTAAATTATTGGCTATGCCGTTTTGTGAATGAGGCACAACGTCAGGACGGTAAATGAATTTATCACTTATCTTTTAATAGTTTTTCATGGAATAGATAAATATTTTAAAAATTGTATCCTTTGGAAACTTGGTGAGATAATGTCAAGAAAGGCATTCGAACCCATGATCTTTTTCATTTGAAAAATGTACAGTTTCAGTCGAAACTAATACAATCTTTTAAAAGTACGAATTAAGAACGTCTGTTGAATGTAATGTTAATTAAATGTTTAAATATAATAACAATAATGATAATAATAATTTCATATCTTCAGATTATATTTCAAGAAGGTGGAATTAAGTAAAAATCATTCCGGTCGAGTTTATAATTGTTCTACGCTTTATAGTACTGGATTTAAAGAACAAGAAATCATGCAGCGCAGTGATCAGTTGTCATGTTCTACTATATGTATTTACCACCCCTCAAGTAAATTCAAAAATTATAACATGACAGGAGTACATTTGTTCGAACGCACACGCGGTCATCAGAAACCAAACTTCAAAATGTATCTGATGCATTGCAACCGCCAACACCTAAAAATCTGACAAGGAGAATATTCCGACAGTACCTTTGCCGACTGTTAACCCTCAACCAACTGAAACCAATAAACAAGATCCCTCTTCTCAAACCGGTGTCTTAAAAATTGAAATTCCGGAATGCATTAATTCTTCCGTTTTAATTAAAAATGGGGGAAAAATATAATTGTCTTTGTAAATTTATTATAGACGTGATGTGGTTTGTGCATTTTTTTTCTTTTTGCACTATCGGAATTAAACTAAAATATATTGACAGTCTTATGTATTTTTTTTCATTCAATTCGACCTATAGTCAATTCGAGCCAAGGCAATTTCTGGCAATAAGCAGATTTGGTTCGAGTGGAGTCATCGGTCTCTTCCATTCAAATGCAGTGAGGCGTTAAAGCTGAGCTCTGACTATTTAAACATGGGTGACGTGATAAAAAGTTTTGGGGAACGGAAATTGCCAGAAATAGATCTGGCAATCTCCGTTCCCAACTAAATATAGAGACATGGTGACGTATGTATGGTCAATCAGCCGAGCCGAGTGACCCAAAATCCATGTACATCGCTGGTATCGGTGGTATATAAGGAAATCTCGGTGTGCATACACCGTGACAGTTAGATAGTTGACTCGATAGAGTAATCAGCTAAGATAAGAATTCGGTAATGAAAAAAATGTTTTACGAATGAATTGATTAATCATACATAATTCAAACGAATAAGGCTAATAGTGTAAATATATAATAACGAAGAACAGAAAGTCAATTTAGCCATTATGTTTCATATTTGTAGAAAACATAAATCTATCGTTTACATTCCTATCGCCATATTCCAAATAAATTTAGATTTACTGGACATTTTTCATAGTAAATGTATTTTACTTCAACAAAGAAATGAAAGATTTTACGGGTTGATATGCGTAAATTTATTACTTACACATTTTGTCTTTTATCCTGTATGTCAATCAAAACATTACAGTATTATTCCCATGTTCAACTCATTCAATACACGATGTTTTCATTTCCGGTTGTCAAAAGGAGTGTTCGATAAAACTAAGTAAGATAAACATGTAAAACTAAATCTGAATTAAATTAATTCGTTTCGGCCAATTACCTTTTTCAAGAAAACATTAAAAATATATCTCTCATCTTTATTATATGTAAATTGTATACGAATTTGATTCTTTATAGAATATACATAGAGCCAAGATGTGATGTATTTTTAAGTTCATGTTTTCTAGTAAAAGGTCATTGGCCGAAACGTTGAAACAGGGCACCAGGAACAGGATTTATTGCGTTCCTGTTGGAATATTTTTAGTGATTAATTTGTCCACGTGTTCATTTTTATATTACGAAATATTTTCAATAATATCTGACACTATTAATAGAATACATATAGATATATATACAAATATATATACATATATATTCGATTGAACCCGGTGTTGCTTAGTGGATAAGGTGCTTGGCTCGTGATCGAGAGATCCCGGGTTCGACTCCCGCCCCGGGCGCACCGGTGTTCTGTCTTTCGTATGAGACAATAAAAACCGAGGTCCCGTGTCATGGTCGTAAAAGATCCCTCACTGCTTCGGGTGGGTCCATTGCAAAGGTTCTAAATTCGTATGCAATGCATGAGGCAGATGCCGTCACCATATACGTGAAATAATCGTGGAGTGACGTAAAACAATATTCATTTATTATTTCATTTATATTCAATTGACAGAATTGTTGTGGATGTAATAGACGTAGCAAATGTCCTATAAAGATAATGATCCTTGTTTATGACATCTTTCTTTTCATTCATTCGGAAACAATTCATTTGATTTGCTAATGATTTTAAAAGATCAAATTATAAATGTCTGTAACCTCTATAATAAAAAAAAAATCTGTTTTAGAGATGGGCAATTTATAAGAGGATTTT
Organism: Pteria penguin; assembly: GCA_035048485.1. Taxonomy (NCBI): domain Eukaryota; kingdom Metazoa; phylum Mollusca; class Bivalvia; order Pterioida; family Pteriidae; genus Pteria; species Pteria penguin. The sequence continues at coordinate 72,296,662 of CM068580.1, read as the reverse complement.
GGAACACGTTTGATTTGAACAAAGATGATACATCTAGTAAAATCTGAATAAAAAATTCAAACAGATAATGTAGATGCACACTCATAAACTAGAGGATCTTTATCCCCTTTAGATTTTAATAAATTAAAACAAAAATATAAATTATACAAAGATCAACACATGATATGACAATGATTGGTACCTCTTCTTCTCTTTTGAATTGGCATGATGGACTTGTATAATTTGTACATCCCGTCGAACTATAATACATATTAGACTACGTCTACTACAACCACAGCAATTTTGTCAACTGAATATATATATATATATATATATATATATATATATATATATATATATATATATATATATATATATATATATATATATATATATATATATATATATATATTGGAATAAATAAATGCGATTCTTTTGCCATACACGCGAACGAATTAATTTAATTCAGATATAGTTTTACATGTTTATCTTACTTAGTTTTATCGAACACTCCTTTTGACAACCGGAAATGAAAACATCGCGTATTGAATGAGTTGAACATGGGAATAATACTGTAATGTTTTGATTGACATACAGGATAAAAGACAAAATGTGTAAGTAATAAATTTACGCATATCAACCCGTAAAATCTTTCATTTCTTTGTTGAAGTAAAATACATTTACTATGAAAAATGTCCAGTAAATCTAAATTTATTTGGAATATGGCGATAGGAATGTAAACGATAGATTTATGTTTTCTACAAATATGAAACATAATGGCTAAATTGACTTTCTGTTCTTCGTTATTATATATTTACACTATTAGCCTTATTCGTTTGAATTATGTATGATTAATCAATTCATTCGTAAAACATTTTTTTCATTACCGAATTCTTATCTTAGCTGATTACTCTATCGAGTCAACTATCTAACTGTCACGGTGTATGCACACCGAGATTTCCTTATATACCCCCGATAACAGCGATGTACATGGATTTTGGGTCACTCGGCTCGGCTGATTGACCATACATACGTCACCATGTCTCTATATTTAGTTGGGAATAGAGATTGCCAGATCTATTTCTGGCAATTTCCGTTCCCCAAAATTTTTATCACGTCACCCATGTTTAAATAGTCAGAGCTCAGCTTTAAGCTCTTGACTTGGTGCGCACCAAGTGAAATATTGAGGGCAATTATCTATTGTCTAAAGGTGTGAACCATGTACTAAGATTGGACGTTTTCTGTTTATATTCTATTGTTACTTATATACAGATTATTTTGAATGAAAATGTATTGATATATATCGGTGAAATTGTCGGCATGATTATGGTGGTGACATCTGGGCTCAGTCTCACTTATCTGCATCAAAATCAAATTAATTCATTATAGATCCGGCACCATTATTTCATTATATCTTTATATCATTATATCATACCCTGCATGTATACAGCTCGATAATGACTCGTTTTCCGTTAGAAATAACTTTGTATGTAAATTTATTGATACAAATCAGAAAAATGATCTGTATCCGTATTATTATGCCGGTTAAAGATAGCACACTATGTAATCATATTAAATCACATCTATGCAGAATGAATCCGTTACAACACTATATGTGTATATTTATACCATCATAGGTTTTCACCATTATATTTCATTTTGTATTTATGATGATGTCCCTCCTATCTCACACTTTTCGGTTGACATTTTCGGTCATTTCGTGCACTTTTGAATGGAATTTCAAATTTGATATCCTTGTGTGTAAAAGTGATGAATACAGATGTACAGAGCAAAATACAATTACATAATTTAAATTATAATGAACTAATGTTTTCTGTATGACAGTTAAACGCCAAAGACTTAGTTACTTACACTCTCCACTATGAAATGTAGTATTTTCAATATACCTATTCACTTTATCTTAGATAGGTTTTTGTTATCTATTTGCGGTCAAAATTTGTATGGCCTGCATCAGGCAGATGCCGTCACCTTAAACGTGAAATATTCGTGGTGTGACGTTAAACAAAAATCAATCAATCAATGTTATCTATTTGCTGGGTATTTCTGTAATATGAAGTGATCTGCCCTTTGGATATATATCTGACATAGAATAACTGTGACGTAAATCAGTTCTTTGGAGACTGATATTAAACTACGGGAAATAAAAGGAAAAAACTAACGCGTTCGATGGTTATGACGCCAGATACCTAACCTGATGGGAAATAACTTTGTACATGTATTACGACTATCACAAATTGTTGATTTTGGCTATAAATTAAAGTCCGCTGATTTATTCTCTCCTTAGGTAATATTTTGTATCTTATTTACCCAATCTTAGATAAAGCCATATAACTCATTTCTCCGATACGAGATACATACTCATTATTCGGTTTTCAAAGTTGATATATGCATTTTCTCGACTGTTTGATCTAATTTATAGGCACATTATTCGTAAACCGATCTTAGATTTATAGCTCATTTCCATGATTGGATTACTCATTAATCTGATACAAATTATCTTTTAACATCTTATTTACTAGATCTCTTTACTTTTCTCATTAATTATTTGGTTACATTTTTGACACATTTCTGTCGAAGTCTTAATTATTTTTAAGTTTCAGAGAGTGTATTACATCCTGGTTGTGACTTAATCATAAAACGGTATGTCAATACAATAGAAATAACAGATATAAATTAACTTAAAGAGGCATATAGGAGCACTGAATTTTGATTTATTTAAGGTTTTAACCACTAATATTTTTCTTCTCTTTGTACAGAAATGTGCCGACTACGATGTATCTGACAAAGAGAAATATCCAACGTTTGCCCGGACTTTTCCACCTGTTGCCCAGGTTACGAAGTCAATCGTGTCCCTTCTTTTGTATTACAACTGGAAGAAGTTCACACTCATTGTAGGGTCCTCCCATAAGCAGCAAACCGTCAGTCAAAAGTTGGAGGAGCTATCAAAGGAGAGAAATTTGACAATCAATGCCAAGATTGAGTACAACGAACCACATGTACCGCTGATCACCGGAAACCCCTTCCCAGGAATCGTAGAGAGGACATATGTAGATACAAGAGGTGAATTAAAGCTAAATCATTACGAAATTGTTTTATAAAGCAATGTATTTAATTGGAATATATATTGTTGTAAAGGCCATATTTGAAATAAAAAGGATATTTTGAATAACTAGTAATGATCCTAGTTGGAACAAGTGCACATGTCTGTCACTTTATTTGCCGAAGTTCGTGGTAGTCTCCAGGTCATCAGGTTTCCACTAAATGTGGCATCACATGCATATGCATTAATTCTGGTATATGTAGGTATCTAAATAGCAAAGAAATTAAGGAACATCAGTATTCTATAGAAATTTTCGTGACGTGAATATACTGTATATAGAACGTGGATGGTCAAGGGCTAGGACGTTTTACCTTCATTCATTGAAGACACTTCTACTCGTCTTGTTCCGGGAGGGCAATAAAACTGTTCCTTATTTCATACTGGCGTATAGGAAATGAATGATAGACTTTCGTCTTATTGCGTAGAATATCTTCTTTTGTGGTATCATTTCACAAAAGCAAATAGTACATTGAGAAAGCCTACAAAGTTAATGTTTTCATTCGTTAGATGTACAACTGAATTTTTACAATCGCATTAAGTTGGCATTCAAGATCAATACAATGTTTATGTGTATGGAGCATATGATTTTCTTAATTTGGCATCATAGAAATATAACTACCCATGGTTACATACAGGAGATTTGTTTCACAATGCACAATCCGTGAACTATTAGTGCATAATTGCATATCACCCATTTACAGCAAAAGTAATCCAAATTACTCATAAGCGTCAAATGTCGTACACTTCATGAATCACTAACCTGTGATAATATCGACTTTTCAGTTTATGTATTCCTGGGAGGCCTGAATGGCGTTGTGGACCTTATGACCAACTTGTACGACCGTGGTTTACTGGACACTGGGGAATACGTGGTGATTTTTGTTGACCACTCTACTTTTGACCCAGAGGATAAACTTAAGTACTTCAAACGTAAGTTGCAATAGTAATGTTCCATTGATGTAAGTATTCATGAAATCAACATTACTCATGGGATGTGTTCCAACGGGAGACGATTCATCTAGCATTTACGTCAACGGTGTACTGATGTAATGAAATTGTTAAACTGGAATATCAGAGAAAATTTCCTTGATTACAAGTTCAGCTTATTCAAACGGAATCTATTCAAATAAAACAAACAAACAAACAAACAAAGCAAAACACTATTAACATCATATGATAGTGTATTGTCATTATATGTTTGATATTCGTTATCATATGTAAGCACTTATCACTGAGTAACTTCGCCATCATATAAAGCCGACATGCTCAGATTTCGGACATCAGTATCAATTCCAATATCAGTTGTGCAGTATTTTAATGGTAACATTTTCTATTCCGTCTGCAGCATCTATAAAAGAATTTGGGCATCATCTATGCGTGTCTTCCTCTCAATGTACTCTTAATATGTTTACAATATGAAGGCTATAAATTGCAGCACTAGTAAGTATATCACTAACGTTGTGAAATCGATGCCATTTTTGTCAATGTGTAACCTTTACTTCTTGAACCCCAAATGTATATATGTCCTTGTATCAACATTTTCTAGCTATGTATGAAATATGACATCTATAGTTATGCAACTATTTGAAGCATTGTACCAGAAGCGAAAACAAATAAAATAAAAGAGCAAGTACTTGCTGTTGCAAAAAAATACGGCAAAATATGTCAGCAAATCAAATATCAGGGCAGTAATATTTGTCGACGGATTGGACACAGATTCACAAGAGACACATTCCGCCTGTGTTATCGCCCGCCTTATTTTGACCCTGTAAGACCATATTTTGACAATTAAAATTTTTTCGATAGTTCTGCACAATTATGAAAAAAAAAAAAAAAACGAAAAAAAAAAAAAAAAAAAAATCTCGCGATCACTTTCTCCAATGCTAGTTTTATCTCCCAATCTGTATACAGTTTCTTCCTAATTTCTTTCCTAGGTTCCTGTATACAGTTTCGTCCCAATTTCTTTCCTAGGTTCCTGGACCGAACACTCTTCCTATAAAATGGTTGGTTGTTTTTATTGTAATGGGTATGTCAGAAAAGACAGCGATTTGCCATAATGGAGAATTCTACATTTACATATTTTATTCTGGTGTACTACTTTAAGTTTATTGAATCTTTGGTGTGTTCAAGATTTACTTTTAATTATTTACAGGAACGTCTTAACTTTGACCATGCAAAGAATAATATAACATTACTTTGTTTTCTTTTTTGTTTTTAGCTGCATTCAACGATGTCGAGGGAATGGGTCTTTTTACGTATCGCAAAAAAGACTTTGAGCACTTGCTTCATGATAAGATTCTTTCAAATAAGACATTTATTTTTACAAGAAAAACATTGAAATAATTCAATTCAAGACTGAAATACCACAAATGTAATTTACATGTGCACGCTTTATGAAATCTTGCTGTACACCCGATATCAAAAGCAATATGTAATTGCCCAAACCGAAAACGGCCTCTTTAATACAATTACATAGAATCGGAGATTGAAATTACGCTTATTGTTGTATTGTATGAATGCTAAAGTTTATTAGAGATTTTTTGATACATTTGGTAAAATAAGTTGTAGACCATATGATTGATGTATTATAGGCACTATTGACAACCCAGGCGAAACCAGAAACGCTGAGGCTGCACAGTCACTTCTGGTTATTACATATAGTCCGCCTTACAGCAAAGATTACGATGATTTCATATTAGCTGTCAACGAATACAACGAAAAACCACCATTCAGTTTCCCTAATCCCTTCCGTGTGATAAAAAAGGTAAGATAATCATGGCCAGTAAAATAAGACTATTAAGTATTCACAGAATTAGTATAACCGCCAAACAAAACTTAACTTAAATGGTCATTGACATTTTGATAACGTTTAATTAGAATATAACCATTTATGCAAAGACAAGTGTTATTGCATTTGATTATTCGATAATATAAACTATCATGCAATTCTTATACAAATGCATTCCATGTATCATATCGTTATAACAACAATCTGCATTAAGCACCTATCCTAACAGATCAGATATTATTGTAATTGTAGTAATCTGTTGTAAGTTCTTGGTATATTTTTGCTAAAATGGGTAAAACATCAATTTGTCTTTATTGTCCTAAAAATTGTTTCCCCAGTATTTCTACATACTCCATTCGAATACGTTCCTTTTAGAAAAGTGATGTGTATTGCCTTTATCAAAGGTCATATCTATAAGGTCAAGATCACTTCGGAGTAAAATGACATTTCCTCATCCGGTCTTTAATCTCTACATGTTTCCTTTGGTACTTGTTCAGAATGTACCAAGTGAGGGTCACTTAAGTCTGAGGAGAGTTTTTATTGTCTGATTAATAAATTCTGCATACTTTATTGGAATAAATTCATACTCATGGGATTTATCTTTATGGGAAGGCAATACATTACGACCTTATGCTAAAGTCATACCTCTAAGGGCAAGGTCACTGTGAACTTAGATAAGACTTTATCGATGGTCCATAAATCCCACATGCTTCGTTGGAAGAAGTTCATTCTTGAATTGGAGGTCATACCTCTGAGATTAAGATCATTGTGAAATTTTATTGTCCTTTCCATAATTTGTACATGTTTTAAATATATCCGTGCAGGGAAAGCGCCAGTGTGTCAGTCTACAGTTGGTGTTTTGCTTCTACATGTATTTTTATCGAAATAAGTCGTATAAAGTAGATTGCCACTAGAATTCCTTAGATCGTATTCAGAACTTTTATCTAAATTCGGAAATATCACTCTTCAACAACATGTATCCAATGAAATTTCCCATCCCAATTTTTACGGTGATCTTGTATACAAACTTAGGAGGGTCAAATGTTCGACAACGTTATTACGTCGGGTTCCAAAATAATTAAACGCCTTCGTCATAGACAATATGAGCAGGAGATCATCATAAAGAAAAGTTGCACGCTGACTATCAGGGCGGTGGGGACTACATGACGGACCTTGTTGAAACCTCTTTCAGAGAAGACATTATCCTGAACCTCGTCCCCTCTTACCTTTATTCTTGACTCCTACAGATCAAGGATTTGAGCTCGTTTCCATACCGACAGAGCACTGATTCCTCCTTTTGATGTTGCTTAATATATTTTTGATACCATGATGTTTCTCTGTATTACCATACGTGTTTATATATTTTTATGACCTCTCATTTTGAGTCACTTGTTGACCATTGATCACTATATGGAGGAATATTTACATTTTAAATGTGTGTCTTTTGATTATTATGCTGTTGAAATGTTTGGGAAGGTGGGCCCGTATACCGGTTAACCACACAAATTGATTGACAGTTTACCTAAGTCGGTATCGTAACTGCAATATAATGGAATATTTTTGTAATGCCCTTATGTGTTTTTTTTTTTCATATCATTACATTAAATAATATACATTTCCGTGGTGACTTCTGTCATACGGCTGAATCATTAACTTTTCTTTCTTTTATTGTTATCACATTTTTCTGCACATTTTAAATACAGGTCTACCATTTTCGTTGTTAGATCACTGTATATGCTGCATACCTTTATGATTCTCTTATGCTGTATGCTGAGGCAGCCCATAAAGTTGTTTCCGAGGGAGAATCAATAACAAATGGAACCGCAATTATTAGCAAGCTTCTCGGCAGAAATTATACAAGTAAGTATACTTACAATCTATTAAAAATCAAAGTCAAAGTAATAAAATGACGTCAAATAATGGAAATTCATGTAACAATAGAGTCCAATGTTGAATTCCTTAAATTCCAGCAAGACGGATACAATTTTAATCTTTATTTTATACAAATATCAAAATCAAAGCCTCTTTTGTCAATATTCTAACAGGGTGCTATACGTTATCTGTCTTATTTTTGACAAACTTTCACTGGAAGACGGCCACCCCAAATGTACAAAATTTTAAATATGAACAACAAAATTTTGCTAGATCATGCAACTTATATTACTGTATTGCTACATAAAATCATGAGCTTAGAAAAGTATCAATGTTAATTATATATTAATTTGATGATTTATCCAATCAGAGCCATTGATACGTTGAAATAAGAGGCTCGCACTTTCTATAATTGATCAGCCATTTAAAATTCTTTGACGTTTCCCGTGCACTGGAAATCATAGTAGTTTCTCATATATGTGTAGGTTGTAACCCCATTCAAATGTCTATCAATGTACGTACCACGGAGAAGTGTGCTCTCCACGGACTCTGGTGTTCTTCATTGCTAAACACTGGCTACCATAATATAAATTAAACTCCTTATAACAGATAAAATGAATTGTAAAGAATAACAATTTAATTACTATTTAAATTGCTTTTTTATATGCATTCTTCATGTATGTCACTATATGAATCTTTCATCATCTATTGAATCATATTGAAATTTAAATTGTTATAATTTTTATGCCAAACACCCTAGTTAATGTAAGCGACCTAAAATGGTTTACAGGCATACAGGGAACCATGGTATACATCGATAAGTTTGGAGACGCGGAAGGAAATTACACTCTGTTGGCCAGGGTTCGACACCGTGACAGCGGACCACTGTACTCAATGCAACCTGTGGGGCATTTTGAACTTGGAGGAGAAAATGCGTTACCTGTAAGTTCTAGTGAATTATTGTAAGATGGGCTATAATGAAAAGAGATCTATAACGCATTTGTGAAAAGACAAACAGTATAAAAATAATTTAAAATGTGAGAAAGTATATAAAGTGTCTTTACACGTTTGATGATTTGTTTTAGTATTTATTCGCCCATTATAAAGCAGGGCGTAATGTTATGGCGTTGTCCGTCCGACGAGGGTAATGTTTCTGGAATTTTTAGTGTAACACATGTACATGTATGTACAGTGTTGAAATTTCTTCATAATATTTCTGCCAGTAAGTGTAAGATCTGCCAGGTTGAGGCGTTATAACCTACTTCCGGCTTTTTTGTTACAGATACAGGTATTGGTTGCTCTAAAAGTTACTCACAACCTTCTTTTCGGAGAAATATAAATTCGGTGTGCATTTCAACCGGAACGGTGCACTATGACCTACTTTAGAGTTATTAGCATGTCAGACAGTTTCCCAAGAGTTTTTTGTCTGTTTTGATATAGATATTGCACACGTAGTTCCAACCTTCCTCTTAGAGAAATACTGTTCACATGTCATCTGGATTGGTGCATTGCGACCTTCCTTAGAATAAAGAATAGGACAAACTCTATTCTAGACTTTTGTTATAAGTACAGATTTTGTCCTGATACATGTATTTGGTCAAACTTTTCTCTCAACGAAATACATATTCAAACGAAGTTTGGGGGGTTATATAAGAATCACCTTGTATGTCTGTCTGTCTGTCCAAAAAACTTTAACCTTGACCATAACTTTTGAACCAAAAGAGACTGGGTATTTATACTTTACATGTATATTCCTTGTGGCAAGACCCTTCTTTTGGTACCAAAATTTTTGACCTTGTGACCTTGGCCTTGACATTTGACCTACTTTTTAAAAACTTTAACCTTAGCTATAACTCTTGAACCTAAAGAGACTGGGTACTCATACTGCACATGTATATTCCTTGTGGCAAGACCTTTCTTTTGGTACCAAAATGTTTTACGTTGTGACATTGGCCTTGACATTTGACCTACTTTTTAAAAACCTTAACCTTAGCTATAACATTTGAACCAAAAGAGACTTTGTATTCATACTACACATGTGTATTCCTTATGGCAAGACTTTTCTTTTGGTACCAAAATTTTTGACCTTGTGACCTTGGCATTGACATTTGACTTACCTTTTAAAAACTTTAACCTTAGCCCTAACTTTTGAACCAAAAGAGACTTGGTATTCATACTATACATGTGTATTTCTTGTGGCAAGACCTTTCTGTCGATACCAACATTTTCGACTTTGTGACCTTGGTCTCGATGTTTGACCTACTTTTCAAAAAATTTACATTTAGCCATAACTTTTGAAAGAAAAGAGATGGGACCTTCATACTTTACTATTCCTTGTGGCAAGACCTTTCAGTCAGTACCACCATTTTGACCTTGTGACCTTGGCCTTGACATTTGACTTTTTTGGGGAAAACTTTAACTTTGACGGTAAAATATAGTCATAGAGAGATAGGGAGTCCATTTTACATGTGTGTATTCTGTATGACAAGTCCTGTACGCTGATACAAGAAGAATTTACACAACCCCCTTGACCTTCACCTTCTTCTCCAAAACTTAAATATTGGTCATATATATAGTTGTATGCCCTATTTTGAATTTTGTTGCCGCGGGAGGTATTTGTACCGTTAGGACAGTTCTAGTGGGTTTTTTTTGTTTGTCTGTTGTCAACATTAACCTTGGCCATAGCTTTTGAACTAAGAGTGATAGAGACTTAATATTTCACATGCGTACTCAACTAATGAAGCCCTTTCAAATGACGCCAAGATCGATTACCTATTGACCTTGACAATGACCTTCACGCTAAAAATAACTTTTTGGACTTTGTCTTCGCCTGGAGCATTAGTGTTTCACAAACACAGCTTGTTTATTATGGAATCGGGTATTGCCTCGAAACCATAACATTTCTCTTAGAGAAATACAGGTTTTGTATGCATTTCAGCTGGAGTGGTGAAACATTACCTACTTTTGGCCAAAACAGTTTCCTAAACTTTTTCTCATTATGGATGCATGTATTGCATTGATATTTATTCACATCCTTCTTCTCAGACAAATATATCCAGGGACATTAAAAACGCCCATCTATTATCATTATAGTTTAATCAACAACTAGAGTAAATAATTGCATCAAACTTGATTTATTTCGAAAATTTGAATTATATTTGATAATATGATTGATACTATCACGCGTTTCTTTTAAAAAATGATTTGATTTCATCAGTTATGTATACCACGTCCAAAATTTCATGTGTTTTGTTTAGTAACGAGTATGCCCCTCATTTTCTTTAACGTATGCACGCAATCTGGACCACATGGATTGACATAAAGTGCGAATTTTTCTCATAGAATATTATTCCACTCTTCTTGAAGAGCACGTGCCAACTCATCCACAGTTCTTGGTTGACGGAGACGTTTACGCTCTATAGCATTGAAGTCGGATGAACGTGCTGGGAAATCCATTACATTAATTCCCTGGATGTTTAGAAAGTTTAAGGTGACTCTAGCCGTGTGCGGACGTGTGAACACTACGTCATGCCAATTACGTCGATTAGCAAGCATGTTCCGGGACCAGGTCAGACGATTTCTTCGGTGGCGAGGAGTTAGGACCAAGCCTTTCAATGGGCGACGGCATAGCAAACCTTGCTCTTTCAATCGGCGGCATACTGTCCAGGGGTGGATTTGCCTACCATGACGACCTATCACATCTCTTGACGTACTTACGGCTGTCGCAAACCTGTCACGTAGATGACGTTGCCTTATGAAAACGTCTTGTTGTTACGCGTGGCTGACCATGTCGAGGACGATCCTTAACACTTCCTGTGGTCCGATACTTCCGTGCATGTCTCGTGATTGTAGACAAATGGACGTTGAAGCGTCCTGCGATGATACCTTGATTTACGCCGGCGTCTACAAGGCCAAGAACAGCATACCTCTGTTGCTCAGACAGTCTCGGCATTTCACGCGTTAGTTGTAATGAAGCAAAGTTTGAAATCAGGATAGATAAAGGCACTAGGTAGCAATATACGTTATTTCTGACTTTACATGAATAATAAACATATAGGCGTTGTTAAAGTCCCTGAGTATATACGTTTAGTTTACACGTCAGCTAGAATGTATATCCGAGACCTTCACATGTCAGCTAGAATGTATATTCGAGACCTTCACATGTCAGCTAGAATGTATCTCCGAGACCTTCACATGTCAGTTAGAATGTATCTCCGAGACCTTCACATGTCAGCTAGAATGTATCTCCGAGACCTTCTTTCGAATGAAAATAGGACAAACGGTTTCCGGACTTAATTTTTCATTTTGGATAGAGGTATTGTGCCTTTGACCTTATTTGACAAGAGCTTTTGTCTTGTGCAGAAATTTACTATCCCGAGATTAAGCGACGGGCGTTTGATGCAGTGAAAGCGTTACTGTTGTTGACGTTTTCATTTAGGTATGTCCGATAATCATAGATTAACCACTTTAAACAAATTCAAACTTTGTTATAACCAGCTTGATGACTGTTCCAGATAAAGTTGTATATTAACTACTAGTGCTTTCCGATATTTTAGACCCTGACCTTCTTCAATAACAAATACGTGGACTGGATATCTGGATATCCTCCTATAGATGAACCCCAATGTGGATACAGGGGGCAGCACTGTATACAAGAGAAACGTATGTATATCGAAAATGAATTCTATCAGGTTCAATATTAGATCGTGAAGTTAGATATTTTGGGCGAATATATACAAAGTGCTGTTTATTCACCGAGAATCTCCATGAAATAATTATCAGACCTTTTGTGTAACAAAGGAGGTACGAATTTAAGTCACAGCAGATGTTAGTGACTAATTGACGAAACCAAACTTCAACAGGAATGATGTCTCAGTAGATTTTTCAATTTAGAGTTGTCTCAACATGGAACAACTGTATGTGGTAAATATGTTGCTAGAAAACAAAAGTTGTACAAAAAAAAATATAAGACATAGACTCCGTTAGATCTTTCATATTATGTCATTAGTAAATTTGTATCACATGACTTCTTTTTATATTTCTTTGAAGGATATACTCTAGAAATAGCAGGCTCTGTAGTCGGAGGATTGGCTTTAATATCACTCATAGTCGGCTTAATCATCTACAGGTAAGACTGTTTGAATTATGATTGGACAAAAGATTTAATGTTTTCTGGTTTAGTAGTTTATCAAAAGGCATGGGCTCATAAATTCTAGTTTTCGTATATGAACCACCTGCTCTACCGACATAACTGTGAAATAAACATCAAAGAAGACTGTCGACAGACAGATCTTGCGTAATTTTGTCACCGTTGGAGTTGTATTTACTGGATAAGTTTATGACCGAGATACCAAATTTGAAAACCTTCAAACGATAAATAACACGTGCTATCGCCGAGAACATTGATCATTTTCTTCTCTGAAGGATTTAGGAAGGATAAAAGAGTGAAAATATAAGTTTCTATAGAATGTGTTTTTGCAAAAGAAAGAAAAAACAAGACGCATCATATTTTCAATTATTATGACCACTTCAGTGCATTATTTATACCAAATATGTGTATCACTCAACTACAAGCATAACCGGAGTAGCACAATTATAAAACATAAAAGAATTAAACTTAACAAAAGGTTGGTAGAGGCATATGTGAGCATCTCCTGTTTCTTAGTACAATCTGACTCTGAACTGTAAATAATCCCGCTTAAAATCAGTTTGCTCGAAATATATAAAACCCAATGAGTTAACTGAACGTATTTAAATATAAGTCTACTTTTCTAAGAAAAATAAGGTATGTGCGCACTATTTTGTTACAGAAATTGGCGATATGAGCAGGAGATAGCTGGCTTATTGTGGAAGATTCCAAAGGAGGACATAAGAGCCTCTTTACATGGGCATAACAATCAACAGTTTGTGTTAGAAGCAGATAGGAGGGACACTTACAGCAGTCGGGTAATACTCCTGTAGAGGACAAAATTTATGGTTATCGTATTAATTAAGAAACACTCGTTTCTTTTAGAAATATTGTCATAGAAATTACGCTGTTATTTATTTATGAGGTTTTTATGGCAAAATTAATAGAATAGTTTAAATCGCACTTTGGTATCGATGGTATCTAAGAACCTTGTTTTGTAAACATCAAAGTCTTTATGGTTTTGTCTGATAAAACACAAAAATCAATATTTATCATAAAATTGAATAGCATTCTTGAGTTACGTGATATAGCTTCCTTTAGGAAGTTTAACGTTTTGTTTTCAAATTAACTTTCGTGATGTATATTGTTCTTTATTATTGCTAAACATGATAATACTAAACCAGTGACGTTCAAATTTATCAAAAAATGAGGTAGCATTCTTGAGTTACGTAAAATAGACTCCTTTCGGAAGTTTAACATTTTGTTTTCAAATTAAAATCCGTCAACGTTTCATGTATGTATGTATGTATGTATGTATGTATGTATGTATGTGTGTATGTGTGTGTGTGTGCGTGCGTGCGTGCGTGCGTGCGTGTATGTATATATGTATGTATGTATGTATGTATGTATGTATGAGGTGTTATTATTCACCACAACCTTCTTTCATTAAAAGCATAAATTTACAGCATCAGGTAGTATGTAGATCAACGTTTCAAAAGGAAGACAAAAATTACTCCATAAATTCATCACATTCAAGTTGGGACTTGCATTTTTTTTATTGCAAAGTATGTATGTATGTATGTATGTATGTATGTGGTGTTATTATTCACCACAACGTTCTTTTATAAAAAGCATTTACACCATCAGGTAGTATGTAGATTTAATACAGTTTCTCTTTGAGATCGGGCGTATGAGAAATTTGAATCACGTCCCCAATGAATGACTTTCGTGATGTATATTCTTCTTTATTATTGCTAAACATGTTAATCCTAAACCAGTGACTTTTTAATGTATCATAAATTGAGGTAGCATTTTTGATTTACGTAATATAGCCTCCTTTAGGAAGTTTTACGTTATGTTTTCAAATTAAAATCCATTTCAAAACCTATTATAAATTACAATAACCATTTATGTGTTACGGAAAATTATATTTGAAAGACAAAAATTACCCCCAAAATTGATCACATTCAAGTTGGGACTTGAAGTTTTCATTCTGGAAAAATGATGTTGAAGTGTCCTTCAAGCCGACGTTTTGTTTAAGTGTTTATATGATATTGGCAAGTGTAAGAACAAAACTATTTATGTAACGAATTTTATGATTTTTTAAGGATAATATAGAGGTTCTGATGTTGTGTGGCTGCAAGCAACACACTCTGTACGGTCTTACACTCTTACTCATACACAACTTTTGTCGTCTTCCACTCTGTACGGTCCTACACTCTGTACGGTCTTACACTCTGTACGGTCCTACACTCTGTACGTCCTACACTCTGTACGGTCTTACACTCTGTACGGTCCTACACTCTGTACGTCCTACACTCTGTACGGTCTTACACTCTGTGCGGTCCTACACTCTGTACGGTCTTACACTCTGTACGGTCCTACACTCTGTACGGTCTTACACTCTGTACGGTCCTACACTCTCTACGGTCCTACACTCTGTACGGTCTTACTCTCTGTACGGTCCTACACTCTGTACGGTCCTACACTCTGTACGGTCCTACACCCTGTACGGTCTTACACTCTGTACGGTCCTACACTCTGTACGGTCTTACACTCTGTACGGTCCTACACTCTGTACGGTCTTACACTCTGTACGGTCCTACACTCTGTACGGTCTTACACTCTGTACGGTCCTACACTCTGTACGTCCTACACTCTGTACGGTCCTACACTCTGTACGTCCTACACTCTGTACGGTCTTACACTCTGTGCGGTCCTACACTCTGTACGGTCCTACACTCTGTACGGTCTTACTCTCTGTACGGTCCTACACTCTGTACGGTCCTACACTCTGTACGGTCTTACACTCTGTACGGTCCTACACCCTGTACGGTCTTACACTCTGTACGGTCCTACACTCTGTACGGCCTTACAGTCTGTACGGTCCTACACTCTGTACGGTCCTACACTCTGTATGGTCTGTACGGTCTTACACTTTGTATGGTCTTACACTCTGTACGGTCTTACACTTTGTATGGTCTTACACTCTTACTCTTACACTACTTTTGTCGTCTTCCTCTCTGTACGCCACACATTAAGTATATCCCTGTGCACAATGGGATACGGAGCAGACATACACTAGAGATTCGTGTTCGATCTCCCGATTGTGGTAATATGATCGAAAGATCTGTGACTGCCTGTTCCATTAATTGTGTCAACTGAAAGCGACATTAAATCCAGCATATACACTGCATTTGCTGTAACTTTTGTTGTATGCAGTCTTCCTTAACCAGTCAACAGTCAATAGATACAAGAGTGTCCTTCCAACAAATCTACGCCAAAACCTGTGTATATAAAGGACAAGTGGTGGCAGTGAAGAGGTACGAGATAAAACGCCTCGATATCAACAGGAAAATGCAAATAGGAATGAAGAAAGTAAGTATGACCTTTAACTATTTATATTGAAAAAGTCTTTTAGTATGGTGACCCATACTGCAAAAGTGTATATCAGAACTACAATGTATCATTGAAATATAAAGGTGTAATGTACATTTGTACAAGAATTTCGTATTGTAAGCATAGGTGGCATCAGGATTTCAATAATTCAAATGGGGCACCATAGCTTACTTAACCTTACAATACATCCTAAAACCCGTATTTATTCCCTAATCATCCCATGTTATGTATGTATGTATGTGTATGTGTATATGTATGTATGTGTGTATGTGTATGTAATTGTGTATGTATGTATGTATGTATGTATGAGGTGTTATTATTCACCACAACGTTCTTTCATAAAAAGCATAAATTTACAGCATCAGGTAGTATGTAGATCTAAAACAATTTCTCTTTGAGATCGGGCGTATGAGAAATTTGAATCACGTCCCCAATGAATGACTTTTGTGATGTATATTCCTCTTTATTATTGTTAAATATGTTAATCCTAAACCAGGGACATTGTTAAGTAGTCAGAAAAACAAACTGTAAATAATCTTAATTATGTGTTGCATGTCTGGATAATTGAGGAAGAATGAATGTTATATATATATTCTTTTTTCTTGTACTAGATGAGAGACATGAGACACAGTAATGTAAATACCTTCATAGGAGCGTGTATTGATTCGCCGGCCTTCATCATCCTCACGGAATACTGCGCCAAGGGAAGTCTTCAGGTTCTCCTATATGTCTTATGGTTTATGGTTTATGATTTGCAGAGTGTTCGGAGTTCATGATAATTTTACATAAATATTCAATTAATGAATACTAGCACCATATTTACATTAATGCCTGGTTGACACCATCAGAGTTCTCTTGGACCAAAAAAGCTTCAATAGTGTCGACTGCGACCTATTAAGAATGAGATGAAATCCATCAACATTTGATCAAAGTTTTTCTTGACTGTTAATAATATCAAACAGCGAAAACCATAGACCAAGATGTCGTTGTCCAAACATGATAATGTCGAGACAGGATTAAGCTATGAATATATTTTATATGAAAAAAAAAAACAACTCACAGAAAGAAGATATAAATCAGTTAATTTCATATATAATACAAATTATTACCAAAATGCTTTATTCTGTAAAATAATAGAGTTTTGTTAATTACATGTACATGATTGTTGAAATGTAAAAGTATATGAATGTAGAATGTGCTCATGTGGTACATTATAGGATGATGATACACGTGACGTATGGTGTATATGTATAAAACACAGTTATTGTTCCTGATGCAATTTCTAGAAATGTTTCATTTCAATGTGATTTTCATTTCAGGATATATTGGAAAATGAAACAGTCAAACTGGACGACATGTTCATTGCATCATTAATCAAAGACATTATCCAGGTAAAAGAAGTTGTGTATGGCACAGAACGACAAAAATATCTTAATAAAAATCCAATTCAAGTAATAATATAGAAGATATCTTAACTACATTCATATGGTAACTTGTTATGTAACATATGATAACTTGTTATGTAACATATGGTAACTTGTTATGTAACATATGGTAACTTGTTATGTAACATATGGTAACTTGTTATGTAACATATGGTAATTTTGTTATGTAACATATGGTAACTTGTTATGTAATATTTCAGGGCATGTTGTTCATACATCACAGTGAACTTGCATACCATGGGAATTTGAAGAGTTCAAACTGTGTTGTGAATAGTAGATGGACGTTACAAGTTGCTGATTTTGGGTTACTGGAGATAAGAGCAGCTACATATCGAAGAGAAGATGAACATGCATATTTCAGAAGTAAGGTTATTTAACTCATATTATGGCTCAACAAAGTTGAAGAGGTGTATTGTGAAATGCTTTTGAATCTTTACTTCCCTAAAGTGGACTGTGTTCATATTGAGGCAGAAAGTGAAACTGTCTTATTTCATGCGTTCTCAAATAAAGGGCGGTAGATTGTCATATTTCCTAAGGTAAATGACAAAATGTCTTAAAATGCCTGAAATCCATGACTGTGCAGAACAAAATTAATAACTCCCATTTCAAATACATTGACTATGGAAAAATGAAAACAAAAATTCAGTCTCGAATTGCTCCACTTCGTAAATAACCTTCTGTTTCTTCAAAGTAAAAAACAGAGAAGTACCAAAGGGTAAACCATATCTCATAGTCCATGGAATATAAGGACAATATCGTGAAGTGTCATATTCAGACAAATGCGAAACTAATAAAATCGAGGTGAGACCAGGTGCCCGGGAGGAGTAAGCGTCCCCTGGTTGCATGCAACACCCGTCGCAAAAGTCCTGCAACAACTTTTCAAGTCGATGAGGTAAATACATAAATATACACACACGAACACACAAAGGAGAAAAGAAAACGAAGTCAAATTTTAACATTCAAGGCAAGAAATGCTGCCTAACTGAAATTCCGTTCTCGGAAACGCACGTGAACAAATGTCTGTATATATATACATATTATGTCAAATCAAGAAGTTAAAATGGTTATTTTGTATGGTCAGGTCCCAAAATATCGGTTAACATTCTTGAAAGAGGAATCTGAAATTGCACTAGATACCTATATGGACCATAGAAGTTCCTCAGTGACAATTTCAAATTTCCTCAATATATCCTTGTGAGAGTAGTTTCGTGGCAAGAAACTTCGCTCTCATGACGAAATTTTCGTATTTAGAAGTAATACGACTGAACAGTCCTGGAATACTTCCAAGAAAAAACCCACACCATGTACTACATTACTAGGGATATATTCATTTAATCTTCTGACGTTTTTTTATTTCTAGATTTATTTTGGTGTGCACCTGAATTATTACGAGCTCGTCAAAATAAAGGCTCACAACGAGGAGATGTGTATTCTTTTGGTATTATTTTGCAAGAGATTTTTGGAAGGACAGGCCCGTTTGGATTTTGTAATATGGAACCAAAAGGTATTTTTTCTATTCGAACATCATCTTTTTATCATATATTTCTTAAATGGGTCTTAATAACAGTCATGAAAACTGCGGCATGGTTTCAGAGTCATTCTATATCACGCCAAGAGTATTTTATTTATGTGGTTACCATATCTGTTTGATATGTTTCATAGAAATAGTAAACTATGCAACTGATCCATCCGAAAGATTTTTCACCTATTCACCACAAAAGAGGACTTCAGTTTTCATTGTCTCATACGAAAAACAAAACATCAATGAGTCATTTGTGTGGCTGAAAATCCTAATATGAATTTGGACTCCGGCTCGTTCACAACTGAAATGCACAGACTCTTTATTAAACAAAATGCACTCTCGGAATCTCAGACTTGTCTTTCTTCTAAAAGGGCTATAAATTGGGAGGGGTTAATCTGAAGCAGTAAAACAAGGTTAATTTTCATTCAGTTAATTTTATTAATATTAAACAAGAAAAGAACTACAAACTTTGATCGAACACGACAATAATTTTTTGTACCTAGACATAATCATCTTCAGTGTCCTTGAAAATTCTTAATGAATATAACAAGAAATCAAACTTTTTAGTGGATAAAGAAAGACACGAATAATCTATGTTGAATGAAATCTATCTTTGAATAGTCTAGCTATATGAAACAACACGGACGACATGATGTCTTAATGGCGCTAAACCATGGTGTTTTATGATGCACACAACTCCACTCTTCGTGGTTATCAATGGAAACGATATTTACTACGGCTAGAAAATACATGTTGAGGGATTTTGTGACACACCATTACTTGTTTGTTTCCCATGTCTGAATTATCATAGTTTACAGTTATAATGTTTTATAAGAACCTGCTGTGTACACACTGTGACACTGCATCTATCATACATTAAGCCGTCAATTCGGGTTGTTTGTTTCAATGTTATGATCATTCGGCAGTAATCTCTCGCGTGAGTGTTATTACCGTGCTTCGAGAGAATAGATGGACCTATAAAAAGTTATCGCCTTGCACATGCCATTTCTCGACCAATCAAAATCAGGTATCTTATTTTAGAGGATAACAATATCAATTTTAAGTACTAATAAGTATAGGAATCTTTCTACCCACTAAGAGCAACATTCTGGTATGAGATATCTAAACACACTTTATCTTTTTATAAGTATCCCTATCTCTTACCATTGTTTTTCATTGCAGCAATAATTGAACGAGTAATCGCTGGAGGTGCCAATCCATTCCGACCGGATGTCAAGAATTTGACATGCGAAAATTACGTTTTACAATGTATGAAGAAATGCTGGGCGGAGGTACCAGAAGATAGACCCGACTTCCGGGACGTATATAAGGATCTTCATCCAATGAGAGCTGGAATGTAGGTTTTAAGATGTCATATGATTTTTGTTTTAAAAAAAAGATGTATCTCTTTTCATTACGCCGTTGGGTTTTTGCTACATTACTGTTACTGTGTCCAGATGTAGCGCTGTCTGTATGAACCACAATGCAACATTACTGTTACTCTATCCTGATGTGTGCCTTAATAGCACAGTCAGTATGAACTACAATACAACATTACTGTCACTCTATCCTGATGTGTGCCTTAATAGCACAGTCAGTATGAACCACAATGCAACAATACTGTCACTCTATCCTGATGTGTGCCTTAATAGCGCAATCAGTATGAACCACAATGCAACATTACTGTTACTCTATCCTGATGTGTGCCTTAATAGCACAGTCAATATGTACCACAGTGCAACATTAGTGTTATTCTATCTTGATGTGTGCCTTAATAGCGCAATCAGTATGAACCACAATGCAACAATACTGTCACTCTATCCTGATGTGTGCCTTAATAGCGCAATCAGTATGAACCACAATGCAACATTACTGTTACTCTATCCTGATGTGTGCCTTAATAGCACAGTCAATATGTACCACAATGCAACATTAGTGTTATTCTATCTTGATGTGTGCCTTAATAGCGCAATCAGTATGAACCACAATGCAACATTACTCTTACTGTGTTCTGATGTGTTCCTAAGTAGCATAGTCAGTATGTACCACGGTGCTTCTTTACTGCGTTCTGATATGTGCCTAAATAGCGCAGTCTACGTGTACCATGGTGCTACATTGCTGTAACTGTGTCCTGATGAGTACCAAAATAGCACATGCAGTATGTACCATGACGTTATATTATTGTTACTGCGTCCTGATGTGTACCTAAATAGCACAATCAGAATGTACCACCAGAGGCGTACGTTTGTACGCAAAAACGTCCACATCATTTTGAATAAAAAAGAAACAGAGAGAGAGAGAGAGAGAAATAATTATTGATCCACATGTAAAGGATGCTTTAGGCAGAAAAAGCAAACTGAACACATTATGTGAGACGAGGTGGTTTGAGTTGATGCACTAACAACATTCCTGAAATGTTACGACGTCATCGTATCTGCACTGCAGGAGCTGTCGGAAGATGGGGATTCTAAAGCCAGGATTCATCTATGTTCCATCCTCCACTTCGATTTTATCATTGCCGTGGTAACCGCGGAACATGTTCTAGCTCCAACAAATCCTCTGTCAGTCCTTCTCCAAGCAAAGAAACAGGATCTTCTTGATGCAGTGAAGGAATGTTATAAGTGTCGTGCAAGCAGAACGATCAGACGACTATGTAAGGGAGGCAATCTACACCAAGAGCGAAGAAGTTGGAGCTACCCATAATATTACTGCCACCGTACCAAGAGTAGGTGGAAGACTCGCTGCAATGCCCCGGCTAACACACCGTCTGTATATTGGAAGAGGAATCTCTACTAACCGTTCATTGACCACTTATTCAGATAACTAATCCCTGTGGTAGATTCACCATACAACGATATCAGATCTCATTGTATCTATAGTCTTCGAGTTTCAAGAAGAGCCCGTCCGCATTTCATCCAAAGAAAAGAAAAAAGAAAAAAGGAACATGGCTGAAGAAAAATAATGAAAATACGCTAGAAAAATATCTTCAGTAGGATCGAAAATTCATATCAAAATTGTCTAAAATCCCCCTGTTTCCGAGGGCTTCGACCCTTGGCCCTCACTCAAGACGGCCCCAAACGCTATTGGCGTCCACATCAAAACTACTCTGGCTACGCCCCTGACCACAATGCTACATTACTGTTACTGTGTCCTGATGTGTACTAAATAGCACATTCAGTATGTACCATGATGCTGCATTACTGTAATTGTGTCCTGATGTGTTACTAATTAGCACATTCAGTATGTACTATGATGCTTTATCATTGTTACTGTGTCCTGATGAGTTCCTAAATAGCACAGTCAGTATGTACTATGATGCTTCATTATTGTTACTGTGTCCTGATGTGTTCCTAAATAGCACAGTCAGTGTGTACTATGATGCTTCCTTATTGTTACTGTGTCTTGACGTGTTCCTAAATAGCACAGTCAGTATGTACCATGATGCTTCACTACTGTCACTGTGTCCTGATGTGTTCCTAATTAGCACAGTCAGTGTGTACTATGATGCTTCATTACTGTTACTGTGTCCTGATGTGTTCCTAAATCGCACAGTCAGTGTGTACTATGATGCTTCCTTATTGTTACTGTGTCTTGACGTGTTCCTAAATAGCACAGTCAGTATGTACCATGATGCTTCACTACTGTCACTGTGTCCTGATGTGTTCCTAATTAGCACAGTCAGTATGTACCATGATGCTTCACTACTGTTATTGTGTCATGATGTGTTCCTAAATAGCACAGTCAGTATGTATCATGATGCTACATTACTGCTACTGTGGCCTAATGTGTGTGTTTAAATAGTACAGTCAGTATGTATCATGGTGCTTCATTACTGCGTTCTGATGTGTGTGCTTAAATAGCACAGTCAGTATGTACCACATTTCTGTTACTGGTTCCTAAAGTAGTTTCTGAATTTTACAGAATATTTACATTTGAAGTAGTACTGAGTTTCGCTTTTATGTTTGCTTGATTTCATATTACACATATGGTTACTTACAGGAATAAAAGGAGTCTGCATGTTCTAATGATGAATAGCTTTGATGTTTTTTTTAAATAAGGAAGAGAAACATCTTCGATAATATGATGACGATGATGGAATCTTATCAAGATCATTTAGAGGAACTCGTCGAAGAGAGGACATGTGCACTTGCAGAGGAAAAGCGGAAAACGGAAGTACTGCTACACAGGATGTTACCAAGGTCTTGATTTTGTTTGAGCTCTATAAAGAAAATGAATACTTGTATAACTAAAAAGACAACAGTGTCTTTAAATGTTTGATATATCGAGAACATTAATAATTTTATATTCCGGTTGATATAAGATAGAGTTAGTTTGTTAAAGTTGCATTAGCTGTCAAAATTGGTATAACAAGAATGTTATGTTTCATTTAATTATCTGAAATAACATACAATCAAACTACAAAACAAAGTTATACAACATCGAAAGTCAACTCTTATGACGACATTGACACGTTCTTATAGACCGGAAGAATTGAGAAATATCCGTTACATTCACCATTTACACAACATTTGACACGTATGTAGATCGGGTCAGAAAATCACGTGATAAAAACAATGTACTAAAGTGTGTCGCTGAGTATATCTTCGTAAAAATATGTTTTATATAGCTTTGTAAACTCAAAGATATATACATGTAGGTGCATACTAAATGCACAGAAGAAAAGAAAAAATGTCATTAGTAATACTGTCAATAGTAATTTGGCTATATACAACGAACATTTTAAAGCTTTATGTCACATTAGTAGTCCCACATGATTTGATCGAGGGGCCCCAAAAAGGGACTCTTAAAACAATTTCTTTTAAAGAATTTTACAAAATGAATTTACGTTTCTTTCATGTCGTCCACTTTACACATTATTATCAAGAGTTAATTTTAAGAGATTACCTTACCTAATGACAGTAAATATCGGACCGCTTTCATAATACAAACACGCAAGTAATCAATACAATGGAATGTCAAGGCCTCGTGCTGACGTGGTATTGGAAAATGTAAACATTAAAGACACGTGCGAAGTATTTTGTGTAAATTGACAACTCTCTCCCGTTCCCATCGCTCTAGTGCAACTTCTATGTTGTTCTTGTTCTAAAAATGTTTCGTCACAGCCTTTTTCATCCCTGATGTTATCGAATTCTGTCTTTAATCGAGGACGTCTCATCTCCGATAGCTTTGTCTACGTCACCAGTGTTGTTGTTATTAGTAAAAGTTTCCTAATCTCGCGTTAGTTGGCTAGGTCATTGATACACTGAGCATGCCAGGTGAAGAAAAAATTACCGACTTTGTGCGGGTAGGTCGTAATTATTTAATTACATTTTAATGATTTTTTCCACTACTAACCGAACTTATATAACATTGTAATTTCGTATAAAGGCTTAACTTCAGGAGAGATTCCAGGGTTAAAAGTTACAGCTTTCGTTTTTAATATGGAAAATGACAGCTAGTGCAACTTTAACATAAGTCAATATATTTAAATAGCTCTGCACATAACTTTTTGTAGTTCTATAGCTGAACAATTAAAAAGAGCTAAATTCGTTGAGCCTGAATCCTTTGATGCAGTGACCATTTACTTCAGTGATATTTGTGGCTTCACCAAGCTATCAGCAGAGAGCACTCCTATGCAGGTTGGTAGATGTGTTTTATAGAGTCTAACTTGACACTCGTAACAAGTATATTGGTTAGGTATAAAATATAAAAATATTATTATCAATGCTAAAATAATAAACCATAGAAAAGTATGATAATAGAAAAATACTTAAACAATTGGAACACATTGATTTGGTTGAAAATTCTATTATAAACATCAAAAATCAAATTGACTTCGGATTTCGTCAATATGATTTTTCAGGTATCGACCTAATTAATCTAATTAAGGTGCTATAATTATTTACATAAAATAATGATAATGATAATAATAATAATAATAATAATAATAATAATAATAATAATAATAAGGATAATCATCATTATCATCATCATCATCATCATCATCATACCCATTGTCGATATCTCTGCTTTCAGGTCGTCACCCTACTCAATGATCTCTATACCTGCTTCGACTCCATTATACAGAACTATGACGTATATAAAGTGGAAACTATAGGAGACGCTTACATGGTCGTTAGTGGATTGCCAATTAGGAATGGTGACTCACACGCAGGGGAAATAGCGTCCATGTCGTTAGAGCTCCTGCGCGCCATAAAAAATTTCCAGATTTTACATATGCCAAAAGAGACCTTAAAACTCCGGATTGGCATACACACAGGTATTGAAATATCAATGGTATAGTTTAATATGGCGTGGATTCTCTTTATTTGCTTTATTTATAATGGATTGAATGTTCATGTCTTTCAAGAGTAAGTAATTTTAATTATCGCGTGACGTATTATCCCGATATATCAAATGAAATCGTAGAATAGAAATTTTTACCATACAAATAATCAAAGGGAATAGAGAAATAAAACGCTATATACTCGCATTCCGCTCTGTTGTCCATACATCCAAAATACAGTGCTCTGATATCAAACATTTGACATGAGGACTGTTTCTTTTATCTCAAAATGAAAATTACCTAAATTCTAAAAATCTAAATCTATTATTGTTTATTGTTTGCCTTGCAGAAGATTTTTAACAAATATGACAAAATAGTTTTGGTGTAGATGAAGAAATAACTAAAGGAAATGAGAGTGAAGAATAGTGTCGATTTTATTTTGATATCTGTTGATTCTCACCATCGTAATAATTCTGACCCAAATTCTCAAATCGATTTTTTAATTTCAGACTACGTATAAAACGGTCATTCTATACCCTATTGATTTCTTTGTATATGACCAAATTATACATTTCGTTCAGAAAGTCTAGACTGCGCATACGTACTTATTTGTTTGCTGGTTAAAATCAGTCTCTACTATTGTTTATTGTTGTAAATTCACTGCATACTTTGAAATTGAAGGATATTTTGTTTTTGTGGCGTACTTTAGGTGTTTGTGTTTATTTGTATATGTTTCGTTTGTCTGACGATTGGTTTTGTCAGGTATTCGAGATTGTTCTATTTCCATTTTGTCAAGTATCCCAAGCTGATCTCTTTTTATTCCATTTCTTTCAGGTCCTTGCGTAGCGGGTGTTGTTGGTCTGATAATGCCTCGATACACATTGTTTGGTGACACTGTGAATACTGCGTCTAGAATGGAATCTAACGGGGAACGTAAGTGTGACGCTATATGACCGATATGTCCTCTAATAGGGCACGTTAGTGTAACACTGTGTGTCTGATATGTAATCTAATGGGGAACGTAATTGTTACACTATGTGTGTGATATGCAGTCTAATAATGGATAACGTAAGTGTGTCCGATATGTAATTTAATGGAGAACGTGTTACACTATTTGTTTGATATGTAATCTAATGGGGAACGTAAGTGTTGCACTACGTGTCTGATATGTAATCTAATGGAGAACGTAAGTGTTACACACTGTGTCTGATATGTAATCTAATGGGGAACGTAAGTGTTGCACTATGTGTCTGATATGTAATCTGATGGAGAACGTAAGTGTTACACTATGTGTGTGATATGTAATCTAATGGGGAACGTAAGTGTTACACTATGTGTGTGATATGTAATCTAATAGGGCACGTTAGTGTTACACTATGTGTGTGATATGTAATCTAATGGAGAACGTAAGTGTTACACTATGTGTGTGATATGTAATGTAATGGAGAACGTAAGTGTTACACTCTGTGTGTGATATGTAATCTAATGGAGAACGTAAGTGTCGCACTATGTGTGTGATATGTAATCTAATGGAGAACGTAAGTGTTACACTATGTGTGTGATATGTAATCTAATGGGGAACGTAAGTGTTACACTCTGTGTGTGATATGTAATCTAATGGAGAACGTAACTGTCACACTATGTGTGTGATATGTAATCTAATGGGGAACGTAAGTGTTACACTCTGTGTGTGATATGTAATCTAATGGAGAACGTAACTGTCGCACTATGTGTCTGATATGTAATCTAATGGAGAATGTAAATGTTACACTATGTGTGTGATATGTAATGTAATGGGGAACGTAAGTGTAACACTGTGTATCTGATATGTAATCTAATGGAGAACGTAAGTGTTACACTATGTGTGTGATATGTAATCTAATGGAGAACGTAAATGTCACACTATGTGTGTGATATGTAATCTAATGGAGAAAGTAAGTGTTACACTATGTGTGTGATATGTAATCTAATGGAGAACGTAAGTGTCGCACTATGTGTGTGATATGTAATCTAATGGATAACCGAAGTATTACACTATGTGTCTGATTATAACCTAATGGGGAACGTAAGTGTAACACTGTGTGTGTTATGGAATCTAATGGGGAACGTAAGTGTTACATTATGTCTGTGATACGTAATCTAGTGGAGAACGTAATTGCAACACTATGTGAAAACTTATGTAATTTAATGGGGAACTTAAGTGTAACACTGTGTGTCTGTTATGTAATTTAATGGAGAAGGAAGTGTTACACTATGTGTGTGATATGTAATCTAATGGAAAATGTTAGTGTAACTCTATGTGTGTGATATGTGATCTATTCAAAACGTATGTGTAATACCATCTGTCAGGAGTATAATCAGGGAATGTAAATGTAATACCATGTGTTCAGGGTGCAATATAACTGGAATGTACTACATCAAATTCCTGTCGGCGATTTAAAGAGGGGCTGTAAGTGTAACATCATGAGTCATGTAATCCAATACGTAACATGCCCATAACTCTATGTGTCCGATATACAGTCTTGCCGGAATATGAGTGAAACACCATGAGTCTTACATGTAATTTAAAACGGAACATGACCCTAACACTGTGTGTTCTATATGCAGTTTATCGGGAATGTGAGTGCTACACCATGAATGTGACATGTAATTCCACACGCAACGTGACTGTTTATTTGCTTTCTAACGGGAATGTCAGTGTGTCAGTGTTACGTCATGCGTTAGATATATACATATCAGGACAGCGTAAGTGTAACACCATGTATCTAACATTTACCACTCCCACTAAGTGACTTAAGCAGAGATTATCGATAAAATTAAATAATAGAATTAAAATGTTTCAAAAGTAGTTCTGCGACGATCAATATACTGTAGGACTAAGTCTGTAGGTAGAAACTCTAAAAAGTAGCATCAATGTGATAACTTTGGACATTCTTAACAATGAAAGGTAACTCATACAAGTTTTTCCAAGTCTTTCCTTGTAGGAGAGAATTATCATCAATGCGACATAAAATGGTAATACATAAAATAATAATAATAATAATTATTATAATAATAATAATAATAATAATAATAATTGTAATAATAATAATAATAATAATAATAATAAAAACATAAAATAATAATAATAATAATAATAATAATAATAATAATAATAATGATAATAATAATAATAATAATTATTATTATTATTATTATTATTATTATTATTATTTTATGTTTTTTAGCATTAAAGATACATTGTAGTCAGCAGTGTAGGGATATGCTGTTGAAGTTGAAAGGCTATCAGTTAGAGACCCGTGGATTTGTCTCTATGAAGGTAAGGATTTCGCTTGAATTTAAAAATGAGCAAAAATGGTATGTAACAGAGCAGCAACGAACTGGTATTCAAACTGAAGCACACTAAGATGTCTTTTGCGATACAACCTTTTTTGATAACCGTATTTCGACATTCTACAAATGATGTGTCTTCTTGTAAGTCGTTATATATATATATTACGTTATTCCAACGTATACCAACACTCATTTATTATGTCAAGGGCAGGTTTAGTGTAGTGGTAAAGGGATTGGCTTAAGGTACAGACGACCCGGGCTCGATTCCTGCATTACGCCACTATGCTGTGGTTAGTTAACACATGTCTTCATGTTGTGGCATAATGGTTAAACTGTTGGAAGTGACGTAAAACATCAACCAACCAACTGACTAACCATTCAATGTTCAGATCTTACCCTATTTGGCTTACGAGACTCTTATTGCTCCATATGATATCTCGTTACCCAGACTTTTATATGATATTCTGGATTGAGACCGATTCCGATCATTTTACACAGATTTGACCCACTGTACTAGAAGGTTACCTACTTTGACTTCTCCATATATAAATATATATGGAATTTACACGATTTGACTCTTTCCACTGGATATATGTGACGGGTATTGCTAGCAAGCAGGAGATGCTCACTCTCCCCGGGCACCTGATCTCACTCCATCACAGGGGTTCACATATGCTCTTCAAGTAGACATATTTTGTTATTTTCCATCTGTTTTTCATTTTCACTGATTTTGTATGTCCTCTGGTTTCATGATTTTTAGACTTATGGTTTGGATTTATCCATCATCTTTACATTGGTAGTTAGGCATTCAGAATGTACACACGTGCCCTACATTTTCCCTACATTTTGTCATACCAAGCTTGTTATGCATTGTAATACTTTATAAGCTTCTAACGTAGTATTAATAATTTTCTATTTAGGGTAAAGGAGATCTGTTCACCTATTGGTTACTATCGGAAGACAAGTCCGTCAGATACGAGAGACTTAAAAAATGTGGAGAAGCTTTAGATTTAAAATCACCGTGGGCGAAGAAGGCGCGACAGGCTTACTTAAATCATGCAAACTCATTGAATGTCCCTCATGAAAGTGATGGCGATCTTGAAACGAAAAATAATCAGCCATTGATGGAATTTTTCCGAGAGGACGATTCCCCTTCTAATCACAGCAATTCGCCCAAAATCCATCACCAATTATCTGACTCTCCCAGACTTATGACTAAATCCAGTGGAAATATGAAAGTTCGGCTTCCTCACATGAATGGGATTATTGGAGAAGATACGAAATATCGAAGTCTGACATTCACAGGATCGGGTCAAGATAGTGTTGAGAAGACTGCATTAATTTCGAAACATAACGACGTCACGGCCACCGATGAGATGGACACTGATGACGCGTTACTTCGGGAAAATCACTGTCTCACTTCCAAGGGAAATGAATTAATGACTCCTTCCTATCATGTCTTGATGGGAACCAATAACAACGGCTGTAAAGAACATAGTGTGTTAATTCAATCGGACGACAATCAAATTGAGGAATCCAAAGTGTAGTCTCACGAGTACATTGTGGGTTATAAGCGGATTGTGATATTATGTGAAAAGCTCATGTACAAATGTGAATTGTGATATCTTTTATTTCTGAGGATGATTTGTCAGAATAACTTGTATATCTCCAAGGATTTAGTTTAACGAAATCATTTTGTTAATTTTAACTGTTAATATTTCCTGAAGGAAATGGTATATTGTGGTCAGTGTTTAACAAGAGGCCACCGTATCCTACATACTCTTCTTTACTGTTAACTTACTTCCTAGAATATTTTACTTGAAGTGTATGAATGTATCAAACAAAGATTTATGCCAATGTGTTATTTAACTTTTTATTGAAATAAATTATTGTAAGTCAAATGTTCATGTTCAATCATTAAAAATTGAACAAAATAAAACTATTATAAAAAGCATTATGGCTTTGTATAAACCCGATCCGTATCACAATTGTTTTAATATATCAAGATATAATGCCATATGTTTAAACACCAGAATCTCGTATCAAAGCATGAAATATTCACAAGTGCAGAACCGTGTATGAAAATCACAAAATAATAAAATACTTGCATACTAAACTCAGAGAGCCAGGATAATTTTGTTGTCTTTGTAATTGGACATCTGTTGATCAGGTGGAACCTTCCATTCTGGTCTCACATATTTTTTTTATTTATTTTTAGGGGGTCGCTGAGTTCCCTCATGGAACGTTGTTGTGCGTACCACTGTCACATGACACAAATCACAGGGCCAATGGCATTCTATTGTATGGATCTTCTAGGGGTCCGTGTAAATCAATGTCTCTATTTTGTCTAGTATATTGGATGTTCCTTATTGGCGTACCTTTATATTCTATATTTCAATGCACATAATGGTATCAACAAATTTAAAACTTTATGAAAAAAAAGAGTTTAACTGTGTTAGAATAATTAACATGCAAATATAAGCGTGGCCTATAGCCATGTGGGTGATGAATTTGGCTTCACAATGCTAAATTTCAAAGACAGATGAGCCTGATAATGGTAAAATGAGAGTCAGACTCGAAAAAACCCGATAAGGTTATGCTAATTTACCAGTGCCCAGCTACTTGCAAGATAAACACGCTGTAAATTTTGTATACATTGCATTTAAAATTCTTTTATTGTGCATTTTGTTTCAATAGACCATATTTATATATGCCTTTCTCATTATATTTATTATGTGTCAGTTTAAGAGATATTTATCGATGTTAATGGCACATCTTGTTTAAACAATAAAATTCATATAATATCATATAGTTGTTTCTACTGTCGTATTCTTAATCATCCAAACCTACATGTAATGACCTTGATCCTCTCTTTGTTCTGCTGTTAAAGGTTACAACAGAATTATTTCAGTTGTATCGTGATTTCGAATATTTTAAAGGGGAAACCCAGACTACCCTGAAAAAAACCACAGACTTAAAAGTAGACACAAGCGGCATTCTCCCGCTGGCCAAACTGGTAAGGTATAAATTCAATAACGAAAGGAAGCTACAGCAAGTTTCAGTGCAGCACTTATCAAAAAAATATATATACTTACCATCCCCTGATGTTATTATATACAGTATTAGAGCTTATCTTCCACTACTCCCACGTGTAAAAGTATTTTGGGTTTCAACTGAGGAGATATTCTAGACGATACTGCTCCGATACAGCACTTTTTAACACACACACACACACACATACATACACACACACACCGCAGTCAGCTTACGACAACTGCTGTCGACACTGGCATAGCTGGTGTTCTGGGAAACAATTTGTTCCTTTTCGTGTATCCGTGAAAGATACTTCACTGCTTCGGGTAGGTTCGTTGTATGGGAACAAATTACGACGTCATACACCAGACAAATGCGGCAACATCACCTGGATGCATCATAAAACGATAACAAAACAAACACCTGTCTCCAGTAATGTATAATACACAATAATGTATACTGGTGTACAATATATTGAAACACAAATGGAATAATATATAATATGATAATATATAATCAACTGGACTTTAAATATCGGACATCCAGTAATATTCTTTAGAATTTATACATATTTATATCAAAGGATATCTGATATGAACATACGTACAGTACATACACGATATTAAAATGAATAGAATAAAGTAAAATGAAAAAGGATGGTAAAATAAATAATACAATGCATTACGGAAAATATATACAGCCATTACATGGTAACATAAATCATAAAACAGTAATATGTAAGGCACACTAAATAATATGTACATGTACATTCAATATAAAACAAACAATGTAATACAAAAATACTATAACAATAACAACATGTAAATGAATAAGTAGCAAGATAGGACTTCAACAAACTCTCTCATGGATACTGTTAAAATGTAATGGTGATATGCTTTTTGTAGACATTATTGTTATCAAATGGGATGAAAAAATTAATAAAGATAGAAGTAAGCTATCATGAGCTTGCATGATTTTATAGCATTTGAATGTATTCAAATTCATATACTATAACATGTAATGAAATCAAAGAAGTGGTGAATGACTTATTTCAAGACTGCATACACCAAAATCGCATTACGCCTCTTTCCTTATGCCCCCACTTCCGTGACAATCGACGTGGTCTGTTCTATACTATCAACTCCTATCGGTTACTACATTGTCGTAGTGATCTTCTGGAGTTTCATTTGTAATAGGTCCATTATGATGATTCTCTAAATCTGCTGAATAAAAAAGTAACTAATTAAAAGAAGACTACACAGTAAGACGTGTAGTAAATGTACAATGAAATTCTTATTAATTCATGACAAAAGATCAGTTCAATCAAACCACCCCGCCCCCTTCTGCACAAAGACAAATCTAAACACCTCACGGACTGTAAGTCCAAACAACGCAAATGACAAATGTACCAGACCGTGTGAAAAGGCAGTGAAAAGTCAACACATTTCAATTTTCCGAAAACAAAATATAGATAATATAAATTTAAAAACTGTTTTAAAATAGTATAATATATTATATTATGTCATACAATAAGTGTTGTACAGATCTGACAGGTACCACATTTATTCTAATTTAATGCAAAAGATCTGTGCCGGAACGGGATCTTCACCGTTCTTGGTTTTCTAATTTATTATGCATGTATTTGCTAAATGTATACTTGGCGCTTCCTGTTATGGTCAAAGCTTAGTAATTCCATTTCCCATAGGGTCCCATGTTAAATTTCCGAACTTCCAGCAAGATTTACACAACATCCTACATTTTAGCTATATATAATCCACACATCAAAATGTTTGTCAGACCCTCCTCTATCAGAATTTTAACAGTTTACCATAGGTTATCCACCTTAATTTCGAGAAAATCACACTGGAAGGGGGATACAACCAAAAATTGGCCAAAATTCAAATGTAAACAACCACCCATTTTTAGCTTATTAAATTTTTACAGTAGCGAAATGAGATAAAAATTCATGATTTTACAGCAGAATCAATCTTTATTTATACATAGATCAAATAATTTCATCCAATCACAGCTCCTAATACATAGAAATAGTAGTCCCTCTCTCCCTACACCACATCAGCCAATCACGGCTCTCGTTAATTACCTTTCTTTGACCTTATTTGATGTTAATTTCTTAGATTTGGACGATCACAGAGTAAGTTTAATGTTTGTTTATTGTTATTCCGTAATATGTGTATCTTTAAAGTTTGAATGCTGAATTATTTTGTTGTAAGATTTTTATTTGTCATAATTTCATAAAGTTGCTGAAATTTACTTACCTTGGATATTTGCTTAGCTATTGTAATGCAGTAGAAGTAATTATTACGTACAATTTTTTGATACAAGTCTAATGTCTTATTTTCTTATGTTAAATTTATTATATCATAATGTGAAATATTATTTATTTCATTTGACTACTATTTGAATTTATCATCTTAATATGATTATTATTGTTTGATTACTTATTAATCGTATTGTGATGATATTGTAAAATATTGTTTTTATGTATTTTGCAGTTTTTCACCCTCTTACTCTTGGGGAGGCAATAAAGTATCAAAGTTGATTGATAACTGTGCTAGTTATTGCATAAAATCTTTATCTTTACTATTTCAATCTAATATATTTAATACTGGCTTTAAAATTATTGAAAAAAGCCATTGATGTAAAAGTGCGATGCATATTAATCTTCAAAATAAAACAACGAAAATCAATTGAAATTATCGTACGGATGGGTGTAATGTAAGGGTGTCCTTCTGGCTCGCTGGTTTTTCTTTTATGTCTACACAGCTTATACGTCAATACTCCTGTGATAAGGATTAGACTGCATGTGGCGCAGCTAAACGCCACAAGAACAGTCGTATTACTGTAAAAAAAAAAGCATTATTAAAGAAATAAAGTAAATAAGGAAAAAATGTCTTTAGCATATCAAAGTCGAAAATGATTTAACGTCAAATCTATAATTGATAGAAATCTCAGTATAATGGGATGCAAACATACTTGGTCAAATAATATATACATGTATTATATAACATGTACACACACCCCCCTCTCTCTCATACACACACATACAGACACACACACCCTACATACACAATTCTTTGTCATGCACACTATTAGTTTGACATGCATGCACTTAATTACGTTTTTATATTATACTTTATATTATACGTTAAATATAATAATACAAACATTTTGATATTGTCATATACAATAATTATAGAACATATATACAGTTTAATTTAGTGCGCCATATGCGCATTAAATTACGCTTTTCCCGTAAATGAGTGCAGTCCTATCTTTACGTGAAACGCGGAGGTGAGGACTACTTTAGCACACGAGACAGGACTACTCAACCAGATACACATAACAGCAACCCCCCCCCCCCCCCCCCAGAAAAACAAACAAGAGGCCCAAGTGGGCCTATATCGCTCACCTGAACACAAAGTGCATATTTACAGGCAAGCAAGAAATTCTGTGCAGGGGTTCTGGAGAGAAAGATGAAAATGTGTCAATCAAACAGAGCCAATGGCGGCCATCTTGGATCACGGATCGGCATGAAAAACCTATACTTGGTAGAGGACCTTGAGTACTTACTTTCTATGCAGTTTGGTGAAATTGTGTGCAGTGGTTCTGGAGAAGAAGTTGAAAATGTGTCAACCAATCAGAGTCAATGGCGGCCATCTTGGATCACGGATCGGCATAAAAAAACACCAAACGTGGTTGAGGACCTTGAGTACTTACTTTCTATGCAGTTTGATGAATTTCTGTGCAGTGGTTCTGGAGAAGAAGTCGAAAATGTGTCAACCAATCAGAGTCAATGGCGGCCATCTTGGATCACGGATCGGCATAAAAAAACACCAAACGTGGTTGAGGACCTTGAGTACTTACTTTCTATGCAGTTTGATGAATTTCTGTGCAGTGGTTCTGGAGAAGAAGTCGAAAATGTGTCAACCAATCAGAGTCAATGGCGGTTATCTTGGATCACGGATCGGCATAAAAAACACAAAGTTGGTAGAGGACCTTGAGTACTTACTTCCTATGAGGTTTGATGAAATTCTGTGCAGCCGATCTGGAGAAGAAGTTGAAAATGTTTCAACCAATCAGAGCCAATGGCGGCCATCTTGGATCACGGATCGGCATAAAAAACACAAACTTGGTAGAGGATCTTGAGTACTTACTTTCTATGACGTTTGGTGAAATTCTGTGCAGCGGTTCTGGAGAAGAAGTCAAAAATGTGTCAACCAATCAGAGCCAATGGCGGCCATCTTGTATCCCGGATCGGCATAAAAACACAAATTTGGTAGAGGACCTTGAGTACCAACTTCCTATGAAGTTTGGTGAAATTCTGTGCAGCGGTTCTGGAGGAGAAGTCGAAAATGTGTCAACCAATCAGAGCCAATGGCGGCCATCTTGGATCACGGATCGGCATAAAAAACACAAACTTGGTAGAGGACTTTGAGTACTTACTTCCTATGAAGTTTGGTGAAATTCTGTGCAGCGTTTCTGGAGGAGAAGTCGAAAATGTGTCAACCAATCAGAGCCAATGGCGCCCATCTTGGATTACGGATCGGCAAAAAAAACCAAACTTGGTAGAGGACCTTGAGTACTTACTTCCTATGAAGTTTGGTGAAATTCTGTGCAGCAGTTCTGGAGGAGAAGTCGAAAATGTGTCAACCAATCAGAGCCAATGGCGGCCATCTTGGATCAAGGATCGGCATAAAAAACACAAACTTGGTAGATGACCTTGAGTACTTACTTCCTATGAAGTTTGGTGAAATTCTGTGCAGCAGTTCTGGAGAAGAAGTCGAAAATGTGTCAACCAATCAGAGCCAATGGCGGCCATCTTGGATAACGGATCGGCATAAAAAACACAAACTTTGTAGACGACCTTGAGTACTTACTTCCTATGAAGTTTGGTGAAATTCTGTGCAGCAGTTCTGGAGGAGAAGTCGAAAATGTGTCAACCAATCAGAGCCAATGGCGGCCATCTTGGATCACGGATCGGCATAAAAAAACAAACTTGGTAGAGGACCTTGAGTACTTACTTCCTATGAAGTTTGGTGAAATTCTGTGCAGCGGTTCTGGAGAAGAAGTCGAAAATGTAGAAAAGTTAACGACGGACGACGGACGC
Organism: Pteria penguin; assembly: GCA_035048485.1. Classification (NCBI taxonomy): domain Eukaryota; kingdom Metazoa; phylum Mollusca; class Bivalvia; order Pterioida; family Pteriidae; genus Pteria; species Pteria penguin. Next base: position 72,259,628 of record CM068580.1, on the reverse strand, counting down.
TGCACTATGACAATAGCTCACTTGAGCTACGCTCATGGCAAAACAAAAAGCAAACAAATGATAGCATAATTCATACCCGCGTATGCTTGGTCCAGAAGCTCATATACTCAGTTCACTCTATGCCATGGTACAAATGATGCAAATGAGATTTATCTATTTAAATCACCGAGACTGCCACGAATGGGCGGATTACATGTTGTTTTAAAGTAGTTTACACTATCAAGTAAGCAGTATTTGTTGGGGGTATCATTATTATCACTTTTTAATACGTTATTTCTTTTCATTTTTCTTCTATCATTGTAATAATAATAGTTAATATTATTATAATCATTATTGTTGTCATTTTTGTTGCTGTTGCTGAATCGGATATTCTTAAAGGAGCATGGTCCGATTGAAGTCGGGAAAAGTATAAAAAATGTAAACGTATTTCTTAAACGGCAATCGATTGCTAGTATATTATCTAAGATGTGTAAAACGTATCGTTACCAAAGTCGATGTCGTTAACGAGATATGCCCGTTTTAAATTTGCAACATAACCAGGTCAACTCCTTGAATATTGATGAGATCGGTCAGAGGAAATCACGTGACAATGAAACTCGAGCTTTACCCGATTCCAACATTTGTTCCACTTTTCTTTTTTGGCCTCTGGGTTTGTGTATAGTTATTTTCGACCACACTTTTGCTTTTCTCGTGCTCGTATTCCTCCATGTAAACCATTTTTGTTGTTTCTACAGTGAATATCCGCGCACGCCCATGATTGTGGGCGGAGCATCGCCTTATTTGGGGAATTGATACCAACCGAATTTAATTCGACTCAATTACCTTTATTCTACGAAAACATTAAGGGATTTTAGTTTTAAATTTTGCAATTAACACAAAGTTTATAATTTATACAATACAGGAAAAATAAGATATTGTCGTAATTTATCCTTTGCATGCTAAAATTTTCCAGTCTCAGACTATGTCCCTTTAATAATAATTAAAAATATTTCATCATCATTCTAACGGCATCGATATTCCTCGATGTTTTAAAGTACTTCTACATGTACATATATGTACATATGTACAGTAGTTATAAATTCTTAGCGAGCGAACGTCGCTTTCAAGCGCGTTCACACGGTTTCGAAATTAAGTTTACGTGGAAATCCGCGTTTATGCAAAGGAGTATGCTCAGCAGTCCCTAACAGCAAATCTCACATTACCGTAACGTTAACTTGATATTGTGTTAGGGCAACACCCAACTGTGTGCATGCTAATTTCGTTACACACATTCACTGACAGTTTTATCTTTTCATACTCGTCTTACATCCATTTTAATTTCGATCAAAGACATATATCTCAAAAAGATATTACTTATATTTACATTTGAGAATGCGGTGTTGCAGACGTAGCGAGAGGAAGATGCGTAGTAATCTCCGGCAAGCATGCTGCACATGCCTTCTGATTGGGGCAGTTGGAGTTAAGGCGACTGAACTCTGCTTTTACTGTCAAGTCTAAGTTGTAACTGTCTTCCTCGGATCTGGACTCCCCAACCTTTAGCGATAAAACACAGCAATTCGTGTAGGTATAATTGGGTCCACTCTCTTAATTCGACCTTCCATAAAACACAATTTTCCATGGTGATGACGTCATTTGAGGTAAAAAAAAAAACCCCTCAAAATAACGCATTTGTTTTATGACCTCATGAATAGAACGAATCAAAAATTGTGTTAATGTCACGTCACCGTGGAAGGGTGAATAGACTTGAACCTAAAACGGGGTATGTAGAGGTCTTATGGATACTTTGCTATTTCATCTCAAACCAAAAATCCTTGATTAGTGCTGAAAAGCCATGTAAAACCCCACATTTAAAAAATATATCAAATTCAGTATTTAAGAAACCACAAAGTCTCACATATGACCATGTAACTCTATTTACGTTCATAAAAACAACCATAAAAGAGATACATTTATTATCATGAGCAAGAATTAGAATGCCAAAGTTGAAACTGTTTGAATTTAGGACAATATTTATTTTTGACCCATTTCTTAAGGAATACGCATGATTGTGATTGCTGGTTGACAGTTTTGACTCGTGCTTTTATACACACCATTCTTTTGCTATCCAGTGTGACAGAAAATCTGCCCAAGTTTAGATAAAAATGATTTGGTAGGCATTTAAAATACAAAACATGAAAGGAATTAGTATTTGCGATTTTGTGTATTTTAATGGTGAAATTTGTTTATGTGTGACGTCGATTTTAGTCGTATGGTCATTTTCACCAATATATTGGCTCTATCCTGGAATCTAGTCCAGATAGAAAAGCAACTAATCGGCACTTTAAAGTATGTTTCTTGAAAATTCCTTAATTCTAAAGAAATTAATAATATGTAACTTAGGTATATGACTAGATCTTTTCTTTCTTATGCGACAGGCAGAAATTTTAGTTCTCTTTTTTTTCTACGAGAAATTAAGAAAATATAAAAAACCCAAATAATTATGAAAATCAATAAATTGTAATAAAACATTCACTATAAGCGTAATTATGGCAACCAGTTTGGAATGCAGTGAGAAACCAATCTGAACTAATCGTTCAGCCTCATGAATCTCTAAACATTGTGGAAATCCTACTGTCCGCGCCACTCACTCTGGAAACTGGAAAATCTGGATTTTCGGTTATTCATCTTCAAAATAATTTCAAAAAGGCAAAACCATTCAATAGATCTTGTTTAGTCGTAACTTTTGGTGTATGCTATATGTTTGTATGAAAAAGCGTTCATATTTTATAGATAAAAATCAATTTTAGATAGGGCGATTTCCATGTTAAATTTTGACGTGACGTCGCCAAGTTTCCCATAGACTCAGTGTTAAACATCGGCGACGTCACGTCAAAATTAATATAGAAAACGCCCTATCTAAAATGATTTTCCCTATTAAATACGAATGCTTTTTCGTAGAAACATATAACATACACCAAAAGTTACGACTAAACAAGATCTGTCGATTGATTTTAATTTTGTAAAACTATTTTAAAAATAAATAAGTGAAAATCCAGATTTTTCGGTTTACAAAGTGAGTGGCGCGGACAGTAGATACCATTAAGAGGTGCAATTATCAGAGTCACAGTACTATGCTTCAACTACCAATCAATAGGGTGAAATATAGGGAAGAAACTTAAAATTTACATAAAGGTATCTTAGTTCTTTTGAAAGTCAACTACATACCCATACAAATTCCATTAATCGCGTATCACTTGTCTGTCTTCTGGCTTGATATATATTGTATCCAACACTACCATCTCCATTCTCATCGAACACTCGCTTAGCAATATTGGTGCCATCCATGTATAAAGCATGAGTCTTTGTGTATTCGTATACTTTATCGGGATTTGATCGATAACTATCACACAGCTGAGTCGATTTGGGGCCACATAGTTCAGTAAACGCTTGGTTTGCACCTCCTATCATTGCAAGCATTGCATTTGCTGCAAACGGTGTCCAATGATATTTTTCATTCAGTAACTGTTGTAGCAAGGATTCATATGCAGGACACTTTGAAGGTGATGACTTATCAAAAGCACCATCAAAGTAACAATGATATTTCTTTTCCAAATGAGGTTTAAGCCACGGATGGTTATCTTGCATTTTCACAATATCGTGAAATGGTACATCATGCAAACCTATGCTCGCATTCATCTCTAGAGATAGAGTCAACATATTATTTAACTTGATACGATTTTTTAGAAATTCATCTCGATGGCCCAATGCCTCCGAAGCTATGAATACGAATTCTTCATCATCTAACCAGCTATTGATATCGGAAAGTAAACCATGCAGCATGTATGACTGCACAAAAATCACAACTATTTTAGCGAAGGGTTCCTTTCGTAATTTATCTTTCACAATGGTATATTTTCCATATTCTATTTTGACAGCTGATACTACACATATCTCTCTTAGTTTAGCCTCCGTTTGCAATCTATTATATCCGCCTTCTCCGTATACACCGGAACTGTAAATTACTTGAATAAAATTCGAATCCATATCTTCAATTATTTTCAACATGGTCAAAACTTGTTTGTCATCTGGAGTGGGAGTACGGAGGAAGTATGGAAATTGTTCTCTGTCGCTTAAAGTAGAGCTGGTAGAGGCGTAACTCACCTGAACATGTTTAAATCTAGTCAAGACATTCGCACAAGCAAGACTATCCGAACTGGACAACGAACCAACAAATCCTAGTACTTGCTTTGAAATATCGACAGCACTACCATTTCTGAGAATTAAATTACCCTGTAAAAGATAAATTAATTTTGTCTCGCACAACAGAGGTTGATTACACGTGTTTATGAGCACTAGACCAATTGTCTTATTTGGAAAATACAAATTCTCTGTGTTTACTCTCTGAACCACATTGGTCATGGCTAAACTTATTTGCATTAAGGAAGAGTCCGTTAATGAACCACACTCCAAGAGATTGTCCGGGTCACCGTTATAAAATGGGATAATTCCAACGACGTAAACGTCTCCCTCGATGAAAAATACATCGTTTGGTAAGTTTTCACGTATACAAGACATGCACTTACTGCTTTCAGCGCACTGGGCTCTATTGACATCCGGCCATATACTTCCGGTGGTACTGGGGCGGAAATCATGAACCATTTTGGCATCTATGTGTGTTTTATCTAAGCTATAGTTTCCGATCTGAAACATGAATATAGTTGAAGAGTTTTATGTGCAATGTTATACGTTATTACGCATGAAAAAATAAGAGGGGGAAATAGTGATATTTTGGGCACAACTATAGTCTAGAAATCAAATGGTCCTAACTTTCAAACTCTCTCGTTGTCTTATTGTGATATAATTAATAGTTTTGATAACTCGAATTAACTGAGTACTTAACTGGAGATTCTTATTCATTTCGGGATCGAACCGGTGAAGCTAAGTGGATGAGGTGCCGCCATGGAAACACCAGTGTCCTGTCTTTCGGACGAGATCGTAAAAACTAAGGTTCCGTGTCACAGCCATCTGATTAAACCCATATCTTTATTCCGCTTCTCTATTTGTCCCATTGCGGATAAAGATCTGGCGAAACCCCGTAAGAGGTCATGTTCTGGTGAACTCTGATGACGTTTCAGTCACCGAAACCGTTATTTCCCCTAACCAATCAATGACTCTACTAGGCACGTGATAGTGACGCAATATGTAACAAACACTGTTCAAAAACTACCTTGTGGATGTTAATTTCATTCCTAGGAATATATAGCCGATCCACTGATTGGCTGAAAATCAGAGTTCACCAGAACATGACCCCCTTTCGCCAGATCTTTATCCGTAATGGGACAAATCGAGAAGCGGAATGAAGATATGGTTTTAATCAGATTGATGTCACAGTAGAGGTTGCATGTAAAAGATCCCTCACTACTTGAGAGGGATCTGTTGCAAAAGATATATATCTTTATGCAATGCATCAGGCAGATGATGTCACCATAAATACATGCACATGAAATAATCATAGTGATGTTAAACAATTACAAATAAATTAATCAATTCGCCATCACTTTACTTCAGAATCAAAATACGTTTATTACAAGAGTGGTCAGAAGACAACATAGCTCGCCAGTGGGCATTGTCAGAGGGAAATCATGTATTTTCAATGTTCTTTTAATTCAAGCTCAAGTCCAAGGTAAAGGTCAAAAGTTGAACAGATGAAAGGTCTGGTCACAATGAATCTACACGTGAAATTCTTATCTCTAATACTTCATAAGAAAAAGTTCAGGTAAAAGGTTTGGAAAAGTAGGTCAAATGCCAAGGTCAAGGTCACATGGGCAATAGTAATGGTATCAAATGAAGGAGTAGATATGAGGGACTTATGTGTGAAGCATCAACGCTTTACCTCTAAACCTCTATTGGTTCAAAAGATATAGCTCAGGTTAAAGTTTTTGAAAAGTAAACCAAGACCCAGGTTAAGGTCACAAAGTCAAAAGTCATGTTATCAAATGAAAGCGCCTGTCATGAAAAACCCATTTGTGAAGTATCAAAGACTTGCCGCTATTTGTTCAAAAAGATATAGCTAAGATTAAAGTTTTTGAAAAGTAGGTGAAAAGGTCAAGATAACAAGGTCAAAAGTTATGGCATTAAATAAAAGCTCTTGTCACTGGGAACATATGTGCGAAGTATCAGAGCCCTGCCCCTTTTAATTGAAACAAATATAGCCTTAGGGGTTTTTTTGTGTACGAAGACGCCGGCGCCGAAGCGGAAGCCGACGCCGACGCTCGGTGGTATGACAATAGCTCTTCGGACATTTTGTTCCGGCGAGCTAAAAAAGAGGGTTTCCGAGGCTAAATATATCGAAGTACAAATTCAGTCTACCTACAGGTAATTCAAATATACAAAAACTCCGATCTATCATAAATTGACTAAAATAAATTCATGAGCAATTAAAGATATCTGAAAAGCAATTCCATGTGTATGAGATATCCTCTAACCTCAGACTACCCCTTATACTTACATATTTAATTGACGATCAAATTAATCCAAAACTAGGTCCGGTCTGATTCGATAAACGTGAAATCTAAAAGTTTACAGTAATTATCTAAGGAGAGATATTGTGTATTTGATTACCTTTTCGAAGCAGAATCCCAAGGAGTTTGATATGACGCACTGCCGGTATTGGTACAACTCATATTCCGGTGCGTAGTTGTTCATTACTGCATCCACATTGCCGTTTGAAAACGATATATTGAAATGTGGAAATGAAGTCAATAAATCCTTATCTGTTTGTATTGTGATGTCATCTGCTTCTGTAATCAATCTTCCCTTTGATTTGTAAAGTATATCTTTGAGTGGGTCACATATACCAGGAAGAGGGCATGTTTTATGGTGAAGCTGCTTTAGTACGCTTGCTTGTGCAATTGTTGCCACCATGGCGTAGTACTCGTGAATGATAGTCGATGTGGCTTCTTCGGCTGCTGAAGGTGTTAATAACGTACATTTCGGTGCGTTGGTGTCATTCGATGGTCTGCAATTTGTCAGTGACTCGATAACGTCATATAGCCATGGATTGGTTACTGCCTCCTCAAGCAAGTACGAGGTGTTTGTCAAAATCTTTTTCCAGTGAAGAAGAAACTCTTCTACTTCTACCTTATGCGGCACCGTGTTATAAAAGCCATTTGCAATATTTGTATTGGTTTCAAAAACCTTACTGTTTAAACCAACACCTTCTGATAAGAGCACACTTAAACTGAATTGTATGCTACTTCTCTCTGATTCCAGAGCGGATAGGAATGATGTTACTGTAGAAGTTGCACTGAACATTACCACACCTGTTATCGAACTTTCACTATGCCTCACTAAGGATCGTACAATATCCTTCACTTTAGAGTAAGAAATTTCTCCTTGTTTCCCTATAGAAATAGGGAAAGACTTCGCAATGCAAATATTTTCTGACTTTAGTAAGTTGGTCAAGCTTTGGAAACCACCTCGACCGTATGCGTTGTCATCGTAGATTATTCCTATATAGTTCCACTGCAGTTCTTTCAGAAACGAGACTATTGCCTATATGGTAGAAAATAATAACTTACTGAAAATCTTCTATACTGTGTTTATTTCTTGTAAATTTGTATAAACTTTTTGCAGTAACCCATCTGACAACGGAATTAAACTGTACAAAAAGATAGCACAAAATCAGACAATATTCACTTCTTTTCACATTGCATTCCCTTTAATCTTCAGATATGCAAGTCCCTGCTCAAGTGTTACATTGATCATAGAGAGTACAATCAAGTGACATGCCTACAATATTCAGTATTCATGCAAATATATGGATGCAAGGACAATACCAATCACGAGTAATGCCAATTAGGAGTAATGCCAATCAGGAGTAAAGCAAATCAGTGTGCAATACACGCTTCCCTTCTTCAGTAATGCCATAAGTATACCTCACATCACATACTACGTAACTGGACACGTTTACATGTATATCTTGAGTCTGTCACACAGTATTATATTCCATATCAAATAATATTTCCCTTTATTAATCTCTGTCAGCGAATACATTGCATACGATACTTACTTGGACTTGAGTACTGTCACTGGGTATAACCCGTCGTATGTTCTTGTAACGTGTAGTATCACTGAGAGATGAGGCTGTGGCAGAGTACAATACTTGCAGTAACTGATCATCATGCTGTAAGGAGCTGATCAGGTGGGAAATGGACTCTGCTTCAGAACTATATTCAGGTCCTATTAAACCTTGAATATACATAACATCTTGCAAATGTGATTTATCATAACAAATATAGTAGTGAAGATCTCTACAATACATACATGACGTGATATAAAACTACTTTTAAAATGATAAAGACTGAAACAATAAAGACAAAATTTGACCATCTTCTCAGCGTCAAGGTTTGAGATTACACTGCGCTTCACTACAACCCTTGACGAACATCGCTATTCAACGCGATGTGTGACGTAATATATCTATTTATAAAGACGGACCAATGAGAGGCCTCCATTCAAATTACAGTTTCGTTAGATCAGAGACCTATATTCATATGTCTCTGGTAAGATGCAAAACCAAAGAACTATTTATTTACATAATTTAAATTTCCATAAATTTTCAAACTCTTTATTTTAATTTGCAATTTCAAAGTTCATTTACGCTAATTTGTTAAGCTTGCATATGTACAAATTGAGAAAATTCATCATTATCGCATGGAATGATACACAATACCTCTCAAAGTTCATTAAAGTTGCACTACCTGTCATGTTCAGTATTAAAAACGAGGGCTGTAACTTTTAACCCTGGACTCTCTTCAGAAGTTAAGCCTTTATACGAAATTACAATGTTATATAAGTTCGGTTAGTAGTGGAAAACATCATTAAAATGTAATTAAATAATTACGACCTACCCGCACAAAGTCGGATATTTTTTTCTTCACCTGGCATGCTAAGTGTATCAGTAACTTAGCTCATCAGGGATGAAAAAAGTCTGTGACGAAACATTTTTAGAACAAGAACAACAAAGAAATTGCACTAGAGCGATGGGAACGGGGGAAGAGTTGTCAATTTACACAAAATACTTCGCACGAGTCTTTATTGTTTACATTTTTCAATACCACGTCAGCATGAGGCCTTGACATTCCATTGTATTGATTACTTTGCGTGTTTGTATTATGAAAGCGGTCCGATATTTATTGTCATTAGGTAAGGTAATCTCTTAAAATTAACTGTTGATAATAATGTGTAAAGTGGACGACATGAAAGAAACGTAAATGCATTCTGTAAAATTCTTTAAAAGAAATTGTTTTAAGAGTCCCTTTTTGGTGCCCCTCGATCAAATCATGTGGGACTACTGATGTGACATAAAGCTTTAAAATGTTCGTTGTATATAGCCAAACTACTATTGACAGTATTATATATATAGTTTATTATCAAAAGCAATACTGCTTATAGATATACAATTGACAAGTCTACATAAATAATATATGACAAGGTCAAGTATATGAATGGTTTACACAATAACAAATATAAGTTACAAATTACATAATCAAATACAAAACAGAGTTATACATTTTGTCTTACATTAAAAGCTTGTTTGATGTATTTTCCAATATTGCACAATTCTGTCACATTTTCAGAGCTTAATAACTGAACTAATTTAAAGACGGAGGGTTTTCGAAAATAGTAAGGTTTCAAAAATTTAATTCCTAAGTTATAATAAGCGGGACATTTTAACATAAAATGAAATTCTTCTTCTATGTCCAATTTACATAGAGGACATATACGTCTTTCTAAAGGTACATTTTCACAACGACCAGTTTCGATACACAAACAATGAGATGAAAGACGGAGTTTACATATAAGCTTCTTGTATTGATTAAAGATTGGTTTTGACAAATACGACTGCAAAGTAACATGGTCAACTAAGTGTTTATATATATGACATTTTGATGATGTATTTATTTCTGACATGATAGACTGATAACAAATATCTGTTAATCGATGCTTAACTAAAGTTAAAATATGCTCACAGTCTAGATTAGTATGACTAAACCATATATCTCTCAATCCACTCTCTGATAAAATATTATAAACATTTTCAACCCAGTTATTAACTTTTGACGTTTCATTTAATTCATTACATAAAAAATTCAATGAAGCTGTTAAAATGCAGTTTTAGTATTCAAGAGCTTCAACCAATATTTAATTATTTTTCACTTTTCTCATATACAATAAAGGTAATCTGCCTAATTCACAATAAACTACCGCATTTGGTGTTGATCTCTTTACTCCCAAAATGCTCTTGCAAAAATCCAAATGATTTTTTTCTAAATCAGGCGCAGAATGAAAACCCCATATTTCTGCTCCATAGTTAGCGATACTAGATATATAAGTGTCAAATAAGGATAATAAAGTACTGTGGTTTAAAGTCATATCACTACACTTTCTTTTCAGAGCAAAAATAGCTTTGCGACATGGTAAAGATAATTTCTTTTGCGTTTTATGAAATTTACCATTAAAATTCAAAACAATGCCAAGATAACAAAACTCATTTACAATATCAATTATTTGGCCATTATACAACCAATATTCATGGGGTCTAACATTGCCTCCATTTCGAAAAACCATAATTTTTGTTTTTGAAACATTAACAGTAAGTGACCATTTTGCTTTGTATGCTGCTAAAGAATCTAATAAAGTTTGCAAACCATCAATTGTGTCCGAAAATATTACAGTATCGTCAGCATACATTAAAAGAAAGAGAGATAAATCTTGAAGCTCTATTGGTTCACAGCCATTTCGTAAAAAATCCATTTCACAATCATTAACATACAGAGAGTAGAGTATCGGCGAAATTATCTCCCCTTGTAATACACCAAGACTATTAATAAAGGGGGAAGAAATTTTCCCATCCAACAGAATACTTGTTTTAATTTTACAATACAATGACTTAATAATGTCTAGTAATTTTCCTCTAACGCCAAGTTTTGAGATTTTATACCACAGTTTATTTCTATCAACAGAGTCAAACGCTTGTTTATAATCAATGAAACAGCAGTACAATCTAGATTTGCATTTTAGGTATTTATAAATAATTGTATTTAGAGCAAAAATGGCATCTACTGTACAATGGCGTGGTCTAAAACCAAATTGTGCGTCTGTTATTACATCATTATGCTCAGACCACAATAATAATCTTTGATTAAGAATAGATGTAAAAAGTTTACACAGGCAGCTTAAAAGACTTATTCCTCTGTAATTCTGAGGATCTGATGTGCTACCTTTTTTATGTATAGGTACTATTAAAAAATTACACAACACTGAGGGAAAAACTCCTGAATCAAGCATGGCGTTAAAAATTTTATACAAAAATGGCAGTAACATATCTGCATATTCTATAAAATACTCATTGATAATTCCATCAGTTGCATGACTTTTATTACGCTTTAGACCTTTTATAGCTTTAGATATTTCATCTTGTGTTATTTCAACATTAAGTTCATGAAAAATAACATTATCATCAACATCATTCTCGTCAATGGTATTGTTTGCAAAATGTAAATTAGTATTAACATCCCCACAAACAGATTTGAAATTACTAATGTCATGTTTTCTTTTCTTCTGTGCATTTAGTATGCGCCTATTTATCTTTGAGTTTACAAAGCTAGATAAAACATGTTTTTACGAAAATATACTCAGCGACACACTTTAGTACATTGTTTTATCACGTGATTTCTGACCCGATCTACACGTTGTGTAAATGGTGAATGTAATGGACATCTCTCAATTTTTCTGGTTTATAAAAATGTGTCAATGTCGTCAAAAGAGTTGACTTTCGATGTAGTATAACTTTGTTTTGTAGTTTGATTGTATGTAAATTCAGATAATTAAATGAAACATAACGTTGTTGTTATACCAATTTTGACGGCTAATGCAACTTTAAAAACATGAAATGCTTTTCCAAAAATTAACGTTAACTTTGTTTAAACCCGTAGTTCCGTCATATACATTACAAACATCACGACCTATCTTGTTTCTGAATGGACCGTCCTTGCCGTCGACAGACCAATGAAATCTCACAGCGCCTGTCCGACTTTTGAATAGTGATATTTGTCAAGGGCTGTAGTGAAGCGTAGTGTTATCTCAAACCTTGACGTTGTGAAGATGAATTTTGACACATGCTTGAATGCTAACGTTATATACGTACGAAAGAAGTAAAGATAACGTTCTTTTAGCGATTCTATTATATTTGCACAACATAGATATTTTTAATATAGTGTACATGTATACTATCGCACAACTTACCTCAAATATATCATTTACGACATTATACCATCTTATTCTAATTTGTTGCCAAGATATAAGTTCGCAATTTCGCGGCAACGACATCCGAAACTCTGTATTTACAATAAAGTCGTTCCTGGAATTCAGCTAATTCCTAAAACCTAATACAGGGATTATTTGCCCTTTTAAGTTTTGCGACAGCACCATTCTGACGAATTTTGCACACTGAATTAATAATTTACAGTGAAGATCCATACCTATGATTGGAATTCTGGATTGAAGGCTGTTCTCAGCATCCAGTAATGACCTGCCAACCAAGTCCATCGCTGCTTGAAGAGCTTCGCCTTCTACGTTACATGACGCTTTGGCTGTTAAACCTGATACAAGAATTCTATGTCATAATACATGTGATAAATTAATTATCATGAAAATGTACAGGATACTTGAAATTTTCATTTTCTTACTAAAACTCCATTGCATGCGAGTGACACAGAAACATTTTACTACATGAATGTTAAAGTATGAGATCAATGTGTTATATTTGTTGTTATAAAAGCTTGATTATTTACATTATCCAAATATAATAATTCAGGAAACTGACCTTTCCTAATGTTTTATAACGATGAGAAGCAAATATTTTCATTTGTTTTTCTAAAATTTTCGTCGACTGCTTATATGCCAATCGCAATAACGTTTCACATACAGTTATTTTAGTCCAAGTTCTTACGGAATATTGTAGCTTAAACATTATTACGCTGCATCACATTCTCCTTTTTCAATTTAATTCCACGTCACATGGGACTCTTGATAAAATCGTATATCTACATTACAAAGAGAAAATTAAAATTCCCGCTAATCATAACAGGAAGTTCTTGCCACGATATTTATTTTAAACAGTATTTATTCAAAAATATGTACTTTACAATATTTTGTAAAAAAAAAAAAAAAAAAAAAAAAGAAAAGAAATCCCCTATCTCACAATTCTCAGCGGAAAGAGTTTCGTTTGGGAGAAAACTAGCTCTGAATGAAGTTTGGGCGGCCGGTTTCACTTTGATGATAAATGCATTGCCATGTCAAGAGAAGCCTGTATGACTCAGTGGATGAGTGCTTGGCTCGTGACCGAGAGGTCCCGGGTTTAACTCCCGGTGTCGGCACACCGGTGCCCTGCTTTTCCGATAAGACAATAAACTCCGAGGCCAACATATACGTGAAATAATCGTGGAGGGACGTAAAACAATTATCAATCAACTATGTCAAGGGAAAGTAATCTAATATAAGAATACTTTTATTATATGAAATAAATTTTACTATGTATAATTTGTATAATTACATAATATGATACAGTGTATAATACTAAATATCACCGTGCTCATTACCTATTTGAATTCCAGGAACAAAGTCCATCGCATTCAGAGTTTTCAACGTCCACTTTATAGCCTCGTAGATTCGGACTGAGACAATGTCGATCGCAGAACATTTTTGGACGGAAGAATTCCATATTTTGTTGATTGCGCCCAATTGCACATCTCCAGGTACATCGACTGTTACGACTGCGTCGACAGAACACTCACAGCATAATAACATCAAAAGGAGGCCAAATATCAACATGGTCATTACCAGTGTCCAGTACTCATCAAATGAGCTATACTGATATCAGTGTATGACGTGTTGACTAAATGCATACATATTACTCGTAATCCATACTCAAACTAGTCTTTGATATCAACCATTGTAATGAACGTTTTACTTTGCTAACATTCGCTAAAATACCAACTGTAAATCTAGATGTCTATATTCAAACACTGTATCCGTTTTTCTGGAATCGTGAAGCTTGAAATAGAAGATAAAAGAATAAAGAATAAAATCCATTTGCATTCAAGATATATTACATAACGGAGTTATTTAATGAAAGTGTCAATAATCTGTCACCATCTCTCTTTAACATTCAAAATTGGGCCAACTCGTTTATCAGATTTGGGTTGGCTTGGATTACCATATGTAGTATTCAGTCACGCGTTGATTATTGCTTGTTAGCTATCAACAAATATGTGAAACTACTGACATAACATAATCATGGGATTTATCATTTAGGGTTTTAAAATTGTACATACCCGTAATTTGAGCTTGTCGTCGATCCACTGGATTTCTACTTGTTTTGCCCCCTAGACCCCCATGGACCATTGAGAAACGGGGATGATATTAATACTAGTTTGGTCTCCATTTTTTGGAGTACAATTTTTTCACGGTAACTTATTTTCGCGTTATCAAATTACTCGCGAAAATAACGAAAATTAGTATCTCGCGAACATTTCTGGTTATACGGTAGTTGTACTTTTGGTACTCTGTCGTAGGCTTAACACTTAAGATATACATGTATTTCTGTTAGATGTATCGACAAAAAGAAGGTACATATGTGTTATAGAATTATATGACCGTATGTAAGAATTTGTGATCACTGTAAAACTGAATTTGAAAATTTCAAGGCAATCAGATTTCCAGGATTTTGAATAGACTGCGTAACGTGGAAATAAAAATTCAATCACAAACAGGTCTTCGAAAAAGCAACACAATGTTGTCTGGAACTGCCTCAAACAGTATATATGGCTTGAGGCGCCGACGATCCGGGTTCGATTCCCGGGTTGCGCCACTATGTTTGAGAGGTTGGTCACCTCCTGCTTCCATGTCGCAATATAACTGAAAATTGATGAAAGCGACGTAAAACATCATCCAACCAACCAACAAACCAACTAACAAACCAACCAACCAAACCAACCAACCAACCATTTACTGCTTATAAAAATCAATCTGATCCATATCTTTATTTCGCTTCTCTATTTGTCCCATTGCGGATAAAGATCTGGCGAAACCCCGTAAGTGGTCATATTCTGGTGAACACTGATTCTCAGCCAATCAGTGGATTGGCTACAAATTCCTAGGATTGAAATTAACATCTCCAACATGCGTGGCCCACAAGGTAGCCAACAGTGGCCAACATATTGCGTCACTATCCGAGTCATTGATTGGCTATGGGAAATAACGGTTTCGGTGACTGAAACGTCATCAGAGTTCACCATGAACATGACCTCTTACGGGATTTTGCCAGATCTTTATCCGCAAGAAGAGAAACAGAGAAGCGGAATAAAGATACGGTTTTAATCAGATTGGACATCAAAGTATTCCGTTTCAAGTTCAGCTCTACTAGGAGAGTTTGCCCAATTTACGTTCCTATGTCTGTTACCTAGGCCGTGTTGTAGAAATACTTCATTGCTATCTCTTGTATTTGCATGTGATATTAAACTGATTATGTAGATAGACTGTAGTGTCCAGGATTATTAAAAGAAATGAAATTGATGTTTGAATGTAATTTTTAATCAGTGTTTTACACTATATCAAACATACGGCGGCTGCTTCCTGATGCAATATTAGTTTGATGTCATCAGCTGACAAAATTTATTACATTCAGAAATCAACGCTTGTCGGTATAAGATAAAATTTGGAACCCATCCACTCCCCCCCCCCCCCCGTTGAATATTTCCAGATTAGACAACAATGTAATATACAAACCCCCTCCCCCGACGGGGTTTGCAATTACAACCCTCATCCGGATTAACACGTGGGGTCCAAACTGTGTCATTACCGTAACTAAACAGAGGATCAATTCTGTTACGTAAGTCAGAGTGTATTGAATCATTATCAATATAATCGCTCAAAAAATTCGTGCGACTATTAAGGTCTCCTAGTACAAAAACACTACCTCGTGCTAGGTATTCGGCTACCTGAGATTCTAATTCTTAAAATAGGTCAACATCATATTTCTGAAAATTAGTAGAATTACGTGGTGGGAAATAAACAAATGCTAAATACATATCCCTTTTACTAACACTTATACCTTTATCAATACGTAACCATATTATGGTATCAAAAAAGAACGATCAACAGACACAGAGGAACAGAAACTCTATTTGATCAAAATAACAACCCCCCCCCCTTCCTTGTTTTGCTTTGGGGAGTTTCCTTGGGAAAACAAAAGCTTTAAACCCATCTATTTCAAGTTTATAATCATTTGGAACCCAGCACTCTGAGAGAAGAACGATATCTTAAGTGCAATGAAAATTTTTTAAATGACACTTCTTCAAGCTTTGTTTGTAGTTCACCATTTACTTTCCACGCAATGAATTTGATGTCATTGACACCTACATCCTCCTTGTGTCCCTATCTACCACTCGATACGGACGCCTGCTGAACCCCGGTAAACAACTGGCCGTTGATAAAAAGTTTATCGCGTACCATGGCTACACGTTTGCCCTCCTCCCTGGCTTTCTTCATGATGGGATAAAGTGAACGGCGCCTCTCTCTCTGGATAGCTCTAGGGAACTGCTCACCCACAGAAAAATTAGTATCACGCAGTATGCTGCTCCTCACAAGTTCTCTCTGGGGGAATCTGGCGAACTTGGCAACGATTGGGCGCTCCTTACCCGGAACCTTCTTATCAATTCTATGGGCGCGTTCGAATTCGATTTCAGTGTTTATGTCCAACTATGCACTGCAGAATGAATGTATGATTCTAGTGCAGTCCTCACCTTCCGCTTCCTGGATGTTGTAAAAGAGGAGGTTGCCTCTCATTGACCTGCACTGCAACTCTAAAATCTCCTGGGACAACTGCCTATTATCATTAAGTGAGCGTTCTAGGTTCCTGGTGAGGGACGCCAGCTCCTCAGTAATGGACTTGATACGGGTATCAAAAAACTTGTTATTATCCTCCCATTTACTAGATACGTATTGTTGACTGCGTTCTACTTCTGTTACACGATCCCCTAACGACTTTACGTTCCTCTTGACCGCATATATGGTGTTTTCGATTACATCCAATTTTTCAAGACGACGGGCGATCGTATCCATTTTGGAAATCAGGTCACTAGCCCATGGAGGTGGGGTGGATGCAGCAAACTGCTCGGGTGGGAATGGGTGGAACTGCTGATTGAAGGGGGTGTTTGTACAAAGCTGGACATAGTCAGTGTTGTTATGAGGTGTATTAGTTGCGGGTGGAGTTGAAGCATGATTACTCGCACTGATATCACCTGCGTTAATCAAAACATCCATAGCATTCTTGACCGAGTGGGGGTTGAGGACGGCGATTTTGAAGAGGAATCCAAGCTAGAGGATGAACATCGTATAAACAGAGAACATATCGTATAAACAGAAAAAGATAATACGAATTAACTTTGAACTTAAGTAACAACGAAATATTGAGTAGAAAATTCAAGATAGTATGTTGAATTATCAAAATAGTTAAGCTGAATTTTCAAGGTAGCAAGTTGAATTTTCAATGTAATAAGTTGAATTTTCAAGATGGTATCTGGAACTTTCAAGATGGTATCTGGAACTTTCAAGATAGTAGGTTGAATTTTCAGGATAGTATCTTGAGTTTTCAAGATAGCAAGTTGAATTTTCAAGATAATATCTTGAGTTTTCAAGAGAGTAAGTTGAATTTTCAAGACAGTATCTTGAATTTTCAGGATAGTAAATTGAGTTTTCAAGATAGTATCTTGAATTTTCAAGATAATAAGTTGAATTTTCATGATAGTATCTTGAATTTTCATGATAGTATCTTGAATTTTCAAGATAGTAAGTTGAATTTTCAAGATACTATCTTGAATTTTTGATAGTATCTTTTCACAAAATATGTATCTGGATATCCTAAAACAATGAATTTATATCTGCGTGAACCATTCTTGGTGAAGAAACAGTTATCAATAATTCTAAAGAGCCTGTTTTTCAACTTATCATGGGGTATGGTGGTATAAAGTGTAGAAAAATGATAAGTCTTAATGCATTTAATAGTTGTCAGATTTTGAGATTTTAAGTTTTCTAATAATTCATTGGAGTTTTTAAGGATCCAAAACTGATCAACACCACTTCCAGAGTAAATCACATCGGAGTACGTCTGAAGCTTCTCCTTAATTGCAGATAATATTTTGGTAAGGAGGGCTGATAGAGGTTTGGTGAAGCATTTACTGGATCCTGCAATGAACCTATGTTTATATGTAATTTAGGAATCCAATATAAATAGGGTAACTCGAACTCACTATCCTTAGTACGGGAGTTAAAGGTACTCAACACTGACATATGGTTATCAATAATTTCATCTAGTGAGAGTGTAGAACGAGTGTAAGTGGGATGAACATGTACAGTAGATTTGTAAATGCCAAGTTCCTCTAAAAGACAATTTATATAGAACACCTTGCAAATAAAAAGTATATTGTTTGAGGCTTTATCAGCTGGTACTAACACATATTTGTCATGTATTCTTTCGTGTTCTTCTCTAGCTCAACTTCACGGCCCATCTACGAGCATAGTCCTCTACCGAATCCATAACAATACGAAAGTTGGTTCACCAATTAAATGTTTTAGGCTCTCTAAATTTAGGACCTCGGATAATTAATTGACGAAGAGTCATATTGTTCACGATGTTGACATCGCCAGTGATGACGTGACCAACAGGACTATATATAAATTTGGATAAGGAGCATGAACACGAGGTATGGTTTGTGTAAGATGTTTGATATCTAGGCACTTCAAAGTTTGTTTGGTATTAAACAGTTTAGAAGCAATGGTAGGTGTATAGCTGTAGGATATACATGGTGTTTCTTTATATTTAAAGTATGGTGGAATGCAAGACTGAACTTTCTTATGGTTGAGGATATTGCCGATGTTCAATGCGTCTATGCCTTTATTGGCATACAAAGATAGTATCTTGAATTTTCAGGATAGTATCTTGAATTTTCAAGATAAAATGAAAATTTAAGTGGACCTGATTAGCTGCCGTACTTATTGGCTTCCGTACACACACATATATATATATATATATATATATATATATATATATATATATATATATATATATATATATATATATATATATATATAGAATAAGTGTCTTATTTTGTGTTTTCATGCAGGAATAAAGTACAATGGCTAATGCATTTATCAGATGTAATGCGCGTTAGCGCATTATATCTCATAAATGCATCAGACATTGTACTTTATTCCTGCATGAAAACACAAAATAAGACACTTATTCTATATATGTTAACATGCATGGTAATAAAATGTAGATGTAAATGTGCACCGAGGTGTTAGTTTGCAGATATGTAAATTACTTTTGCGCATGTGTATATGAGTTCACATGACAAAAATCGCCCGAATGCACATTTTGTACACCTTCTCTGTACATAAGCTAGTGCGAACAGGGTATAAACAATTGTTTAACTAAAATACCACAGAGTAATATACACCATATCCACAGCACAACTTATGCCATATAGCGCATATTTGCTCTAAAAATTTAAACTTCTATCCCAAATAAATCGAACCCAATTCCGCTATCCCCCATGTCAGTCAGAATCACAAAAAAAAACCAATGATGCTGCAACCAACAGTTGAAAGGAGACGTTATAGAACAATATTGTAATTGTACGTTGGCTGCATGAAACGAGAGAGAGAGAGAGAGAGAGAGAGAGAGAGAGAGAGAGAGAGAGAGAGAGAGAGAATTGATGTCACGAAAAGACAGATTTAGACAAGAAGGGAGGAACTGATGTCCATTGTGGCACTCTTTTACGATTACCACAACGACATAGTATCATTTCCTTCGTGTTTTACATTTTAAGGAGGAAACGGATAGATTGGTATCTATATTCACACAGGAAGCTGAAACTTTGGGATGGGGTCATAATTTAATGGCGGGTCAAAGTTTTATCCCTGTGTAGGGTCTTAATACAATGACCCCCGCTAGGGTCACAGTTCAATATGAAAATTCTGCGGAATCTTGTTTACAGCCCGTTGAATTTAGATCTGGTGGGTCTAAACTCAATTGGGTCATAAGTAAATCCTACACCGGACAACACCGGCAAATCAAATTCTGATCGGGTACATACAAAAAGTACAGGGGAAAACAAAAACTCTTTCCTTGTAACCTTCATGGATGGGACAGTTTACATTGCTGTTATAGCAAACTTAACGAAAAACCAGATCTAAATTCAACTGGCTGTGATCAAGATTCCAAACTTTTTCATACTGAATTGTGACCCTAGACACGGGGGACATCTTTGCAGGTTTTGTGTCATGTTTCCTAGTTAGATCTTCATCAACATATACATACGTTTATGATCTCTTACTGCTGATAGGGACAGGCTTGATGTAGTGGTTAAGCGCTCGACTTGAGGCGCCGACGGTCCGGGTTCGATTCCCGGGTTGCGCCACTATGTTTAAGAGGTCGGTTACCACCTGCTTCCATGTCGCGATATAACTGAAAATTGTTGAAAGCGACGTAAAACACCAACCAACCAAAAACAAACCAACCAACCAACCAACCAACCATTTACTGCTTATAAAAATCAATCTGATCCATATCTTTATTTCACTTCTCTATTTGTCCCATTGCGGATAAAGATCTGGCGAAACCCAGTAAGAGGTCATGTTCTGGTGAACTCTGATGACGTTTCAGTCACCGAAACCGTTATTTCCCATAGCCAATCAATGACTCGGATAGTGACGCAATATATAACAAACACTGTTCAAAAACTACCTTGTGGCCCACGCATGTTGGAGATGTAAATTTCAATCCTAGGAATTTATCCGCCATGGGACAAATAGAGAAGCGGAATAAAGATATGGTTTTAATCAGATTGATAAAAAATTCTACCCTTTTGAATAGTTATGATTCTGAACACCACAAGAATGCCAAAATTGTGTATTAAACAACAATGACCTAATTGGCAGTGCTCTCGTCATCCCTTCCACGCATTCTACAAAAGTAAAATCAAGCAATCTACGGTAACACTGTTATATTGCCTGAGACACCATTATCCATGTGTGAGGCAGAACAGTCTCATCTGAGGACACAAAGATGACACCATAAGTAATGTTCTCCTTTCACGTACATAGACATCGGCGAAAATTGATGCCTTGTACGCTGGCAAAACAGTTCAGAACGAAGTGATACAAATATCAGGAAATCACATTATTAGCAAAATTATCGAAGGTCTCCATTGATGTATTCCATCATAGCCGATGAAGTAACTCAAAGTATTTACAGCAAATAAACAAACCAAGAGTTGCTAGTTTTTGTGTCTTAGATTTCTAGCTACGGTACCAGAGAGTTCCTGTCGCCATGTAGGAGGAAGTCAACCAAATTTGGGTAACATCCCGATAGTCCGACAGTCCGATGGTTCGATAGTCCGACAGTCCGACGGTCCAATAGTCTAAAGGGGTTTTCATGTATCCCACGATCGCGCAATCGTATCCTCGAATTGAATGGTGGTTGCGCGATGACGATGACGCTAATGCAAAATGATAATGACGGAATGACGATGGCGGGATTATCTACCGCGTCATCCTTCCAACGTACAATCAGTACTTTCACTTGAATTCATGTTACAAGGGACAAATGTACAGGCGCCTAAAATATATGTACAAGGTAGGTAATAGCGATGGTATGATAGAGCATAACGCTATTGTCATCGTGCCATCACAGTATTTCCCTGTCTTTATCGCTCTTGAAGTCCATGATGCAATGGCACAATTTTGAACTACTTGGACATAGAGTCGCGAAGTAGTGTTGTTGGTTTTGGTTCCATAAATGAAGTAAAACTTGGCGTATGTTTGATGTATTCTCCAGATGAGCTAGATGGAATTTGATAAAACCATATCATGTTGGCTGGAAATATAGAATAGTACATGGTAAATGTGATCTCAGCCCGAGATTGTGACAGACAAACAAGGGTGACAAAATAGCCGTGAAACGTCAGGAAAAGGACATTTCCTTTGGAAACAAGTGAAATGCAGAACATAGAGAGAGAGAGAGAGAGAGAGAGAGAGAGAGAGAGAGAGAGAGCGATCTTACATCAATGACGATAAGAAAATTACAGACGAGCTAAATATCACGGTGAAGATTTCAAGGACTAACATCAGACAGAAACACAAATCAAACACTCCGAGAGAAGACCCAGAACCACCTTAGTTGCCTACAAATATCACAGAGGTACTGTTTTCGGAAGACAACTTTGTCTTTAGGCACTTGGAGAGGGAGCTATGGATTGGAGATGGCACTGTGTAAAATTTATCAAAGAGACCTTAATATCACTCTTTGACCTACTAAGTGACTTTTGTCAGGAGGATGAGAATGTGTACCTAAATGAGAAGAAGCTGTTTCATATTGGGTGCGTGTTGCTAATAACAGCATGTAATGCAGAAAGTCCTTTCTCATGACTTAGTAAAATGATATGCGGTGCTCTGCAGGAGGAAGGGTTAGCTGGACTTGTACTGGTGTAACTGCACCAGCTTCTTCAACTTAACTCCAGTTCCGTAGGAAACATGGATATCTGAGAGTTTGTCAGGTTTACCACAATGATCACACACGGTTCATTAGTACATTATACACTTAGCACTGAGCTCACAAGCTGATTAAAAGCTTCCAAACTAAATATTCGTTATACTCCATAGGCCATTTCCGAGTCCTGTTTGTTTTATTATAAAATTTTTAATTTAGATAAAAATGTTTAGTCCAAATGAAATGCTCTTATCAGTTTTGTAGCAATATGTCATAATAAAGTTTAAAGACATTTATTATGTTTAAACGTTATAATAACATCATTCGGCTACGAGCATCACTGAAGAGACATAACTTGTCGAAATGCGCATATGGTGCACAAAATTAAATGGTATATATGATATATATTTATTGTTATAATAAAGTTTAAATATAATAAATGTTTTAAATTTTAATATAACAAATATTAGAAACTCATTCGGCAAAAAAGTTCAGTCTTAATGATATTACAAACGAAAAATCGAACAAAATATCTGTATGTCACCAGAGAACAAAATAGTGTTGAGAGATGTTTTACGGACTAATGTGATATAACAGCCACGATTTCTAACCTTTCATCCCTGCGAAAGAAAAGGAGGCACTGATGGTACCTCACAGTTGGGCACGCCAACGGAATTTTTGTCTGATAATTGTTCAGAAGAGGAAGAAGAAAATCAATGGCTTGAAGAGCCACAAAGGCGTCGAGCTAAATTTGATTTAAAGCTGCCAAAAGTAGCAGAAATTGACTAGTCATGTTCATCTTTTTTGTTAAATTCCGATAATTTTTGGAGTAGAGTAAAAATAAAAGCTTAAGGACCAACAGCCATATATCATATAATACATCATCATAACATTTTATTGTTCTTTACGCAATTCTTGCAGAAATATGTCAAATGTCTTATCACAAAGAATGTACATGTGAAATTAATCGTACACCATTGCAATTTTTTTTACAAAGATAGAAATGGACGAGTTGTTACCATCTTTTTATATATTTCAACCCATACTTGATATGTGATGAGTTAAAGTAAACTTGCACAGTAAACTGTGTCTCATGAAACTATCATGTGAAGAAAGATTGTAAATCTGATGAAAATCCGCTTAGTCAAACTATGTGTACTTATATTTTCTCGACCAATAGTTAATGTCCAATATATACCATCTACAAATGTAGGTCAAGTTTGATATCACTTTAGAAAATGCCGAATATACTCTATGTTATGTGACCCTATAAGTATGACCATCAATGACCCACGGCAGAAAGTTAGGGTACAAGTACTGTTTTTGTTGATGAAAATCAAGAAGAAAATCTGTCCAAAAAATTGAGATTCTTGTTTGGAAAAAGCAAAGATAACAACTTTATGCTCTCCTGTTTTTTTTTTTTTATCTTAATAATAATTTTACTATATATTTTCGATTGGCAAAAGAACCCTGCTTGTACTGATATACTATATATACATGTGTGTTAAAAAGGAAATATACCGTGATATATCCTCTCCATCCTCCCTAAAACACAAACATAAATTGAATAAACAAATCTGAAGGAAATAAAAGTAATCAACAACAACTACAATAACAAAAAACCAAGACAAAACAAAACCAAACCAAAAACCAAAAAAAAAAAAAAAATAAATAAATAAATAAAAATAATAAAATTTAAAAAGCCAAATATAGAAAAAAGACCTCCAAGAAAATCCCTAAACCAACCAAACATAAAAAACCAGGACAAACCTCCCCCCCCCGTATCAAATCAAACGCAATAAACAAAACAATGATAATCAAATGGATATTTGCCATTATCTCATATCCGCCTTAAAGAAAACTCTTGTTACTGAGCATCAACACTCACTCAAATATCAGCATCAACACTCACTGACGACACTCACTGACAACACTCACTCAAATATCAGCATCAACACTCACAGACAACACTCACTCATATATCAGCATCAACACTCACTGACAACACTCACTCAAATATCAGCATCAACACTCACTGACAACACTCACTCAGATATCAGCATCAACACTCACTGACAATACTCAAGTATCAGCATCAACAGTCATTGACAACACTCAAGTATTAGCATCAACACTCACTGACAATACTTACTCAAGCATTAGCATCAATGTCCTGTGGCAACACTCACTCAAGTATCAGCATCAACATCAACTGACAACACTCGCTCACGTATCATCATCAACTCTCACTCAACTATCAGCATCAACACTCACTGAGAACACTTACTCAAGTATCAGCATCGATATCCTGTGACAACACTCATTCAAGTATCAGCATCAACATCAACTGACAACACTCGCTCAAGTATCATCATCAACACTCACTCAAGTATCAGCATCAACACTCACTATGGTATCAGCATTAACACTCACTGACAACACTTACTCAAGTATCAGCACCAATATCCTGTGGCAACACTCACTCAAGTATCAGCATCAACACCAACGGACAACACTCGCTCAAGTATCATCATCAACTCTCACTCAACTACCAGCATCAACACTCACTGACAACACTTACTCAAGTATCCGCATCAATATCCTGTGGCAACACTCACTCAAGTATCAGCATCAACATCAACTGACAACACTCGCTCAAGTATCATCATCAACTCTCACTCAACTACCAGCATCAACACTCACTGACAACACTTACTCAAGTATCCGCATCAATATCCTGTGGCAACTCTCACTCAACTATCAGCATCAACACTCACTGAGAACACTTACTCAAGTATCAGCATCAATATCCTGTGGCAACACTCACTCAAGTATCAGCATCAACATCAACTGACAACACTCGCTCAAGTATCACCATCAACACTCGCTCAACTATCAGCATCAACACTCACTGAGAACACTTACTCAAGTATCAGCATCAATATCCTGTGGCAACACTCACTCAAGTATCAGCATCAACACCAACGGACAACACTCGCTCAAGTATCATCATCAACTCTCACTCAACTATCAGCATCAACACTCACTGAGAACACTTACTCAAGTATCAGCATCAATATCCTGTGGCAACATTCACTTAAGTATCTGCATCAACATCAACTGACAACACTCGCTCAAGTATCATCATCAACTCTCACTCAACTATCAGCATCAACACTCACTGAGAACACTTACTCAAGTATCAGCATCAATATCCTGTGGCAACACTCACTCAAGTATCAGCATCAACATCAACTGACAACACACGCTCACAATCAGCATCGACACTCACTGAGAACACTTACTAAAGTGTCAGCATCAATACCCTGTGGCAACACTCACTCAAGTATCAGCATCAACACCAACTGACAACACTCGCTCAAGTATCATCATCAACACTCACTCAGGTATCAGTATCAACACTCACTGACAACACTCACCGACACTTTAAACAGAAACATACTAGTATGAGAATTGAGTTCGAATTCCTTTTACAATGGAGGTATAGCTCTCTATTGACTACATGTATATATATATATAAGAATTTAGAAGGATGAGTATCAACTTTAGCATGTTTAACGATACCGTTACAGATTGTACTCAAGACTACTTTACTTACACTCTTAAGGCAGTTTTTATGACAGAATGAGTTGTATAAAAGGAGGGGGACACCTACTGCATAGTACTTTTCCGAGGAAAGTCTACTGTAGTCTGTACAGTACCGTATAGATTTACTTCCGGGATGGGCATTTCCTTAAGCCCGGTATTTCAGTACTATTGGTATAATGTTCTTAATCTACTTCATTTCTTTATGATATCTATGTGAATTTCCTTTTTTCTGAAAATTTACATACAGAAGCACTTACTAACAATTTCTTTGCCTCAAAGTTAATGAAAGAATACTGTCGTTTACTCAGGCACATTTATATGTAAACGACAATACTAAATAAATGTAGCCCTACCTAAATCTTGAACCGTCCTGTCTGTGACCACATGTTCTAAAACGTTTGTGGCGTATGTTTATCGAACCATGGTTTGTTCTCATTGGATTCAGTCAACCGTAGAAGGTGTACAAAAGTACCTGTTTAACAGCACGTGCAAATGTTGTATTGTTTCCAAGGTTCACATGCTGCGCGGTATATAATTACTTCAATGTTATAAACTGACTCTAATGTTATTAAGTAACAATGTTTCTTCACTGTAATGAATAATTATTATGATCGGTAAAATCTATTTGTACCTGTACCGGAACTTCAGAACATTTACATTTAAGAAAAGGTATTGCGTGTAAGAAAAGAAGATGAAGTTTATGTTTACAGGTAAGACTGCAGTGGCGGACCCAGAAGGCAGAGTGCCGGGGGGGGGGGGGGCGAAGACCTAACGAGGCGCGAAGCGCCGAGTGCGGGTAGGTGCGGGAGGGGGTGTCCCCCCTCCGCAAGGGGGGGTGTGGTTACGGGGGCCTGACCCGGGGAAATTTTTTTTGAAATAGGATAAAAATGGTGCAATTTGATACCATTTTTGGACCAGTTTGTTCGTTCTCCTTGGTCAGCTTGAAGGCCGATCGATGGATACAGTATTGCATTGGCGGATACTGTTGTTCATATTGATCGAATAACTGTAAAAATATTACTTTCCAGGTGAATATCCAGCAGAAATTCTAACAAACGATGACACTGTATATGACGTAAAAATTTATTAAATATCAAAAGTTATTTGCACTGTGCTGATGTTTTCAGCACACATAGATCTATATATATATAGTATATGAAACATTCTTTGGCACAATATTCACATATGAGTGTTTTCAAACTGATTATGAAATAATTCAACGAAAAACATCTACTTTAATAAAAAAAAATCTGGTGCTTAACATGTATATATATATATATATATATATATATATATTATATATATATATATATATATATATATATATATATATATATATATATATATATATATATATATATATGAGCCACTATTGGAATATTTAAAAAAAATTATCAAAGCCATATGTGCAGACCGACTATTGGAATATTTTATTAAATTAAAAAACCGTATGAGTAGAGCGATTATTGGGAAAAAAATTTAAATATCACTGACAATGTATGACTAAATATTATTAGCAGTGAATGACATGATGTTCGAAGAAAAGTTAATATTAGACTGTAACAGCATTTACAAATATTTGTGTTTTGACTGTTGATTATACTAATATAGTAAGTTACATAAAAATAAACTCTAGGCAATAATTTAAATCAATACATCAAGAGCGACTATCAACATAAAAAAGCAGGTAAAATAAATAATAATACAAAGAAAGAAACAATGATTTATGTACTCTGGTATATCGAAGAGGTACACAAGTCATAATGTAAATAGATAAAATGATGAATAGATTTAAAACATACATACATACACTACAAATTGACCAAGTCACAACCTAAAACATTCAAGACGAATTTGTAAAACACGAAGTCGAAATAAAGCGTTTAAGTATAATGGTCAAGGTCATTTAAGTGCCATTACAAAGGTAACCTAACTATGATAAATAAATAGTCTCATTTTATTTTAAGATTTGAAGGTTATGGGTTGGTAATGTTTAAATTTTCATAGTTACAAACAAACAGTCAAAAATGTTTAATCTCATAATTTTTGCAGACCCTTTCGCTCTAAGTGCGGGTTTAACGTTTGGAGTGGCAAAAACTTTTAAACTGTTCCCGCAATATGACGTCAGGCACAATCAACTTTTAACTATGACGTCATGAATTTTACGGGAAACGTTAGTATTTTGTCACTCCAAATGCCAGTCCCGCAGTTACGGCGAAAGGGTCTATAAAACGTCTCAATGAAATACCCTGTCTATAAAACGTCTCAATGAAATACCCTGTCTATAAAACGTCTCAATGAAATACCCGTGTTTTGACTATGAGTTAAGATATTAGGCAGCGGGAAAATAAAATTGTAATAAAATATATCACTAGTATAATTTACAATCACTGAAAGAGCGACTTGTCTCATAAATAAGTTACAACACTTATTGACTACAATCTATTGCTTTTGAAAGACTGTCACCACACCATCACTAAACCTCGTTCAGAAGATTGGGTAGCATGATCTTCCGTGGTTGCTTGCGAGCAAACTCTAGCACGACATCTCTAATGTCCACCTTTAAAATCTCTGTGAACATACATAAGGGCTAGGGCTGACGTGCGGTCCTGTCCCATGGTGGATCCAGGGACGTATATATCTAAATCTAGATACATACGTACCTGGTGGATCGGAGGTAGGTTTTAAGTAGCCTCAAGACACTTATGCTTCACACTCGCAGCTAGTGTTTGGGAATGTGGCACTGATCTGTAGCACTGTTCGTATGTTCGAAAAGGCCATACCGGCATACGGTCGCATTCCTGTAGCGCTGCTGTAATGGTCATAGGTCTCTTGTCCTTGCCGCTCCACATAAGATAGTACTGATGAAGCTCTGCATCAAAACATTCTGCATGTCATCCATGAAGAAGTCGAAGTCAGCTGGTTTTGGCTTACACTCCATGAATGCTGGTGCCAACTTCGTTCCTAGCATAGCACGTTTGTGGAGTGGCGTGAACCGGGTGTCCATTTCGTTAAGGAGATGGTCCAGGAATGGTATTGTCCGAGTGTGAGTTCGCTTTGCACCCCTTCGCCCCATTATATTTCTTTTTTTTTTTTTCTTATTCCTCTTTTCTCCCCCCCCCCCCCTTTTTTTTGATCGGCGCTGTCGGGGGGGGGGGGGGGGGTGAGCGCCCCCTCCGCCCCCTTGAATCCGCCACTGATCTGACTTTGAGCACGGAGTTTGAGTTGAGCACGTTAAAATTTCAGTCATTCAATAGACTCTGAGAGGGACGATGAGCGTTTGGGGAACAACCATTTGATTTTTATGGGGGGAGGGGGCAGGAAGACTTTCACCGGCCTGAATATTTTTTTTTTGCCCAATTTCAGAGCCGGATTATTATTTTTTATTTTTTTATTAATTATTGGGGGTTTTTCCCCAAAATTTGAACCGGACTTTTTTTGCAAAGCCTTCCTACGCCCCCCCCCCCCCTCCCATAAAATCAAATAGTTGCTCCCTTATTCCAGGTAGGCTAGATAGCTTTCGTGAAGATAGATTACACGCAGGAAGCGCGAATGCAAACGCCACAAATGTTATCACAGTGGTGAGCAAAATATCGATGATTATCGTATTTAAAATGAATGATATTGTTTCAATTCAATCATACTTTTTTATCGCTCATGTAAGACGTCTACTGAATAATGCGAAATACTTTGTAATGCGCGTGTTTAATATGCGTATAAGTAAATCGCCACAATCAGCTGTTGGACTTCTGGATATCTGTAGACTTCTAAAAGCAATGTACACAGTTTGCGCTAGAATGTGAATAATGTATGCTTGTGTTTAACGCCTCGTCCAAAAACTCAATTTGCGACTCAAAATCACCGATTACATGCCGGAAATTTGAAACACAAGCATGCTCTCCCCTCTCCCTAAATGTGACAGGTCAATAATCATACGCTGTGATACATATTATCACCCACACATCTTCAGTGTTCATTTATTACGTATATTTAACCACAATGACACTTCACTGTACATTGTATCGTCAATCGTCAATCATGTGAATCACATCCGGAATGTTATACCAAGCACAGTAATCTAGGCCAACGCCCGAAAAGTTCCGGAGCGTATGTAGTCGAACGAGGTTCCGAAAGGCACATTCGATTCTCGGTGGAGATTTGATTAAGTTAAACATAACATTAAAGGCGGATGAAAAACTTTTAAAAAGGGGGAGGGGTCCAATTTCACGTCAGTAAAAATTCTTTTCAAATTTCCATCTCAGATTCCATTATTGTCACACATCGAAGCTCATGAAATGCAAATAAATCATTTTAAAGAAGATAAAATATCTGCAGACTAAGGTGTATGACATAGAAAGTCACTGACACATCAAAAGGACTGACTAAATGCTAGGCACTTACCCGGCATTTACGGTACCGAGTAAGGACGATCAACTGAAATACCAAGTCACTAACTGTCAGATACTTACTTCTATTTATAACAGGCTATTGAAACTGAAAGATTTACAGTATGATACTCTCTCTCTCTCTCTCTCTCTCTCTCTCTCTTGTAATTAATGGTGGGGGAGGGTCCAACCCAAGGAAAATCCCCTGGATCCGCCCATATAAAAGATTTAGGCCGTTTAGTTGTTAAAGGCATGCACGAGGTTGTAGGGGAGACTGGAGATCCAAGTCCACTTTGGTAAAATATTTTGTGTTCCCTTTAAACCAATGTTGACAAGTCATGAGTTTTGAGGGGTTTTTTTACTGTCATATAAAATAATTCTGACATGCATTTCGATCCCCGCTGGATGCTTAAATAGTATAGTTTATAATCAAATGTCATACAGCATATAGATGTATTTATTGAAAGTGTATAAAAGTGTAATGTGTTTTGCAGCATTTTTGCTTTTTCATTTTGATACAGACTATTTCTAGTGAGTTGAAAGTAAGCGGTTCCAACCCCGTTCTTTATGTAAACGTTTTGCAGTACTCAGTATGTTAACAATGTCATTCAAGAAAAAAAAAATGAACAAAAAGACTGTAGAAAAGCACTTTTACATTTGCCAGCTGTCAAAAATACAATAAGACAAGATAATAACTGTATCTTCAATTTTATTTCTAGCGGTCAGTAATTTTCGAATCGGTTCAGGTGAGCAATAAAGTCCCATTCGTTTGGGTTGCTTGTTTATTGTTATGGTAGACTTATATATATATATATATATATATATATATATATATATATATATATATATATATATATATATATATATATATATATATATATATATATATATATATATATATATATATATATATTACCGGGGTATGTAGAACGAGCATGTCAAGCATGTATCGAAGATATTCTACATACTTATTTTATCAATAATACCGGTTTCATAAAGACATAATATTAAATACATGTGCACGCAAAGCAAAACATTGTACTTTGAAGTCAATGTCTTATATAGTTTGTGATATAGAGCTCACTGAAGATGTGCTCTTCTTATAAAAACCACCGTTAAACATATTCCGTAGCTCGCGTCGGAATCTGTGGTCAGAAAATCCGTATAGAAAAGGATTAACAGCAGGTGACACCAGTCGTATCCACACGAGCATGCGCAATACAATGGTAGCCCCAAGACTAAGGGCACAATCTGCATGACCTTTGGAGTTTATCACAACACCCACAATGTTACCCGGGACATTTGCTATCAAAGCCACGGCTGTCACAGCGCAAAGAGTCACTGTTGTTTTCCTCATTTGTATTGTTTTAGTCATTACTGCTGATCGTCTGGTAGCTTCTATTGCTTTGAATTGGTTTCTACTTTGTATAATTTTTCTCATTATTAATGTGTACAAGGTGATAAGTAAAACAGTATTTAGTACAGAAAATGTGGTCCATAACGCATTAAGAATGGCCAGGTACCTAGATGCGCCTGGCACAGGAAAACACCTCGTTGCCACGATGTTATTAATTCCAGTAACTACTGTATCATTACCGTATAGAAAGAGCATTGGCCATGAAAGTAACACAGCCAGTATAACGCCACAAAAGATCAGACACCATCTTATTTTTGTCGTCATCTGAGTACCCTCAGGTCGGCATGTTACCAAATACCTATCGACAGCAATCATCAGTAAAACATATCCAGCTATTATTGCAAAAAGTGGAAACAAAGCCACCCCTGCTTTGCATATAAAATTAGAGAATTCCAGTAACGGATTTGATAAAAAAAGAATATTTCCCGGAATCAGCACACAGGAAGTAACATAGTTCGTTGACGACAGCAAAAGGATGTGAAATCGGTACGCAGACTTTTTAAATCGCCGTCCATAGACATACAAAACGGGGACATTCCCTAAAGTTCCAAAAATCATTATTACCGAAAGGAGGACTATGCCTCCCACATTTTCCAATTTCACAATCTCGTTGATGTCATACACCGTGGTCGTGTTGCTCCATTCGAAGTCCTGCAGCCATGAATGACACATTAACAGTCCCGTGAAGTTTGCAGTGTCTTCCGAAAACACTAATGTGTTCATTGTTTATCACGAATGTAACACCGTTTTGTGAAGTTCACCACTGTGAAATTTGTCTTGACATAACACTGACTTTGTCCTGTTAACGCATAACACCACTAATAACGTACCATTGGCTCATTTCACTTGAACCATCGGTAACAACTGTTTTACGTGTAACACTAAATTTCAAAGACATTCTCACGGACGTCACGCTAAGGTGTATTTTGCGTAAATCTAGCCTACTTTACATTTTCAATATCTTGAACCGTTTGTCATACCTCATGTATAAACAAAGTCAACAAAGCGTGGGTGAATCATTACTGTATAGACATACAGAGTCGGATACTGAATCAGATATACGGAAATCATCTTAATTCCGGAATCACGTGTGTATTGTGAGTCTAAATTCATGGCCGCATAAGGATACGGGCTCCGTGTAGCTATAAATCGTTTACATGCAGTGCATATGATATAGGTTTGATGTGACACTATGTCCTAAAGTTTGGAATTACTTCCCGTATTTGTGACTTGAGACATGTAGTCATTGTTGAAATGACTGCGAGAGTGGATACTGCTTGTTTTCAAGGATTTTGTTCTTATCTCAAGGTATTTGAGGGACACTTTTCTATAAGTAGCAGGGGCGAAATTGGCACAAATCAAGCCCTTGATTACCTCCACGTCTTCAATGAAATTGGTTGGTTGATTGATGTTTCACATCACTTTCAGCAATTATTCTGTTAAATGGAAGCAACCTCTTAAAATAATGTAGCAATCTGGAATCAAACCCGGATTGTATGCGCTGCAAGTCAAGCACTTAACCACTACCATAAGCCTGTCCCCTGTGTCGGATATAGGCCTACCGCGACAAGCAATACTTTAATCTGTGAGGTCTTTTTTAAGTGTTATTTTTGCATTTTCTGATTCATTTATTTATTTACAAGTGTCATTTGATAACTTTTGATTTTTCTGATCAAAAGTGATCACATGACAACTGGTTGTCATGTGATCACTTTTGATCAGAAAAATCAAAAGTTATCATATGACACAAGTAATGACGTTGTGACAGAGCAGGCTGCTGAATGATACTAAGGGAAATAAGTCTTGGCAAACACAAACTATATAATATATTGTGTTAAGACGATAGATAGAGTTACCTTTCTTTGTATTAAAGTTACCTCAGTTTGATTTCTGAGATCTGTATGTCATACAGATCGAGGTGATACAAAGTAAATCACTGTTCCACTTTGTAACAAAAGTCGCTACCACACCTCTCTACAGCTGATGTCGACTACAGAGTTATTCGATCTTTGTACGGATTTTTCTACTGGAATAATTTCTTTTTTATCCAATATTTTCTCTGGTTCAATAAAATCGTCTTAATTTCTTACAAAATAAATTCAGTATCAGATCTCTGGATTCTCTGATTTTGGCCATTTATATATTGTTCCCGATCTAAAATACATGTACATGGACTTACTTTTTACCAATCACAGCTCCAATTCCCCCTATGTATTAAAGAAATTAATATCTTTATGTAAAACCCTGACATAATATCAAATCTAAATGAGGAAAGTTGTTTTATCATCTATGCATTTTTTATTTACATTTTCATCAATAGATTTAAAATAAATAGAAGATCTTTTGAAATTTAAAAATGTACAATTTAGTCACAATTTTCTCAATTTCCGAACACAAGTCGTTAATTTTATCAATTCACAAGCTCTGAACCAATTTCAAAAATAAAGTATGAAGGGCCTTACCGGGTCCTCCATATTGAGACAAATATTGAAACAGTGAAAGGAAAACTAGCTCCTGACTCTGACTATATATGGAGATCACGAGAGTAAACAAAGCAGAGAGATAGCGGTATTCTTCATGACAATGTCACAGTGGCAACCTAAACAATGTACCATTGTGGATATTTCTGTACAGTAACGCACCACGGTGGGCATCCCTGGGCAATGCCGTACAACAGTGGATATTAACGGACAATAACGCACCACGGTGGGTATCACTGGACAATACCGTACAATAGTGGACATTCACGGACAATAACGTACCACGGTGGGCATCACTGGACAATACCGTACAATAGTGGACATTCACGGACAATAACGTACCACGGTGGACATCTCTGGACAATTGCGTAACCACGATCAAAATTCTCGGACAATAACATACCACGGTGGAAAATAACGTATTGT
Source organism: Pteria penguin (assembly GCA_035048485.1). Taxonomy (NCBI): domain Eukaryota; kingdom Metazoa; phylum Mollusca; class Bivalvia; order Pterioida; family Pteriidae; genus Pteria; species Pteria penguin. The sequence continues at coordinate 72,224,717 of CM068580.1, read as the reverse complement.
CCATGACAATGTCACAGTGGCAGTATTGTCCATGACAATGTCACAGTGGCAGTATTGTCCATGACAATGTCACAGTTGCAGTATTGTCCATGACAATGTCACAGTGACAGTATTGTCCATGAGAATGTCACAGTGGCAGTATTGTTCATGACAATGTCACAGTGACAGTATTGTCCATGACAATGTCACAGTGGCAGTATTGTCCATGACAATGTCACAGTGACAGTATTGTCCATGACAATGTCACAGTGACAGTATTGTCCATGACAATGTCACAGTGGCAGTATTGTTCATGACAATGTCACAGTGACAGTATTGTCCATGACAATGTCACAGTGGCAGTATTGTCCATGACAATGTCACAGTGACAGTATTGTTCATGACAATGTCACAGTGGCAGTATTGTCCATGACAATGTCACAGTGACAGTATTGTTCATGACAATGTCACAGTGGCAGTATTGTCCATGACAATGTCACAGTGGCAGTATTGTTCATGACAATGTCACAGTGGCAGTATTGTCCATGACAATGTCACAGTGACAGTATTGTTCATGACAATGTCACAGTGGCAGTATTGTCCATGACAATGTCACAGTGGCAGTATTGTCCATGACAATGTCACAGTGGCAGTATTGTTCATGACAATGTCACAGTGGCAGTATTGTTCATGACAATCTGATAGTGGCACCCAGTGACATTCCAGGACAATAACGCTCCACAGTGGGCATCCCTGGATACTAGCTTACCACGGTGGGCATTCCTAGACAATACCGCACCACGGTGGGTATTCCTAGACAATACCGCACCACGGTGGGTATTCCAGGACAATACCGCACCACGGTGGGTATCCCTGGACAATAGCGTACCACGTTGGACATTCACGGACAATAACGCACCACGGTGGGTATCCCTGGGCAGTAGCATACCACAGTGGACATTCACGGACAATAACGCACCACGGTGGGTACCCTGGGCAGTAGCGTACCACAGTGGACATTCACGGACAATAACGTACCACGGTGGGTACCCTGGGCAGTAGCGTACCACAGTGGACATTCACGGACAATAACGTACCACGGTGAGTATCCCTGGACAATAGCGTACCACAGTGGACATTTATGGCCAATGACGTACCGCGGTGGACATTTATGAACCTCTGAAAACCGGATATGAAGCCACATGTCTACGATAATAGCCGATATTTTACATATATCCCGTCTGAATTAGTCCCCGTTTGTACATATCCTGAGGACTCTTGCATTTGGAGAACAACATTGCAGTATTTCATTGCATTTTCTTTTTCCGGGGCCCTGTCATGCTTGAATTCACTTACATTAAGCAAAGAGACAAACGTATGACTTTTTAGAATCAATTTTGAATAGACTTGCGCTTCAAGAGGAATAGCTATCATATTTGAACTGTGCCTCGATATCAAATACGAGTGTTAAATTCTAGCTATTTTGATGTAAAGTATTGTATTGTAAAGTTCACAGCATGATGCATAAATATACGCTTTTGGTAGAATGAATCAATTTGATTAAACTAATTCATATAGGGGGTTGTGGCGTCGTAGAAATGTGGAATTCAACATAGCCTCCAAAATATGTCTTGGTTCGTTAACTATTTCGAGCGAGAGGGATACTCTGCCAATGTATCTACTGAAGACCATCTGATGTCAAGGTTTTCTCCACCATTAACTACTTTGCTGTTACTATATATAACTCTGATGATATAGATGTTATGATACTTTACTGATCGCAAGTTATGACAAATGTTCAAAGGACATATTAAAAAATTCAAACAGACAGATCCACACGTGACAGAGCAATACTATTTTTCAGATTCCGATAAAAAAAATAATAAAAATGGAATTTTGACAAAATTACAAGAGTATGAATGCATTCAGTAGTGCATATAAGATGATTTACAACGCTGATATATATGTATGTTATGAACACATTGTTGTTCTGGTACTAAACTAGCAAACATGAATTTATAATTTATGCCTAATTTAATTTCAAGCAATCTGCATTAGGTTGACATGGTATGCTGTGGAAAGATCAACCAGGTCATGTAATTTAAAGAAGAATGCACCACAACAGAATGCATGTAAGTGACATGCATATTTAAAAATCAGATAATAAAATGAACATCCCACATTTTATAGTTTCAGGATATTTTATTCAACACATAAATATTACATAATTATAATAATATGTTATTTTCTATCAATAATGCACAAGACAACATATATGTATTAGGATTCCTGATAAGCAAAATACAAAACAAACACATTATAAGTTAAGTTATGCATATGGCACATAATGCGTTACCGGTACACATGTAAACTCTGATGTCAAAGAAATGTAGATGTTAATTTCAACAATGAAACGTATATAAATAGAAAAAACAACTGATATATACATCCTCATTGAAAGAAATAGACATTTGAACTTTTTCTGAGCAACGAATTTTATGAGCAATCTTGGGAGATTTTGTTTTTGTTACATGTATGTTTGTTGTAGAAATAAGGCAATGTGTGTGTCTGTGTGTGTTTGATATTTCTATCATTGTTTCACACGTTGTGATTCTTCGAGTTCTGCATAGGATATAGAGATAGTTGCGACTTTTTTTTTCTTTTTGTTTTTTGAGTTTGACATTCTGTCACCAAAATTGATGATGAGGCTCAAACTATAGAATTTTCATATCATCTTTAAGTTAAAACTTCCGACAAAAGGGAAGGTCCAAACTCCAGGACCCTCCACTGAGACTAAGTCTAAGTGTGTATAGCAATATAATGTGTCGTTACCTTGATTTTAAATCTTTGTGATGACATATTTTTATAACATATATAACTACCAATAACAAAGTCGTAGTGAGAAGCCTAGAATTTCGTTCTGTAATGCAAAATAAGCAGGAGCAAATTGTTTGTGATTGTCACGAACACTGACGATCTCACATGGAGGAATCCATCAGCATGCCCTGATTTACATACGAGGAATTGGAATGTCGAACAGCATGTGTACTATCTTCACTTTGCTTTTGTTTGGAGCGACCTCTGAAAACAAAATCGGACAGAGATGTAAAATAGCTGTGGGGAAAATATGGATATGCTTTAAACAAAGGATTGTAGTATTTTTCTTTCTTTCTTTCTTTTGTATGTGTGTGTGTGTGTGTGTGTGTGTGTGTGTGTGTGTGTGTGTGTGTGTGTGTGTGAGGGGGTGGGTGAGATTCTTGATCCGTCATGAAATCGTTTCTCGTGATAAATTAAGATTCGATTTTAAATTCATATCATAAAATGAACTTCCTGCTTTTCCATTGTTTGTCTTTCTCTTTGTCGCTGTTTCCAAAGTTTTATTATTATTATTATAACTATCATCATCATCATCATCATCATCATCATCATCATTATTATTATTATTATAACTATCATAATTATTATTATTATTATTATTATTTCTTGCTTTTATAGCCATGGAGAGAGAGAGAGAGAGAGAGAGAGAAACTACTGTTGATATTTTTTAGTTACTAATACGTTTTATAAGCAAATATGAACAATAGTCTGCCAACTTTTAATGGTCTAAAACTATATATCAAGCATTATATCAGTACTGGTCAGTACATGTACACTTTTAAGAAATATTTGAAACCTGAGATGCCTGAGAAATAATGAGGAAACTTCACTACAGTTATAAATGTTGACTGAAATGTATGGGCTTTACCGGTATATAATATAATTGATAATGAAATGTCTATTCGACCACTTTTACTTTTTCAGTGTAAATGATTGTATGGAAGGTAAGCGAGTTGTCGTAGTCTCTGTACATATATATTAATCTCTGAAAATGGAATAAAAACTATCTTTGAGTATACATTTTTCCAATAGACTTTTTACTTGGATTTTATCTTTCAATACTCTTGAAGACTTGATCATCCCTTAGTTTCTCGAAAACAAAGCTTTAAAGGAACACGATTCTTCAAGATAAAATAATTCTTCTGGTTTCCCTCACAACAGGAAAATTGAGTGTTTATCTTATATGTATACATTACGAATAAGGGATAGGGATAAGGTAATGTGTATCTTATATGTATATAATACGGATAAGGGATAGGGATAAGGTAGTGTTTATCTTATATGTATAAAGTACGGATAAGGGATAGGGATAAGGTAGTGTTTATTTTATATGTATATAATACGGATAAAGGATAGGGATAAGGTACATGTAGTGTTTATTTTATATGTATATAATACGAAAAAGGAAAAGGGATAAGGTACATGTAGTGTTTATTTTATATGTAAATGTATATAATACGGATAAGGGATAGGGATAAAGTAGTGTTTGTCTTATATGTATATAATATGGACAAGGGATAGGGATAGCAATAGTTTATCTTATATGTATATAATATGGATAAGGGATAGGGATAAGGTAATGTTTATCTTATATGTATATAATACGGATAAGGGATAGGAATAAGGTACATGTAGTGTTTATTTTATATGTATATAATACGGATAAGAGATAGGGATAAGGTACATGTAGTGTTTATTTTATATGTACATGTATATAATACGGATAAGGGATAGGGATAAGGTAGTGTATATTTTATATGTATAAAATACGGATAAGGGATAGGGATAAGGTAGTGTTTATCTTATATGTATAAAGTACGGATAAGGGATAGGGATAAGGTAGTGTTTATTTTATATGTATATAATACGGATAAAGGATAGGGATAAGGTACATGTAGTGTTTATCTTATATGTATATAATACGGATAAAGGATAGGGATAAGGTACATGTAGTGTTTATTTTATATGTATATAATACGGATAAGGGATAGGGATTAATTATTGTTTTTTTCTAAAGATGTTGTGTTAAATGCCGGCGAAGCTGAGGGAGATGTAAATAGTATATCACTTCATTGTTTTGCCCCACTAACATGAAAGAGATGTTTCCATGAGGTGATCTCCTGAAGGTTTACTTTCATTTTCTCAATAACCACTGTACAAGTTCACTTTACAAACTACAAGTTTTAATACAGATTAACTGTAACTTAAAAAACAAACCTAATATCTTAAAGAAAATTATTCCAAATATCATATTGTATTATATCATAACAGATTATATTGTATAAAAATTATATTGTTAAAACAGTCAACATCATGAATACATAATTAAGCCGAGCACACGCATTAAACATATTACTTACTTGTAAATAAAAAATATTAACATAGTTAATATGAATATGAAGACTATGGCACCAGTGATTCCTCCTGCTATCAGTCCAATGCTGGGCAACACGATGAGAGCTTTGGTGTCTACAGTGTAATTATACAGATATCCAAGCATTCCTCATAAAGACAGCAAATAAATCGCAATGCATAATAAAGCAAATCTCACATATCTGTATAATTACACCTCACCTACCATTCCAAACTCTGCTGTGTTGTGCATATCGTGGGGTGATAATGCTTAGTTTCAAATGCCGCTCTTACAAAGGTGTAATTATAAAGACATGTGCATGAGATTCAGTGACGGATCTAGAACAGGACCCCGCCCATTTTTCATATGAAGTTTTGCAATAAAACAACATTAGAATAGTCGTAGATTGTTTTCTCTTATTTGTTCACGATGTTCATTTGACTGTCCTTTTCCCCGAAAATCTTGATCCGTCACTGATCTTTGTCGTGAAGTGCCTAGCATTAACCTTATTGCCTCTCTATATGAATTTAAATTATAAATAATGCATTGCTGTTCCGGATAATTTATACAATAATAACTAGAAGTATGACTAACTAAACTGAATTTGAGAGAATAATTGTTCTGTCTAAAGATAATTTAAAGTAACTAGCCTGAACATGTTTCCCCTTTCCATCCCTTGTCGCATCCTTTCGTACAATGTCCAGTAAATCTGTCACACGAATGGTCAAAACAGTTAAGGGCACATTTATCCCTACACTCAGCTCCCCGCCATCCCGTCAAGCAACCATGGTAACAGTGTCCTGTCGTGACGTTACAGGAGAGCTTGTTGTCCTTTTTAAAACAATAACGACTACATGACAAGTAGCACCTTCCTGTTTTCTGGTTACATCCATTTGGACAGGTGGATGAACATTTTTGTCCGCAGTTGTAACCCCAGAATCCTTCCTGGCATCCTGTGCATAACCCTGTAGATTTGTTACAATTCACACACTTGTCAGGACAAAGAGAAACGAACGGAATCTTGATGTAAGCTGAATTACACCTTTCACCTTTCCATCCCGGCTTACAACCGCCTGTGCATTTTCCCGTCTTAGGATTACAGGAACCATCACTTCCACAATGTTTACTACAGCGAATACAACTTCCATCAACACTGGTAAAGAATCCCTGGTGACACGTGATACACGTGGTTGTGCCGTCACTTGATAACCCACAAGTTGAACAGTTAGCAATGTTACATTCACGATCACATCCTGTTTCAGCTGAGAACCAACCTTGTTCACATCCAGCTGCACATGCATTGCTACCGTTGCATTTATTGTTTCCGCCTAAACAATGTAAACATGGACAGCACCGACCAGCATTCGGATACCAACCCTTGGTGCATTTCAAACACTCCTTTCTGATGAATGTAGAAGTAAACATCATACATTTCGTATTTGTGCACGAACACTCCTTCGTGGGTATCGTGTATCCCGGCTTACATTTCGAACATTTCATAGTATGTGTTGTCCTGTTAAGTTCGCAACTATGACACGAAGGGGGGCAGTTCATCTCGCAAGTTAGTCCATATTTACCATTCGAACACGTCTCGCATGATTTACCATCTGTGCACGTTTTACAACTACTTAAGCATTTTGATGTACATGTATTACCAAACCATCCACTTTTACACCCACTGATGCAATGTCCGTTTTCATGGCACGATTCTTGTATACAGTTCTGGCATTTCTGTTCACATGTTTTCCCGTTCATTAACACATAGCCCGTTTTACAAGAAGTACACAAGGTAGCGGATGAACAGCTACCACAGCTGTCGGGACACTTTTGATTACATTTTGGACCATACCAAGACGCATCACATTCACTTCCGCATATACCTCCTTCGGTGCAGACTTTATTTTTACAATGCAAACAGTCTGCCACACATGTTGAATTAATCAGAGTAAATCCTGTGATACATGACTTGCATTCATTTTGACCTGTGCACTCGAAACATCCAGCTGGACAAGACTCTTCGCACGTCACCCCGTATCTACCCTTTATACATCCAATCAAACATTCATTGAGATCGTTACATTCTTCATATAAGCATCCCTTGCATGCTTTTACACATATTGAACCTGATAGTTTATATTTTCCAACACATTTTGAGCACATTCCAATCCCTGAACATTCTAAGCATCCATCCATACAGCTCTCTGTACATTTTACTCCATATCTACCTTCCACACAACCATTTGCACATGTTCCATCAGAACTACACGACTTGTCGACACAATAATCACAACTCGGTTTACAAAGATCATTTTCAAATCTATAACCTTCAGAACAAGAATGGCATGTCTGTCCGTCATAACATTTGTCACAATTTGCAATACAGTTCAAGTCACACTTTTGACCATATCGACCACTAATACATCCTGACAGACACGCCCCCTCATTGTCACACTGAAGCTTAGCACACTGCGTACAATGTTCTTTACACTGACCATTATGATAAAGCAATCCCATCTTGCATTCAATGCATGTAGAATTATCCTCACAAATTTGACAACCTGACATGCATTTCTTGTCGCATTTGATTCCGTAATATTCTTTTTTACAACCGATCTGGCACTGTCCAAACTCATTGCACATCTCAGCCAAACAATTTTTACAACTCTCTGTACAGTTGTCTCCGTAGTATGTTTTCTTGCATTGATTACAATGGCCTGTATCTTTGTCACAGTTTAAACATGAGTCTGGACACTTTTTCACACACTGAGTTCCCCAATATCCATCTTTACACACTGAGCATGCAGTCCCACCATGGCAATCTTCACAGAACTGTTCGTTACACTGGGAGTCACAACGAGATCCAAACCAGCCAGGAACGCAACCTTTTAAACATTCACCGGTTCGATTATGACATTCTCCACCCAGACAGTTCTCACTGCAGTTACTACATCCGCCACGAGCAGGAAAATATCCATCTTCACACCCTACACATACCTTGCCGTACGAAAAGAATGGTTCACACCATACACAGTTAGGTATGTCACATGTCTGATGGCATCCCTCGGTCTTTGGATAAAACCCTGGATTACAGCCTTGAAGACATGTGCCATTGCTGGCACACTGTGCGTTACCACCTTCACAGTGCATACAAGGACAGCATGTGCCATGATGCAAAAACCATCCGTTGCCAGTTTCACATTCTTCACATGTCCTGTCTAGTCCACCCCACATCGTTGTAAAACGTTGACATTTCTTATCCGAACACGTACAGTTTCTATGAGGAAGTCTAAGTTCTGCTTGACATTCACTGCACATAACTTGCTTTGATATTTCATCCACGTAGCAGGACGCACAGATATCTGGGCATCTGATTTCACACATGCGTCCTGCGAGACCTTGGTGGCATACGTCACAAGAATCTTTATATGAACATCTTAGGCAATTGTCAATACACTTGCCATCACATTTTAATCCGAAGAAACCGGGTTTGCATTCGTACGGACAGGCTCCCGTGTCCTTGTCGCATGCGTCCTGCAGGCATTGGCCACATTTCTGGTCGCACCTTTTGCCATAGAAACCTAACGCACATTCCATGCATTCGCCTGTTTCAATGTTGCAGAAATCGCAGTTTGCATCGCATTGAAAATCACATGCCGGTCCCCAAAGCCCACTCTTACACATATTGCACTCTCCGTTTTCTCTATTGCACAACAAACAATTTTGTTCACATGGTTTGTCACACTTGGGACCATGCCATCCGTCCAAACAATCGAATATACAGGAACCGGTGTCTTTTTCGCAAACAGACTGTTTACAGTTTCCACACTGACTTTTACAAGTTTCCCCATAGTAACTTACTGCGCAGACCATACAATTTCCGTTGGTTACATTACAGGAATGGCAATTTTGAGGGCAATAGTTCTGGCAGTTGTCACCCCAGAGTGTCGGCATACACATAAGACAATTTCCTGTGTCTTTGTCGCACATGTGACAGTTGGCGCACTGCTGAGTACATCCCTGGCCATACCAACCCTCGAGACACGTGGTGCATTTTCCGCTTAATTGGTCACATTTCCTACACGTGGTCCGACACGTTTGGTTACAATGGGATCCATAGAGACCATCTAAACACGTTTCACATGTACCTGTCACATTGTTACATCCACTGGCACAGTATATACACTGCGTGCCTGGAAAAGTACAGAAAACACTATTAGATGTCAAGAATTAAAATTTGTACTGTTTTCAAAACATAATGACATGCATGAAGGTAACAAGTTATATCTCTAAGTTTCGATATTTTAATATCATATGATCTTTAACGGCAGAGAAACGGGACAACAGAAATAATTCAACAGGGCGGCAATTGCTGATCCGTGGAAGACTACAAGATATAACGAAGGAACAAACATCCTCTGTCGATCGGTGCCATTCACAAATATTTCTGGTATAACGAATCAGATGTTGTTTTAATGAATAGTGATTGTGTAAATCTATAATGAACTATCTATCGATCTATCGATCCGGGGGCATAAAAACCGACTCTTCATAAAAAAATGTAGACTTTGTGGAATGTCAGCTTCAGATTTCATATCTGTGTGACACATCGTTATAAAGTCTGTGTGTGGTAAGATCATTCGTTGGTGATTTCTATAGATGCAGAACTAACACAATTTATGGGCAAACCAAAGATGAGCGTTGGTTTTAATATAAAATAAGAAAACATTCTGGCAATCACATATGCAGTAAATTACAAACCATGTTTTATCAGTACTTCCAGTGTTTACTACTAGAATAATCAGTTCTTACACAATTAAACGTGTAATTCAGTTTGTTGATATGCAATGAGCGTACGAATGTAGCCTTCTTTTTGATATGAAAAGGATCTAACGTTCGCTAATTACTACCGTGTCAAATTCTTAAACATGTACTACCATTGTCGGCACGCTATAAGGCATAGTCTAAGCATGATTTACGTTTAATTGTTTAATTTGTATGAACACATTGATTTTTAACCAGACAATTCTGAAAAAAGTGTAAGTGTATCTATGGTTTTATTTGAAATCACTTGACATGACCTTTATATTTAACGAGCGATTCTGAAGTACTTTTTATTTTATACAGAAGGAATTGACATTATGACAAAAAATGGGAATTCCTGTGACAAGATGTACGGCAGACTGCCTATACTGAGGAACTATTTGGCGTGTACATGTCTTATGTTACGTAATTTTAGGCTAATATGCATACCATGTGTACAATGATAGATGTAAAACTCTACATGGTTTAAAAGTCGATAAGACATGATGGTTTACATTTGTTTATTCATCTAATGAGTAGGCAGTCCGGGGTTGGAAAGCTTTGAAGATGTTTTTTCCAGAATGAATACATCATGTTTTTTCCAAAGAGATCACTGCATACACCTGCTTTTTTTTTTTATCTTCTTCAAATCAGGTCCGTTATAAGGACCTTTCGCAATGGAAATTCTATTGATTTTTCCCAAAATTTGTCTAATTTTCCCCAAACATTGATCTTTTAGCATTATGCAAATGGGACAAAAATTCCCAAATGAAAAGGCACTGGCACATTTGAAAAAAAAAATAAAACAGACATACACATAATATGTCTACACTTCCCCTGTTGGCCTCAGATCACCAATGGGATTAAGATGGAATTAAGAACCATTACATTAATCTAATTTAACTTTAATTCCTGGTTAGAATTTCATTTTACCTTGCTGTAAAATGAAAATCCAGGCCCATTTGACCCCACATCAATAAGATTTTCTTGGCAATGACATTCTTAATGACGGGTTCAACTTAATATCATTTTGAAAAATGTCAACATATGGCGGATTGTTGCTCTGCGGAGTCTTTGTACGATCATCACTAGTAGTAGGAAAAGGCATATCCATCAAATTTGCATCTCCTGTACGAGCATCTTCTCTTACTTTAAAGTATTTGCTCAACTTTAATTGAGCCATGTTTAGGCCCCTAACTTGCCTAGGTCAAAACTTATTTACAATTTTGTCAAATTCTAAATCATTAACGAAGCCAATGTGTCCGCAACGGTATGATTTTAATCCGAAATCCGGAACCGCAGCATGAATTGGAATGAAAACTTGCATATATGATCTTTAGGGATAGGAAATGCAATTTTATCAAATTCTGGTCATTGATACCGTAAAAGATTCATGGGGACTAAAATGAGGAAAATAATAATAATAATAATAATAATAATAATAATAATAATAATAATAATAATAATAATAATAATAATAAAACTCCCACCACACAACATTAACTGATATTTAGTACAGAGCGTGCTCATGAAATAAGAAATCAAGTTCTTCAACACAAATTTATCCTGAATAGTTAGATGTAAACAAATGGATTATGAAACTGTTCGTCCATTTCATACAATTTTAGTCTGTGATAGATTTCTTCATACTGTCATTTATCAGCATCCCGTTTTTTCATTTCCTCACAATAACAATTACTATCGAACAAGTTTATGATGTCTTTTAATGTGCGTATTCTTCCGCATATCCATGGCGACTTTTCTTATACAGCTGTGTCAAATTTCTTCCATGTTCCGCATGTTCTTGGCGACTTTTCTTATACAGCTGTGTCAGATGTCCTCTATTCTGCATGTCAAGCTAAGTCAGATGTAGTCTTTGTTCCGCATGTACTTGGCGACTTGTCTCATACAGTTGTGTTAGATATCTTCCATGTTCCGCATGTCCTTGGCGACTTTCCTCATACAGCTGTGTCAGATACCTTCCATGTTCCGCATGTCCTTGGCGACTTTTCATATAAAACTGTGTCATATGTCTTCCATGTTCCGCATGTCCTTGGCGACTTTTATTATACAGCTTTGTCAGATGTCTTCTATGTTCCGCATGTCCTTGGCAACTTTTCTTTTACAACTGTGTCCTTGGCGAGTTTTCTTTTACAGCTGTGTCATATGTCTTCCATGTTCCGCATGTTTTTGGCGACTTTTATTATACAGCTTTGTCAGATGTCTTCTATGTTCCGCATGTACTTGGCGACTTTCCTCATACAGCTGTGTCAGATACCTTCCATGTTCCGCATGTCCTTGGCGACTTTTATTATACAGCTTTGTCAGCTGTCTTCTATGTTCCGCATGTCCTTGGCGACTTTTCTTATGCTATTAATCCCTGCTATTAAAACACACAGAGGTTGTGGCCATTAAACTCGTACTGGTAACCACAATGGTTGGATTGATTTCAAATTATTGAACATTCTCGATATATTTAGCTTGGACTTCCCTCGTAAGAGAAAGTCAAAGAGATATATAAGGAGAAGTGTGATACCCTCAGTATCTATCTATAGATTTGTAAGGAGTATGGTATAAGCACACTTGCTTTGGAAAACTCCGTCACGAACAAATAAAACGCATTTTACCTATTTGAAGCTCCTACCATAGGTTCCATGTGTTTCATTATGAATTTCCTTACACAGTTGCTTTGTTACAGGCCATTGCTATTTTCCCGACTCACCACAAGTGCTTTTAGATTTGAAAAAAAAGATAGAATAGAGATAGAAATTTGCCGAATTGTTTTAGGTCCGGAAGTCCTCTTTATCTTATACATGTATATGAATTATAGTGAATAAAAGCGACTAAATTCACAATATATTCATTTCATTCTTAAATTCATCATCTTCACGGAATTTTTCAACATTTAATCTTAAATAAGTCATAACCGAGTACCGAACTTTGGACTATTTTTGTAAGAGACCCTCGTCGGAGCCTGCATCATAAGTACAGCAATGTAAATGCGGTTTTCGTATTACTTTTCACTCTACTGAGACAATGTAAATAATGGTCCGTGCTAGGGACCCCCAGTACGTGAATGTGTCCTCTAGGCATTGATCTGACGTAATCAATAGCTTGTCTGATCAGAGACATTGCACTGAATAAATGGATAGGAGATGAAGGAAGTAAAAAGGTCACCTCATGACGCTAGTACCTAACCGCAATGCAATGCTAACTCAACGTGCGCGTGCGTAAAAATTATGTATCCTAAGTATTGATCATTTCCTTTTCTAATCTAATTAAGATGGAGTCATATGCAAATATCCCCCAGTCATTTGACTCACCCAAATGATTAATTACATGCTTACATATGTATATTTCCTGATTTATATAATGTGTATTTCCTGCATTTGTTGTTATGCAAATGCAGGTGTTTAAATTGTTTTAATTTAAGTTGGTAACAATTTGTCAGTTATTTAATTGTTTTATAACTTGGTTTTAATAACTTGAATGTGATTTTATATATTTATAATGGTTTTATATCATACTAGCTACCAAAAGATGACTGTTTGGTATTTAGATGGTGATCCAAGCTTTTAAAACAACAAATGGGACATTCTAGTCCCCTCCCCTTTAAATGATATTAAAATGGTACAAGTGGACTGAGAGGGTGTTTTTCTTGTAACAACAACTCGAGGGGACAAATAAGGGAAGATACGGTATTTAATATAGTATGGCAATAATAAAATGAATGAATATGTAGGTCTGTGCTCATGTGCCCACCCCGTCACCCCGTTCTTTCTAAATATACCACTGTAGTAGTATGGGAACAACGCCCCCCCCCCCCCCCGGCCCTGCGTAGATTTCATCCATTTACCTGTCACAGACTGTTTGGTAGTACTAATACATTGTACTCTGCTATCATTTTAACCAATGATGTCAATTACACCCCCCCCCCGATAATATATAAGGTTGTGACCCCTTTTCAAGGCGCAGCTACGCCAATGTTGTTGGTAGGTACATGTAAGCGTCTACAATGTACCAGGATCCGGCGCCATAAACTGAAATATACTTAAGTCAAATATTTCATTTTAATTTATTCAATTATCAAACGTTCGAATAAATTCTCATGTAGAATGGTATAATTCTTTTTATCAGTAGAATAAAACTAAATAAAATCCAAATCCCAGTTATTAACTCAGTGATGAAGAGAAGAATATGAAATTATGACTTAAGTATATTCTCAGTTTATGGCGCCGGACCCAGGTCTGTCATAGGCAAGTGTCCTGGCTTTACGTCTTTGCCTTATATATAATTAAAATTACTGTTTGAAACGACAAAACTTGATCACTGTTCAAGATAGATTCGAACCTTTAGAATACGAATCGATGTTAATAGCCAATAATTCATCATGGCAGCTGCACGAGAATATGAATATTAACGTATATGCGTAGCGTATAATACAACACATAGAGAGGGCAATGTCTTCACAATCACCTGTGTACCTTCATTCCGGAGATCTTTATACATGTAGTTGTGATTAATTACATAAAACCTTGACCAGATCATGCATGTAATTCGTGGTCATTTACCTCTCGTATTTTATTTATCATATGGTAGATATTTCCTGTGTTGAAAGAAAAAAAATATTGGCAATATGTTTGACACATTTAAAAATACACGTGTCGTTTAGCATTTTAGTTTCGTAAATTTTAAACAATTAATACGTACCGTGAGGACGTTGAGTTTGAACCAGCCCGATTACAGCTAATATAATACCAACAGAAAGAAAAATCCATCGCTGACCGAGCATCATTGTTATAGATCCTGGCATTTTCACAAAATCCGAAGAAAAATGCACTAATTAATGTGAAGAGAAGTCCATGAAATAGCACTACAAAAGTACACGTGGATATGAATTTGAATTGTAGACTCAATTAACATATAAAACGTACAAAGGTGCCAGTCCATTTTACACGTTTTGTGTTTCGGTCACATCGTGGTCATTTCTGTACTCTTCTGACGAACGTAAAAACATTAAGCCAGGTGGAGTTTAGTCCAAACTGAATTTTCTAAATTTAAATACACAACTACAGAACGCTGTTTGAAACTCCCGAACTTGACTACGTTAACGTCAGTTGAAAACCAAGGTAAGCCATTAAAGTGACAAAGCCGCACAATGTCTGCATTAAGTAGCTACTCTATCAAATGTGGTTACATAAAATATTAGAAGTACCTTGTCAATCAATTCCTATCTTTCCTCTTTGTAATTAGGAATGATTTGGTAATTTTCAATTAATTATATACTGTGGAGTATAGGCTGTGTGCAAATTTTATTTTCTATGAATTTATTTGACAGCGATATTTCATTATAGAATACAACAAGGAAATCTGTTGTCCACAAGAGGTATATGTTAAAGACTAAAATAATCGTGAATTATGTAAAAATAAATATTTGTTTTCATGTATTGAGATCTTTTGGAAAGTTTTAGCTTTATAGAGCAGATGATGCCCTGTAAATCATTCTTAGATACAACGCAAATTTCTGTCTTCGATTATTCTTGACCATTTAATGTTGATAACTGTTTAACAGTGTTTCATACAATGTATACATTAATCTTTTCCTTCCAATTGTTGTATGATACATTGCTTCGATATAAATAAATTTCGTGAGATATTTTGAATTTGCATTTTCTAATTGATTGATTACCAATCTCTGATTTTTTACACGACATATGTCATTTGATTGAATGTATTTTGATACAATAAAAACTTGACATTATGGAAACTTGTAAGAAGGGAATGCTTTTGTCATATCCGGAACTAACGCATTTTAAATGGTATGTCTTTCTCGATATTTGTCATCTTAACAAAGTAAACTTGCCATAAGTTTAAAAACCCGCAATAATGTCGAAATTCGTTGGTTGGTTGATTGGTGTTTTACGTCGCTTTCAACAATATTTCAGTTATATCGCGACATGGAAGCAGGAGGTTACCAACCTCTTAAACGTAGTGGCGCAACCCGGGAATCGAACCCGGATTATCGGCGCCGCAATCCAAGCGCTTTACCACTACACCACGCCTGCCCCTTTCGAAATTCGAGTTATAGAATTTAATGAATAGAAACTAAAAACTGACATGAAAAACTGACTGAAATTACGGGACGTCTCTTTTAAGCAAACAGTAAGACTAGCCAGAAGTCAAAGGTGGTAAGTGGTTATGAAGACCATCCGATGGCGAGATCAGACGCACAGTATGTGTAAACATCTCTTGTGGTAAGTCATGTCCGCCGCGGATAATTAAAACAAGAAAAATGTACGGAAATGTATAAAATCATTACAATAGTATTAATCCTATTGTTAAATTATGATTCTCCGTTGTCAATTACTGTTTATATAATCTACGATCTGTAACTCCAAGCTTTAGATTCAGTCGAGTAAATTTAATTCGGTATGCATGTAAGCGTATTGAATATCCGGTTTATAATATAGCGTGACTATTGGATTATTCGACAGTTAGTAAAATGAACTTGAAAACTGGTCATTAGAGATAGGGTCAAATTTGAACATTAAAAACGACCCCATGTCGAGAAAATCTCCTAATTAAAATACAAGTATTTATCTAAGTACACTGTCTGCTTTAGTTAAATAAAGAGGGGTGTTTCGCTGAGACAATGCAAGGACAGTAGCTGGGAAGGGGGTGTTAATATTTCAACATTAATTCAGAAAAAATCGAACTCCGGTTTATGACATAGTGTGAATATTCAAGTATTCAATAGTCAGTAAAATGAACTTGAAAACTGGTCATTAGAGGTAGGGTCAAATTTTAACGACCCCAAGTGGAGGAAATCTTCTTTTTTATGATACTTGTATTTAGCTAGGAGTAACATGTTAACGTTAAGAAAGGATAACTTTAATAGCCCATAAAATCTCTTTGTAGAGGAAATACCTAGAACAATCAGTGCATGTAGATTAATTATATGGTAGTAGATTCGTCCCTTATATTTTGTTTCGTCGTGAACTTTATACATGGTAAATATGTTGTGTTGTTATACCCCTATAAAATAGTTTTTAATAAATTCTATACAAAAAAGTCCAATTACTTTTGATATCAAGCAGCCTAAGGAACTGATAAAAAATTCGGCCTCTGGCAACAAATTTTATTTGGGGGACAGGGGTGTTTTTGTTTGTTTGTTTGTGTTTGTGTGTGTGTATGTGTGTCTTAATGATATTTCTTTAAAAAGATAATTTGGAAACAACACACATGTTACCCAGAAGGTTCGGTAACCGACTTAAAGTGTAACAATGTCACCGATCTTGACTTTTCGGTGGAAGTAAATTGTCAATGTTTGTATCGAAGTATGATCTGTCATATTAGAAAGCCCAGCAAATGTCGAATAGGCACATTAAATTACCCGCAGAAGTATGTTCAAACTCGACGTAAATCGAACTTGATTTGTAGTCATAACTTAATTTCTATTTACTGAATGTGTACTTATTTTCTTTGGATTCACAGAGGCCCAGCGCGTGCCTGGATCCGTGTGTGTGTGTGTGTGTGTGTGTGTGTGTGTGTGTGTGTGTGTATATATTTATATATATATATATATATATATATATATATATATATATATATATATATATATATATATATATATATATATATATATATATATATATATATATATATATATATATATATATACACGAATCCAGGCACGCGCTGGGACCCTGTGGTAATACACTAAGACCCTAAGTGGTGCATGCTTATCAAAAGTCGTTTCGCCGATCAGTCCATACAAGAATGTTTTGACAAGTGTATAAAATAATTATAACTTGCAATAGAGCCCAGTGACATAACATTTATTGTTACAATTTAAGAGAACTAGTACAGTTCTGATACAGATATGTATGGAACGCCACAGCTGCCTCAAGTCCAAGTGTTTATGATATGAGGTGTTTTTTGCAATATGTATATATATATTCTCTTTTCGTGAGGTGGTGTCTTTATGGTAAGAGATGGTGGTGCCTGTATATTAGGTTGTTAAACTTTAGAGGGGATCATTAAATTGGTTTTTGAAGTGGTATACCATTTTAATTAATTGATAAAGACATTATATCAGATGTATGTGTTGTAACATGAAGTGGATACATCGTGATTATATGTCGAATTTTCATTATATTAGGTGTAAACAGTATAGAAACTCGTTGTAAATAATTATATTAATAGGTAGTAATATTTCATGCACTAGTTCTAAATAATACGCAATGGTCGAAACGTGAAATTTGATACTTTAAGCAGTATGTGGAGTGATCATGAGATCACTTGCTTTGCTTTTGTGCTTATATTGGATGGAAAAAGCATCACAAGAAATGATTTTGTCATTATGTATGATGGTCTTATCATTAAATCAGACTGTACCGCCATTGTGTCAAGTGGTTATGTCATTACATGATGTGGTTATGTCATGATATGATGTGGTTATGTCATTACATGATGTGGTTATGTCATGATATGATGTGGTTATGTCATTACATGATGTGGTTATGTCATGATATGATGTGGTTATGCCATTACATGATGTGGTTATGTCATGATATGATGTGGTTATGTCATTACATGATGTGGTTATGTCATGATATGATGTGGTTATGTCATTACATGGTGTGGTTATGCCATTACATGATGTGGTTATGTCATGATATGATGTGGTTATGTCATTACATGATGTGGTTATGTCATGATATGATGTGGTTATGTCATTACATGATGTGGTTATGTCATGATATGATGTGGTTATGTCATTACATGGTGTGGTTATGCCATTACATGATGTGGTTATGTCATGATATGATGTGGTTATGTAATGATATGATGTGGTTAGGTCATTACATGATGTGGTTACATCATTACATGTTATGGTTATGTCATGATATAATGAGGTTATGTCATTACATAGTGTGGTTATGTCATGATATGATGTGGTTATGCCATTACATGATGTGGTTATGTCATTACATGATGTGGTAATGTCATCTTATGATATGCTTATGTCATTAAACCATGTTGTTAATTATGAATATGATTTATATTTTGTTGACTATGACTTGTTGTGCACATTTCATGTTATGTGGTCGTTTCATCATGATGATGACGTGCATTCGGAAATTTTTGATTTTACCTAAAGGTCTACTGTTCAATCGGAAAACTTCGGATCTCTTTGGATTCAAGGAACTACCGAAATGGTCACATTGTTTACTAGAGAACTTAATTTAAAAGCAAAAATTTGTGCGAAGACACCAAATATCTTAATTACCACGATTCCATATACTAGGTTCCTCATATATTATTCTTATGAATACATAAAGTTAAAATGACTTTGATTTATAGCTTTTAATGGCCTTTAGGCAGCTTCAAGTCTCTTCAGTTTTATCAGGGTCTTTCAGATGTTTTTGGTATTTCCTAGTACCATATCTAAAAGCTTAAAATGGCGGCGCACAGGGAGATAGATAATGTTCTAAAAGAAATAGATTTACATGCATTGTCAGCTCGTTTTAGAGCTGAAAAAGTAGACATTTACAACGTTCTAAGTTTGAGTGATCAAGACCTCAATCGTATTGGTGTATCGACAATCGGGGATCGGATTAGATTAAGAGAAAGGGTTTCAGAGTGGAAGCGTGAGACATCTCGTGCCGAAAGCCTTGATGGACTGGAAAACGGTAGGCCTAATATTGGAGCATTAGACATGATCAGGCAACAAAGAAACACATTATTTTCTCGACCAAGGAAGAGAACGAGTAACTCTAACAGTAAAGACATATATAATAATTCTTCAACAAAGAGCTCGCGCAATTCCAGAAGTTGGACAGTGTCAGTGTTTTGCCTATCTGATAAGGACACCTGTAAAGTGCCCACCGCAGAGGAAAAAGAGACATTATATAAAGCGGGTTTAGGACTTAAGAAAATAAAATTAGATATGTGTGATGGAGTTTCAGAGGTAATGGAAAAAGTTGCATCTGATGAGAAAGATGAAAACGGTGATATAATTGGATTCCCAAAATTAAAGAATTTTGGAGGTTACGAATTCTTAAAATGCCAGTCAAACAATAGAATGCTGACATTAGTAAATTGTGAATGGACTGTGAAGAGTCTGAAATCGTGCATAGGTCCACAGGCAAAACTTTTTATAAGACCTATTCAGCTAAACTTATCAACCATGCCAATTGAAAACAGTGTGTCTTCGACACAAACAGTCATCAAAGAGGCTTGTAAGCAATGTGGCGTACAGTTTCCTATAGCTGAGCTTAGAAAACATTGCATGTTCTGTTTTGAAAATGACCATGATGATATTGAGCAACTTAATGAAGGTGTGTTTGTGTCACCTGATTCAGCACCAATTATCATTGAGCAAACACATTTACTGCAGTCACCATTGGAGCAATTACAAGTACCGGTAACAGACCAAGAAATACATGTAGTACCAGTAGTTGATCCAACTGCAAACCAAATCAACCACGCAGAAAACCAGATAACTGTAGCACAACTTAATGAGACCAGTACCATGGACAGTATCATGGATACTGTTTTAAATGCAATTGATCATTGTATCTCTGAACAAATTGAAAATCCTGTTGAGATTCTACGATTATTACAGTCAGTGTTGGTTACAGGAAGAAAGTTGGAAATAGAAGACCCAACACAAGTGGAGGAAGGCCCTACAAACTTTATCATTGTTGACAGGTCAAACTTATTAGAAACAGCATTTGATGAAATAAAAGATCTGAGTGATTTGAGGTTAACACTAGAAGTTCAGTTTTATAATGAGGTAAGTTGTATCTCATCATGTACTTAATGTATAATAATTCCAGGATCTTCTGAATTTCTGTGCTTTTTGTCATTGATTTATTAGAATTTGATTATGGACAAGTGAAAATCAAGGTAGGGCAAGTAATTTGAAAATCTTTTTGACAGCCCATGTGAGGGGGTCCAACATACATGTACATTTGGAACTACATGTGCAGTATATGTATCAGGTAATTTATGAAAATTACCTAATAAAGGCTAATTTTGGCAAAAAAAGTCGTGACTTGCTCCTTTTGACCCCTGGCTCATTTGCCTATGGCTTATCAACTTTTTCAGAGCTACATGTATATGCATTTTTGGCCGGATTGCAAAGCAGTTTGAGTCTATAGATACACGTAGGCGATGTCCGTCTGTCTGCCTGTCAACATTTTAGTTAAAGTTTCTGGTTGAAGCAAAATTTCTGCAACTAAAAGGATTATAAGAGTAATACTTCACACATTATAACTTCCTTATGACCACAGCTTTCAAATTATGCCATGACTTTTGACATAGTAACCTTGACCTTGGACTTTGACCTACTCTCATTTTAAAAACATTTACTTTGGATATATCTTTTGACACAATAGGAATAGGGCTTTGATACATGTACTCTAATCTCTACACATAAGTTCTTTAAAGAGAGCGCTTTCAATTGATACTATGACTCTTGACCTTGTGACCTTGACATTGTTTTGAATTTGCTTTGCAATATGTCCATAACATCTTTTGTGGTTTCTTGTTAGTTATATTATTACATGGAAGCAGAATGTAACCAACCACTTAAACGTCAGTAGCGTAAAGGGCTAAAGGCATCTTCCCAAGGCAAGGTTTGAACTTGCTATGCAATTACAAACCTTGCCTTATACACTCATAATTTCTAGAATTGACCCACATTATTCTGATTAATTCCTTCACCATTTATCTTAGGTAGACCAACCAGAGAGAATGTTACCTCGTACCTCACCTGCACTGAAAGCCAAGAGCTTAACCACTGCACCAAATCTGCCCCCAATACACAATTTTGACTAACATTGATTGATTGATTTTTGTTTAACGTCACACCAAGAATATTTCATGTATATGGTGACGGCATCTGCCTGATGCAGAGCATACAAATTATGACCTTTGCAACGGACCCACCCGAAGCAGTGAGGGATCTTTAACATGCCATGCATACCACGACACGGGGCCTCAGTTTTTACTGTCTTATCTGAAAGACAGAACACCGGCATGACCAGAGTTGGACTCGAACCCCGGCCTCTCGATCAGGAGTCCAGCGCAATACCACTAGGCCATGACGGCTTCTTGGCTGTAACATGTAAATACATATACAGTACATGATCATATGAGTTACAGTATTTTTATGCCCCTGCCATTTATGGAATATTTTATATTTAAAGATGGCTGTTGGGGGGCGGGGGGGGGGGGGGCATTCATGTTGTACCGACACATTTGTATTTTTTTATTTTGAAAAACACAAAATCTGCTAGAGTTATGTTATTGTAAATTTTCTTTCAAAATGATATGATGCATATTGATTTACTTCAGTGTATCAAATTGAAAATTATGTGTAACTGTTGCTTTGAAATTTTCATGATGTTTATAAACATTTATAAAAATGTTTATAAACATTTAAATGACAATCTACTGATACAGCAATTTAGTATTTTAGGTGGCTGTTGACTATGGTTGACCACGTAAGGAATTTTTCCGTTTAGTTCTCTCCCGTATCAAGGAAAAGTACTTTGACAATGGTCTGAGGGAGCTCCTGGCTGAAGATTACGAAATAGTAGGAAAACTATTCAGTAAGTACTGGCTTTAAGAAAATGGACCTCATGCCAATTAAATGGGACTCATTAGCTTGCCCATAGCCTAATTACTTAGCCAGGGCGCAATCATTTACCAGTGTGGCAACATAGTGTTTAACAAATACATCTTTTGTTTTTAATTTAAGGTTTAAGCATTCTTCAAAATGGCAAAGTTCCACAATTTCTGGGTGAAGAGATAGAAAATAAAATATTCTCTGCTGATCCATCTTCAGCTTCCATAATGAACCTAAGAGCTGTTTTGGATTCCCTTGGAATGTATACGGTATGCTTTATCAGATAATAAAATTATTCCTGTACTTAGGGACTTTAGGTTTCCACCTTCTCAATCTGTCTGCCACACTAGTTTTCCAGACTTTTCTCTCCTATGCTTACAGATAGCATGTTGAAACCCCATAAGTAGTTACAGATGAAGTTTGAGTTTCATTCTGGTTGACCTACTTTTGGCAGAGTTACAGAACTTAGACTTACATAGTAAGGGGAATATGTATTGCTTCAGCAATACTATCAGAATAATTGTAAATGTAGAATCTGGCATACATCTTGGTTATGCTCTACAAGTGGAATGCTTACATTATACTTTCAAACATCAAGGAATATGTATCTTCACATATCTTATGCTGTCAGTTGAGTAAGCAATTTGTGCTCAGCGAGTGATATAGGCTTACTAGGGCCTCTTGTTTTATATACACACAATTAATAGCTTAGTTCATATACAGTTGTAGTAATGCTGGAATTCCCTGCTTACCAGTAAATTATTTGACAGTAATGTTTTGTGCAAAATTGACAGTTCTTGAATGATAGATATCATATTATTAATATTTAAAATAAAAGGAAACTTTACAAAATGTATGTTCAGTTGAAAATCTTCTTTTGTCTTTCAGGTTGGAATTAAATTGCCTATAATTCGGCATCTACTTCGACCTACTGCCACTAAATTAACAGTGAAATCTCTTATAAACCTCTTACATCCTGAATTTTCTGAGGAAGGTTCAAATAATAGAAGGAAGGAGAATATGGTCTATTCAGCATTTACCAGATACATTAGATCAGCTGCAAGTGAGTTCCTTTAAGTATTTGTGTAAATGCTTACAATGTTACTTCACCCATTATCATTAGTGCCCTACTATGGAACAACAAATGATTTCAATGTTGTATGTGTATGTTTGTCAACTTTTTAGCTCATCTGAGCCGAAGGCTGAAATGAGTTATTGTCATAGCAATTTGTTCTGCGTCTGTCATCCGTCGTCGTTAACTTTTCACATTTCCGACTTCTTCTCCGAAACCACAGCGCAGAATATGTCCAAACCTTATCGGAAGTTAGTACTCAATGTCCTCTGCCAAGTTTGTATCTTTTTTACCTGATTGGTAATCCAAGATGGCTGACATGGGCCCTAATTGATTGACTCAAATTTCGACTTGTCTTTAACTGATTTACAGTTTTCTGTCAAATCTTGTAGGAAGTAAGTACTCAATGTCCTCAACCAAAACTGTATCCATTGACCAGATCCATCATCCAAGATGGCCAACATTTCAAAATTTTATAGAAAGTGTTGAAAGTATGCAGATTCTTCTCCCAAAGTTGAACAAACGTTTGTGAATGAGCAAATTGTGCTCAGGTGAGCGATATAGGTCCATTTGGGCCTCTTGTTTTATTGAGAAAACAATTGAATGACATCATAAGAATGTTTTGATACTCATTAAATATTTATATTATTTGTTACAGGTGGGAGAAGAAGTACAATTACATTAGAGCATATTCTGCAATTTACCACCGGAGCTTGTGAAGAGCCTGTCCTTGGTTTCAATCTACACCCTACACTTGAATTTGTACCCGTCATGAAATCCTTTATACCAACTGCTAATACTTGCAGTAATTCACTCAAGCTACCTATACCCTCTGATACTATGCCTTTACTACCTGAACAGGAACTTTTTGAATTGTATGATTATGCATTTGCTAATACATTTTATGGTATGTATTAGCAGTTTACATGTTTGTGGGACAGAAAGTTAACTTGAACAGAAAATTCAAGCTAGGTAGAATATTTTGCCATGATTTTGTCTTAGATCATAGAAAATGACTTAAATTGGTTGTTAAGAATTTGCTGTATTGAATATGGCTAAACATTGTAGTTTATGATGAATTTGATGTATAAGAGATTGGAGGATGAGACATTATTTTTATATGTCCACATATACAATGTTTCGACGGCATATAGTTTTTGCCCATTTGTCTGTTCATCTGCATTATTAAACATTTGTTTGTGACTTTAAAATGACAGGATCCTTAATATTTACTATCTGCATTTCTTGTGTTTACTAATTATAACCCCCACCCCCTTTTGCTTTGCCTTACTTTGAATTTGTTGCCGGGGGGGGGGGAGGTATTTGTCCTGTTAGGACAGTTCTAGTTGCACTTGTTGTGCCCATACCTTTTATATGGTAGCTATATTTTTTTTTACCTTATGACCTATGACATACTTTTCAAAACATTTAGTAATATGAAAACCATTTAAACCATAAATGCTAGGACTGATATTTAACATGTGTATTTCTTGTGATTAGACCAAAAGTTTTTAACAACAGCCTTTTACTTATCTTTTAAAAAATGTTACAATCTAATTTGCTCCTGCTTGGGAGACATGAGTGTTTACAAACACTGTTTGTCAAACAAAAAAGAATTACTATTTGTGTTTCTCATACCCAGTAAATTATACTTGATTTAAATGACACTCAAAGAAGGGTTGTTTGATTTAAGTGACACCCAAAAAAGAGTTTATTGAAAAATAACTTCTTTTTGGTGAATCACATTTACTGTAAAACAAAATCTAATTTTTATGCCCCCGACCTGAAAGATCTTAGGGCATATAGCATTTGGTCTGTCTGTCCGTAATTCTGTCCCGCTTTTCTCAAAATACAATAAATTTTATATCAATTGCCATAGAGACTTTGTATTTGACATGCATACTCAACTTATGAAACCCTTTTAAATGATACCAAGTTCAGTGACCTCTTGACCTTTATATTAAAATACAATGAATTTGCCAGAATTTGACATAGATACTTCATGTTTGGTATTCATACTCAGCTAATGAAACCCTTTCAAATAAAAACAAGGTCAATTACTTTGACTATGACCTTTGACCTACTTTTCAAAATTTGCCTTATTTGAACTTTAGTGCCACTGGGGCATTTGTGTTTCACAAACACATTTTGTTTGTTTCCATATTTGTTTGTAATTATTTATTTCTTATTTTTCATTACCCAGGCAGGTATTTTGCATGAATCATATTCTTGAAAGTCAGTTGTCAGATATATATTTTTCTTGTTCATAATGTATAATATGATTACCACTTTTTTTGTTCATAATGTATAATATGATTTCCACTTTTCACAGATATTTTAAAAAGTATCAAAACATTTGACCTACTAACCTAATGGGGGATATTTGCCTCATTAAGACGGTTCTAGTTTCAATGTTACTTCTTCTTCATCTGCAGATATATTGTATATGTTGAATATATTAAATCCTTTTTATGTTAAATCCTTTTTATCAATTGCTTGACTGTCATGATATTCTACATCAAGAATATGTTAAAATGTGCAAGGTTCATCCTTTTCTAACAGATAATACAAATCGCAAGAATTTGTAGATTTAAATAAAGCTTTGTGATTTTTGTTAGAAGTTTATTGTTTAACATGTTTGAATTAAATTAAAAATGAGCAAGCACTTTTGTTTTTTCCTTTGAAACAAGAAGTGGTGTTCTTTCATTCATAAATTACACTGAGGGATGAAAGTGGTTTATGATTCTCACACAGGTACTGTAATCATCAATTCCAAAATTGACATACATTCGGGGAGTAGGCACTTCTGCTGCTAACATTTGTTTGCAGTTGTCACTAAGAACCAGCGACAGAGGGACAAAAATAGGCCTATCTCCGTCTTCAACTTCCGGTTGATCATCATGAATTACCCCTTCTATGCCATACTGATCCAACTGATTACTGTCCAATTCAATTCCTACTGGGTTTTGGAGTTGTCCAGATATCCACAATGCTTGTGGAGAAGCTCTTGTTGTCCTCATTCTATGTCCATCCCATGCTCTTACCCATATATTAAGTTTCATGTTTATGCTTTCATTATATGTATACTGAAGTGCAAGTAAATGGTTTGGATTCAAGCAGTCAAGAATACCCAAATCCTCCATGTAATAGAACAGATTGTAATAATAGTTAAGTACACCTTCGAACACGTCTCGCCACAGTCTTTCTATCCGTTGGTTGTGGGTACTTTTTCCTGTAATCATGCTTCCTTGTCCTTTTGAAGTCAACATAAAGTCTGCAACACCGACGTTTTCCAGTCCCTTATCAGATCTTACTCTGTTTGGAACTCCGTATTTTTCGAGACCAGAGAGAAAATGCTGAAGCACAGTAGAAGCTTTGTTGTTGTCAGAACACTTTAAAACATTATTCTCCTACTAAATCCATCAATGCCTCCAATAATGACAAATCTCCAACGAATGAGCTTGTGGTTTGTGTCAATATGCCATAAATGGTTTGGCGCAACCACATTGTACACCCGTCTATGCAAACGACCTTTTTGACGTTCTTGTACTCCTCCAGAATCCAGTCGGTGGATGGAATCTCTTAGTCGCCATAATCTTGTTAATTGCCCTGTCGAGGTCATCATCAGTTATGTCAGAAAAAGCCATATTACTTAAGCCATATTGTGCCATTCTTCTATAAATGGTGCGTTCAGAGACTGACAGAAGCTTCGAAATATCGGAAACTTTGAATCCATTATCCAACAAGCTTTCCAGTGATGATCTTGGTATATGGTATTCTGGAGCCCCAACACTAGCGTCGAGTTTTGGGGGCTTGCAACGACCATGTTTTATGCACTCTGTTCTAAGTTTCATCATATCTGAAGTATTATGAATTCCCAAAATTTGCATTTCACTTGTAGACAACTTGCCAACAATGTCGGGTGTTATGTTCTCGCTATTAAACTTACGACAGGTGTGCTGTAAACCTAGTTTCTCTAACACTTTGATCATTTCTGCGTCCGCCATGTTTGATTCAGATGGTTAAGCACATTGTACACTACGAATTCAGCATTTTATCAACTCGAGACTTACATAATATAGCAGTACAATCTCATACGAAAGCACAATTGCCACTCGTATTGATTTTACCACAAGTGATGACGAAATAATTCTATATTTGTTACTACCACCTCGTAAAATTACATGACTGTCCTGAAATGATCAAACAACCCCAGAGATCGAAGTCATAGTATAATAAAATAAAATACTTACCCTATAAAATTACAATTTACATGACAACAAAACATAACCAAATTATACCATGACATAATAATGTCTTGTTATGACATAACCATATCATATCATGACATAACCACATCATGTAATGACATAACCATAGTATATCATGACAAAACCACATCATGTAATGACATAACCACATCATATCATGACATTATCACATCATATCATGACATTATCACATTATGTAATGGCATAACCGTATCATGTAATGACATAACCACATCATGTAATGACAACACCACACCATATAATGACAACACCACACCATGTAATGACAACACCACACCATGTAATGACGACACCACACCATGTAATGACAACACCACACCATATAATGACAACACCACACCATGTTATGACAACACCATACCATGTAATGACGACACCACACCATGTAATGACAACACCACACCATATAATGACAACACCACATCATGTTATGACAATACCATATCATGTAATGACATTACCACATCGTGTTATGACATTACGACTTTGTACAATGACATTACAATTTCAAAAACGATTTTATGGCCTGACATATTGGCATCACCACCTCTCATAATAACAACACCACGTCATGAAAAGATAAAGCCAATAAATATATTGCAAAAACACCTCATATCATAAATATTTGGACTTAAGGCAGCTATGGCGTTCCATAGATATGATGACTATATATTTTTAAACGTTGGTGTTGTATTCTAAATACAGAAGGGATTGAATCACGATGCCAAATGCTATGCGTTTTGTGAGGGTTTTCAGTCCCTAAATATGCAAGACAACAAATAATCCTTCCGAAAGGGGCTGACCATAACTCCAGACTCCCACAATTCCGATTCCCGCTTCTCTTCTGAATCTGCTGATGTTTTTGATGTGGATGCTTTTAATTTGATCCAGCGACCATATGCATAATCATGGGTTACAAATAAAAAGGTAATACAGTATTGATTTTCCTAAAAAAAAAAAAATAGCCACCCGGGGAAATATGCCTAGTCATTAGATTTTACCCGGGGGTTGGGGGGGGGGGGGTGGGTATACTAGTAATTAAGAAATGCAATTTGGGTATAAAATAATCCCCAAACCATAAATCTTTCCTCATGTTTATATAAACATTTTTCTATTAATTTCATTTAAAGTTATGAAATTCAAGCATTAATGCAAAATTCTCTGAAACGCCCTTATTATTATCACTTTTAAATTGAAAACAAATACACAAACGGAGAGAGAAGAGTGTAATTCTTAGTTACAAGTTCTATTGTCTTTTTCTAACATTAAATTTTTATGATTTAAAGCTCATTTTAAATCATAAAAATTTAAAGTCAGCACATGACTCTATTATGAAATTAAACCAGGCCCGTTCACCCTCATTGGGGATAGGGATTATATGTAATAATTTACTGTACCGGATGCGCATTTCTACAAGTAAAGTCTCTTCAGTGATGCTCAAGACAAAAACATTGAAAATCTAAACGATATAAATATTTGAGGAGCAGATTTATAATAAATATTTATTAGCGATGGACAATGTGTGCACGTTGCGAAGCCCTATTCGCCCCGAAAGAGAAAGATGAACCAAATGTTATTATGGAAGAGGGACTGAGATAGAATGGTAAGGGAAATATCCCATATGTCCACTCCACCTCCATAGAAACTCGATTTTCAATGCTATACATAAAATTCAAAATCGTTTAAAATCGACCCCATGGGGAGTTTTTTACGGCTTACGTCAATTTTCAATGACTTTTAGACCAAATTTAGCGTTGGAAATTAACCCACGGGTCATTTTATAATATTGAAAACTTTACACCGGCACGGGCTTTGGTTAAGTAAAGCGTTGAGTACCTGTGTTACAGGGTTGAAGTGTCCAGACAGGTGTGGAAGTTAGATACCCAAACCATAAAATATGAGGTAGCTGTGGCAAATGGAGTATTGTTTATGATCGGGGTGCCGATACAGGCATGAAAGTAACAGATCATAAAGACTGATGCCCTGTAATCGAAGAGGTGTCGCTAAAGGTGCGAGAGTTACAGATATCTAACCTATAAATAGCGTGACGCCTGTAACAGATGTAGTCTTGTCCCATGATTCCTTGCGCTCCGCTACAGGAGCGCAAGGAATCATGGGACAAGACTATAACAGATGACGCGCCGTTAAGGGTCAGGGTTTCGCTAAAGATGTGAAATTACAGGTACCGAACCCATAGAGTGTGACGCCTGTAACAGATGACGCGCCAGTAAGAGAAGGGGTGTCGCTAAAGGTGTGAAATTTGCACACCAAACCTATACAGAGTGGTGGAGTGTAACAGATGACGCACCGGTAATCTCTTAATTGGAACTACAAGTACCTATACTTCTTATTGTGATAGTATTCCACTGATAACACATATGTAGTGATACCATATGTACATAACACATATGTAGTGATGCCATATGTACCTGCTAAAAGTAATCGTCTAGGAAGTTGGCTAAATAAAACGTACGTAGTGCAGAGTTTCCAATTTCCCGGACACTAACTCCCATTTGCGTGGAACATTTTAAAACAGTTTTATTTGGGCCCTTTTGAAGCTTGAATTGTATTTTCTTTCCTCGGCAAAACTGTGCAATTAAAGATTCGAAAGTTTACTATCTAAACGAATCTAACATGAATAGTATTACCCTTTCTTGAAATGAACATATTCCACGGAGTATGTACATTCAGAAAGATATATGTTCATATCTAAACATGTGAATGAATATAATGAACGAATAAAGCATTCCCTAAACATTGAATAAGCTAGTATCTGTGTCACTTGATTCGTACAACATATTTTGATATTCTATTTTGGTTGATTAGTCAAAAACCAATGACAATGAATGAAGAACTGTTTACACTAGATTAAACGTTGTAATATTTTATTACAATAATTAAATAATACAAGGATTCAAACAAACAAAATTGGACGGACAAGAAACAGATACTGTTTAATTAATTCACAGAAAATATCAATTAGTGATCATTGGTGATTGCGTGAGATTTTGATGCGATTTGAGAGATCGGGATTCGTATCTCGATTGCTCGTCTTCTCACTGTATACCTACTGGAAAACAGGTGGAAGATGCCGCCAACAAAAGTGTTCAATAGTTCAGCGCCACCAATGTCAACTGGATCGGCGTATCACATACAAAGGCCTTTAACTCATAGCAAAACAAGGCAGTTAACTTCCAGTCAAAGTTAAGCTTATTCGAATGCCTTTGGCCAACACCGCAGGTCAAAACATCCCATTAGCTGGTACAATGATTAACACTTTGACCGCACATGAAAAGTTAGAACCGATTCTATAGAAGTTAAGAAGTGGTACGTTAATGGCTATATTTAGTAATAACAGTATAAAGCGGAAATCCATCGAGGCTTCCATCATCAGCTGGAACTACCATTTGAAAGTCATCAATTCAACGTGTGGCTTGTGATGTACATGTACAAATTTGTATGGCGTATGGCGTTGGCGAGAAACGATCCTGTTATGAAACTGTAACATCACTAATGAGAAATGTATGAAAGTTTTAATAAAACATCACTGTCGAGAAACAGGTGTTTATGTTTACATGTATGTAAAAGCCCTAACAAAAGATAGAATTGTATGGCAATGCAACACCGCTGGTGAGACATTATTGTATGATAATGTAAAAGCACTGATGAAAGACAAGCTTGTATGGTAATATAATATCACTTATGAGGTTAATGTAACACCGCTGATTGAAGGACAGGTTTTCATGACAATGTGATAACACTTATAAGAAACTAGTTTGTGCGGTAATGTAACGCCACTGATGAGGGACAGTATTTCAGTTGTGATTTAACACCACAGGATAGAAACAAGCTTTAATGTAAATGTAATGCAGATGTATCACCTTTAACACTTTTTGTATGCAAACTAGATTTATATAAAGGAGTGTCTGAAAACTTGCTCGCGAACAGTTTGCACCTGAATTGCTCAAATAAATTAGATATAATGATAGAAAAATATGTAAGGAAGGACACTAGCGACTTATTTTGTCGATATTTGGAACAAACAAAACAAATCTTTATTTGTCAAGCAAAATTAAACATTTTCAATATAATTAAATCGTTGCTATTTAAAAGAATTGTAAATGATATGATGGTAACAGCATTTTTAAAAATCTTTGTTGACCTGAAGGAGAAATCGGAAATATAATGGACGAATGCCGAACGTCACATTTGAACTGAATAAAATCATCCTTTATAATATACGATCATTCGGTAATCCTCTGTAATAATAGTCAAATAGCATTATACTCGTTCATCCTCTGTAGTGTTCACTCCCACGTATGCATAGCTATTTTCACTTCTCGTCACCAAAGGGACCTCGTCGCACATTTTAAACAATGTCGATCCCGAACCAAAAGACGAAAACTGAGTATTATTTTCTAAATTTTGTTTATAATCGGAATGATTCGATATAGAAGACATATTATCCTCTGCGTCCTTTATACACAAGGAACACTTTACCTGACGAGAGTCGTCAAGTCTCGATGGTGAGAATTCTCTACCATTGTAGTTTGTCCACCCGTTTAATTTCAGAGATGTGTCTGACGTTGGCTGAGTATTTTTAGGAATGTTGTACAATGCCCCTTGTCTAAAGCACTCTTCTGCCCGTAGTTTGTCTTTCCATGCCGCTATACGTCTATCTCTATAAGCCTCGTCCTCGCTTTCCAAGAAATATGTGAATTGGTCACCCTTCCCCTGAAAAGGAAACAACATCTGATCTGATACGAGTGCCTTCGTTAGTCATTATCGATGCAGTAAATTTTCAGAAAACTTAAAATAAGCATGGATATTTGTTTTTATTGAAAAAATCATGACTTTTGCTATGGTTGATAAATATCAAATCTACTTCAAGCAGGATCATTTATGATATTTTATGAAAGCATTATATTATACCTTCATTGTGACATAACCTCTTTCTGATAATGTATAACCTCCAAGCTTGTCTAGTAAAGATTTAAAATCACTACTGCAATGGATTTTCAATGCTGGAAAATGAAAGGAAAAGAAACTGACAGAAAATAAATATCGATGGATTTGAAACTTATTATATAATGAGTATTGGAAATTGAATACTTTGAATTTACTATATCATTGTAGATAACATGCATATATAATGAAACAAGCAAAATATATGTACATATGATATTTAAAACGCTATTACAGTTATATAAAGTTATCATATCTAACAAATGCCGCTTTTCCCCCAATAAATGAACATGCATATATATATATATATATATATATATATATATATATATATATATATATATATATATATATATATATATATATATATATATAATGAATACAATGAAACAAGCAAAATATATGTACATATGATATTTAAAACGCTATTACAGTTATATAAAGTTATCATATCTAACAAATGCCGCTTTTTCCCTCAATAACTGAACTGATTGACTGAATGATTTCTGTTTAACGTCACACCACGAATATTTCACGTATATGGTGACGGCATCTGTCTACATACACATTTTGACATTTGCAACGGACCGTCCCGACGACAAGTAGCCTCGGGTTTTACTGTCTCATCCGAAAGACAGGACACCGGCATGACCAGAGCGGGACTCGAACCCCAGCCTCTCGATCAGGTGGCGAGTGCGATACTACTAGGCCACGCCGGTGTTATATAGTAGTTTTCCCCCTAGTCATCCCCCCGGAAAAATGGAAAAAAAAACCCAAAACAAAACAAAACACACACACATACACAGAAAACCACTTAACAGTATATAGAAACCCCTTAACCATATCATCATCGGTTTGATCCACAGGCTATTACTATAGCCGTTTGTATTTCAAACTTTATCCGATTGTAAAAGAACGAACGTGTATAATTTCCAAACCGTTACGTACACGGGGAAAACTACTATGGGGGAAAGACTACTACATAGCAGTTTTTCCGCCATGGGGGAAAACTACTATATAGCAATTTTTCCGGGGGGAAAACTACTATATAACACCGACTTCCTCAATAAATGAAAGATTTCAGGTTTAGGTGTATAGAAGGTAGGGATACATACGAACACCGTTCGTCTCCATCCTGGACGCTGTGTTTACCGAGTCTCCAAATAATGTATATCTTGGCATGCGCAGACCAACCACTCCCGCAACACAAGAACCTTAAATAAATAAATATGACAAATAGTATTGTCTCATACATTTCCTGTTAAGACATAAAGACATCTAACTTTTCACATGACAGAATCCACTTCAGACTAAACTAACAGAATAATAGAAAACAAAGATATAAAGGACATTAAAAAGTTTTCAATGTGCGGCGTATATTATACAAACTCAAGGAGGACAAGTGATAGACACAATCAATATATATGATCAATGGTTAATCTATCCCCTCAACTCACTACAAAGTGGTTTTTCCCTACAAATATCATATTTTAACACTTCTTTCATCCTTTCTGTATGAAGTTGATATTCATCAGATATTTCTATACGGTCATTATATTAAAGTAAAAGTTTGTAGAACATATGCTTTCAACAAAGCTTTCCTAATTAACATTTTAATTATAAGTATTGTGGGATATAACTCCTATAGATATTTCCAGTAGTGACCTTGCTTTTTGACATAATGACCCTCAAATCTATTGGCATCCTTCTCTTTTGATAAGATTTTAAATTACCTCGTTTAAAATAAAATACGTGAAATATGATTAAATTTTGATGAGTAGTTAATGATACATGTAAATGATAATATATGAATATCAACTAGAAACCAATAAATAGTCTTTTCTATCAGCTGTGACCTTGAACTTTGACCTTTTGGTCCCAAAATCGATAGGATTTTTCTTCTCTTGTTAAGTAAAAATATCTCCATATTTGATTTGAATATGATGAAATGTATTTGAGTTATGATCTGGAAATCAATAATAACAGTCTATTTCCGTTAGCTGTGACCTTGACCTTTGACCTTATAAACCTAAAATGAATTGGGTTCTTTCTATTGATAAGTGAGCATGTATCAAAATTGGGTTTCAATATGAAGAAAGGTGCTTAAATTATCATTCGGAAACTAATAATTACAGTCTGTTTTCGTCAGTTGCGATCTCGACCTTTGACCTTTTGGCCACATATTAAATAGGCTTCTTCTTCTCTTGAAAAGTAATGATATATCCAAATTTGCTTTAAATATGATGAAAGGTATTCAATGTTTCATTCGAAAACCAAATGTGTCACGGAATGACAGAGAGACAAACAGAGCAAACACTTTTAAAATGTCCCTGCCATACTTGTCGGAGGCATAAATGTATGTTTTATCTTTTATGGGTACAAAGGAATGAGTGTAAGCTGCACAAAATGTATGATTCATCAAGAACTAACTTTAATCGTTTTGAATATGCGAAACTTTATATTACGAAATGTCCGCTGACCTGAATGCAACCTAGTCAGTCTCACCTGAATGTACACCGATACGGAGTCTGAGCGTGTAATCCGGACGGTGTTTTATTGTGAAAGACTTGATGGCGGCTAGTAGCCGTAATGACATGGACGCTATTTCCCCTGCGTGATTGTCGTCATTACGAATAGGAAGCCCGCTGACCACCAGATAGGCATCTCCTATTGTTTCTACTTTATATACATCAAAGTTACCGATGATGGAATCAAAACACGTATACAATTCATTCAGCATGTCTATCACCTACAAATATAAAGTATTCTTGTTAACATAAGGTGATTAAGTAAAATACGAACGATATTGGCCCTGTTACTGCAATATTCACAAAAAATATAACGGACAACATCATGGACCATGAAGAGTTAAAGATGAGACCTGATTCTCTAAACATTCATATTAACGAGGAATAAGTAACAAAATCCTACATCTGGTGCAACACCAAACTATTAGAGTAACGTAAACCGCAAAATGATTAACAATCATACATGCAAAACATACGGAAAAAGCACTGACCTGCATAGGTGTACTCTCCGCAGACAGAGATGTAAATCCGACGATGTCGCTGAAGTACAAGGAAACACAATCATATGCCTCGGGGTCCACAAACAACCCTCGCTTTAATTTGTTGGCTATAGGCCTGAAAAAAGGGTTTTCTGTTCCATTAACTTCAATGGTCTAAATAACGCTAATGAAGCCATTAAGAAATTCTATGATACATACACGTGTATAGTTACATCATAATTATTACACACGATAATATTCAACATGTACTTAATTTCAAATTTCAAATTTCAGATGATATGATGAATATACATGCAGCACATTCGCACATCTTTTTATTATTATTACTACTAGATCTTAACGTCTTTTCATCTTAATAACATTTTCTAAATTATTTTTCATTATCACAACTAAAAAAAGTAATACATAAAACATTTGCTGTATTTACTCTATTCCCGTTAGAAATTCACGGAATCAATATCAATTTTGCCTACATATGCAGTCGTGGATACCTTGGTAACATTCTATACAATAGGTTCTCGGTCATTTTCTTCTCATCTGATAACTGTTCCGTCCGTTCAGCTACCAATGCTTCTAGGTTATTGGCATATTTTTCCATAATTGCCAACATGTTGTCAAATATATTTGATTTACTGCAATAAAACGCATTTTAAAAACTGGAGGAATCTTAAATTTAATCAGATACTTTGTATAAATCGCCATGTAAACATTCTAGTATTAATAGACGATTGTGTGGTTGTTGTGTACATTTCCCCTTGGAAATACACCATGTACATTCTGCATAGAATTCTAGGCTGTAGCAAAACACAAAGTGTGTTGAAGTAAAGGCAGAGTGTGAAATGTTAAGAAATCAACATATGAAAGTGTTTCAGTTAAATAAACCATGTGTGCAATGCTTTAAAGAGGCGATATATGATCTTATTTTGTTTAATAAGAATTTTCATCAAACAAATGAAATAGGAATAAATATATGTAACAACACAAAATAGTTGTGTTTTACAATAGTCACGTCATCGACATAGGAATATTAACTGAAGCTGAACAGTAACGTAACTAGCAAGGTTAATCAGTTTACAGGCCATACCTTTAAGCAGAATAATCAGAGAAATACAAATACTGTCCATACACAGAAAAACGATCAACATGCAATCAATGCAAAGTAGGTATAGATTGAGAATAATATTAAATGCCCTTATAGGCATTGCAATTTTGAATGATTTTAACATATTTCAGACTAGTACCTGTGGTTTATAGTGATACAGTTTTGATCATAATAATTCATTTGATATTTGACACATTATAAAAACGCTTCGATGTTATACAAATGTATACATTTACTTTTTTTTTACATAATAAACAATGATATTTAGGAAATAATTTTATCTGATCATATGATTTATGATGAAGTGTATTGTTATGGATACTACAAACTCCAAGCAATTCAAATCCATTAGTGGGAAGCATTAGGTAGCACTCCAACCTAAATAATGTGTATTCACAAGCAGACCACAACGACTTCGCCATACAGCTGAGTCAGATGATTTCTTACATTTCCATGATATTCATGTACTTACAGGCCTTGCTGTAGAGGTTTTAGTCTATACCGGATGAACTTAAAGTCTGGTCTATATTCTGGTGATTCGTGCCAGCACTGCTCTATACATTGCTTCATATATTCATCACATTCAATCCTGGATAGCTCAGGGCGAAACGGATAGTCCCCAACTACACAGGTCACTCGCTGAACTATTTCTGCCAAAGAATAAAAGCGAAAATGTGAAATACGAAAGGAACTGGTGTTACATGACAATGTCACTAACAACAATGTACCACACTGGACATTCAAGGACCTTCGAAATTCAAAGGTGATACCAAGTGCCCGGAAGGAGTGAGCGTCTTCGTCTCCTGTTTGGCTAGCCACACCGCCGTGAATGCCCTTACATACAGACGAAACAAATATAATTCAGCACATACATGAATATGAACACTGTGTAGAAAGTGCAACGGCCACGTATTATCAGAAAAAAGGTATAATAAACCTGAAGCCAAACCCTCTGCGGGAAGCATTTAACGAGCACCACACTGCAATGGGGATAAGTGTGACGTTAATGTAAAATACGAAAGTAACTGGTGTCACATGACTATGACACTAACAACTATGTACCACTGTGGACGTTCATGGACCTCCGAAATTCAGAGATGAAACCAGGTGCTCGGGAGGAGTGAGCGTCTCCTGTTTCATTAGCCACACCCGCCGTGAAGCCCTTACATACAGACGAAACAAATATAATTCAGTATTCTATATAGACACGAATGTGAACACTGTGTATAATGTGCCACTGTCACAAAACATCAGGAAAAGGGTATAATAACATCTCAGTCAAACCTTCCACGGGGAACTTCATGTAAAGGTCACTTTAAGTAATGATACTTTAAGTATTGGTATTAGAATCAATTTAAGATCTTTCATACATCAACTATGTAGATTTATATTGAAGATTTTCAAGGTATGCAGTTTTTAAATATCTGATATTGCAATAACTAGCCTTTTTCAAATTTTATTTTAAAAATAAGAATATTTAAATCCTACGTAACTCCAATATCATAAAATGTATTTGGTGCTTTACAATGGAAGCCATTTAGATTGGTATGTGATATGGCATTGTAGTATACCAACCTTTTGGGGGATATTCTATATCACCCCATGGTCCTTTCCTACCATGTATCTCGTATAATATGATGGCAAATGAATACACGTCTCCTTTCTGAGATCCTAATACATTAACGTTTCTAGACCGGAGTAACTCTGGTGCTTTCCATAACATACCTATGAATACATAACATATTCGAGTTTAATTTGATCAGTTTATTGTATTTGATGTGTTATATATCGATCATCGTAATCAGTGCACGCTAATAGTTGGAAAATGACCAATTCCATACATAATTGCAAAGTCTCGGTTTCTTAATTATAGTAATATTATAGACATTCATGTAACTTCACGACAACATAAGGAGATTATATCTCCAGTATTAGAGTTTACTGTCAGTTTGACGGTCTGCATTTTACCAAACTAATGTATTTGGTTCGTTGTTTACAATATCTTGTCTTTATGGGATGGATTTTTTACACTTATTCCATAATTAAGGCAATGACACTAACGGTAAACTAACGTTCAAGTTTTACCACAATCATGAAATACATGTACGTCATTCTGTCTATTCTAAGTTTTCATATTTATACAACAAAACTCGTTTGTCAATTTCATATGTTTCGTCTCAGATACGCAAGAGCTTGTATGATTTATTCAAAGAAAATTATCATACTGGACTGCCTCCTCAAGACTACGACCAATAGTTTAACATTTTTAAAATTCCATGATTGAGACCATGTTTGTAAAGATTAAAATTTATTATATCATTTGTAGACTACTTTGTTTCTAGACCTAAAAGCGTGCGAGGCGCATTTCAGTGACGAATGCATTGATGGACATCATGAGTTTACTAATTGTAGCACTGGATCGTATACACCAAAAATGATTACAGGCCACAAAGGGTAACAGCTTAACCTCCCTCATGCCGACTGTAATGGGTCCACAGGCTTTCCCTACGATACAAATACTTCTGTTAGGGTACCATTGATATAATAAGTGTTTTAAATTGTATTGTTTTCCATGAAATGCATTAGATAGGTATTGCACTCTTGGAGACTGAAAAAACATTCAGTCACTCAGATAATTACTTTGAAAGTTCTTGACGTTACTGGACTTGGATGTACTCTCCTTACTGACCAACTGTTGGAGACCAAAATCGCTAACTTGTAAAACCCAACGACTATCCACTAGACAATTACTGGATTTAAGGTTCCCATGGTAACATATTTCGCTGTCATGTATAAAAATCATACCCTGGAAATATAAACATTTGTTCATTTGTATTAATTATCTTCTTAAGTTTCGTCTGATAGAATATTAAATTACATTTATAAAGGGTTTGAATTAATAAAATATAGATATTAATTTAACGTACGTCCGCGAAGTATAATAATCAAATCAAAATCTCATATTCATAATCCAAAATTCATTATTCAAAAATTTATTTTGTCTAGAACAATTTATGTTCCTTATCAATCACCGCTCATTATCTTAGCACTTTAATCATACCTTTATCAAATCAGCAACTAGGGATGCAATGAACATGTCGTCTAGGTTCAAATCATCGTTTTTCAAGATATCCTACAAGAAAAAAATATGTACAGCAATACTGTAATGATCAAAACTTTATATATATATAAGCCGGTGTGGCCTAGTGAGCAAGGTGCTCGGCTCGTGACCGTGAGGTCCTTTGTTTTGACTCCCGCCCTGGGCACACCGGTGTTCTGTCTTTCGGATGAGACAGTAAAAAACAC
The DNA here is from genome assembly GCA_035048485.1 of Pteria penguin. Taxonomy (NCBI): domain Eukaryota; kingdom Metazoa; phylum Mollusca; class Bivalvia; order Pterioida; family Pteriidae; genus Pteria; species Pteria penguin. The sequence goes on along the minus strand of CM068580.1, from coordinate 72,184,303 downwards.
CCAGGTCCCGTGTGACGGTAGGCGTGGCACGTAAAAGATCCTTCACTGCTTCAGTTGGGTCAGTTGTCTCATGGGTAAAAGTATTGACAACTTCTGGTTCAAGTATTATGAGTGTAGGTTGAATTTACAGTCTGTTAAAATACAAACAAACTACTAATTAGACAGAGACAACCTCATCCTAGTGTGCAGCATTGCTATGCTATTGCTATGATTTATATTGTTCAACGTAGTTTAAATCCATTATGTTAAAGACTGCACGAAAACTAATTGCAGACAAAGAACCATAACTCCGGCAAACATAATTCAATTGCGACAAATTTCAGTCTCGGTGCACAGTTTTTAGTATTAAAGATGTATACCATGGTTCAATTCACTATCTCAAAAGATGTGCGAGTAAAATGCAGGAAACTTATATAACTTCCTAAAGAAAAGACACACAGACAGCATAACCCGAATATTTGTTCCGAAATATACCAAATTACGTCTTTGGCAAAATAATATAAATACTATGATATCACCGGTACAACAAAGTAAGAGAAGTGCTAATACGAGTAACATTGTTGAGTATCTCCTGAGCACTGGAATAAACTTGAATGCAAAACTAATTCAATTAATTTACACGCATTTCAGAATTCATGATCGTTCTTGTTCTGATATTTATAGTACTGTAAACTATCTTTATGTTATAAACATTATATACTCACAGCGGAAAGAAGTTGGTTACCTTTCACTTCGTGTCGAGATATGACTGACTTTTTTTTAAATCGACGTAACTTACAGTAAACAACAAACCAATGATAAAATGGGAGAGTGTTATCAATTGTGACTCACAGACTTTCGCAAAACATGACTTAAGCATTTTTGTGGGTGTGACCGGTTCCAAAGAATGTTTACTTATTTCTGATTTGATTTCCTGTTTCTCTTTGAGTGGTCAATCAAAGGATACGGTTACTTTTCTTGACACCTATCGTTACATGTAATTCTCAGGGCTTTGAGAAGGTACACCGTGGTGGGTGGTTCCCAGTGGCACCTGGCACCACTTACTTTGATACTTTACAGTCCAGTGATATGTCGTCCTTTTTTATTCTTTTCCACCATTTACTATATAGTAGCTTCAAACTTAATGTGCATTATTAATTGTTTGCTTTTGTCAAAACTATGCTACATTTCCAATAGCTGATCTTCAGCATGACAGACATAATAACACAAAAGAAACATACATTGCCAGGAACGCACATTTTTTGCAATAAATTGATACATTTACACAGGTTTTGATATCTATTACTACGGTAGACAGTCACTATCCAAGGACTATAGCAGCCTAGGTTTCAGTGTTTTGTACCGATCTTCAAAATACTTCAAAATTCATTGTGAAGAAAGTTGGTTAATAATTCTAAAACTGGGGAGTATCTCAATTCATGTATGTCTCTGTACTTAAATTGATCTTTGCTTCCATATTGAGGAAAATTTTGTACTTAATTTGCTTTTCAAGTATTTTCGATTTCTGGTTTCGGTCGTGAAAATGATTTCACAGACATAAGTAATACACATACGGTGAAATAAAGAAATGTATGTAGTATTCCTTATAGCTTTTATTTTGAAGTAAGGAAGATGACTTCCAATAATATACACCGAGAAGGAAAAAACAACATAACTTAGAGGCATCAATACATTGCCGATCTATCGGGGACAATTTGTAAGATCTGCTTTTATAAATGCCATTAACTGCAGTAATGTATCCCAAGTTTTATATCACTGTGTTTTCCCAGATAGATTTTTGTATAATTGAAAGCACTTGATTAATTTCAATTATTCTCTGAAGTATAAAGCTTGATTACCGTAGAGAGGGATCAATTACACTTTCTTATAATGATGCAAATCGCAATAGCTTAGTAGCAGGCCGATTATCATCCTATTGGATAAGTAATAAAACTGAATTTAACTTTTAAATTGTTCAATAAACGAAAACTGTTCTCTCTGATAGTGATTCTCTATTTCTATATCTATTATAATTAAGGCGAAGAACTAATCTGTATTAACAAAGTAAACATCCGTTATTAAAGCATTTCTACTTTACCTTGGAGTAAGTCGAGAAAGAAAACCGAAGCACCAGACCTAAGTCTATGACACATTTATCATTAAATAGTCCGACAGGAAGTAAGACATCTCACTACATGAAAGCAAAGGACTCAAGGTCCTGAAAGATACTCCTATTCACATCTTGTGAGTAGAGATCTATATGTATCACACTAAGGACACCTCGACCTCATTTGTATGAAGTTGGTTGAAATGAATTATATTATAACGAATGAAAGAAATTAAGGTAGTGCACAGAAAAACCTGCTTATAAGGTTATCCCTTCATGTAATTCAATGGCCGTGATGGATTTAGGAAGGGGGGGGGGGCACCCCCTTTCCGCCATATATTTACATGTAAAAATCCAAATTTAGCTCCAACCAAAACAATGGCCGAGGAGTTTGGCTAATACACATGTGCTCCTCCCCCTTTTCGGAAATCCTGGATATGCCACTGCATGGAGTGTCTATCTTTTTCATTTAGATATTTTTTATACTGACTTGTATATTTAAAGGCTAGATTGGTTATTCAAATTATGCAATGAGATTGATGAACTAAACGCAACAGTATTCCGCACAACATATTATCCCTTTATTGTGGGCTACATGCTGGGTTATGATGTTTTCCACACACGTCATTGACCTTCAGTGACGACAGTGTGTCGAATGATAATTGTAAAGTAGTCCCTAGACAACTCGATTTGACCGTAGTTCGGTTAAAAGGAAGTTCGAATAAAAATCAGTTCATAAAACACATCATTATACATTTGTGGTCTGAAATGTTTTATCTTTATTGTTAAATGAAATATGCAGAAAAAAAAAATTTTATATTTAAAGTGTGAAAATAAAGAGAAAAGACGAGGAAATCGAAGATGACACGTACGAATGCTGGTAACGATGAATGTTAATCGTACGATTAGACTGATGAATATAAATTCATACACCGTCGCTTTCGCATTCGCGGGGGAGGGGACGTTTTCTTAAAGAATTCACACGATTGTGGTCAAAGTTCATCAAGAAAGACTCGTACAATGAATTGATTAAATCCTCATAGCTGTCCTCACTAAAATAGACAAACATTGAGACAGGCATCGTTATATTTCTTCAAAGGTTGCCGTTTAGTGGACGTAAATCTGACCTTTGACCTTTGAACACGACAACAGTAAGATACTCCTTGGTAAGAAGTATTTTTAAAATGTACCCAAAACAAAAGAAAAAGGAAAGCAAGAATATAAGAAGACACGGGAAGTTACAAAGATATGCGAGTCACAGCAATCAAGGGGTTGACTGAGAACAGTGAACTGGTGAACTGACATACAGTGTGTGTGTGTGTGTGTGTGTGTGTGTGTGTGTGTGTGTGTGTGTGTGTGTGTGTGTGTGTGTAAGGGTGTTTGTGTATATGTGTGTATGTAAACAGAAGATTAATAAACTAATGTACTCCCAAATTCACTTTACGAATATTTCCTGAATCTTGAAATTATATGTTTATTTTTTGGGGTTTTTTTGCAAGTATTTGATTCTCTTCATCTTGAAGTTCACAATTTCATATGAAATGAACTTTTTTATTTCACGTAATATGGCGGCTAAACAAATAAATCCTATACTGCTTGTATTGGTACATATGTTTTTAAATTATTGTACGTAGTACAAATATAGCAGTGAGTCAAAGTTAAACTCCCGGTCTTTGGATAACTATGCATATTTCACCAACAAACTACATGAATCCTACGCATTTTGGACTTGTAATGAACTATGCATTGTTATCGACTTCCTTTTTGTCAATATTGATGTACAAGCTAATGGCAAGATTATCAACAAATGTTAGGATTCCAATCGTCACTTGCTGTGCTCCCATCATAGCATACATTTTTTTTTTTTGTATATTATGAATGTATTTCATGTATCAACGCCAAAGATTAAAATGTATATATTTTATATATCAATCTAACAGTTTCGATCTTAATGGCATGTGCAATGATACCACAAAATATCTAAATGCTATATAAACGATTGATAACCTTAAATTTGAAAAATACAATAATGATATTTATCCATTTGATCTTCAATGCACATCAAATTCCTTATGATTCACACAACAACTTTGAATTTTCTATTTTCAATCTCAACTGGTTAGAAGGTGATGTTTCTAGAATCCGACAATACGGCACGTATATTTCTTAGTTCGTTCGATTTTCTAAAACTTATACTTACATTTTGAATATCTATGCAAACAGTCTACAAATAGCGTTCAAACTCACAAATCTTACAAATAACCTTAAAAGTCTTTTAAAAACAAATTTCATTCTACAGCTTTATGCAGACTTTTACTTAAGTATTACACTATGACTATCAAAGGAAAAAGACTACATAAAGTGCCTAGTCGATTTTATTAGAGGATATATTATCTGTCGGGTACATTCGATTTTTTAATAGTTCTAAGCCATCTGTTACATGTTCTTTCAGATTTAACGGTCATGTGTTTCTTAATAATTGTGTTTTTTGTTTGTGAACCATGCTAAGATTTTCATGTAATACATGTTATATGTATATCATTTGTAAGATGAATGACAAAAAGCCTAACAGTTTTTTCTCGTTCATATAGCATTCAAGTTCATCAAACAGTTGATGATATAGAATAAAACTATGACAATATTACAATCAAAATTATTACTCTTGACTCACTCCGATCAGAATGGTTTACCATAAGATCTATGATGTTATGTGGTGATAATATAAACATGATCCCTACCTCAAGACTCCCTCGTGTGCAATATTGCGTGACCACATACAGATACGGTTCGTTGATACTTGCACCAATAAAGCGATTAATGTTGTCATGGGTGAACTCTTTCCTTACTTGGAGTTGCTTTTTTAATGAACGATTGATAACTATGTGTTTCTTCATCATGCATTTGATAAATACGATATTTCCTTTGTATGACCCTATCCTGGTCTGCTCCCAAACACTGTGCTTCTTATCTTGTTTCGTATTCCCCAACAAGGTTGCCCTTTCAGGTTCTTCGCCGTCTATTAAGAAGCGCCATGATGAATTGGATTTTCTCTGTAGAATAATTAATAAAGTTCTGTTTTGAGAAAAGGTTAGGTCATAAAAATACAGTCATTGGTGATTGTATTTAGATTTTTACTTCAATGTAGACGTTTTAATATTTTCATAACGAAACAGTTTGGTATTGATGGATGTTTCTAGTTCCACGATTAAAAAATCATTTATCTAATATTTCCAATCTGTTGAGTAATTAGAATTTATTGTACGTATTATTAGTTCCAGTACAAACGTTAATAGACATTGCAAAAATTATTATTGCGATGATAAACACAATAGTTTGGAATAATTCAAACTGGTTTCCAAGAAAGTTGTCTTATTCATTTACGTAATTTCGTAGAACATAAAATTATTTACAAATTATGATTATTAATCTAGACTTTTGAAAGAAAAGAGAAAACAAACATGCAGAACATTAATCATGCTTGGTTACTTAACATAAAATACTTTATAAATCTAATTTCATAATAATGCGCATGCCTCAAAATGACACACGTTAGACTACAATAATTTATAATTTGACCATAACTGGTGCTGATGTGCTTAGTATAATCAACAATGATTCATCTAATCCTGGAAATAAGAAGTAAGGCCAAGTAGGAGTAATCTGTTGGAATACCCGAACATTAGTTTTTATATTCATATTTACATAATTTTAAACATACATCGTTTAGACAGGCATATATTGAGAAGCAATTATATTAAACAAATATAAGAAGGTATATACATATATTAAATTGGTGCCTCATATACGCTTCACGACAAGAAATGTCTCTTCAGTGAAGCTCAAGGCCGAGTTAGATATCTAAGAGCAAACAAATTACTAAACTGACCTAAACGTAATCGATTAAAACAAATCGAAGGAAAAAGCTATGCATAAGAGAGATAGTGCTTAGTAATATTCAACGCCATAATGGAAGAAATTATGATAGATCATAAATTTTGTGCTCCTTTATTGTCTTTTCTATAAATATCTACGTCGTTGTCAAATAATAACGATTTGTCGTCAGTTCTTCAGTTGAAAGGGCCTCTGATTTCACGAAATTCACGCAAAATATCAGTGATTTTAGCACAATATGAATGTGTTTTATTGTCAAGAAACGAAATATCAATCATATGTCAACAACCCTTAAGTTTTATTGGCATTTTTCTAGAATTTATTGAGTTTGTACGTGTTACACAATCTATAACCACATGTTACCCGGTTGTGTTTACCATATCATCGTTATTTATACAATTGTACATAATTCTCACATAATACAAAATAATTATCTGAAAATATTTTAGAAGAGTGAAATTGTTCATTTAGCAGTTGATGATATTTTTTTCAAACAGGTGAAAGTACGTCAATGAATTTAGAATTATTTCTTAACAGAGATACTGTAGGGTACTGAATAAGCAGTAGAGGCTGAATTCAATTATTAACGTACCCTCAGTGCATTGCAATTGATTTTTCTTTATGCAACAAACAGCTGTAGCATATACAGACACCCTATTGTAGAATATCGTAATCGAAATACACACAATCGAAACATGCTATATACCATGCAAGACACATGCAGCTAAGGCGGCCAGGTATGTAAATTTTGAACTATATCACCACACCATGAGTATTATGAAGTTCGTATTGAGGACATGAAGTCAAAAATTTGTCACCTTTAGTAACTCGCTTCTCGCTTTCTCCAAAATGTAATTATAGTATTTAGGGAAAAGGGTTGGAAATTGTGTATCCGAAGAGCAAGATTTCTACAAATAAAATAAATGGGTTAGTACCTTAGTGGAACTTAACGAGGAAAGGGAATACATACATGTAACGGTCGTCTGTCTCAAGTAACCAAGTAATTGATATTTGCTGTATATATAGTGCCACTTGATAGAAACTCCAGTCTAATATCTATTAGAGATTATTATCGGAATTACATCCGAAGTCATTCATTTGATATACCTGTCTTATTTACAAAAACAAAGAAATTCTTAAAGGTCACGGGAAATTTAAATTATACATAATGTTTTTGCTTAAATAAGATATATATGCTTTAAATTACATATTCATTTTTTTTAAATAATAACTCGTTCTGGAGATATTGATTGCAATCGGTCTCGGCCGATTGTATATTAAGATAGCAAATTCGCTTTCGTGGTATGTTGGGTAATAATTTAGTACTAAGAAATATCAGCACATAATTCTATTTTAAATATTGAGGTTTCTATGAATAAATCTCATAAAATGTTCACGTTTTAAAATAGATTTGCTCACTGCAAAAACCCCAACTTATTTCCGAATATTAACGATAACACCCGAGATACTTTTCTAAAAAGGAAAAAAGACGCAGCTACTTTCCTAATAAGGAAAATTGAGGCGTGGCTGTAGAGATTTTTGCGGGAAAGTTCAAAACTGCGCAAAAAGATGGTTTCAAAAACAAGTAATACACCATATTCCGATTTTGATAATTGCTGTCTTTTTGTCCGAGCTAATACCTTTTGGCGTTGTTTTTCATAGTGACGTTATAATGAATCTATGTCATGCGTTATGACGTCACTATGAAAAACAACGCCAAAATGTATCAGCTCGGACAAAAAGACAGCAATTATCAAAATCGGAATATGGTCTATTCCTATTGAAGGAGCATGGTCCGATTGAAGTCGGAAAAAGTATTAAAAATGTAAACGGATTTCTTAGACGGCAATCGATTGCTAGTATGTTATCTAAGATGTGTAAAAAGTATCGTTACCAAAGTCGATGCCGTTAACGAGATATGCCCGTTTTAAATTTGCAACATAATCAGGCCAACTCCTTGAATATTGATGAGGTCGGTCAGAGGAAATCACGTGACAATGAAACTCGTGCTTTACCCGATTCTGACATTTGTTCCACTTTTCTGTTCTTTTTTTTTTTTTTGGCCTCTGAGTCTGTGTATAGTTATTTTCGACCACACTTTTGCTTTTCTCGTGCTCGTATTCCTCCATGTGAACCATTTTTGTTGTTTTCTACAGTGAATATCCGCGCACGTGCATGATTACGGGCGGAGCATCGCCTTATTTGGGGTATTAATACCAACCGAATTTAATTCGACTCAATTAACTTTATTCTACGAAAACATTGAGGGATTTTAGTTTTAAATTTTGCAATTAACACAAAGTTTATAATTTATGTAATACAGGAAAAATAAGATATTATCGTAATTTATCTTTTTCATCCTAAAATTTTCCAGTCTCGGACTATGTCCCTTTAACATAAAGCCATTTGACTTTGTGACAACATCTTGAACATTTAATGCCATTGCAATTGCAACCTAAGCTTTTTTAAAAGCTATGCTTGTATTTGAATATAAATGTAAATATGTGTTGCTTCGGCAAGTCTCGCGGATTTTAGTGACTGTGATCGCTATGACTTTATATTAGGTCAATTACTATATGAGCTGTATTCACAACCTGTATGTTACACGGAGAAATGTCGTGTTTGACCTAATGTGACTTCACAACTTTATATTTCTGTAGGGGCATTTAACTCTGTATTTACTCTTTATTAATGATTTATATATGCAATTATGCCTATATGATACAGTAGAAAAATCTGTTTTTATTGATTGATTGATTGATTGATTTTTGTTTTACGTCACACCACGAATATTTCACGTATATGGTGACGGCATCTGCCTGATGCGGGGCATACAAATTTTGACCTTTGCAACGGACCCACCCGAAGCAGTGAGGGATCTTTAACGTGCCATGCATACCACGACACGGGGCCTCGGTTTTTACTGTCTCATCCGAAAGACAGAACACCGGCATGGCCAGAGCGGGACTCGAACCCCGGCCTCCCGATCAGGAGTCCGACGCGATACCACTAGGCCACGCCGGCTTAAAAAATCTGTTTTTAAACAAGAAGGTTAATTTTTCCAAGTATAACTATTTTTTACAATAAAAATTTATGTTTCCCATGACCTTTAAAGCTGCATGACCCGAATCTTAATTAGAATGATAAATTATTCTGCACTGATTATACATAACACAAACAGAAAACCCATGTCCAGAGAGTCAGAGTCAGAGAGGATCTGATGTTGTTTACAGACGGGAAGAGCTCAGTTTAATCATATATTTGATACTAGCATACTATTCCATAAAACGTTTCCTTTTGACCACGCGTATTGAGAAACCTGTTCATCCTTGATCTGTTTATGGAGGGTTATTTATAAATATTTAAGTGTGTGGCTTTTTATTGTGCTGCTTTTTGCGTGGAATGTAAATTTGGCACCCGTAAACCGGTTAACCACATCAATTTAGTGACATTTATTACTGTAATTGTCCGTCCTAAGTCGGTATCATAATTGCAGTTCAATCAAATATTTTTGTAATATTTTCTGTGATTATCTGACTATTATCATGTTTTCTGTGCATGTCCTTGGTGATCTTGGTCATACTGCTCGATCAGATATCTTCTGTCTTCTCTTCTGTATTAGAAATATTTGGATCATACAACTTCAATACTATGTTTTTTGTTTACAGGTCTATTATTCACATCTGCGTGTGTAGTGTGTAGTCTTCCCGGCATTGTAAATCATGTTCACTGAGCCACTGTTTACATTAAATATCCTTTTATTTCGATTATTGCGATGTCCGAAGACAATAGACATTGATATTTTCTGAAACTAAATAACTTATGCGATTATTGAAAAATAAATATTATCCATATCTTATTTAGTTTATGCTTTTATCGAAAATATTCGGGTCATACAGCTTTGAGTAAAATAAGTTTGCATTTGAAAGACATTTGTAATGGCTTGCTATTATAATTATGGTACTGTACTTTTGGTTTAGTGTGCGTGACTATTTCCTCAACGGAGTCTAGCAGCACAAGATCCTTGAACTCTAGTTTCCACAGAAGTTTAGCTAATTTCTTTTCATACAGATAATGTCTGAAAAAAAATCAAAAGAAATATTTAATTAAGGAAACATAAACTTCTTAAAAGCAAATAACAAGGAAGAACCGAAGGGTTGATTACACCTCAGAGTCCATGGAATTGAAGGACACCATTGTGTACAATGTCATATTCAGAAAAATGCGAACCCCAATTAAATTGAGGTGAGACCAGGTGTCCAAGGGAGTAAGCGTCCCTGCTTGTATACAACACCCGTCGCAAAAGGCAAAAGTCTTGCAACAACTCTTCAATGAAGGAGACAAGGACTCTAAACTTATGCAATGCAATACGCTGTATCATAAGTAAACGCTTCATTCTTTTCGACATTTTGTTATCATTATCAATGCTTTAGATTGGTGAATATTTTCTCCATAAATGTTTAACTGCATTGTTCAGACATCAGAAATCATGAAAGTGCCTCCAAGCATTGTACTCCTTTTTTTTTTTTATAAATAATAAAGTTTGTCTCTCTCGATTCTGTGCTTCAAATTTACGTTACAGTTCTTATGAATATAAAAAAGATGTGTTCTATGACAACGAGGTCTGAGAACTAAAACAACACAACGAAGCCGTGGCAACTACAACAAAATAAACAACAAAACACTCCAATGTCCACAAATTCTATTGTTTTATTCTAATTTTTCATCTGATGATATCAATGATATTTTAAATCCTAACAGACTTTGCTACACTGTTGTATATGTGATTTTACAAGTTTGTGAACCTATCGTTTAATAAAGAATCTCTTATTCTAATTATCGTCTGTAATTCCATTCTATATCCAGCAGACATCAAATCGATTTACGGTCTTTACAATGACATGATGCTAACAACGTAATGGTGAACAAAGATGGAGAGATCAAAAACTATTTCCTTTCTCTAGTTTCATTGGTATTTGACGTGACCATTACCGTATTTGTTTTTCTGATGTCAACAACAATTAAACCATTTACGAATACGTATCTCTGGTCAATGAATTATAATGATTTTTTCGACATCTAATAAACAGAGGATAAAATAAACAAATAAATAGGTAAGATACCAAACAGCATATATAAGGGATGATGAATGTTACAAACAGATCTGACTCGATTGTATGAAAAAAATCAAAGGACTCAAAAGTCCTGAGAGTCGGCTTTGCCGATTTTAAGTATGTAATCATTTTACCATTTTAGTGGCGGATTCAGGATTTCAGGAAAAAAGGGGGGGGGGCAAAAAATTAGGTCTTTGTTGCAACTACATCGTCATTATACCTATGTACAAAATGCTAATAAAATTTGCTCTCTTCATACTATCTTACGGCAAAGAGTTTGCAATTGCTTGTATCCGAAATGAACGTGCAATCGACAACTTCATGGCAACAAGTTTTACTGCATTGTTGTCACGAGTCGAAGCTGAGCCAAGGAACGACATTCCTTCAAGTGGGACATTAAATAACCATCTTATTCACGATTCTCATAATGTTTTAACATCATTTATATTTAGAAACATACAACATTTACCTAAATATTTATATTGCATTTTCATTATCAGAGGAAATGCGGGAAGATCGATCTTAAAATTTGTCATATATGTGAAAAAGAACTAAAGTTCCAGATCATGTTGGGGAAAACTTTAATTGAAATATCTCGATAAAAACAAGCGATACAAGATCAAGACAAATGCTTTGTCCGGAGAATTACACAATCGAGTACATCCGACGGTGTCGGTGGTAAACACATCGTAAAGTAGTCACAACTACATATTATTACGCGAAATTTGAAAACATTATTGCAACTACTTTTTTGGGTTATTGAAACTAGTTTATATTTAGCTTAAATTAACTGAGCTAAAGGTACATTGTGCTGATCAAGAATTTTTAAGACAACATCAGTAATTTTTCGGCACTTTATTTTTCAGCGGCGTAGTAAGCTCTATATCGGTAGTGAAAGTTAAAACCCCTGAAAAGAAAGTGATTGCAATGAGTGCGGCTTCACCGAAGCCGACTCAAAAACACGCACATACATCACAATATCTCAATTTCATCAAAACACGAATTGTACTTCGTTCCTTTACGATACTCTCTATGTACAAGATCTTGCAACTACCGATTCTTATTCACGACTTCCATTTAATAGCCAATGGAAGCGACTGAAGTCGATGCTTTCGGAACAATGAAATCGGTCGTTTCAAACAAAGTTTGTCGACAAAGAGCACAAACAAAATCAATGGAAAAGGCTAAAAGTCCTTTTTGGGGTCCACGGTGATGATGTAAAGGACAAAGCCACATTCAATTAAATTCTTTCCATACTATCATTTGGAAGGGAAGTAATCGGAGCATTTCAATACTAAAGCCATTAGTATGCAAAGTAATACCGAAAGTTCTCTAGCACACATTCTGATTGGCTGTAATGAAACGTCATCCTGAGATGACCTCGAATCGGCATTCATAAGACCTTGTATATTAAGAGTATCGTAGAGGAACGCAGTACATATCGCGTTCTTCTAAGATTGAAAAATATTAAACATTGTTGTAAGCGACAATAATACTGAATGGACTGACATCAATAAATCTAGGAATAAAAGTAAAGAACAATTATAGAGAGTTCACAAAAAGTATAAGTACGGATTTTGTACAGAAATTAGTAAAATGTACAATCACGGTATCAATACCCCCCTCCCCCCCCCCCCCAAAAAAAAAAACCACACACACAAACAAAAAACAAAACAAAACAAATTTTAAAAAACAAGAAAAAATAAACAAGCAACCCCCCACCCCGTATATATATATCCCGTGCCCACTAGTGATGATGTATCAGGAATTTAGATTGAGTTACCAACCAGATAAAAGACTATCATGATAATTATAATTCTTGCCGTTTGCTTTCATCATCCATTTCTACCAACAGTTTATCACTGGCAAAAGATTCAAATCAAAGTAGAACATAGGGCATTATTTTATAGAGACATTTATTTCACATAATGTAGTCACATTATGTAAGTTTCAAACAATGCCCCTTATATGTGATACTAAATACAAAAGCTTTATAACGAACTACGCTAGAAAATTGGATAGTGTCTATCGAAAAGGGTAACCTGATCATGTGTTTTATACAGTGATATATAGGAGTGTGAAGAAACTACAATGGTTTAAGTGCTAGAAATGTATAACACATTTAGGCAAAGTAGTCATAGCAGAAAAAAGAATGTGCATTTGCAATTTTTTTTCTATATCCTAAATAAACAACGAAGAAGTATCGATCAGTTACCCAGTGTCGAAGTAAAAAAGGGGAGGCTAAATAATGGAACCCAAAACTAAAAGTTACAGAGAATAAGTATTATAAGGCTGCTGTTTCTAAACATAAACATAACAAACATAACAAGAGGCCCAAGTGGGCCTATATCGCTCACCTGAGCACAAAGTGCATATTTACAAGCAAGCAAGAAATTCTGTGCAGGGGTTCTGGAGAAGAAGTCGAAAATGTGTCAATCAAACAGAGCCAATGGCGGCCATCTTGGATTACGGATCGGCATGAAAAACCTATACTTGGTAGAGGACCTTGAGTACTTACTTTCTATGCAGTTTGGGTAAAATTTTGTGCAGTGGTTCTGGAGGAGAAGTTGAAAATGTGTCAACCAATCAGAGTCAATGGCGGCCATCTTGGATCACGGATCGGCATAAAAAACACCAAACTTGGTTGAGGACCTTGAGTACTTACTTTCTATGCATTTTGATGAATTTCTGTGCAGTGGTTCTGGAGAAGAAGTCGAAAATGTGTCAACCAATCAGAGTCAATGGCGGCCATCTTGGATCACGGATCGGCATAAAAAACAAAAATGTGGTAGAGGATGTTGAGTACTTACTTTCCATGAAGTTTGATGAAATTCTTTGCAGCTGTTCTGGAGAAGAAGTCGAAAATGTGTCAACCAATCAGAGTCAATGGCGGTTATCTTGGATTACGGATCGGCATAAAAAACACAAACTTTGTAGAGGACCTTGAGTACTTACTTCCTATGAGGTTTGATGAAATTCTGTGCAGCCGATCTGGAGAAGAAGTTGAAAATGTTTCAACCAATCAGAGCCAATGGCGGCCATCTTGGATTACGGACTGGCATAAAAAACACAAACTTGGTAGAGGACCTTGAGTACTTACTTTCTATGAAGTTTGGTGAAATTCTGTGCAGCGGTTCTGGAGAAGAAGTCAAAAATGTGTCAACCAATCAGAGCCAATGGCGGCCATCTTGTATCCCGGATCGGCATAAAAAACACAAACTTGGTAGAGGACCTTGAGTACCAACTTCCTATGAAGTTTGGTGAAATTCTGTGCAGCTTTTCTGGAGAAGAAGTCGAAAATGTGTCAACCAATCAGAACCAATGGCGGCCATCTTGGATCACGGATAGGCATAAAAAACACAAACTTGGTAGAGGACCTTGAGTACTTACTTCTTATGATGTTTGGTGAAATTCTGTGCAGCGGTTCTGGAGGAGAAGTCGAAAATATGTCAACCAATCAGAGCCAATGGCGGCCATCTTGGATCACAGATCAGCATAAAAAACATAAACTTGGTAGAGGACTTTGAGTACTTACTTCCTATGAAGTTTGGTGAAATTCTGTGCTGCGGTTCTGGAGGAGAAGTCGAAAATGTGTCAACCAATCAGAGCCAATGGCGGCCATCTTGGATCACGGATCGACATAAAAAATACAAACTATGTAGAGGACTTTGAGTACTTACTTCCTATGAAGTTTGGTGAAATTCTGTGCAGCAGTTCTGGAGAAGAAGTTGAAAAAGTGTCAACCAATCAGAGCCAATGGCGGCCATCTTAGATTACGGATCGTCAAAAAAAAAATACAAACTTGGTAGAGGACCTTGAGTACTTACTTCCTATGAAGTTTGGTGAAATTCTGTACAGCAGTTCTGGAGGAGAAGTCGAAAATATGTCAACCAATCAGAGCCAATGGCGGCCATCTTGGATCACGGATCGGCATAAAAAACACAAACTATGTAGAGGACTTTGAGTACTTACTTCCTAAGAAGTTTAGTGAAATTCTGTGCAGCATTTCTGGTGGAGAAGTCGAAAATGTGTCAACCAATCAGAGCCAATCGCGGCCATCTTGGATCACGGATCGGCATAAAAAACACAAACTTTGTAGAGGACCTTGAGTACTTACTTCCTATGGAGTTTGGTGAAATTCTGTGCTGCGGTTCTGGAGAAGAAGTCGAAAATGTAGAAAAGTTAACGACGGACGACGGACGCTGCACTATGACAATAGCTCACTTGAGCTACGCTCAGGTGAGCTAAAAACAGAGGAGCTAGGCAACTTAGATGTGTCCCATAATCATGCACACTTGCGCGGCGTATAAAATACGCTAACATAATTGGATGGCGTAAACAAAGAACTTCAGACTGATAAATCCTGACCGATTCAGACATACGAAACAAATTAACTTAATACAGTTGACTGACAGTAAACAAAGATATCCTTGTATTTATAAAGTTAGAGAACACAGGCTGAACACTCTCCTTTAAAGTGCTATAGGGTAAATATCATTACTTATAAAAAGAGGATTGTTGAACCAGCAAAATTTATAAGATAGATAACTTAAATATATTAATACATAACCACCATTATATAAACTAATATGCAAGGAATACAATGATAAGCACGCAAAAAAAATTTCACACATATTGATTTTATCGAAGTCCTGGTACCGAATTGGACCTAGCAATTAAAATGGCAATGGTTACTCAATTGATGTGGTAAACCGGTTCGCCGATCACAACTTTCCCACTCAACAAAAAAAAAAAATAAGAAAAAAAAAGTTGTCAAAAGACAACATAGTTCGCCGGCGGGGCATTATCAGAGGAAAAGCATGTATTTTTAATTTTCTCCTAATTCAAGGTCAATTCCAAGGTAAAGGTCAAAAGTATACCAGATGAAAGATTTGGTCACAATGAATCTACAAGTAAAATGCCTATCTTTAATATTTCAAAAGAAAAAGACCAGGTATAAGTTTTGAAAAGTATGTCAAACTTCAAGATCAAGGTCACAAGGTCAAAGACTATGGTACCAAATGAAATTTCTTGTCACAAGGAATCTATGACTGAAGTATCAAAGCCTTAGCTCTGTTTATTTAAAAAGATGACGCTCCATTTAACGATTTTGGAAATTAGGTCTAAGTCCAAGATCAAAGACTAAGATATCAAATGCAATTTCTTGTCACAAGAAATCCATGTCTGAAGTTTCAAAGCCTTACCCCTCTGGGTTCAAATGTTGTAGCCAATGTTAAAGTTTTTAAAAAGTATGTCAAACTCCAAGGTCAAGGTCAAAGATCATGGTCCCAAATGATGCGGCCTTCCACAAGGTATTCATGTGTGAAGTTTCAAAACTCTACCCCTCTTGGTTCAAAAGATATAGGTAAGGTTAAGGTTTTAGAAAAGTAGGTTAAAGTGTAAGGTCAAAGGTCATGGTTCCAGATATTAGGGCATTCCTCAAGGTATCTATGTATGCAGTTTCAAAGCCTTATCCCTTTTTCTTAAAAAGTTATAGCTAAGTTTTAGTTTTTGAAAAGTATGTCAAACCCCAAGATCAAGGCCACAAGGTCAAAGATCATGATCCGAAATAAAAAGGGTCTTCCACAAGGTATCTATGTGTGAAGTTTCAAAGATAAAACTTTCTTGGTTAAAACGGAATAGCCGAGGTTAAAGTTTATTGAAAAAATGTCAAACTTTAAGGTCAAGGAACCAAGGTCAAAGGTCATGGTCCCAAATGAAAGCCCCTCCACAAGGTATCTAAGTTTCAAGGCTTTACCCCTCTTAGTTCAAAAGTTATAGCACAGGTTAAAGTTTTTGTCTATGCATCCAACGCCGACGTCGAGGCGGACACCGACGAGGACATTAGGGCTATGACATTAACTCCCGGACATTCGTCCTGGCTCACTACAACACACGCACATTTGAAAATAATCCTCCTTAAAGAAAACGAATAGAAAAGTTATAAAATATAAATACAGATGTTATTATGGAATAGATATATTGTATATATCAAAATCTTTAAGGGAAATCAACATTAGCAAATCTTTCCTTTACACGCTTTATTTACGAGATATTTTATTTTTATTTTGACATATCCGATGGTTTGAAGCATCAAACATGTTATTAACGCAAAGATAATAATTTCAGCCATACGAGAAAAATACAGTATTTGTTTTACATGCTCTAATTTTGAAATTATACCGAATTATAGGGTAACAACTTTAACTTTGATTTACAGCTCCTGTATCTTTTAAATTACATTTTCAACATTAACAAATGAACATTTAAACTCACCTGAATGCGAATACAGATGCTATGAATAGCGCCGCACCGATCACACTGCAGAAGGTAGCTAGCTTCCAGTCTGTAAAGTGCAGTATAGAAATAACCTACATACTGTGACTTCAATTACA
This sequence comes from Pteria penguin, assembly GCA_035048485.1. Taxonomy (NCBI): domain Eukaryota; kingdom Metazoa; phylum Mollusca; class Bivalvia; order Pterioida; family Pteriidae; genus Pteria; species Pteria penguin. Next base: position 72,166,817 of record CM068580.1, on the reverse strand, counting down.
ATAGATTAATTCTAGGATGTGGAATTCATCACTGGTCATTTAATAAAGTATCGTTACTTGTTATATTTGATTTTATTTTCAAATTTTCTTTCTGCAAAATATGATCGGTATTGCACAATGGAAACTTAATCGTTATGTCAATGATATGATGATCAACACATAGTCCTACATTATAAGGGGCAGGTTTGGTGTAGTGGTTAAGCGCTTGGCTTGCGGCACCGACGATCCGGGTTCGATTCCCGGGTTGCGCCACTTTGTTTAAGAGGTTGGTAACCTCCTGCTTCCATGTCGCGATATAACTGAAATATTGTTGAAAGCGACTTAAAACACCGATCAACCAACCAACCAACCTACATTATGATTATTATTCCTGCGTCCATTAAAAACAATCTCATTTATTGTATAACCAATTTGACTGGAATTATACATGTTGGGCGTGACTCATAAGCAGGAGACACATATTTAATCTCAGTGTCCGATTTCATCATTATTTGATGAATAAAAACCCTCCCTTATTCACCTATCTCCATATTATTGCCGTGTTGTTCCTATGAGCTGTTCGCATAATAGTTTTTTTTCTTATCAGGTTTCAGATTTCGAAATATTTGTGAGTAATGTACTTTTTTCTGATTTGCTGCTAAATTTGCACAGTTTGGCAATTACCTTCACAATTTTAAGAATATGTTGATAATTCTTATAAATTCATTACAACTGTTAAGCATAATCATTTAAATAAAATTGTGTGCGATACGCTAGTGCAATGATCTAAGTGTCAAATACATAACAATTATTTTACATCAAAGAAGAGAAAATCGAAAAACATCTTTCGCATGTCGAAATAACCAATGAGATGTCTTTCAGATATACGGTCTCAATAAACTGGAAATTCGTTCACTGCAGCTCTTAATAATATTTGTTGTCCAATTATCATCTCAAATGTACTTTGTTCATCCCAGATGTACAATTAGCATTATCAGACAAAATACAAAAAAGCCATTGCAATGATTGATTAAAGTTCTCTGTCATAACTTCAAGAAAGATTACCAGGTTTGTATAAACATTTTTCGCCGTCGAATCCACATCTGGGCTGATCTGGAGGAGGAACTCCTCGAATCCAAGCAATGTCTTGTTGTAACATAAACTCCTTATAAAACATAAAAAAGAAGATAGAGTCTTTTTGTGACAAATATTAACAAAAACAAAACCGTAGGTCGAGCAATATCTAGAATGTATGGATTGTCAATATTTCCTGATGATTTTGAAGATATCATTATCAGAAATTATTAAAAATTATTAAATATGTACATACTTACTGAAATAATGCAAATCGATGAAAATGTGTGAATGTGTAATTTTATCCTTTAATCAAGTTTGGGATGAGGTGTCTTATATTAATACTATTATCACCATAGCAATATTTCATTATGTCTCCACATACTTATGTGATGACAAAAAACAAAAATGGAAATAAACTCATTTAAAACGTCATTAGAATGGTTCGCGTAGAAGGCATGAAAACGGTTCAGTCGTGGTTTTAGCACACTACATCATGGTTAACAAGTCAAAGCACATTTGTCAATAATCACTGATATCTAAATCATATCTTACACCAACCTAACGCCATTATTCAATAATTTTGCTTTTATTTCTTCATACTTTCATTTATCACCACTAGTTATACCCGACTGATGAGAAGGTTACGATTTGGACTGAGTTTACACCTGACTTCGGGCTAAGTCAAATCTAAGTCGGACACGAAACAAAAGTCGTTTGAGTGATTTGACAGTTTGTAAATAGTTTAAGACTTAAGTTCTGTGTTAGTCGTAACTACTGGTAAAGGTAATTTAGAAAATGCAAAGGGAATGTATGTGGATCTATATTGGATATTTCGAGACAACGAAATCACATAAAAGTAATCGATATTATCAAATTTCAGAATATTTAGATTTATTTGACACCTTCTATACTAGAAGGTTACCTACTTCGACTTCTCCATATATAAATACATATGGAATTTACACGATTTGACTCTTACTACTGGGTATATGTGACGGGTGTTGCTAGCAAGCAGTAGATGCTCACTCTCCCCAGGCATCTGATCTCACTCCATCATAGGGGTTCACATATGCTCTTCAAGTAGACATATTTTGTTATTTTCCATTTGTTTTTCATTTTCATTGATTTTGTATGTCCTCTGGTTTCATGATTTTTGGACTTGTGGTTTGGATTTATCCATCATCTTTACATTATTTATTAAATATATTATGTACAAACAAATCAAACTTAATTCCGTTAAAATTTCAAATTATAATTTGTAAAAAGACATGCATATACAAACAGGAACGTGCAAAACTGTCTCATATATACAAGTATGCTTCTGTCAACCTTATCAAATGGTATTAACGGTTTTGACATATTTTACAAGGTACGGTCAAACAGTTCTCGGCCCCATGTAATTTGTTTGTTTGTTTGATTATTGTTTTACGTACCTCCAAGATTATTTCACGTATATGGTGACGGCATCTGCCTGATGCATTGCATACAAATTTAGACCTTTGCAACGGACCCACCCGAAGCAGTGAGGGATCTTTTACGTGCCACGCCTACCGTGACACGGGACCTCGGTTTTTACTGTCTCATCCGAAAGACAGAACACCGGTGTGCCCCGGGCGGGAGTCGAACCCGCGACCTCTCGATCACGAGCCGAGCACCTTATCCACTAGGCCACACCGGCTTCGGCCCCATGTAAAAAGGAATACTCCGTATTGAAAGAATGGTCATTATTTTTAATATCCTCCCTTCATCTCAATGCTTTTTTTTTTCCACCTCTGGTATAATTTCTGAATACCTTCAAAACAGAATGATTTATTCTGATTCCTTAAGTATCCATATACTGGGTCCATGACATTCTCATTGCTTCCATAATTCTTAGGTAAGATTTAAGTTTTTAAAACAGATAGGAGTCAGTTGGGGCTACATCTTGAGAATATCGGGCTGAGGAAGAACCTCGTAGCTGCATTTCGGCGCAGCCGTAATTTTAACCAAGGTTGTGTGAGCGGGTACATTATCCTGTAAGAGTAGAACTCCTCAAGTCAGCTTTCCTCTTCTCTTTCGTACCATTCTCTTTCCGAAGCCTTTTAAGCTCATTAGAATAATATGCACCATTTGACGCACGACCTTCCTCAATCATGATTATTCCCTGATTGTCCCGAAAGATAGAGGTAATTACCTTCCCAGCTAAGGAAACTTTCATGAACTTATTGGGAAGGAGTGAGCCAGGGTGAATCTATTACATATATTGTTTTTAGATTCTGGAATAAAATGGTGAACCCAAGTTACGTTTTGTGTAACAATCCGACCCACCAGGATCTTGAGGATCATTCCCATCGCGAGACAATTGATGCAAAGAAACATAATACCTGTCTCTTTTTTGATCACTACCCGGTAGATCACATTCTCGAGACTCATGTAGCCGAGACGTTAGTCATGCCTGAGATATTGAACAGCCCCATAATTTATGCCAAATTTTCGGCCTATATATCAGAGATTTTACCCTTTGTCACACATGACTAGAGTGTACACAAGAACGACGTTTTCATATATGGTAGCCAGTGATACCCTGGCTGTTCATCATCTTCAATGCTTTCCCTCCCTTTTCTAAATTCTGCTGCCCATTTTAACAATACTCTTATTATCATTTTTTCTTTTTTTGATATAAATAATGGCAAGTTAACGTTTATGACAAATTGTTTATCTTAGAAATTCAAGGTTGATATACATATTATACATACGTAAAACTGAAAGTTTACAAACTTTAATTTCTGATCAAAAACGTAATATGTGTAAGATACCACGAAGGAGAACACCGGGTTTAATCAAAAGTTCCAAAAGAAAGGAAAAATGACATCTGACTCGGTTGTATGAGAAGATCCTCTACAGACATACAAATATTGAAAGAATAAGCACACAAAAGATATCACAAAACCATCATCACTCATATGGTAGGCTTAACAGATGTACGGGCCCACATTTCATCTCACCCGAAAGGCGGTACAACCAAAGAAAACACATTAGGCTTGAAAAATATCTTTGTTTCCTGTAACCCGACCGACCCCTCAAAAATGACGCCGATTCTGATTTTTTTTCCCACCATTTACAAGCTCCGCCATTTCCGGAATCGAAATTCCGGAATCTGTTTTCTGAAACTTCACATTATTGTTATTTCCGGTGTTTTTAAAACAAATATGGCGACACCCCCCCCCCCCCCCCCCCCAATGGCATCAAGCCTCGTCGTACATAAATTATGTTGAACAATACATTATGTATGTCCATATGAATGTCAAGACATTTTCCAAAAAAGAAAGAAAAGCCAACCTACCGACCCTACCTTTTTAGGTCATGTTACAGGAAACAAGCATTGGGGAGGGGGCTTACAGATGTATAAATAATACCCCACATAGAAAACAAAACCCAACATGCTACTCAAGTATAGAGGTCATAACAATATAAATACCAATTTGATTAAAACCAAATATTTATTCCGCGTCTCTATTTGTCCAATTGCGGATATAGATCCGGCGAAACTCCGTAAGGGGTCATCTTCTGGTGACCTCTAATTTTCTGCCAATCAGTGAATTGGCTACAAATTCCTAGGAATGAAATTAACATCCACAGCGTGCGTGACCCACAACGTAGATTTTGATCAGTGCTTGTTACATATTACGTCACTATATCACGTGCTTAGCCGAGTCATGGATGGATATGGAAAATAACGGTTTCGGTGACTGAAACGTCATCAGAGTTCACCAGAACAATCCCTTACGGGATTTCGCCAGATCTTTATCCGCAATGAGACAAATTAAGAAGCGGAATGATCTGGATTTAATCAGTTTGTATAAATACGAGTAGTGTTTTGGAATTAATATAAATATAAAAACAAGATGTATTTCTGAAACACGAATGCCCCCGGCGGCAACAAAATCGAAATAAGGCAAATTTTGACCTATAGGTCAAAGGTCATAATCAAGGTCACCAGGTCACCAGATCACTGACCTAAGTATAATTTGATAGGGATTTATTAGTGGAGTATGTGTGCCAAATATGAAGTCTTTATCTCTCATGGTTCAAAAGTTATGGCAAAAGTTACGATTGACAACAGACAAACGAACAGACACAAATAAAAAAAATGCTCCCGATATGTCGACCCGGGGCATAAATACATTCAGTGACATTACCAAGAGCCAATTATGACCAGCCCGTTTAAAACTGGGATAAAGTGCTTGACCTTCAGGAGTTTGGACGAACATTCAGAGGAGATGAAATTTAGGACATTATGTCCTCTGAATAGCTCGAACTAACTTCGTAAAAGAATCCCAGTCGCTCTGGTATTCACAGTACAATACTGAAGGAATAGGCTGCCTACAAACTGAAGTGAGTTTTCGAAAGAATAAACGCATCCTGCTTGTATACTACACCCGTCGCAAAAGTATGTAGAAACCTGACAAATTCAGTAAATATATGTTGTCGAATCCTGTATTGTCAAAAAATAATAATAAAATAATAAATAATAAAGAGGTTTATATGATCGTATCCTAAAGGGTCGGTTAACATTTCGAAACGAGGAACATTACAGTGCATGTGATTTGCGTATGAAAAAATAACCCTTTATTTCGGACATTAAACTTGACATTCTACAAGGTTCTGCAATTTTCCATTGAAAATACATAATGCAACAATGAATTTTTCAGTATGTGTATCGCAATGTATCTCTAAGATATATATTTTTCAAAATATGATACATGTTTAATTTTTTTTTTTCATGTAATTTGCAAATGACGATAATCACACAAACGAAACAATACAAACTCCATTCTGCTTGCTATAGCAAACAGACTTCAGCTTTGTCCTATTCTTCATACGTGTTCACATGACTTACTTTGCTTTGTGGATAGAAATTTGTCAAAAACTTGGAAGTATCTCTTTTTTGTGAAACATGGTTCAGCGCCTTGGATTGAAATTGAACCTGGCTAATTTGATTGTGAAATATTTACACCTTTTTTCACCTTAGTTAGTTCTTCATAATCGACTCGTTATAAATCTAGCGTTTCTCATCCTTTTTTTCACTAGTAATCACTTTTTCATCCTAACAACTTTACTTTCGTTTCCTGTCTGTATTGGTTCCATGTTATTTTTCAACATTATAAACGAATAAGCTTTATTTAAACACATTCTTTGAGGTAGAAATCTGGACTGGTAAATATTTAAATTTGTTTGACCAGAAACTCATAAATAAACACGATTACTGAAAGTTAATAGATTGATACCGCCAGCTGGACAGAACAACCTGGACCGGAATGCAATTGTAGATTCCCTATCCCTTTATCACTATACGAATATCTAAGCTTTTCCCTTTAATCTAATCTTTTGATAGCATCTGATTCAATGCTTGAATCTGGCTCGTTGACATGCAATAAAAAGAAAACTAAGATATTGCACAGCGGAACCTGAGGCAGTTAGATACGCCACTCAACATCAATATCAGAGTAAACCATTTTGGAAAACGAGATAACGATAGAAGTTGATTTTATCATTATCATGATTGTATGCTCTACTATTGCTTTTGTTCTTTTTCGATATTATTGTTAGATATATAAATAATGTCTTGTAATAGTTTTCAGATGACTGCTTTATCATAGCATTATCCTGTCTGCTTATTTCAATGTGTGGACATCAATGCTTCCTTATAAAATTCTTTCATTTTGGTCCGTAAACCGGGACAAACAATAAAAAATATACAAAGTATTTACATTTTGCATATGGGTTTGTTGTATGTACTATGTAGTCGGCCATTGGGACTACTTCCAGTTGTTTTGTAAACACACATGGCCATGATTAGCATGCCTGCCATGTTTGCACGAAAACAGGCAATCATACCCGTTGCCTGTTTTTTTTTTTTTTTTTTTTTTTGTCTATATTTGTTTCTCTTTGAGTGGGTGATCTAGTATGACTTGGCCTATTCATGGCGGAGTCTACACATGTGCACTGGTTAAATGTCACTTCGAGCTTCTTCCTCTGATTCGTTTCCAATGTTCTTACTTTTAAACGATGTAAAATTCGCTACAGTTACTGAATTGCCTTTACAACTGTATAATAATCATCATAAAGGGTATTACTTTTCATAATGAACTTCTTATATCCTAAATTACAAAAATAATCCTATGATTTTTTTTTTCGCTTTTTCGTCTCATTTCGCATTGTACTCCGAAGAGGAAAGCCGAAGAACTTAAACGATTTGGTACACATCACTGCGCCGTGGGGCCTCCGAGTCTTTTGTTTTTGTAAAAAATGGAGATGGTGTTCCGATTGAACTTGCAGGTTGTCTTAAACACAAGGTAAATGTCTGAATTGTTATGTTATCATTCAAGTATTTAGTGTTGACCGCATTTCTTTATAAAAATGTATGATGAATGTCGGCAGACTAACCGATAATGATTAAAGCTTTTTCCATAGCTCAGTGACACATGTTTGTCAAGATGGTTATCAGATACCTACTCATTCATCATCATCAATATAATGACGTCATCAGCTTGTTTTACACATAACCGATTTTAGTTTACACGGTGTTTATCATCTTAAATAAGCATTGCATGTGGTGTGTACTTTTCGAATTCAAAATCTGTTCCTAAAATATTCGAGTTCATGATTAAAATCTATAATTAGATTTTGCGCTCAATATCGAACGTCAACTTATTCAACACAGCTACTTCTTTTTGTTTTGTCTGTTACGACCAAAGCCGGTGTGGCATAGTGGATAAGGTGCTCGACGCGTGATCGAGAGGTCCCGGGTTCGACTCCCACCCTGGAAATACGGTTTTCTGTCTTTTGAATGAGACAGTGAAAAGTAAAAACCGATGTCCCGTGTCACGGTAGACGTGGCACGTAAAAGATCCCTCACTGCTTCGGGTGTCTAAATTTATATGCAACACATCTGGCAGATGCCGTCACCACATATGCGAATTAATTGTGGAGTGACGTAAAACAATAATCAATCAATCAATCTGCTGCGACAAAATATTTTTGCGACGTCTGTGTGTCTAACGATTCATCTTTTATCTAGCTGGTCCATCAGCTCTTTGTCATACTGCCAAGTCAAATTTCTATTCTTCTCTTGCAAGTGAAACAACAACACTAAATTTAGCCGGTAATGCTTTGAATACGGGCAGTTAACGTTTAGAGAACTGTTTAGTGGAGGTTCAGAAGATAATGGCCATTTTGTTATATAGATTTAATGCAAAAGAATATTGTGAATGGCTTATTGTAAATTCTACACACAGACAACGTTTTAGGTAAACGTTGAGACTGATGTGGGATTATATGATTTAAAGACACCTATATTTTGCAATATAGTGAGAGTACCTACAAAGCAGTCTCGACACCACAAAGTTTGCCTTACTACTAATGCAGTACATGTTTATATGGATCATGGATTTAAAAGGGCTAGAGAAATTAGATCAAGAACCGTTTCGACTAATGCTTTCCATTTTACCGTTAAAAGGTTCCGGTAAACGTCCGAGCCATATCATTTATAACTTATATTAGGACTTACAGGTATTCCGAGCCCATTGGATTTCAGTCTATATCCACCGACTGGTTTTAAGGCTGGCTCTGTTCCCTCAGAAGTTTTCAGACTCAGTAAGCTGTAGTTACCTTCAGCATCTCCTTGGGGGTCAATGTAGACATCGAAACCTTGAATACCTAGCACAACAGTTTATATTATTTGTCGTTAGCTGTTGGTTTGATAATAAATTACAGTATAACCTATAATGAAGCAGTATTATAGACTATGACTATATAGGTTATGTAGTAGTAATAACTTACTTGTATGACTTCTATTCTGTATCCATTCTACGACAGTCGAACCATTATCAAATGATTCACCATTTTTAATAATATGTGTTACAGCTTTCGCGTAAACCATTATAGCATCGTACAGGTATGCAGCGTATATTGGTACTTGTTGCTGAAGTAAACAAGAACAGAAAATATTTAACTGCAGTTTGGGATACAAAGCTAATTTGTTCTCAATTTCTTTAAGTAGAATGTGAATATCATAATTTACGGAAAACACGACTGTGTTCTAGATGTTTATATTATGATTTACGGGTAACATCATTGTGTCCATGATCTTCATATTATGATTCACGGATAACACTACTGTGTCCATGTTGTTTCTATTATAATTTACGGATAACAGCACTGTGTTCACGATGTTTATTTTATGATTCACAGATAACACCACTGTGTCCACGATGTTTATATTATAAATCACGGATGACACCACTGTGTTCACCATGTTTATATTATGATTCACAGATAACACCACTGTGTCCACGATGTTTATCTTATGATTAACAGATAACACCACTGTGTCCACGATGTTTATTGTATGATTCACAGATAACACCACTGTGTTCACGATGTTTATTTTATGATTCACAGATAACACCACTGTGTCCACGATGTTTATATTATAAATCACGGATGACACCACTGTGTTCACCATGTTTATATTATGATTCACAGGTAACACCACTGTGTCCACGATGTTTATCTTATGATTAACAGATAACACCACTGTGTCCACGATGTTTATTGTATGATTCACAGATAACACCACTGTGTTCACGATGTTTATTTTATGATTCACAGATAACACCACTGTGTTCATGATGTTTATTCTATGATTCACAGATAACATCACTGTGTTCATGATGTTTATTCTATGATTCACAGATAACAACACTGTGTCCATGATGTTTATTTTATGATTCACAGATAACACCACTGTGCCCATGATGCTTATTCTATGATTCACAGATAACACCAGTGTCCATGATGTTTCTTATATGATTCACAGATAACATCACTGTGTCCACGATGTTTATTTTATGATTCACAATAACACCACGGTGTCCATGATGTTTATATTATAATTCACGATAACACCACTGTGTCCATGATGTTTATATTATAATTTAAGTTAACTCCACTGTATCCACGATGTTTATTATACGATTCACAGATAACACCACTGTGTCCACGATGTTTATTTCATGATTCACAGATAACACCACTGTGTCCACGATGCTTATTTTATGATTCACAGAAAACACCACTGTGTTCACGATGTTTATTTTATGATTCACAGATAACAACACTGTGTCCATGATGTTTATTCTATGATTCACAGATAACACCACTGTGTTCATGATGTTTATTCTATGATTCACAGATAACACCACTGTGTTCATGATGTTTATTCTATCATTCACAGATAACATCACTGTGTTCACGATGTTTATCTTATGATTCACAGATAACCACACTGTGTCCACGATGTTTATTTTATGATTCACAGATAACACCACTGTGTTCACAATGTTTTTATTATGATTCACGAATAACACCACCGTGTTCTTGATGTTTATATTATAATTCACGGATAACCCCACTGTATTCACGATGCTTATATTATAAATTACGGATAACACCACTGTGTTCACGATGTTTATATTATGATTCACAGATAACACCACTGTGTCCATGATGTTTAAATTATAATTCATGATAACAACACTATGTCCACGATGTTTATATTATGATTCACATATAACACCACTGTGTTCACGATGTTTATATTATGATTCACAGATAACACCAATGTGTTCACGATGTTTATATTATAATTCACTGATAACACCACTGTATTCACGATGTTTATATTATAAAACACGTATAGCACCACTGTGTTCACGATGATTACCTTATGATTCACAGATAACACCAATGTGTCCATGATGTTTATATTATGATTCATGAAAGCAACACTGTGTCCATGATGTTTATATCATGATTCACAGATAACACCACTGTGTTCACGATGTTTATATTATAAATCACGGATGACACCACTGTGTTCACGATGTTTATATTATGATTCACAGATAACACTACTGTGTTCACGATGTTTATATAATAAATCACGGATAATACCACTGTGTTCACGATGTGTATTTTATGATTCACAGATAACACCACTGTGTCCACGATGTTTAGTTTATGATATACAGATATCACCACTGTGTCCATGGTGTTTATATTATGATTCACAGATAACACCACTGTGTCCATGATCTTTATTCTATGATTCACAGATAACAACACTGTGTCCATGATGTTTACTCTATGATTCACAGGTAACATCACTGTGTCCAAGATGTTTATTTTATGATTTACAGATAACACCACTGTGTTCACGATGTTTATTTTATGATTCACAGATAACACCACTGTGTTCAAGATGTTTTTGTTGTGATTCACGGGTAACACCACCGTGTCCATGATGTTTATATTATTATAACGGATAACACCACTGTGATCACCATGTTTATATTATAAATGACGGATAACACCACGGTGTTCAGGATGTTTATATTATGATTCACAGATAACACCACTGTGTCCATGATGTTTATATTATAATTCATGATATCACCACTGTGTCCACGATGTTTATATTATAATTCATGATATCACCACTGTGTCCACGATGTTTATTTTATGATTCACAGATAACACCACTGTGTCCACGATGTTTGTTTTATGATTCACAAATAACACCACTGTGTTCACGATGTTTATATTATGACTCTCACATAATACCACTGTGTCCATGATGTTTATATTATGACTCTCAGATAACACCACTGTGTCCATGATGTTAATTCTATAATTCACAGATAACACCACTGTGTCCACGATGTTTATTTTATGATTCACAGATAACATCACCGTGTCTATGATGTTTATTTTATGATTTACAGATAACACCACTGTGTTCATGATGTTTATATTATAATTCACAATAACTCCACTGTGTCCATGATGTTTATATTATAATTCACAATAACACCACTGTGTCCATGATGTTTATATTATAATTCAAGATAACACCATTGTGTCAACGATGTAATTAAACGATTCACAGATAACGCCACTGTGTCCACGATGTTAGTATACGATTCACAGATAACACCACTGTTTCCACGTTGCTTATTTTATGATTCACAGATAACAACGCTGTATCCACGATGTTTATTTTATGATTCACAGATAACACCACTGTGTTCACGATGTTTATATTATGATTCACAGATAACACCACTGTGTCCATGATGTTAATTCTATGATTCACATATAACACCACTGTGTCCACGATGTTTATTTTATGATTCACAGATAACATCACTGTGTCCACGATGTTTATTTTATGATTTACAGATAACATCACTGTGTTCATGATGTTTATATTATAATTCACAATAACACCACTGTGTCCATGATGTTTATATTATAATTCACAATAACACCACTGTGTCCATGATGTTTATATTATAATTCAAGATAACACCACTGTGTCCATGATGTTTATATTATAATTCAAGATAACACCACTGTGTCCATGATGTTTATATTATAATTCACGATAACACCACTGTGTCCATGATGTTTATATTATGATTCACAATAACACCACTGTGTCCATGATGTTTATATTATAATTCACGAGAACACCACTGTGTCCACGATGTAATTATACGATTCACAGGTAACACCACTGTGTCCACAATGTTATTATACGATTCACAGATAACACCACTGTTTCCACGATGTTTATTTTATGATTCACAGATAACACCACTGTATTCACGATGTTTATATTATGATTCACATATAACACCAGTGTGTCCACGATGTTTATTCTATGATTCACGGGTAACACCGCTGTGTCCATGATATTATGATTACTTACAAGATATGACTGAAGTATTGTGTGGACTGACGTAAAACCCAAATCAACCATCATCTTATCCAAGATATCGTTAATTACTTCACGTTCATTATATTTCTGATTGTGTATTGCACATTATTGTAACACTTACCGTGACATTCCTCCTAGGTGGAGGGCGAGGTAGATTGATGGGCTCCTCTGTGTTTAACTTTCGTACATCATGCAGGAAAGCGGGCCATTGTGAACTGTTCGGAGAGCGTGGTGAAATAACAAGAACTTGACGAAATGCTTCCACGTGCTGCGGTTTTAACTCGTTTTCAAAAGGAGCTACACAATAATAAAAAAAAAAACATTAATACATGTATGAGAAATACATTTCACATACAAATGCAGTAAAAGAAAGGTAAAAAAGACTTTTACTTAGCTGCATGACAAAAAAAAAAAAAGAAAATGCATATAAAATGACATCACAAAAATATTCTATAATGGTGCAGTGGTGATACCGATTTAGGACGGTCTATTTAAGTGAGGTGAGAACATTTTAACCAATATTGATTCTGTGCACCAAAAGCACGTTTCTACAATTTAAGACTCTCCAGTTATGCTCACAACATATTCAATTCATTCATCATTACATTTTTTTTAAACTAAGGAACTCCTTCGAACAAAGTAAGATTTAGAAAACAGTCACTGCAAACATTTATGCAAAGAGTAGGTGGAATATTAAAATGTATAAATGCAGTACTTGACTCAAAAATATAATGATGATGATGATGATGATGATGATGATGATGATGATGATGATGAATACAGCAGAGAATCTATAGAGCGATTCCTTAACAACATGGTCATTTGTTATTTTCTTAGAAAATGTCTTACTAAATGTATTTATTAATACATGCACAGAAGTAACAATTAAATTTCGAGTCGAATTTTGATTATTTTAACGTTACAAATATTCAGTTCTGTGAAAATCTTTTTCCATTAACCAAATATTCTCATCTTAACTTTGATTAGTATATGTGTCGAACGCTTTCTTTACTGTTTATCACATTTTTATATACTTCCATTTGAGGAATCATTGAATATCGGTTCATTCCCATCGGTTTGTATTTTGTTATTGACAACTTTTTGCTGCTATGTAATTGTGAACTTACTTTTCAAAAAGTATGTCTGGCTGCTGGCGGAATATTGCCTATCATCAACAGTTATCACGCTGTATTCTTCTCTCTTTATGTCCTCGTGTTGGTCTATGGCCCTCACAAAATCAATTAAGGCATGGTTATCGCCCAGGAACACATATACTGACGTAAGAAAAAGAAATAAGAAACTACCGCCATACTATTAATTGTTTCGTTTCGACATGATTTATCAAGATATTTGCCTTAAGGAAAACAAATAAATGAGATTGAGTAATTAATAACCAGTTAAAGTTTCAATAATACTAGTAGTGAATGAGGAGTGATTTTACCATTAACAGCTACATTAATGGCCCGTGTTCACATAGATGGGGTTTTAACCGAGACTGGATAACTAAGTAGTAGATTTCGGAAATGTTTTACGTATCTTATTTCATTGCTTCTGATTGCTATTATTTGATGAATAAGACTTTATTATCTACCTAAGAGGGATGTGGGTGACAGAATCATATGTCATATTCTGCCATATCACTTACCATGAAGAGAATAGGGCAGATCTGATATTTGATACTCCATTAGAAGCTTGCGCGATTTAATCAAAGGTTAAATACAGACAGTATAAGGTGTTATCAGGAGTATTATAAATTACGGTAATGATGAAAAGGAAATTATTAATCATGGAAAGATCAGGTTGTATTATGTAAAACAGGTCTGTAACAAGAACTATCGCTGATATGCTTTAGGAGGAGGAAGCTCTCATGAATGAATTTAGGAGAGTGGATTCCGTATCATTAGAAATTATATTCACAACAGAAAGTTGTTTCCCTGGAAAACCCAAATTAGGGAATGTAGTTCCTTCTATTGGTCTTGAGAAATTTCTTGGAAAATCAACAGCTTATGGAACTGAGATCAGTTTTTCGTAACCTTAACCACTGGTTAAGCTAAACAGTGGTTACATTTCATTTGACTATTTCTTTGAATTGAGAAGTCATAAAATCATAGTCTGTGTACTGATTTGTAGCATATGAATTCCGCATTGTAATACATATTCGATATCTATACAGAAACCTTACAAATTGAATTAATTATTTCTCAATCACTGGTCAGCTTCACCACGAGTTTAAGTTTCGAAAAACTGGCCCCTAATTTACAAATCAAAGACGTATAAAATATTCGTCTTGGTCATATCCCCACATCATTGTCATCAAAGTGCTTACTTCTGGCTCGTTTATATGTCCTTGCTAACAATGTCTGCATAGTTGCGTCTGTTGGATTAAATATGCGTCGATGATATGGTTCTTTGAAGCGTTGCGTCTGAGTAATATGGATGTCGGGTATATCCTTCACTAAGTGACGCAAACTCTCGGCTGTCTGATTGGATTTCCGAGAGGTCCCTACTATTAACGTAATTATCTTCCACTTGTAATATTCCAGTAATGCTATAATGGACTTGGAAACCTTTGCCGTCGATGGTTGTGTTCTAACAAATGTTTTTCGTAAACGATCTTCAAATTCACCTTGTTTCGACAAACTGGTGTCGTGACATCTCTATAAAATTATTAAAAGCTGATTAAAGGTAAAACCAAAGAGATATGTGAAAGCACAAGGGAAAGACAATCAGGTATTGTATATGTAAAATACCAGTGTCTAAAGGGAAAATGATCAAATACAGAAATTATTTCTTAGTTTTGTACGTGTCTTTTGGTACAAGACCATGAGCCAAAGTATTACAAAGATATATTTATTTACAAAAAAAACAAAACCAAAAAAAAAAAAAAACAACAACACACACACACAGTTCACACACACACACACACACAACAAAACAAACAAACAAACCCCCACAAAAAACAACCTGCCCCCTCCCCCCCCCCCCCCAAATAAAAGCAGAAAAAAGCCCCATTGAATGAAAACTAGTTAATAAATATCAAATGTGCGTCAGACAGGACACATGCATTCAACATGTAATGCACTTACAATGTATAAATTGCTAAAGTCTAAATTTACCGTTATGTATAAATCGATGGTAACATAGAATACAATAATTTGCGTGCATGACAAGATAGGAGCTATCTCTCTTAAGCTCAATCACTAGATTGATACTGACACTACAGCTGTATCACGTGATCCCTGTTATAGCAGTTGGAAAATAAATTAATCAAGTCTTACAATTTCACCAATCAACGTCCATGAAAGAGGACGTTAATCAAACATCACCTTGAGGTTTTGTAGATGGATTTCTTGGTGACTCTGACGTGTGACCTGTAGTGCTTTAGATTATATAAGGCCCCATGCGACATTTATAAATCACTTATTTTATTCAGCAATGTAAAGACCTTTGTTTTTCATGTCCATTATTTGTGCATTCATGCCGGGTGTAGTTAGCAAAACAGGCGATGCTTTTACTTCTTCCCCCTGGCCTCACTTCTACTTTTCAGGACTCCATGGAAATCAATCGTAGTACACAGTATATACGCTTAACATTTTTTTTCATTTTCCTGCTTACTTTACCTATGTATCTTTAGTCATGTTCAATCAGATGGTTTATCTCCTCGCGGAAAAAAATCTTAGAGAAAGTAGTGTTCCATTTCTAAGTTAAAAACAAATATCACAGAATGTCGGACACTATATTATCTTGGGGAAAATGCGAATGACAGATAAAATCACGATTACTTCAAGATAACGAACTTTCAAGACATTTGCAATTTCAGTTAACAAAAATAAATGGGAAGAGTAGGCTTAATCCTAATATCCTGAAAACTATAGTATAACTCGACTTGGTAACCATTTTTTCGTAAGCTGTAATGCTTCATATAATTTGCCATACGTATTTGTAAGCTTAATTTCGTCTTAATGTTGAAGTATACCGAGTATGCTCAGTATTTAATTTTAACGTAACGTAAATTCATGTTAACTTTTTCTATTCTTACTTTCTTTACTTTGAAATTTTGAATTTTGATTGTATTTTGATGTTAAAATGTGGATTATTATTTAAACCAAAATAGGATGATTTCATACATAATCTGTAGCTTTCTAGATTTCCCTACAACGTAAAAGCTAGCACATTAGTCTTTGTATTTGATCTTTTGATTTTTTTTTTTTTGATTTTTTTTTTCTTTTTTTTTTTTGTGCAATATTAAACACAATTTGGTTTTCACCAATTTACGAATGTAATTTTGAAATTCGTTTGACAAACGATCTCCAATTCGTTGTATTGTGTTTTGTTCCTTGATGTGCGATCTCTTTTATTTAAAGTAATTTAAAGCAGGATTGCCCAAATACGAGTGCAAGCTGTATACACAGTGTGGGTGTATTTGTTAACGTCCATCACGTAAGTGTATCGACCTCTTCTTCCATTCTCATTCAAATCATTCATGAACAATTCTGCGCACTTATAGGAGATTTATTGGAACCCTTCAGTAAATTGTGGATGATTTAAGGGGATTATTGACAAAACGAATGTATTATCTGTCCTCACTGCAAACTAAATATATAATCCCAAATCACCACAAGGAAACTGGAGACGGAATCATGACGTCATTATTGTTCACACAATAACAACTCAGTGGGTAGACACCTTGATATCTGTTCACCAGCACTGCTGATGAAGGTAACAAACCTGAGTTACGTGCATTACCTTATGAAAATTTAACCTATCAAACACAATATTGTCATGCATTTGTAACCTAACACGATAGAAAGTATCCCAAAACTACGGTGTCAAACGCAAGCCATAGAAAATGTATTTATAAACAAGGCATGCTTTATTCTAATTGGATGGTCCTCCGCTCAAGAAGATCATGAAAATGGTATTCCATAATTTTACAGAAACAGCATTAAACAAATATAACATTATATTTTCATATCAACCCTTATATTCATGCGAGGAGAGCATCTTCACTGCATTTTCCAATGTTTTAGATACGGGCCGGGGGGGGGGGGGGTGCCTCCTTTTTTCGCCACATATTTACAAGTACAATTCCAGATTTGGCACCTAAAATGACTGAGTAGTTTGGCTAATAGACATGTGCCCCCCCCCCCCTTTTCGGAAATTCTGGATACGCCACTGATCATATTGAAAGAAAATATATTCTGTGATCATTTTTCTATTCTTAGCTTTGCCTAGACCTTAATATCTACAATAAGTAACATGATTATCGTGTACGTAGTTGGCATGTTAATTTCATATACTGCTTTGTACGGAAAATATCAATGTGTCATTTTTTGTCTACTTTTCCTTTATTCTATAGTTATGAAATTTTGACATCGATATTTTTTTTTCTTCTTTCTCCTCCCGGTATGGAGTGGACTCAAACCATGTGAAATACTCCAGCGTGGCATAACTTGGATTTAAAAAGAATAAGAACCAGAGGTAAGAAAAGGTGTAAAATTCATTCTATATATTTAATACCCCATTAATTTCATGTAATATACTACTGAAATCTATAAACTACTTATATGCCATTTAAATTGCTAAAACAGTGTAAAACCAGTAAGAAAATTTGGGCTGACGTACCTCTGACCAAAAAATATGGATATGGGTTCCCCCTGACCCAGCCTAACCCGGCTGGTCTGAGGGCATAAGCCCAATTACACTGCTGAAATTCAGAAAATAACAAATCATTAAGATGAAATGCCAAAAGTAAATATATCAAATTCACCCTTCTCGGTTTCCATGGACTACATATATGAAATATCACAGTCATATCATCTGCCATTCAAAAGTTATGGCCAAGGTTAAATTTCTTAAACAAATAGGTCACAAGTTCAAAATACTTTATGCCAACTGAAAGATTTTGTCAAGAGGAATGCACATCTAAAATATGAAAACCCTATCATCTGCCATGCTTAAGTATTGGCCTATGTTAAATTTCTTTAAAAGTAGGTCAAACTTCAAGGTCAAGGTCAATGAGGTAGATATGGCAACTAAAAGTTCTTTTTCAGAGGAATGCACACGTAAAACATCAAATTCTAAAGTTATGGCGAAGGTTAAATTTCTGTAAAAGTAGGTCAAGCTCCTAGGTCAAGGTCACGAAGTCGATATGTCAACTGAAAGTACTTGTCATGTGGAATTTACACGTAAAACTTCCAAGCCATATCGACTGCCATTCAAAAGTTAACGTTAAATTTCTTTTAAAGTAGGTCAAACTCCAAGGTCAACGTCACGAGGTCGATAAGCCAACTGAAAGTTCTTGTCAAGAAGAATTCACACGTACAATATCAAAGCCCTATCACCTGCCATTCTAAAGTTATGTCCAATGTTAAATTTCATTAAAAGTGCCGCAAACTCTAAGGTTAAAGTCATGACATAAAAAATTTTGATGTCAACTGATTATTCTTGTCATGTTGAATTCACAAGTAAAAACATCAAAGCCATATCATCTGCCATTCAAAAGTTTTCGCCAAGGTTAAATTTCTTTTAAAGTAGGTCAAACTCCAAGGTCAAGGTCACGAGGTCGATTTTGAAACTTATGTGCACATCTACTCAAGTTAGGCAACTATCTTGTGAAGTTTTATGAAGTTTAGATAAGTTCTTTTCGAGAAAACGTGCGGACAAGATTAGTAGAGAAATAATAATAATAATAATAATAATTATTATTATTATTATTATTATTATTATTATTATTATTATTATTATTATTATTATACATAATTATAAGAGAGAAGAAGAAGAAGAAGAAGAAACGCAGTAAAAACAATACATCTCCACAAACTTTGTTTGGGAGACTAAATGACTAGATATTACTATATATTTAAGTGTGGAAATATTTGTTTTGGTAAGAGCTGTGGCTTGAGCGGTTCTGTTAGTCTTAAAGTTTCGACCATTTTCACGCCTACGTCTTAGCCTTAGATTGTTTGTGAAAGGCCCTCTAATCTTTACGTTGGATGTCAGTCTAAAAGTCTGTAGTAATTCTCTTTGTGAATAGTATGCCTTGGCTTTCGTGGAAATAAAACTGTAGAAGACAGCTTGAGCCGATCTGCTGGATCTGTTTCATAAAATCCATAAAATCTGCGACTGAATTTCGCCTCTCTCTTGGATAAGAATGTCAGAAAAGAGGAAAAATCCTTCTTTCCCTTACATACTTGAAATAATTTCAGCTGTTTGAAAATTTATCATAAGGAAAATAGAATTTTCAAACTTTTCTACTCTACGAAGCTATGGAAATGGATTAGTTCTAATTTCACATAAGAAGTCGGTTGTTCCTTTGCCGTATAGATATGAAAACGTCGCCATTCCGCACTGCAAAATCGATTGAAGTCTTTGGGCATCCAGAAGGGTTATATCGTCGGACAAACATATTATTTATTTATATTACTCTGTACAGGTGTATAAATGCTGTTAATCATAGAAAACACTCAATACTTTGTCCGAAACTAACTATATTTACAAACCAGTACACAGCAAATTGAAATGCAGGTCCAGACCACTTTTGATTTAAGCGAGGAGTTGGAATCGTTTTAAATCTAGAAAGAAACACTTCTCTGAACGTGTACACTATTTGACTCTGGCTTAACTTTCGTAATAGATTGGTAGAGCTGGTGGTGGATAGACAAACACTGCTTACACGTAATTATTGGTAGAGTGGGTGGTGGATAAAAACACACTGCTTACACGTAATTATTGGTAGAACGGGTGGTGGATAGACAAACACTGCTTACACGTAATTATTGGTAGAGTGGGTGGTGGATAAAAACACACTGCTTACACGTAATTATTGGTAGAACGGGTGGTGGATAGACAAACACTGCTTACACGTAATTATTGGAAGAGTGGGTGGTGGATAAAAACACACTGCTTACACGTAATTATTGGTAGAACGGGTGGTGGATAGACACACACTGCTTACGCGTAATAGATAGATAGAATGGGTGGTGGACAGACATGCACTACTTACACGTAATAGAGTGGTAAAGTGGGTGGTGGACAGACATACACTGCTTACACGTAATAGAGTGGTAGAGAGGGTGGTGGATAGATACACACTGCTTACACGTAATAGAGTGGTAGTGGGTGGTGGATAGACACACACTGCTTACACGTAATAGATTGGTAGAGCGGGTGGTGGATAGACATACACTGCTTACACGTAATAGATTCGTAGAGCGGGTGGTGGATAGACAGACACTATTTACGCGTAATAGTCTGGTAGAGAGGACTGTGGATAGACAGATACTGCTTACACGTAATAGATTGTTTGTGCGGGTGGTGAATTGACAAACACTGCTTACACGTAATAGTCTGGTAGAGATGAAGGTGGATAGACAGAGACTGCTTACACGTAATAGTCTGGTAGAGATGAAGGTGGATAGACAGAGACTGCTTACACGTAATAGTCTGGTAGAGCGGGTGGTGGATAGGCAGAAACTGCTTACACGTAATAGATTGTTTGTGCGCGTGGTGAATTGACAGACACTGCTTACACGTAATAGTGTAGTAAAGCGCGCGATGGATAGACAGAGACTGCTTACACGTAATAATCCAGTAGAGCGGGTGGTGGATAGAGAGAGACTGCTTACACGTCACAGTCTGGTTCAGTGGGTGGTGGATAGACAGACACTGCTTACACGTAATAGTCTAGTAAAGCGCGCGATGGATAGACAGACACTGCTCACACGTAATAATCTAGTAGAGCGGGTGGTGGATAAAGAGAGACTGCTTACAAGTAATAGAGTGGTAGAGCGGATGGTAGATGGTCAATGCTTACACGTAATAGATTAATAGAGCGGGTGGTGGACAGACAGACACTGCTTACACCAATAGGAGTACCATAGCCTTTTTTTAACAAAAATTGCGTATGGAAATGGACGAGTTGGTACGTTTGTTCTTAAAGGTAATGGATAGACATACACTACTTACACGTGATAGATGGGTAGAGAGGATGGTAGATAGACATACACTACTTACACGTGATAGATGGGTAGAGGGGATGGTAGATAGACATACACTACTTACACGTTATAGATGGGTAGAGGGGATGGTAGATAGACATACACTACTTACACGTTATAGATGGGTAGAGGGGATGGTAGATAGACATACACTACTTACACGTAATAAATGGGTAGAGGGGATGGTAGATAGACATACACTACTTACACGTAATAGATGGGTAGAGGGGATGATAGATAGACATACACTACTTAAACGTGATAGATGGGTAGAGGGGATGGTAGATAGACATACACTACTTACACGTGATAGATGGGTACAGCGGATGGTAGATAGACATACACTACTTACACGTTATAGATGGGTAGAGGGGATGGTAGATAGACATACACTACTTACACGTTACAGATGGGTAGAGGGAATGGTAGATATACATACACTACTTACACGTAATAGATGGGTAGAGGGGATATAGATATACATACACTACTTACACGTTATAGATGGGTAGAGGGGATGGTAGATAGACATACACTACTTACACGTTATAGATGGGTAGAGGGGATGGTAGATAGACATACACTACTTACACGTTATAGATGGGTAGAGGGGATGGTAGATAGACATACACTACTTACACGTTATAGATGGGTAGAAGGGATGATAGATAGACATACACTACTTACACGTTATAGATGGGTAGAGGGGATGGTAGATAGACATACACTACTTACACGTATTTAGTTCTTATTCTTTATAATTAGGTATCAAGAGGCATGTATAGAGGATTTTTGATAATCCTGATTTACTTTATTCATTTTATTATCATATCATTTGTTCGTTATTTGGGTCAAGTGAAGTAAACTTCATCTTACTGCAGCATCAGCCGTCTGGAACTGTAATCATTGGGCTACACAAATGCAATGGACATTTAAAACTTTTTTTCTCGTATTTACCAATCGAAGGATTAAAGTTGGGACTATATTAAAAACTGTAAGATAAATATAGCCTACCTTCTTCTTAGTAATCCTGCTTCTTAACTTGAACAAGACTTTTTTTTTTAAAAATTGATGATGCGTTAATTTGAATTTCCCAACTTGTACTTGTATACATAGAATTCAACAAATCAATATCTTTATTACAGAAATGATGTGTTATATGTTATATTATATAATATGTTATATTATATACTATGAAATCAGAAATATATCATTTACAAAGTCAGTATTGGATATGTTTTATGTTTTTACAATTACTATTTAATACAACAGGATTTATACTGTTCAACATACTCGAATTTCGTTGCACGACAGACGTGCGTCTGATGAACTGTGATACAAAAACTGTTACGGTGCCAATATACGATGATGATGATGATGATGAAATAGTGCTGCTATAACAGTAGAGTCGATAGTGTACTATCTGGTGTCTGTGTGTTTGTGTGTGTCTGTGTGTGTATCAGTGTGTCTTTGTGTGAATGTTAGCATGACACCTAATCCCTATAAAATGATATTAAGAAATTCTATTTGGTAATTGTGACAAATCTATGCCTCATTTCAATAAGAATTGTAAACAAATATCTTGTAGAGTATCTTATTTACAAGAAAATGAAGAATTAATTACCTCATTAATTTATCACTTCAATAAATTTAGATACATGAGGTGATCTTCACTTAGTACACATTAGTGTATTGAATTTTTTTTTTATCATTACAATGCGTTATTTTTTACAGTATTAAATAAAGCTGTCTCAGGTATAGATTAAGCTAGCTATCAATTGTCATGTGCCTAGTGTCGACTCCTAATATAAAGTAAATAGTCGATCTCCTCTGTTTATAAATATATACGCTGCCTAATTGAAAAAGTGTGATCTTCAGATTGAAAAAAAAAATGAAAAAAAAAACGGAATTTCCAAGAAAATTTTGTTTTAATTTAGAATAATCGTCCTTTGTATATACAAGCTTAGAACGGCAATGTTTAAAGGTCTCGATGATTTTATGAAGAATTTCTTCTTTTTTAAACTTTGGATGTGCAACAAAATCTACAAGCATTTTATTATGTACATGTATTTAAAGAATTTTTTCGGGGGGTAATAGGAGGGTTTTGAACCCCATCCATACCCTCAAAACTCCAACTCCCATGCCAGCTATGTAAATATCAATAAATACAAATATTTAAAATTACCTAAATATCATTCCGTCATACATACCTACCTCTTATCTCATACCGTTCTAAAGAAATAAATGATAATTTTCAATAAACTCCACTACTTATTTGATCAGGTCATTTTACTTCTTTTGTCTGTATACGGTTCATTTTAACGAACAAATGTAAGAATTTAAAGTCAATATTGACATTTTAACGGTAGTCATTTGAAATCGAAAGGTTATATGACACCAACATTGATTTGATCTTGATATATAATCATAGATTTAAACTGACATATTCTATACAATTTTGCAGCCATACAAAGTTGAGCTTGGTTTAATAATCATAAAAGTCCGTTTGTATTCAGCCTTAGCTAGATAATTAATACATAGTTTATATTAAATTTCATAAGTGATAAGATTTATCGATTTGTGTGTTTGATAACAAAAGCTGGTCACTCATTACGGAGAATATTTTTCGTGTACAAAATTACAACATTGTGTTGCTCCCTTGAAAATAAAAGAATCAATATCAAAATAGAGAAACAAGAGGACTGAAAAGGCCGTATCTCTCACCTGTGCACCTTGAACAAAAGAGAAATTTTGAAAGTGTCAGAATGTATTCTAGCATACGTACCCTTTTCAGAAAATTTTAAGCTTTCCGTGTAAAGTAAGTCTATAAGTAATAGTTGAATATCGTATTTAGTAATAGTTTAGTATCGTATTTAGTAATAGTTTAGTATCGTATTTAGTAATAGTTTATTATCGTATTTAGTAACAGTTTAGTATCGTATTTAGTAATAGTTTAGTATCATATTTTAAAACAGTTTACATCTATCAAAATGTCTGCTTCACGTTCAAAGCAATCGAAGGTCAAGAAATGTAACCCCTTTTCCCTCTAAGAATGTTTATAGATAGGACCAGATATGAAAACGAACAAATATTTTTACTTACTACATTGTACTTAAAGCGAAAATTATTAATACTTATCTATCTCGATATTTTGTAATGTGTTCTTAAATCCTTGTTTTGTTATGTTTTAAGATAAAATCGACAACCCCCCCCCCCCAAAAAAAAAACATATTCCACACACGGGTCATATAAAGGTATAATAAAAGTGATACTATAAAACATCCCGAGAGGATCTGGGTAAACATATTGCTCCCGTCGTTCTCCGGTGTGCTGTATAAAGCTACTAAAGTAAGTTATTTGATGGTGTAATAAAATAGCTGCCGGTGCCATGAACCGTGCTGGCACCTCACAAATCCCTGACTACTCACTGGAGGACTGATGGACGACAGCCACATGTATATAACTTACAACGACATCAATTAATATCATTTAAATGTTGTAAACAAATTAAAAATAAACAAACTTTCATTGCAGGGTTTAAATAAAATATTTATTGAGGAAAAACTGCACTTACGTATGCTATCATGGGAGTATTCCAAGCTGCTGACATGGTGGCAGCAATGGCACACGATCCTTCCGGGCCCACGAAAGCTTTCGTCCCATTTATGCAATAGTGGTCAGTCATATACTTTGCTGTAGCCAAAACGTCTGAACGACTATCAGCAAAAATAGGTTCTAGTGTATATCCTGGTAAAATAGACGGTTCCTTGTTAATATCGGATACTGCACGGAAAAATGCTCCACCATATAATTTTCCCATTCCCTGGCCCTTAGATACAGAGGCCAAAAAAGAAACTGGAATAACTTTTTTACTTTCATTTCTTTCTGTCGCCCACAATAAAATGAAAATAGTACAATAGGTCGAATAAAAGTTCGGCATATTTAATGATGTCTGTGATTGACTGCAGCATGTATGTTCTACGAATCTTGCGGTGTTCGGAGAGACGTGTTACAGGTACAAGTGAGATTTATGTAATAATCCATTCCTTCATTCAAAGCACTGAAAAATTAAAGATTTGAATTAATGCAAATGACGACATTACTTGTATGCAAACATTTTACAGTACAATGAGATGTATAAGTTTAAATTGCTCGTTAAATCTCGCGAGTATTGCTATTGATTATCTACATATAGTTAAAGGAATATATATTTGCGATTAGGAATAACATTTTACTTCTGGATATAGAACAACACACCGTAAAAAGTTCGATGATCGCAGATGAAAGACTCCATTAATTTGTAACTTCAGAAACATGATGTACTGTAAACAATGCTTTGACGAGTACAATACTGGTGTGATTCAATATTGACTTACGGTTGCGATTGTATGTACATTGTTACCGTATGGTAAACTTATAACAGCCAATCACTGACCTTTTAGATTACACTAAGACGTCTACTTGGCACAACAACATCCTCTTGAGTGCTAAAGTGGTCAATTCAGGCCAAGCCTAATGTCGTCGAATAGTACTAGAAATCGTTTGAATGTCATTAAACTCTACAACATGGTTATATTTAGTTTCTTGGAGGTTTGGTTTGTTGGTGAATGAGTGGCGTCGATCCTAACACCGCAAGCAAGATATAATCGAACACTCGTTTATAGTTGCACATCCAAGGTCAACGGAACCACACACTTGTGATATACATCCTTTAGAAAGGGGATATAATTCATCAGAAAATGATTTTGATACGTTTCGGTCTAGGGCCATAAACTGAGAAAATGCTTAAGTCAATTATTCTATTTTAATTTATTCCCTTGCCAAACGTTCAAATCAAATGTTATTCATATTGGTCTAATTTTATCTAAGAATACAATAAAACTCCCGGTCATTCATTAATTGTAAAGTAAACGAATTTGAACAATTGCCCTAAGTATTTTCTCAGTTTATAGCCTCGGACCCCGAATACTTTTTAACGCACACATTGAATACTGAAATAAAAAAAAATCATGACTTCTCGGAATTCAAAGATGGATTCAGTTCATCGTTTGAAAAGCCTTCAGCTATATATACAGCATCGTGAATCAGAATAATATATTACATATAACGATTTATATTGGTTTCCATACAATGATTCTCTGGATTGATGTCATTGTAATAAAGCGACGAAACCATACCACGCCTAAAAGAAGACGATCAATTACGCGGATCTGAAAATGAGGTTTTTTGCTAGTCCGGTTTCATATATCCGAAACACCGAGTTGGTTCTTGATACAACGTAACAGTATTTGTTTGTTTGTTTGATTATTGTTTTACGTCACTCCACGATTATTTCACGTATATGGTGACGGCATCTGCCTGATGCATTGCATACAAATTTAGACCTTTGCAACGGACCCACCCGAAGCAGTGAGGGATCTTTTACGTGCCACGCCTACCGTGACACGGGACCTCGGTTTTTACTGTCTCATCCGAAAGACAGAACACCGGTGTGCCCCGGGCGGGAGTCGAACCCGCGACCTCTCGATCACGAGCCGAGCACCTTATCCACTAGGCCACACCGGCTTCAACGTAACAGTAACCCGACTCGAACATGAATATGTAGCAAAGCACGTAAGTAAGTCGCCGGAAGCAGCTAAATCATGTAACACAGCCAGAATGATGTAACACAGCTAGAATGATGTAACACAGCCAGAATGATGTAACACAGCTAGAATAATGTAACACAGCTAGAATGAATGATGTAACACATCTAGAATGATGTAACACATCTAGAATGATGCAACACAGTTAGAATGATGTAACACGGCTAAATTTGTGTAACACAGATAGAATGATGTAACACAGCTAGAATGATGTAACACAGTCAGAATGATGTAACATCTAGAATGATGTAGCACAGCCAGAATGATGTAACACATCTAGAATGATGTAACACAGCCAGAATGATGTAACATAGCTAGAATGATGTAACACATCTAGAATGATGTAACACAGCCAGAATGATGTAAAACAGCTAGAATGATGTAACACTGCTAGAATGATGTAACACAGCCAGAATGATGTAACACAGCTAGAATGATGTAACACAGCCAGAATGATGTAACATAGCCAGAATAAATCAAATTTTCTATACTAAAATATAGTATCGTTTAGTGTCATAGTAAATGATACTAAAGAAACAGATCCGGTGTTCCGGATGATGTTTTATAGTAATGGTGCCCCTCCACTGTCACCGCTTACACACACACACACACACACACACACACACACACACACACACACACATACATACATATATACATATATATATATATATATATATATATATATATATATATATATATATATATATATATATATATATATATATATATATATATATACACACATCTACACACACATATACACACACAAAACCTTTTCAGTTTCAAATTATTAATACCATGTAAAGACATCAACCATCAGATACTGTGTTGACAGAAGGTTTGGAAGTGAATCATATTTTGTATATTCGAGTGTCAAGTGGCGATGTGGGGATTAGAGGACTTGTAGTAAGTTTTTCATCCATTTATATTGTTTTACATTTGTGAGTGTGTAGATTTTCTGGTAAGATGATTGAATTAAATATCAACTATATGAAATAATCCACAATTCAAATACATGAAGGTATTTTGTCAGCATTACGTTCATCTACAACCACGTTCATTTACAGTCACGATTAATCATGGTGGGCCCAGACCCCGACCCCTCTGGATCTGGGCATGTTATAGACCCTTTCACTACTGACCCTTTAACGGTAAGTAAAAGAACGTGACCTTCACAGAATTTTCTAATTTGTCGGAGGTTTGTCGGACCATCACAATGTAAAAATACGTTTAGTGGAATGCTGAATACGGAGTATCGCAATTACTTAAATCCGTTACGGTTTGCATTTAGTCACCTACCAAACTCATTGTTCTCGATGTGGATACTTTTATGTGGGTAACTTACGTCATAATTATATGACGTCATAACAATCACAAGTGCGCGTGTATGTATGTTACAGTTATTGTAGTTGTGATACTCCATATTGACCCTTCCACGTTTCACCACTCAGAGGAATTTCTATTGTTCCATTTATGATGTCATAAACCAACACGTCATTTTATTATGGCGTCAGAAGTTTTACGGGATACGTTATCATTTACAAACCAAAACGGCAGTCCCACAGTAATTCATCCTTCCAATAAACGTAATTTTACACTGTGAATTAAGGAAGATAAAAGGTATTTAGAGATTAATCAAATCAGAAATTTTTGTAATATGGGATTCCTTTCTCATATAGGCTCATTTACAGGGGCGTAGCTGCCTATACACCAGTACGACATGGCGTGCACATCACGGGGACAAAAAAAATTAAAATGTGAC
Organism: Pteria penguin; assembly: GCA_035048485.1. NCBI lineage: Eukaryota > Metazoa > Mollusca > Bivalvia > Pterioida > Pteriidae > Pteria > Pteria penguin. Next base: position 72,137,528 of record CM068580.1, on the reverse strand, counting down.
TCAAAGACATCCATATCATATGACAACTCGTAAGTGTCAAATCAATTTGTGAAAACATTAATCTTCAACTTTTTCAAAATCAAAAAGACTATGTTAAGAGGTAGATTTAAGTTCAGCTTTTATTGTGTTCGACATATATTCTTCAATATTAAACGTCGTTTCTTACGACAAAAATAGTTTCAATGTTATCAAGATGTAGTCCAGAAAGCACGACTTTGCATTGAATTTTACAAAATGTTCTCGGGGGAGACTTTCGAACCCCCACTTGCAAGAGAGGATGATCCCATCCTCCTCTCAGAGCTGCGCGCGCCTCGTGAGAAGCTTTCTTTCTTTCTTTCCGCTTTCTTTGAATATTTCTAGCTACGCCCCTGATTTACCAGAATAACATATATGTGCTCGGTTTGAGAGATAGTTTAGATGTCCATTCTTTAAAACTACTTATTATTATCTTTATATCATTTTATTTTACATGTAACATGTATTTTGATAGATTTAGAATTTAGTGGTATAATTCATTCACGAATTTTTTTTTTCTCTGACGACGTAATTTCCCGCGTTTTTGTAACTGTGTATCAATACATTGATACCACCATGGCAGAAGTTTAGAGATGTTGAGAAATAGTGCAGACATAAAATACCAATTTCTGAGAACTGTCTTTGACAGGAATTAAATGATAAGGAAGGAATCTAATTTGTTTTTCGTTGGATGGAGGTATACCACAAAAAAAGGACAGAAAAATTATGCATTTTGCGCTACGGGGTTCGAGTCCCGCTCTGGTCAAGCCGGTGTCATGTCTTTCGGATGAGACAGTAAAAACCGAGGCCCCGTGTCGTGGTATGCATGGCACGTTAAAGATCCCTCACTGCTTCGGGTGGGTCTGTTGCAAAGGTCAAAATTTGTATGCCCCGCATCAGGCAGATGCCGTCACCATATACGTGAAATATTCGTGGTGTGATGTTAAACAAAAATCAATCAATCTCTCTTGATAAGTGGTTCGATACATAATGATATCAAAGCATGCAAACAACATCGACTTCGGATCTCGTTTACATCGCTTCGCTCTTGTTTTCGATCAAAAATTATATTATCTAAATGTAATATACGGTCAGATAAACATGTGCATGTATATATGCCATGTTGTCACTTTAATTCAGTATTCAACAGTTGTCATATACATACATTCTGCTTCTTATTGATAACTTTTGAGGTATCCGAATCACACTTTATTGGGCTGTTCCGTTGCATCCTCGAATGTATTACGAAATCTCCACATTTAAAATTTTTTACAAGATAACGGGTTTCGATTATCGTATTGACAGAATATTGTTTTATATGTCTAAAGGAAAATCAAGGAGAAGTTTACGTTATTTACAAACAACACATACACACACACATGTACAGGGCAGATGAGTAATTTTACCCGATACACATATACAGGGCAGCTGGATAATTTTACCCGATATTCATGTACAGGGCAGGAGAGTGATTTTACCTTATGCTTATATACATGGCACATTAGTAGCATTACCTGGTAAGCATGTACAGGGCAGATGAGTAATGATGTGCCAATACTCATACGGGGCAGATGGGTAATTTTACCTGGTAAACGTTCAGGACATATGAGTATTTTACCTGATAAACAAACTAGACAGGAGAGTAATTTTACCGTACACAAGTACAGAACACCGTACACAAGTACAGAACAGGTTGGTAGTTTTACCAAACTTGTACAGGACAGTTAAGTAATTTTACCGAGTACCCATGTACAGAGCAGATAAGTGGTTTTACACGGTACACATTCAGTGGTGGATTCAGAGATGGCGGAGTCGACGTTCGCCTCTTCTAAAACCAAATTTAAAAAAAAAACCATATTATTAAAATAAGAGAGAGAGAGAGAGAGAGAGAGAGAGAGAGAGAGAGAGAGACTACCATCTGTAATTGTCTACACGACAGACTAGTATGAATCTCATAATCGTACTTCTCAACTTCTGATAATTTGAGCTAAGTTTAGGGCTTCAATCACAACCCTTTTCCTTCACTGACTGAACAGCATATATAGCAGGTCTTAATATTCTTTTTCAAAACTCTCCGTCGATATATGCTTATGATTCGGTATTTTCCGTAGGTGAGTTTTTGTGATGAAAATGAGTTAGATTTATTGGTAGATTCGATCTGACTCCGCTAAATGTCAAAAATAAAACCCCACCATAGACACAACCAGAATAACAAGGTATAGCAAAGACATGAATAACGTCACAAAATGCTTCGATTACTCGGCAGCTGCGGGACTGATTTAGGAGGGTGAAATTGCACGAATTTTAAGCCCCAAACCGTCATTAGCAGGAAGTTCCGAGGGGCTTGTCCCCAATCCTTCATGGCTCCGCCAGAGCGGTCCCAAGACCTCTCTACAGATTTCGAACCCCCCCCCCTCCCCCAAAATCAAAACAAAACAAAACAAAGCTCCAAACTCTGGATCCGTTCCTGATATTAACGGACCATGTGAGCAATTTCACCCACGTTACCCTATTGTTTTAATGGGGATACATACGTAAATGTCTTACACCTGTTTAGTTAAATATCCGTTTCAGCTCAAATGAGTAGTGTAAAATGAAAGTAGATAAGATCTACATTGCGAAAAAGTTGAATATCAATATTGGTTTTAAGTATGAAATAAATGTTTTAAGCAAGTACTCACATCAAGTTTGGTGTCTTCCTTGATAATAAGATCCCACGACACAAAACACGTGAAGGTAAAGTCTTGGAGGAGTTTTGAATCATATGGGTAAGAAAGATACTGTGACATCTGGTCGGAAATTGACCAGGGTATATCGAATGCTATGACGCGATAGCATGAGTATGGTAGAGTAGAAGACGGACGATAATACACACAAGATGGTAAACATTAGAGGATAAAGAGTTTATAATAAAGTCACGGCACCTTAAGGGCCTATATCTATGACATCCACATCCAAGGGTTCTACTACAAACAATATCCTAGTAACTGAATCGATACGAATTTTTGGACTATGCAGAGGTTTTGATTTTATAAATCAAAAACCTAAAAGAGAGTTTCAGTTTCAGAAAGTTTTAATGACTTTGATTCAAAGCACGATTACAACACTTAAGTCTGGTTACAATATAATAATATGATAAATTTCATTACCTTAAACCCAAGAAAATACACTTACCCATCAATGTCAAGCCAGTATACAACCTTATAAATGAATTATAAACTTTGATAACATCTGTATTTCCATACAGATATATGACAAGCAATTTTGAAGTGAAGCATAATTAGCGCTTATGACAGCTACTCTGAAAGTATTTGTATTATCAAAGAGGGACCATTATCTTTTATGATATTGTTAATATTGTCCGCATGTTCAAAGGAAAATGAAGCCGGTGTGGCCTAGTGGATGAGGTGCTCGGCTCCTTACCTGGAGGTCACGCGTTCGATTTCCGTCTTGGGCGCACCAGTGTTCTGTCTTTCGGATGAGACAGTAAAAATCGAGGTCCTGTGTCACGGTAAGCGTGACACGTAAAAGATTCCGCACTTCAGGTGGGTCCATCGCAAAAGTCTAAATTTGTATGCAATGTATCAGGCAGATGCCGTCACTATATTCGTGAAATAACCGTGGAGTGACTTAAAACAAGAATCAATCAATCAATTAATCAATCAAAGGAAATGCCAGTATGCAGACAGTTGCACACTTGTACTTATCTGCCATATCCATCAAGGTATTTGTACCTCAGTCGCTCTCAGTATAGGTGATATGCAATGTGCACACACATATTGCCAGCTAGTAAGCCAGTTCATGATGTCGGAGTTTAATCAAATTACTATTGACGTTTCATGTTACACATGAAATTTATCAAAAATTCAAAATATATAACGTCTGCTTTTCTATGCATATAGGATATACGGTGAGGGTGTAGGATAAAGGAGGGTGCACGGGTTCCCACTTTCAAAAGTGGGGGCACAAGTGGATTTGTGCCCCTCCTCCCAACTGTATGACGTGACGGAATTGACTTACTTTAACAGTATACACGGACACGTGTTCGCGGTTATGGTTTTTTCAGTATTTTAAAAAATGATTTATAAATAAACTACATAAATGGAATTTTACTACCCTGCATCTCATGTACAGATATAATAATTGTTTGTTGTGTCATATCCCAACGGTCACACAGCGACCGTGATCGGCAGCAAGTCTGATAAAACTCGTCTTGTCATTATATTAATGCTTAAAAGTTGCGTAATACAACGAATTCCAAAATAAGTACTCTAGCACAACGTGTTCCAACATATCATAGAGTTACGATACGATACGATAGATATATCCCACCGCAGATTCGAAAGAAATCTATGTTAATTCAATGATATGAATACATCAGCATCATGTGACTCTCAGTATAACAAAATGGATGCATTTGAATTACATCCGAGGTAGTTATTGAGTGTGAAAGACACCCGAGGAGTTCCGATTGCAGTAAAACAGCCAAATCAGGAAACATGTTCAAGAAAAACGACCTAAAGCAAGTGATTAAACTTTTTTACAAAACGCAAAAAGTAATACATATAGGAGGTAGCGCACTACAAATGTGTTTCTATAACAGTCTGCTAAACAAGACACATCTAGCTGTCAGCTAGTGATAAATGTTACGCGAGATAATAATTCTAATCGTTAAAAGCGAAAAGAGCTTGAAAGGGCTTAGTGATATAGAATGAAATAGAGAGCCTGAAATGTAATGCAATGTGTATGGAATTATACGGAACACATTAATGAGATCCTCTTGAAATCCTCATGAATAATGATAAATACAAATAGTGATAATAATACTAATAATAGAAAACTTAGACGGGGAGTGATAGAATATTAAAACATTAAAATCCAATGTATTGAAATAAATCCTGTTACGGACTGAATACATCACAAAGCCATACTCTAAATTCGTATGCAGTTAAATACTCTGTCAATCCAGTGTGTGTTTCAGACTGACAGACAGACAGATGGAGTGGAAACCTATAGTTCTCCCCCTCGATTTTACCTGTAAGCGGGGGGGGGGGGGGGGGAACAACGACAAGCGTCACGATATTCAATGGTTACATGTATATGCCACATGCTTTATACTGCCATGACGAAGGGGAAATGCGAGTTCTGTGACCTTTTTGACAAATTATCCAGACTCTGTGACCTTTATAACCAATAATCCAGATAGTGTGACATTCATAACCAATAATCCAGATTTTGTGATCTTGATAACAAAGAATCCGGATTCGGTGACCTTTAAAACAAATAATCTAGATTCTGTGACCTTTATAACAAGTAGTCAAGATTCTGTGACCTTTATAACAAATAGTCAAGATTCTGTGACCTTTATAACAAAAACAATCGGGATTGTGTGATCTTAAAACAAATGATCCGGATTCTGTGACTTTTGAGATAATCCCATTGTTCGATAACAAGATCGCTCCTGTGTGATGATTCACTAATGATGTAAACAGTAATAACAACTTCGATTCGTCTTGTACATGTAATGTATTTACAACTTGATCTCTGTAAGGTCATACAGATCACCGAGTCCACTTTGGATCTTTTACCACAAACATGTGTTCTTAGGCACTGATCGACACTATACAATGTATTTGATTGAAGATCGAAACAAATTAAAAGATGTTACAGGACTTTATGGTTAAAATACAGTGATTAAAAGAGTGGAATAGACCCGGTATGTTATGCTGGGATTGCATAATTTTGTCCCTATTCTCTCCTCATATATACATGTTCCCCTTGATATCTATTTCTAATCTGGTTTTGTGCTGTCTTCTACGGTGCTTCGACATTAAAAATACGGAAACTGCATACCATCATCTAAGGTAACTCTAATTGTATGTCAATAAATACGAAATGAAACCGAATACATAAATTGTAGGCGATGTATTGTAAAGGCAATAAATAAGCTTATTGTTATAACTGAAGTTAAAAATCAGAACAAAATGATTACGTCATAGCATTGATTTGATATACACGGCGCTATGATCGCAAGATTAATTGACGTCTTTATGATAATATAGGTATAATTGTGATACCTGTAATTAAAAATAGACTTGCGTCACAGGTGAGAGAGTGCATTACTTTAGGATATAAATGGCATACCATTGAAAGGCATTCAATTACATATAAACATAAAACAGCTCCCCAACACAGAATATTGCTTCCGCTCAGATGTCAGTATGTCATTTTATTTTAAATACATGTAGATTCTCTATAAAAGGTATTTTATAAGATAAAATTATCGGTAGATTTTAAACTCATTCATATTCAAAAATAAATGTCAGTCGATTAATGCTTAATGCCAAAGTCAGCAGATTAACCACAAAAAAAATTAATAAAAATGGATATATTTTTAAACTTTAGTCACGTTCATGTTGTATATGTTTGAGCAGGTCGATATGCTTTGTTGTTTTATACATGCCAAATTGATTAATATCAGTTGTTACTCATTATTTCTCCCTTCTATGGCCTTGTCTATACCTAATGAGTAGCGTTTCTATTGAATGATACAAGCGTAGTATTTCGATTTCCTTGAATGACTGTTGTTGTCGGTGTATGATAACACAAAGGAACATAATCCGGCAAGTTGTATACGGCACAACGCGCAACATGAAATTTATCGGTTGTACATTGGTCCGTAGTTTTACATTTTTATATTTTATTATTTAGAAATTTTTGAATGTATGTCCTTTGATTGTGCTTCTTTCGGTGAGTAGGAAGATGGGCGCCCATAATCCGGTAAACCACACCAAATGAGTGACATTTGTTACTTTAATTGACCGTCCTAAGTCGGTATCGTAATCAAATCACAATCGAATATTTTTGTAATGTTTTCCGTGTATATTTTATTATTATCATGTTTTGTGTGCATGTCCTTGGTGATTTGTGTCATACAGCTTTGTCTTCTGTTTTCTCTTTTGTACGATATCTACATACATGTCAGGATAATTAACGAGGCCAAGAAGTTTCAAAATGATAAACTTCTGCCCAAGTATTACCCATAAAGTAATGGTTATTCATAATTTAAAAAAAATAAAAAAATAAAAAAGTAAAGTGCCCATCCAGTTTGGCCTTGGGAGCATCTCAAAGTTTCATGTGTTTTTAACATAGGGCCCTATGGAGAAAATCAAAGAAAAACACACATTTTTCGATTTTAGATACTTTCTGTCCAAGAGATTTTGATCTGCATTTAATATTAAATAAAGCCCATTAGTATTAAGTTATTAATCAAATAAAAAGGGCAAGTTCCCTCGTATTATGAACATCATATTTTTCTGCCACTTATTACTATTTAAAATAGAAATTTCTCAGCTTTTGATACGGAGATATATTCAATTAATTTAGAGATATCTCAGTTTCTTAAGTAGAAATATCTTCAATTTTAATCTCTTTTCCAAATACAAATGCATATACATGTAATTAGAACAGAGATTTATCTACTAGAATTTCATTTGAGATATCTTTATTTAACCCAAGAAATCTCTATATATACAAATAGAAAAAAGAAAAACAAGTTCGTTTTTATGCCCCAGGAATGAAATTCGGGGACATCTAGTTTTTGTCCTGTCTGTGACTCTTACCCTGTGGCAAAAGGCAAAAACCTTGACTATATCGTTTGTACAAAGAGGTACAAGGCTTTGAAACTCCACATATATCTTTCTTGTGATGAGACCTTTTATTGGGACCATGATTTTTTAACTAGTGACTTTGTTGCTCTACGTTTTCTTAAACTTTGGCTGTGTCTTTTGTACCAAAAGGAGAAGGGGTTTCGAACTTCATATATAGATTATTTGTTATAAGATCTTTCATTTGGGACCATGACTTTTGACCTAATGAATTTGGCCTTGAAGTGTGACCTACTTTTCAAAACTTTAACCTTGACTATATCTTCTACACAAAAGCGTGTAGAGCTTTGAAATTTAGCATATACATACTTTAAGATGAAACCTTTCATACTTTGTGTAAGGGACAAGGAAGTCACATTCTTGTGTTCATGATTTACAACATCTGCGACTAGACAAGCCTTGTCGTAGATTGTTAATCGTAGACACCTGGGTGGAATTCCCTTCTGTTATTTTCATGTTCATCATGTTCTCTGTAAATGATGAGCGATATTGTGATATATATAATGCAAAGAGTCATTTGGGAATTGAATGTCCAATGAATTCTTGCACGTTCAGTTCTTATACATGTATTTATCATTGGAACATTTTGATTGATAAATTCCTATTTTACTTATGATGTATTACGAAAAGTTGCCTTGGATCGAATCTTGAGTCACAGCCTGACGTCATGATTGACGCAGGTAAACGACAATTTTTACAATGAAATAATAGCAAAAAATTGCATACTATGGTAAATATATAAAAAGAAAGACTCGTTATTAAATAAATAAAACAAAAAATGAATACACACACATACACACGCACACAAAACAAAACACATAACAGTATATAGAAACCCCTTAACAATAATACCATCGGTTTGATCCACAGGCTATTACTATAGTACATTTGTATTTCAAATGTTATCTGACTGATACAGAACGAACGTGTATATTTTCCAAACCGTTACGTAAGGGGTAAAAAATTCCAATGGGGAAAGACTACTATATAGCAGTTTTTTCTGCCACGAGGGAAAACTACTATATAGCCATTTTTCCAGGGGGAAAACTACTATATAACACCGGGACCGACTCAAAGTTTGCTCTCTGTCATTTTTTCCTATATTAATAAGTCTGAAATTGAATATAATTTCTGAAAAATGAACAATTATGAGTTGTGTTATAGTTTTTAACTAAAACGGAATCTATATGTATTTTCTTTTCACAACAATTAGTAAATGTTTTAACCTGGGGATTTACTGAAAAATCGTATTAATTTTTTTAACTTGACAACTTTAACAAGTTATCAAACATATTTAAGGAGGCTGTGTTTGGTTTATTTGCCAGAAAACGTGTCGTCAGTTTGAAAATTTAAATAATGCATATGAAAATTAAGCATAAATCTTCAGTTTCAAGATTAAAATTTCAAAAAGGGGGGACCCATTATAATACTGTAGGGAAATGAGGGTCATATCAAACTCAAAAGTTAACCTCGATTTTACGTTGAGGTACATGGGGAAAAACCAAGAATATAACACGAAATCTTAATTTTAAAAATTCTGTGATTGCGATTTTGATATGAATTTGCACGATTACAGACCTTATAAAGTTACTTCAAATTATGAAACAACAATAACAACAACAACGCCTAAAGTTGTATAACAGACAAAAAGGGAGCTTCATGCAACTAAATGCGAAAGAGTGCTTTGTTGTTGTTTTTGTCAATTTCATGTTATTTTATGATTTACAAACAGAACCAAAAATCTACATATCAATGCAATCAATTTCTTTCATGTTACTTGATCGAATTGGACTGAAAAATGTAGTATGAATTTGGAAAAAAACTTGCACCTTTTATTTGATAAAAATGCATCATTGCGAAAAAGGAGGGTAAATAGTGAAATTATAATCATTCTATAGATTAATACACAATTATTTCAGATTCTTGGTGATATATATGCTAAATGAATTTCATAATAACAATAACATAATAAAGAAATTGTATTTGGAAAAACATCATCATAGAAGTGACGTAAATGTGTTTTTTATGTATGAGATTCTTTTCAAAACAGAATTTCTGAAATGATATATGGTTTCATGTAAATATTTCCTCCTCCTTTCAAAGAAAATGCCTTGGGGTTTTTTTTTTTTTTTTTTTTTTTTGGTTTTTTTTTTATTGTATTTATTTATTATTTTTTTTTTTTTTTTGGTTTTGGGGTTTTTTGTGTTTGTTTTGCTATTGTTCTTGTCTTTTTGGGGGGGGGGGGGATCGGCTAAATGCACCCTAGAACCCCCTCCCCTCGGACAAGGGGGCGCTGGCTCCACCGGCGCATTTTCCTGTAATGTTACAAAATATTATTACCTTTACCTTAACCTCTTATATCCTTTACGTTAGTATCATATTCACCATAGACATTTAAAATTTGTCGGAGTGAAAAGCGTCGGAGTTAAAAGTGTCGGAGTAAAAACTGTCGGAGTAAGAAGCGTCGGAGTTATTCTGTCGGAGTTATTCTATGTCGAAGTTAAAAGTGTCGGAGTAACGGGATTATCCCACCGGTACAATGTAGTAATACATTTAAGGACGGTATATCGTGGTTATAAATGTCTGAACGCTGACATGTGGACCAATCAGAATTGTCAAAATAAAACAAGTGAATTAGAATGAATATTTTCAATTGTAATACTTCTGACATCATAAACAGACACATCATTCGTCGATGCGTTGTTACTGTCATCGCCACCTGTTCCGTGCGCCGGAGAAAATGCTTTTATCTCGTCATATTCACTTTTATTCACATATAAACACCATCTTTGTATCAAATTAGCCGAGTCGTAAGTCGAACCGAGTAAAACTTACAGAAATATACCTTGCTGAGTCCCAGAATACAAAAATACGTTTGGGAATAGGGAATTCCCATGTAATGTCACAGCATCCCTCTTAGATGGATTTTGAAAGTGTCCAATGTGATAGGGGTGTCAAGGTCTATTAAGACTGTCTTGATTAAAATTGCTTACAGCAATAATGATATCATTGGAAAGCCGATGTTATAAATATCACAACCATATACCGGTAAAACTATTTCGGGGCAAATGAAAAGGAAACTTTTTTGAAAGTCATTTTTACAATGAGCCGAATTACACGATGAGTTACATGTATATAGTGTGTATTAAAGGGGAATCTGCCTGTTGTTTGTACTACTACAATTATTATGAACATTTATCTCTTATTTCATCCATACATACTTACACATACGTTTTATTTAAAGTAATCAACAAAACGTTGGATTAACACAAAAAAAAGAAATAATGATAATAATACTTATAAAAAAGATAATGAATAAATAGATGATTGATTGATTATAGTTTTACGTCACTCCACGAATATTTCACGTATATGGTGACGGCATCTGCCTGATGCATTGCATAGAAATTTAGACATTTGCGACGGACCCACCCGAAGCAGTGAAGGATCTTTTACGTGCCACGCCTACCGTGACACGGGTTCTGTCTTTTTACTGTCTCATCCAAAAGACAGAACACCGGTGTGCTCAGGGCGGGAATCGAATCTCGATCACGAGCCGAGCACCTTATCCACTAGGCCACGTGTACGCCGGCTTAATAAATAAATAAATAAATAAATAACAATAATGAAAAATAAATAAATTAATAATAACAATAATAATAATAATAATAATAATTATTATTATTATTATTATTATTATTATTATTATTATTATTATTATTATTATTAATATTTTTATTATTATTATTATTATTATTATTATTATTATTATTATTATTATTATTATTATAATAATAAAGAGCAAATGAGAAGGGTACTTTTTTTTAAATTCATTTAAAACATTTCTGAAATTTGAATTTCCAATCGTGCATAAAACCATAAAACGCTATCGAAGCTGTTCTCAGGTCACAGCGATTACGCAGGAGAAATGTGTGGTATGCTACTGACCGGAGGCACATACAGATGTATGGACTGACCAAACGCTTTTTATATAATATCTCTTAGACCGGTGCATAAGAAGGGGGAGGGGTAAAGAGAAAAAGAAAATCAGTGTATAAAAATCATATATCAATTAGAAATAATTAAAATGCTGTTCATTTGTAAACCGTGTGGAACTTCCAACATATCCATCACTCCTAGCCGAAAACAGGAAGCCAGAAAGAGTAGATGAAAAGACTAGAGCTTACGTGTTGCTGACGCAACATGGCCGGTCTTTATCTTTCGATCAAAAGAAAGAAAGAGAGAAAGAAAGAAAAACTAATTAAAAACAGCTTTAGAAAGTGTGTGTATTACGGACATAGCTGGACAATGCTCAAAATGCCATTCATACGACTACGCTCCCGTAAAACTTTTTCGAAACATATGGGGATTTTTAGGGTGAAAGGCCAGCTTTAAAGTAAATCATGTGTAACCTTGATCAAATAAATTTTTAAGTGTCCTTGCTTGTCATCATTTGTCGTAGTTTTTTTTTTTACTTTGTACATGTATAATGCACACTTTATTCAGGCCGCGTATATAAAGCGCGTTAACAACCATTGAAGTATCTCGGATCGACCCAGTTGTGTCCATGGAGTTATGAATTTACTAGTATATTCAGTATGGAAATTCTTTATATATCCTTTGCTTATTTCTTTACGCCTGTGTTCTTTTTCACGCCTACACAGCAACCCAAGCTTTCTTTACGCCTTTGGTTTGGTTTTGTTTATTTATTCACTTTTTAATTTGATTTAATTTTTCATTTTTATTTGGGGGGGGGGGGGGAGGTTTAGGTTGGGATGAGGATATTGTTACATTGTCATCCCGCTATTCGGTTCATTTTATTTTTCTTTCTTTTCTTTTCTTTCTGTCTTTCTTTTCTCTTAATTTTTTTATAAGGAAGACCCTCCATGTTGCGTCAGCAACAGGTAAGCTCTAGATAAATTGTTATTATAAATATTATTATTATTATATTTATCAATATTTTTATGGGTATTTTTTTTTGTTTGTTTGTTTATTTATTTTAGTTTGTTTTCATTTATATTTATTTATATTTTGTCACATACTTTTACCTGATCGTTGCTAGTCTATGATATTTTTATAGTACTTTTTGCTAATTTTAACGTTGCCGCAATTTTTGAATTAATTTTCTTAAAGGCAAATTTCGGACTGACTACCCCATTTTCCTTCTCATTTAAATAAATGCATATGCCTTACACACTCTTTTACTTCTGTAATCTTCATGTTTAAACACCCCTCTTTCGATTTTGGAATGATCCGTTACGTGACGTCATAGCGCGCGACATAAGAACTAGGTCGCTGTTATGTCGTATATTTACTATGGGAATTGGCCCACCCAAAACGTATTCTGCAGAATATATCTTATATATGACTATTAAATAAGACAAGAACATTATTTTGTGTCACGACTAGACGAAATTGATATCATATGTTTGTCATATTTGACGATGGTTCATTAGTAACCTCTCTTTATGGCAAACGTGACGATTTCAATTTCATTATTACCAGCTTCCCTTTTCTGAGTAGCAACATACCTTCCTCTCCCGCATATGGCGTCTTCATTTCACAGTTTATACGCTATGCCAGGGCATGTTCTAAATACGAAAATTTCGTCCTGAGCGCGCGGCTTCTTGCCACGAAACTACCGGTACTCTTGCAAGTGTATATTGAGGAACGTTTGAAATGATCACTGAGGAAGTTCTATGGTCGATATAGGGATCTAGTGCAATTTCAGATTCCTCTTTCAGGAATGTTAACCGATATTTTGGGACCTGACCATACAAAATAAACATCTTAACGTTTTGACTATACTTGATTTGACATAATATATATACCTGGCCTCACCTCGATTTTATTGGGGTTTGCATTTGTCTGAATATGACACTATTCACGATATTGTCCTTTTATTCCATGGACTATGAGATATGGTTTACCCTTCGGTACTTCTTTGTTTTGACTTTATTGATATATTAAAAGATATGATAATAAAAGCATTTCTTCCGGCGCACGGAACTGGTCGCGAGGACAGAGGGCCGCAGATGACGTTATATAGCTCCATGGTGACTTCTGCCACATAACTGAGCCGGTAACTCCTCTTTTTTCTTACTATGAAAATTTATGTTTTGTGGAACAATGAATTCGAAATCCGTCAGATCCAACTCACCGTCGGCCGAGCGTGACGTTGCGCAGACATGCTGCGCATCTGTATTAGGCACGGCCTCCTTTAATTGAATTTATACTTTTTTCTATTAAATATTTGAAGTGTCAAAAAATCTAAAAATTGAAATCAAAATTACGTAACTATCAAACCCCATTTAAGCAGTAAAAGGGGAAATCCAACTTTTTATTTGTTGAAATAACAGTCTTAGACTGTCTGTTGTTGTCTTCACTCGAAAATGGATGTGAATTTAGGACGGAGAATAGACATGGACATACATGTAGGCCCTTTAAACAGGAATCGGCCATTCAATTGGTATTTGTTGGCCGAATCCCGCCAAAAGGGTACTCTATTACTTTATTTTTATATAGAGATCTTACTCTTTGGACGGACAAATACCCAAAAAGGGCAATGTTTGTTTGACCAAAGGACAGCTGGATAATTTGACCCCCTATGATAACTAGATCTCGTTTGCTTTGTGAACCCATCCCCCTCTTCCATTACACAAAGACAAAAATACAAGTAGCCAATTGTACAGCGCCAGTAGAGTTCTTGTTAATCATAAAATCTTTAATCTTGTCTGCCCTCAATTTTGCATGACAAAGAATAACTAACGCGAACGTCTACTGTCCGCGCCACTCACTCTGGAAACTGGAAAATCTGGATTTTCAGTTATTCATCTTCAGAATAATTTCAAAAAGGCTAAGCCATTCGATAGATCTTGTTTAATCGTACCTTTTGGTGTAAGCTATATGTTTGTATGAAGAAGCGTTCATATTTTAAAGGGACATAGTCCGAGACTGGAAAATGTTAGCATGAAAAGAATACATTACGACAATATCTTATTTTTCCTGTATTACATAAATTACAAACTTTGTGTTAATTGCAAAATTTAAAACTAAAATCCCTCAATGTTTTCGTAGAATAAAGGTAATTGAGTCGAAGTAAATTCGGCTGGTATCAATTCCCTAAATAAGGCGATGCTCCGCCCATAATCATGCGCGTGCGCGGATATTCACTGTAGAAAACAACAAACATTGTTCACATGGAGAAATACGAGCACGAGAAAAGCAAAAGTGTGGTAGAAAATAACTATACACAAACTCAGAGGCCAAAAACAGAAAAGTGGAACAAATGTTAGAATCGGGTAAAGCTCAAGTTTGTCACGTGATTTCCTCTGACCGACCTCATCAATATTCATGGAGTTGGCCTGGTTATGTTGCAAATTTAAAACGGGCATATCTCGTTAAGGACATCGACTTTGGTAACGATACGTTTTACACATCTTAGATAATATACTAGCAATCGATTGCCGTTTGAAGAAATCCGTTTACATTTTTTATACTTTTTAGCGACTTCAATCGGACCATGCTCCTTTAAAGAAAAAAATCAATTTTAGATAGGGCGATTTCCATGTTAAATTTTGACGTGACGTCGCCAAGTTTCCCATAGACTCAATGTTAAACATCGGTGACGTCACGTCAAAATTAACATAGAAAACGCCCTATCTAAAATGATTTTCCCTATAAAATACGAATGCTTCTTCGTAGAAACACACCAAAAGTTACGAATAAACAAGATCTGTCAATTTTGTAAAACTATTTTAAAGATAAATAAGTGAAAATCCAGATTTTTCGGTTTACAAAGTGAGTGGCGCGGACAGTTAGTAAACTCCTACTATATAGTCGATAAATTTAAAGTTGAGAAAAGTTGCGCGTTGCGCGTCGTGCCATTTACAACTAGCCAAAAATTTTACTGGTGATTATGAACCATTCACGAAAGTACGCATAAGATATCTGCGCATGTATATGGATAGTGTGTGTAATTATAATTACAAAGATTATAGAACGTCATATATGGAATATGTAAAAACTGAACGCGACGTTAAGGCAAGCAAATACCATTCAGCTTTTGTTTAGGAATGTATTTGCATTCTCCTTTGTCATTTTTTTTTTATCTAATGCTTTATACTTATGTGTGATTTACACTTTTCTGATAAGCCGGATGGCTCAAAGCTAATAAAGAATCGAAATTGTTAACAATGGCGTGGGAGTTGACACAAGGTTAGTTTTGACCATGTTTGTCTAACAACATCATTATGAGAATAAATAAAGTTTATATCCAAGTATCTAATTAACATGTCACGTCATAATGCATGTACACACACAAAGCTGAAATACAAATATTAGTCACACTGCTCACACTGGAACGCACATACACACATACATAGTGCACATACATACATACAGTCACACAAACACACACACACCTACTGACTAACACACACGCGCGGGGGATTGAGACTGAGTGATCAACCTATTCTCAAATATTTACGGAATTACTACGATATCTCTAATGCCCCTTACCTTGACGCATGCTTCAGCTTAAAGTATCAGCCATTAGAAAGCCTTTCGTTTTTCTCGCGATGACTTTTCAAAATTACATCCGGATTCTTTCGAAAGTAAAATGTATTCATTTTTGTCATTTGACACCAACAACCTGACATTCTAAACTTTTAAGAGTGATACATGAAAAATAATTCTAAACTTATGATGTAACTCAGTCGGATTGACCTGTTCAAACTACATGACGATAAGTAAACAGTATGGTTTAATTTAAAAGTTTACCTCAAATATCTACACCAGATTTACTCCGCAATAAAGCAAGCGCTTACCAACTACACCAAGTCTACCTCCATAATAAAGCAAGCGCTTACCAACTACACCAAGTCTATCTCCATAATAAAGCAAGCGCTTAACAATTACACCAAGTCTACCTCCATAATAAAGCAAGCGCTAACCAACTACACCAAGTCTACCTCCATAATAAAGCAAGCGCTTACCAACTACACCAAGTCTACCTCAATAATAAAGCAAGTGCTTACCAACTACACCAAGTCTATCTCCATAATAAAGCAAGCGCTTACCAACTACACTAAGTCTACCTCCATAATAAAGCAAGCGCTAACCAACTACACCAAGTCTACCTCCATGATAAAGCAAGTGCTTACCAACTACACCAAGTCTACCTCCATAATAAAGCAAGCGCTTACCAACTACACCAAGTCTACCACCATAATAAAGCAAGCGCTAACCAACTACACCAAGTCTACCTTCATAATAAACCAAGCGCTTACCAACTACACCAAGTCTACCTCCATAATAAAGCAAGCGCTTACTAACTACACCAAGTCTACCTCCATAACATTCCATGCGCTTACCAACTACACCAAGTCAGGGGCGTAGCCAAAGTGCAAATGATATGTACGCACCAGAAAGGCAGGGGGTGGGTGGGTTTGGGACTGCCTTAAAACCCCAGTGGGTCCAAGACGAAGTCCTGATGGGGGCTCAGGGAGCGAAGACCCCGGAAGCTATTGGATTTTAGTGTTTTAAAGAAGGGTAATGTCGTCATTCTAAACCTTTATTAAAGGGGAAAATGTTCAAAATATGAGTATCTCTCAAATATACACAAACTTTGAAATACAAAAATAAATGTAATACTGAATGGTATATTATGCGTCATATCTGATGGTACCAAATTTAGAAAAGAAAGAGAAGACGTGTCATTTTGCCTTCTGCAAAACGTTAGATGACATTGTCTGAATCATTACCTATGTCATTGTGGGCATGTAGTAAAACGAGACCTGAAAGGCGCTCAGTTGTCATTGCTGCTTTCAATCTGCATCTGACAGCGTGGCAATTTCGGGGTAGAGCGGCACTGAGTTTTTACCGTAATTTGTTTTAAACTGCCGCTGTTGCTCTCAGATAGATCTTTTTTCGTTATTACTTTTGCTTCGGATGAAAAATTTATGATTCGATTGAATAGGATCATTCAAACAGTACAAATAGACCTCTTGACTTCACATCGGATAAGCATTAATTTTAATTACATATTACGTCGAATTACAACAGATTTATCAATCCGGAAAGGAAACTGACCACTTACCGCTCTCTCTCTCTCTCCTGAGACACTATATTTTGACAATATATATATATATATATATATATATATATATATATATATATATATATATATATATATATATATAACTGGTGTAGCCCTTGGATGAGGTGACCGGGAGGCATGTATACACCGGTGTTCTGTATATATATATATATATATATATATATATATATATATATATATATATATATATATATATATATATATATATATATATATATATATGTATGTATGTATGTATGTATGTATGTATGTATACCTATATACAAAACAAATATGATTGTACATTACATATAATGATGTGCATAAAGCTGATGTACTTCACTGGGTAACGTGACTGAACACCGAGTTTTAGTCCCGCGCTAGCGGCTGTTTGATATTCCGTTTTTCGGATAAAGCAGTCTTACCCTGTGTCATAGTATACGTATTACGTGCAAAATCCTACACTGTTTCGGGTGGATACGTTGCAAATGACTTACATTTTGTGAGTTACATCAAGCAGACATCCTCGTATTAGTGAAATAATCTTAACGTGACGAAAAACAAAATGCAAACAAATATAATGTATATCACACATGTTATATACATTGTAAATGCATAACATAAATAAGCACATAATATAAATATCAGAAACGACAAATTTGTACAAACCCCATGTTGATATAGTTATAATAAATCGACGAAACTCTACTCCGTCCGCCTTGACGATGTTACAGGAGTGGCCATGCTACGAAATTGTAGAATTGATGGATATGTCTATTGTTTTTAATGAAATATGACACCGTGAAATCGTAATCACATTCATCATGTTGCCATCACACCTTTCCACTCCCTGTCAATCGGGTGTCAATGGGATCTTGTGAGCGACGCCACCGTTATATATGTGATGTTAATGGGAGTCTTGTGAGAGACGCCACCGTTATATTTGTGGTGTCAATGGGTGTCTTGTGAGCGAACGCCACCGTTATATATGTGGTGTCGATGGGGATCTTGTGAGCGACGCCACCGTTATATATGTGGTGTCAATGTATAGACTCCTTCTTAAGAGTCTGAAAGCTTATAATTCAGTACATAACATTTTAAAATACGTTTTCTAGAAACTTACATTGACCGTTCCAGTAGGAATGAGAAGAAATATTAGGGAAGTTGTGTCGCTTTTGGTTTTAGAATTCTTCTAAATTTATTAAAGGAAAAAGCATTTGTTTTAAAGAGGGTAAGGACAAGAAAACTTCACAGAAACTATCCGGCTGAAAATTGCAGGAAACAAATATATGCACTTTTATCTGGGATCAAGCCAGACTTAAAATATTGTCTGTTTGCCCTTTACCGACTCTACATTCTAGCCTATGGGTAGGTAGGTAGGGATTTTTTTTTATTTTGTTAAGGAAGGTTCAATATCAAATCTTTTGATTTAAACAACTTTTCAGCTATGTATATAAAGTAAATGATGATTAGAAATAGTTTTGTCAAATTCTATTGTACAGTCACCTTAGACATCAATGATGACAAAATGTCAGAACAAGGTACATGTACTTTTAAAGAAGACAGTGTTTCTGAAACACTGATATCCCTTGTCTGGAATATGTCTTCTAACATCAGTCAATAGAAGAAAGAATGACAAGGAATAAGAATTAGTTTTGGAAAATTGCTCTGCATATTTATAAATGCCCGATTATACATATATGTCAGGACAGACAAACAGGTCCTTACTATATGAACACATCCAGTTGAATAATGCAGCAAGGTTAAGTTTTTCACGAACACTTGGACGGTTTTGTCTCACTTTGACAAGAAACTTATATAACATAAAACAACTAATTCAAGAACACTCATGTCAGAAAGTATTAGTATTACTTTGACTAGCAAACACAACATCAAATATAATTCAGCAAAACCTATGATAGTGTTATCACATTCATGACTAGGAATTGCAACACCAAAAAAATATAACTAGAAACTACAACATTTGTATGGAATACACAAAGGACTAAGCACTGTCACTGTGGCAAAATAACAGATCTCCACGGTTCAATGGCATTTGAGGATAACTGGAAACTAGAATGAAATCAGGTAAACGGAAGGAGTCGACATCTCTTGTTTGACTAGCCCCACATGCCATAAATGCCAACTACACAGCACACAAGTATTACATCGTGTATATAAAAGCTGGACATTTGTTGTGGAAAGCAACTATGTTACATAAAACGTAAAAATATTTCAATGCAGGAACACTTACATCTAAATACATCATTCAATGTCTCTGTCTAGAATGCAGAAATTACAATATTCTGGCACTATAAAATCTAGGAACACTGGCTTAGAAACTACAACTATATCACCAAATTCATTGTCACGATAAATAAGGATACAGCTGTAAAAACAAGGGCAATAATTTAACGTTGAAGGGTAACGCAAAGCATAGCAACCCTGTGCACTCCTACATTTGCCAGTGACCTTGACCTCTGACCTTGAAAATCAATAGGACTCTTCCTCTCATCATGGCAAAGATGTGTGCCAAGTTTGATGAAGATGCACATAACAGTTTAGTCTCTATCGGTCATGTTCACAAATTGAAGGTTAAAGTGTGACGGATGGATATACGCACCGACGGACGGAACGATAGAAGCGTTACAGTATCCCTTTCGCAATGCGTTGCGCGAGGATAAAAATATTTGTTTGTCAAACTTGGATGCTCTAGCGGCAATAAAGCCCCAAATCCTACATTTAGGAAATGTACGTGTAAAACCCCATCTCTAATACTATAAAATTGAAGTTTAAATAAAAAAAACCGGTTGTGGGCATTTTGAAGGCTAAAGTATCTGTGCACATATATGCCGACAATGTCAGACACGCGCAGACCTCTGACACTGAAGGGTATGACAATACCACATGTATCTCTCTAGAAATTCTGACATGAACATATTTTCATTTATTTTGTTTACAATGCACAATCAACATTTCACCACTCCAATAGACACACTGAGTATTTCTGACATTTGTATACATGTGCATGTATTATTAAAACACAGAACAGCAACAATTTTCAAAGTTTGAATTAGCATGTAATGGCAACAACCTGGAGTTGAAATCATGCTTTGCGTTTTATGTAATGATCATTGGGTTCCGGTATGCCTAGGATTTATATGGTACATGTAGATCTATAATTGTTACATTCACACGTGTATAAATGGTTACAAAGATTAGAGCGAGATCTGACTCATTAGTATGACAAAGAATCCCATAAATGAATACACAAAACAATGGTACAAAACAAGAGCTACATTATTCGATTGCGGACCGACTTAGGACGGTGAAATCAGGTTTGTCGGAGGCATGTTTAAGACTCATCATTCAATGTCCGTGGATATGTGCATGGAAGTACAGCACTTGAAGAATAACAACACTGTACTGACGATTCGCCTATCGTTACTCCGTTTTAACCACAATTTTCCATATCTCTTCTAAGTCCAACCTCTTTTGCATTGGCCTGCGGCGCAGAACACTTATAGTGTAGCAAATAAGGTTCGGTAAAATTTCTTTGATATGGACAATATGTGCATGGAAGTACAGCACTTGAAGAATAACAACACTGTACTGACGATTCGCCTATCGTTACTCCGTTTTAACCACAATTTTCCATATCTCTTCTAAGTCCAACCTCTTTTGCATTGGCCTGCGGCGCAGAACACTTATAGTGTAGCAAATAAGGTTCGGTAAAATTTCTTTGATATGGACAATATTTAAGCCTATATAACCCCGGCCCCTACACTTAACTTGATATCCAGAAAGATCGACTGATCGTCAATAAAAAAATTTCTTTGAAAACTGTTTATAAAATTTTTCCAGTCGCGACGATTTTTGTGGGTCGGTCGGTAAAGGACAAACAAACTTAATTTTATTTTAGGCCCCATACAATACACATTATAATGTTTTCTTAGTGTTAAACGTATGTATTAACATCATATTATAAATCTTTTAACTTTGTCTATATTAATTTCATTAAATACTATAACACAGAGCAAACTTGGTATATAAAGGATAGAATATCTGATTTAGCTGTATGGCAATTAACACCACAGTTGACAATGGCCACCACATTCTTAGACAATGGGTACCACAGTCCGAGTCAATGGCCACTACAGTCTCATATAATGGCAACCACAGTCATAGACTTAGGAGACGCATAATATTTGGTATTCCTTGGTCATGATTAGGAGACATCCGTTGTTGGGTATTCCTTGGTCATGATTAGGAGACATCCGTTGTTGGGTATTCCTTTGTCATGATTAGGAGACACTTGATCTCGGGTATTCCTTGGTCATGATTAGGAGACATCCGATGTTGGGTATTCCATCTAAATTTATTTTTTTACGAAAGACAAATTGCAGACTATTTATCTCCGTGGTAGTATAAGGCGATAAAGAACTAGGAATCATTTTAGGACTGGATGGTGTTTGTAGATTAATGTGCCTAGTGACATAGTCATAGAATAAAGAAAGCAGTGCCCCTAGCAGTATAAGTCAAACAATAAAAGAATGTCTTTAATTTTTCTTTTGAGTCCCTATGACTTTTATTACTCCACAAATAGGACGAGTCACAAGGCTTTTGTACACACATGCAGAGAGAGAGAGAGAGAGAGAGAGAAAGAGAGAGACAGACAGATAGACAGACGGACAGACGGACGGACACACAGACAGGTAGATAGATAGATAGATAGATAGATAGATGGATGGATGGATGGATGGATGGATGGATAGATGGATAGATGGATAGATAGATAGTTAGTTAGATAGATAGATAGATAGATAGATAGATAGATAGATAGATAGATAGATAGATAGATAGATAGATAGATAGACTGGACGGTAGTGCTTCGAAATCTCTCTGGAAACATGGACATTAAGGATACATACACGTTCAGTAGTTGGGAAGAAAACTCGTAGCTAGCATCAAGGATAGACCTTTCGTGTTAAAAGAATCCTCACTTCCAATAGTAATGGTACTCAGGAACATATGTTTGAACCGTGGCAGTGCTGCCGCAATATACGAATGAAAATTTTGAAAACGACAGAAAAAAAAAACTGGAACATTAAGATGATGTATCTAAAGCACCAGTCAAGAAACTATTAGGAAAGAGTTTCTTCTTTAGACGCCGTCGCCCACATTGAAGTCCCATGTCGATATAATATGTCGTCTCTGGTACAGTAAAACACAAATTAGTAAAACCAGCAGAAACACATACAATGTGTCCGAGAAGGATCAGTCCAATTTCCACAACCAATAGCATTTCTCTCAGATGACATTACAGGATAATTTGTTGATAATAAATAATAATACAAAGGCTTTGAGTGAAAATGGATTGTAAATATCTTCAACAGTCCTCTTCGGTTTTCTTGTTTACTCTCAGAGGCACCGTTAAATGCTCGATACGGTAATATAATCCATTGTACCTATTTCACTAATGGCCAAACACATATAGAAGATGAATGGCTTATCCCAATGTATAGATCGAGACAGGCTGTACTTCAGAATATCGCTAAGAGACTGGCTGTACTTCAGAATATCGATAAGAGACTGGCTGTACTTTAGAATATCGCTAAGAGACTGGCTGACTGGCTGTACTTCAGAATATCGATAAGAGACTTGCTGTACTTCAGTGTATCGCTAAGAGACTGGCTGTACTTTAGAACATCGCTAAGAGACTGGCTGTACTTCAGAATATCGCTAAGAGACTGGCTGTACTTCAGAATATCGATAAGAGACTTGCTGTACTTCAGTGTATCGCTAAGAGACTGACTGTACTTCAGAATATCGATAAGAGACTTGCTGTACTTCAGTGTATCGCTAAGAGACTGACTTACTTCAGAATATCGATAAGACACTGGCTGTTCTTCAGAATATCGATAAGAGACTGGCTGTACTTCAGAATATCGCTAAGAGACTTGCTGTACTTCAGAGTATCGCTAAGAGACTGGCTGTACTTCAGAATATCGATAAGAGACTTGCTGTATTTCAGTGTATCGCTAAGAGACTGACTGTACTTCAGAATATCGATAACAGACTGGCTGTACTTCAGTGTATCGCTAAGAGACTGGCTGTTCTTCAGAATATCGCTAAGAGACTGGCTGTACTTCAGAATATCGATAAGAGACTTGCTGTACTTCAGAATATCGATAAGAGACTGGCTGTACTTCAGAATATCGCTAAGAGACTTGCTGTACTTCAGAGTATCGCTAAGAGACTGGCAGTACTTCAGAATATCGATAAGAGACTTGCTGTACTTCAGTGTATCGCTAAGAGACTGACTGTACTTCAGAATATCGATAAGACACTGGCTGTTCTTCAGAATATCGATAAGAGACTGGCTGTACTTCAGAGTATCGCTAAGAGACTGGGTGTACTTCAGAATATCGATAAGAGACTTGCTGTACTTCAGAATATCGATAAGAGACTGGCTATAAGAGACTGGCTGTACTTCAGAATATCGATAAGAGACTGGCTATAAGAGACTGGCTGTACTTCAGAATATCGATAAGACACTGGCTGTACTTCAGAGTATCGCTCAGAGACTGGCTGTACTTCAGAATATCGCTAAGAGACTGGCTGTACTTCAGAATATCGATAAGAGACTGGTTGTACTTCAGAGTATCGATAAGACACTGGCTGTACTTCAGTGTATCGCTCAGAGACTGGCTGTACTTCAGAATATCGATAAGAGACTGGCTGTACTTCAGAGAATCGCTAAGAGACTGTCTGAAATGTACATCAGAGTTTTGCTAAGAAAATGGCTGTACTTCAGAGTATAGCTAAGAGACTGGCTGAAGTGTACATCAGAGTATCGCTGTGACTGGATGTATTTCAGTGTATCGCTAAGAAACTGGCTGTACTTCAGAGTATCGCTAAGAGACTGGTTGAAGTGTACATTAGAGTATCGCTAAGAGAGTGGCTGTACTTCAGAGTATCGCCATGAGACTGGTTGAAGTGTACATCAGAGTATCGCTAAGAGAATGGCTGTACTTCAGAATATCGCTAAGAGACTGGTTGAAGTATACATCAGAGTATCGCTAAGAGACTGGTTGAAGTGTACATCAGAGTATCGCTAAGAGAATGGCTGTACTTCAGAGTATCGCTAAGAGACTGGCTGAAGTGTACATCAGAGTATCGCTAAGAGAATGGCTGTACTTCAGAGTATCGCTAAGAGACTGGCAGTACTTCAGAATATCGATAAGAGACTTGCTGTACTTCAGTGTATCGCTAAGAGACTGACTGTACTTCAGAATATCGATAAGACACTGGCTGTTCTTCAGAATATCGATAAGAGACTGGCTGTACTTCAGAGTATCGCTAAGAGACTGGGTGTACTTCAGAATATCGATAAGAGACTTGCTGTACTTCAGAATATCGATAAGAGACTGGCTATAAGAGACTGGCTGTACTTCAGAATATCGATAAGAGACTGGCTATAAGAGACTGGCTGTACTTCAGAATATCGATAAGACACTGGCTGTACTTCAGAGTATCGCTCAGAGAATGGCTGTACTTCAGAGTATCGCTAAGAGACTGGCTGAAGTGTACATCAGAATATCGCTAAGAGACTTGCTGTACTTCAGAGTATCGCTAAGAGACTGGCAGTACTTCAGAATATCGATAAGAGACTTGCTGTACTTCAGTGTATCGCTAAGAGACTGACTGTACTTCAGAATATCGATAAGACACTGGCTGTTCTTCAGAATATCGATAAGAGACTGGCTGTACTTCAGAGTATCGCTAAGAGACTGGGTGTACTTCAGAATATCGATAAGAGACTTGCTGTACTTCAGAATATCGATAAGAGACTGGCTATAAGAGACTGGCTGTACTTCAGAATATCGATAAGAGACTGGCTATAAGAGACTGGCTGTACTTCAGAATATCGATAAGACACTGGCTGTACTTCAGAGTATCGCTCAGAGACTGGCTGTACTTCAGAATATCGCTAAGAGACTGGCTGTACTTCAGAATATCGATAAGAGACTGGTTGTACTTCAGAGTATCGATAAGACACTGGCTGTACTTCAGTGTATCGCTCAGAGACTGGCTGTACTTCAGAATATCGATAAGAGACTGGCTGTACTTCAGAGAATCGCTAAGAGACTGTCTGAAATGTACATCAGAGTTTTGCTAAGAAAATGGCTGTACTTCAGAGTATAGCTAAGAGACTGGCTGAAGTGTACATCAGAGTATCGCTGTGACTGGATGTATTTCAGTGTATCGCTAAGAAACTGGCTGTACTTCAGAGTATCGCTAAGAGACTGGTTGAAGTGTACATTAGAGTATCGCTAAGAGAGTGGCTGTACTTCAGAGTATCGCCATGAGACTGGTTGAAGTGTACATCAGAGTATCGCTAAGAGAATGGCTGTACTTCAGAATATCGCTAAGAGACTGGTTGAAGTATACATCAGAGTATCGCTAAGAGACTGGTTGAAGTGTACATCAGAGTATCGCTAAGAGAATGGCTGTACTTCAGAGTATCGCTAAGAGACTGGCTGAAGTGTACATCAGAGTATCGCTAAGAGAATGGCTGTACTTCAGAGTATCGCTAAGAGACTGGCAGTACTTCAGAATATCGATAAGAGACTTGCTGTACTTCAGTGTATCGCTAAGAGACTGACTGTACTTCAGAATATCGATAAGACACTGGCTGTTCTTCAGAATATCGATAAGAGACTGGCTGTACTTCAGAGTATCGCTAAGAGACTGGGTGTACTTCAGAATATCGATAAGAGACTTGCTGTACTTCAGAATATCGATAAGAGACTGGCTATAAGAGACTGGCTGTACTTCAGAATATCGATAAGAGACTGGCTATAAGAGACTGGCTGTACTTCAGAATATCGATAAGACACTGGCTGTACTTCAGAGTATCGCTCAGAGAATGGCTGTACTTCAGAGTATCGCTAAGAGACTGGCTGAAATGTACATCAGAATATCGCTAAGAGACTTGCTGTACTTCAGAGTATCGCTAAGAGACTGGCAGTACTTCAGAATATCGATAAGAGACTTGCTGTACTTCAGTGTATCGCTAAGAGACTGACTGTACTTCAGAATATCGATAAGACACTGGCTGTTCTTCAGAATATCGATAAGAGACTGGCTGTACTTCAGAGTATCGCTAAGAGACTGGGTGTACTTCAGAATATCGATAAGAGACTTGCTGTACTTCAGAATATCGATAAGAGACTGGCTATAAGAGACTGGCTGTACTTCAGAATATCGATAAGAGACTGGCTATAAGAGACTGGCTGTACTTCAGAATATCGATAAGACACTGGCTGTACTTCAGAGTATCGCTCAGAGACTGGCTGTACTTCAGAATATCGCTAAGAGACTGGCTGTACTTCAGAATATCGATAAGAGACTGGTTGTACTTCAGAGTATCGATAAGACACTGGCTGTACTTCAGTGTATCGCTCAGAGACTGGCTGTACTTCAGAATATCGATAAGAGACTGGCTGTACTTCAGAGTATCGCTAAGAGACTGTCTGAAATGTACATCAGAGTTTTGCTAAGAAAATGGCTGTACTTCAGAGTATAGCTAAGAGACTGGCTGAAGTGTACATCAGAGTATCGCTGTGACTGGATGTATTTCAGTGTATCGCTAAGAAACTGGCTGTACTTCAGAGTATCGCTAAGAGACTGGTTGAAGTGTACATTAGAGTATCGCTAAGAGAGTGGCTGTACTTCAGAGTATCGCCATGAGACTGATTGAAGTGTACATCAGAGTATCGCTAAGAGAATGGCTGTACTTCAGAATATCGCTAAGAGACTGGTTGAAGTATACATCAGAGTATCGCTAAGAGACTGGTTGAAGTGTACATCAGAGTATCGCTAAGAGAATGGCTGTACTTCAGAGTATCGCTAAGAGACTGGCTGAAGTGTACATCAGAGTATCGCTAAGAGAATGGCTGTACTTCAGAGTATCGCTAAGAGACTGGTTGAAGTGTACATCAGAGTATCGCTAAGAGACTTGCTGTACTTCAGAGTATCGCTAAGAGACTGGCAGTACTTCAGAATATCGCTAAGAGACTTGCTGTACTTCAGTGTATCGCTAAGAGACTGACTGTACTTCAGAATATCGATAAGAGACTTGCTGTACTTCAGAATATCGATAAGAGACTGGCTATAAGAGACTGGCTGTACTTCAGAATATCGATAAGAGACTGGCTATAAGAGACTGGCTGTACTTCAGAATATCGATAAGACACTGGCTGTACTTCAGAGTATCGCTCAGAGACTGGCTGTACTTCAGAATATCGCTAAGAGACTGGCTGTACTTCAGAATATTGATAAGAGACTGGTTGTACTTCAGAGTATCGATAAGACACTGGCTGTACTTCAGTGTATCGCTCAGAGACTGGCTGTACTTCAGAATATCGATAAGAGACTGGCTGTACTTCAGAGTATCGCTAAGAGACTGTCTGAAATGTACATCAGAGTTTTGCTAAGAAAATGGCTGTACTTCAGAGTATAGCTAAGAGACTGGCTGAAGTGTACATCAGAGTATCGCTGTGACTGGATGTATTTCAGTGTATCGCTAAGAAACTGGCTGTACTTCAGAGTATCGCTAAGAGACTGGTTGAAGTGTACATTAGAGTATCGCTAAGAGAGTGGCTGTACTTCAGAGTATCGCCATGAGACTGGTTGAAGTGTACATCAGAGTATCGCTAAGAGAATGGCTGTACTTCAGAATATCGCTAAGAGACTGGTTGAAGTATACATCAGAGTATCGCTAAGAGACTGGTTGAAGTGTACATCAGAGTATCGCTAAGAGAATGGCTGTACTTCAGAGTATCGCTAAGAGACTGGCTGAAGTGTACATCAGAGTATCGCTAAGAGAATGGCTGTACTTCAGAGTATCGCTAAGAGACTGGTTGAAGTGTACATCAGAGTATCGCTAAGAGAATGGCTGTACTTCAGAATATCGCTAAGAGACTGGTTGAAGTATACATCAGAGTATCGCTAAGAGACTGGTTGAAGTGTACATCAGAGTATCGTTAAGAGAATGACTGTACTTCAGAGTATCGCTAAGAGACTGGCTGAAGTGTACTTCATAGTATCGCTGTGCCTGGCTGGATTTCAGAGTATCGCTAAAAGACTGGCTGTACTTCTGAGTATCGCTAAGTGACTGAAAGTACTTCAGAGTATCGCTAAGAGACAGGCTGAAGTATACTTCATTGTATCGCTTAGAGACTCATGTTTGTTTAATGTTTGTTTATGTGACTCTACTTATTCACTTAATTTCTGAAAATATAGAATGATGTCTAAAGATATAATCCATAAGTAATACATGTACATTGAAAAACTGTAGATAGAGATCTATATATATATATATATATATATATATATATATATATATATATATATATATATATATATATATATATATATATATATATATATATATATATATACATACATACATACATACATACATACATATATATATACATATATATATATGTATGTATGTATGTATGTATGTATATATATATATATATATATATATATATATATATATATATATAGAGAGAGAGAGAGAGAGAGAGAGAGAGAGAGAGAGAGAGTTTTTTTTTTTTTTGGGGGGGGGGTAATAAATTAAACGAGATGTATCGGATAATCAACTATTATCTCAGACAATTTCATTGTCCATACAATGATCTGTACTCGTATTTCGGGTCGAACGGATTTGGTATCTTCTACATGCGTGCCGGATCTGCCATTTAATTTCTAGTTATAAAGTATATATTGTATTACAATCAAGGTAAAATCAAATATAAACCGTTTATGTAAGTGAAATTGAATTTTGATTTTATTTTGGACCTAAATTCGTTTATCGGTGTATATCTTAACATCTAAAGCAGCTTATCATCACTAATAGAGTTCTTTGAATCATACATGGAACATAACATCTCACAATGTGAATGGAAGATAGAAGAATGTAAATTCGAAAAAAGGAAATCTAGCATCAAATTGAAATATGTTTCTGTTATCCCAAATAATCCGAGATTTCTAAACAAATCGCAAAATTTGAAGTAAAACATAAGTGTGCTCAAATGTCATTCTTGGCATAAATGTGAGAAATTCTACAACTCATGATTTATTTCCAAGTGATTTACTAGTATATAAATCTATTGATAGTTTTATGTAAAATAGAAATTCGACCACAAACTTATGAAACTATCTAAAAGCCAGAGAAGTCATTTGGCAACATCTACGATAAGAGAAAACAGTTCCAATCTGGTGCATTACGTCAAAAGAATAGGAATTGAATGATTACTATATCGTTAGGTAGGGTATATGTACTATGTGACGTCAAACCATTGTCTGTATGAGACGTAAACAGCGTATGTTATTGTTGATAGTTTTAAACCTATGTTTACCTGCTCAATGAAGGATAGTTTATACACAGATGCAAACTTTCTATTTGGTTACAGAATATAAGGCTTTGTGTGACAGAGGAAACACTGTTTTGTACGAAGCTGTTTTCGTGCCATTTTAAAGAAGAAAATTTTTTTTCATCTCGTTCGAGCGAAAAACTATCATGTCATAGTCTGCAGTGTAAGTGTTATTAACCGATAAAAAGAAATGGAATATCGTACATCAATAAATCTTTTGACATTTCCAACAATTTCTTAAGTAGCGAATGTTTGATCGTTTAAATAATTACATAAGCAAGAGCTACACTTGATCGTACCCCCTGTGTTTGCCTTGATCATACAGATTATTCCAGTCTATCAGTATATCAAATGGCAAATCTAAAGTTTGTAACATTTGACATGGAATCTCATCTCCCTCCTTTTATATTTATGCTTTAAGCCCCTGGAATCAACCAAACATGACTCAGTAACGTCACCAATTAGTATTAATCATTAATGAAATAATAATGCATTATTATGAGCGTTTTACTGTATATCAGAAAGTACCATACAGTTTTCATTTTATATTTCAATTTCAGGTTTATAAATCATAATTAATAGCGATTATAATACTTTTAATTACAAGAGGTGGGCAGAATATCTCCTCTCCACCCCAACCGACTTTACCTCGCATTCTTCTTCTTCTTCGTGATGTAATAAACTATACTTTAACTTAAATGTTTCCTTTCTGTTGATAAGTTCTGTGTTTTAGAATAAATATGCATATGCACATTGTGTTTGTAAGTGTGAGGGGGATCTAGCTATAGATTTATATGAATTTTAAGTTGAAATATATGCAATTATGCATATATAAATGTATCATTATATGTATCAATTGAAATAATTTCTAATCATGCTTTTTTAAATAACCAAACACCTTAATTCATATATAATAGTTTCTCGATCGAACGAGATTTTTTCTCGTTCGAACGAGAAATTATCTCGTTCGAACGAGAAACAATATCATTCAAACGAGATAATTTCTCGTTTGAACGAGATATTTTCCCCTTCGAACGATTTTGTTTTTTTCTTCTTTAATATGGCACGAAAACGGCTTCATAGTTTTGTATGTCTACCAAAAAAATAGAAGAAAAAAAGAAGAAGAAAAAAAAGGAAAGAAACAACCATGGAGAAATCTAAGAAAAATACATGAAGCTACTACAGTTACGTTAACAGCAAACCAGCCATAAATGTGAATATCAGAAGCAGATTGACGGTGCAGTGGGACCTGAAACACAAATCCGTATTTATAGTGTTTGGTTATTTATTTATATAGTCGAATTATCTAAATGTTAGCAATGAATCACGTACATCTAAACTGTAAATAAACATAGTATAAGCTGGCAGTGTGTGTGTGTGTGTGTGTGGGGGGGGGGGGGGGTCCCTGTGTTTAAGATGCTGGTATTCTCCTTTTTTCCATGTCGTAATAAAATTGAAACTGAACAAACGATATCAACCCATTCAACTGAATAGCATTACTGAAATACATGTATAATGATGTCTGAAGTTTGGTTTCACCATTGAAATGTGTGTTGGTTTGTTTTAACGTGGTAACAGAGGGTCTTACTTATCTCATCAAACCAATCTCATCGATGATCCGGGATTATACTAACCATATTTGAGTTTTAGCACGATTCTCAAAACGAGGCAGTCTAATTATAAGTGTTAAAACCCTCTTTCTCACTCAATGTGTTCTTGCGCTTCAAAACATAATCTCTGATGTAATTGCTAGCATTATAATACTCAGAACGCATTGACTCTTTATTGGATCATTAATTATATGTAACATTACAAATAGAGATATACATGTGTATATTCGTGTAGACTAAAGTTACCTGCTCTTGCTTGATATCGCTGCGCGAGGAGACAGGTGACCTCCGCCATTCTGGAGAGACTTCTTCTACTCCGGCTAGTGTTAATTATAGCACAGGCCGCATGGACAGATAACAAGCAGTACACACTGCGTGTAAATGTCGTCTGCCGTAGCATACACAGCATTATTATACAGTATTTAATGTAATTTATGAGAGGCGCGTGATGTTTAGCGTCGAAAGGGTTGTTGATTCTATAATAAATGAATAAAACAAAAACAAAATCCATATAAAATAACCGATAACGCGTCACTTGAACCTCAGTCAGTCTCTTTAGGGGGTTTCCCTATGGCTACTTTTGCCGATTGAAGCATGTTTCTAATTCAAGCGTCATACATAAACATTGGTATAGCTCTGTGTATTGCCAATTGCCTTATCACTCGGCAGAAAGAAAATGGGTACATGTATTGCTCCCTGTGCTGATTAGCATGTCTGACATTATTCTCAGATCGACGTCATTTCCAACAAAGTAGTAATCAAGATGTAGTTTATTCTAATGTCGCCGGTTCATGAATGGAGACAAATAAACCAAGTATCATTTCAGGCTTTCTCTCGGATTTGTTCCGTAACATCTAAATTTTTCCAGTTTTGACCATATACATATATATATAATAAATGAGCTTTTTCATGCAACTATTAAGATGTGATGAATTTCTATCGTGGATCTGTTGAACTTTTCAAGGATAAATAGAATATCCTGCTAAACTGAGTAGATTAAAGACCATGGATTGACAATGCAAGTGAAATTGTACTGAAACAATTATTCCAGAGAGTTATAGTCAAAACGGCCCAAGAAAAAAAAACGGTCCACACCAGAACGGCCCACACGATAACGGACAATTTCTTTTTAACCAAAACAGCCGAACTTTGTTATATTTTGAAAATGGATATCGACTTTGATTGCAAAATAGATTTTTTTTTCACCTAGTGTTTAAATTATACTTGATACAGATGATAAGAGGGCAAATAATTTGACATTTTAATAAAATGTCTTCATCATAAATTTATTCCTATTTTCGTGTGGGCCGTTTTATCTTTGGGCCCCCCCTTTTTTTTTTACTATACACCATAATTCTGCTCTCTCTATGGCGATAGGAGATGACAGTTATATATCTTTTATGTTCAAGAGAATAAAGCATGACAAGGGCAGTGTAACTTTTAAACAGAAATGAATCTATGGTTTTCATCAAGGATCAAGGGTAGACGCCATGCCTCACGAGATATTTTATCAAAGTTAACCAGTGATAAACTTCATTTCACGATACATGTAATTGGTCTTCTATAATGAAATCTGTAAATTCTTCTTTCCTTGAATTTGTTATCAATTGTATTTTAACTCCAATTTAATCTTTTGCTACTTGACCAGTTACCAGGGACTTACTGAAAGCCCGGCTATCAGTAATGTAAGTACTTTAATTTATTTGAACTCTGACCGTAGTATACAGAAGTGTCGATTGTTTCTGGTATTATTTTCCATATTAGTTTGTTTCTGTCGTACAATAGAATGTTGCGAGTCATGAGTAAAACTTCTACTCCCTACAGGTCAGACAGGTAAATCCGGACGCGCGGTAAATCTGGGCGGTTGCCAGTTTGGTTACTTATAGTCCATTTTCAGTACTTTTAACTATACAAAGCGAAAGAGCTGCAAAACTTTTAGTTATATGACAACTGGTGTCTGGTAAAAATCTGCGATACCGATCCGATTTCCACAACTCGATGTCTGAAGAACATGACAATACATATGTATACATATAACACAAGCAATCACGGACCCCTG
The DNA here is from genome assembly GCA_035048485.1 of Pteria penguin. Taxonomy (NCBI): domain Eukaryota; kingdom Metazoa; phylum Mollusca; class Bivalvia; order Pterioida; family Pteriidae; genus Pteria; species Pteria penguin. The sequence goes on along the minus strand of CM068580.1, from coordinate 72,103,626 downwards.
TTAAGAGGTGGGATCATGTGCCATGGAGGACTAAGCATCCTCTGCCGACTGGTCATAACGGCCGATATCTACAAATATCTTTATTTAATGTCATTTTGATGCCACTACCTCTTTCAGTTTTCTCTTCTTTTCAAAACAATAGCTGGGAACTCAAAATACAGCTAACGACGTCATTTCTGGCTATATAGCATCTTAGATCAAGGGATTGTCTGCTGATCCATGACCAAAATATTAAAAATAGTTTACTATATTACGAAAAGAGATTGGATAAGGGAGATATCGGTGCAATCTAATTTAAAGGGACCTGCAAAGAACAATTTACAATTAATGGATCCATAGAAATGAGAAAAAAAAACATAAAAACTCACTTTTAATTAAAGAAAACGAATAAATAAAATCAAGTCCCACAAGCAAAAACAAAATAAACGAAAACATAACTCAATTTTTATTTTCAAGTCCCCGTCGGGGGCGCTAATAATCACAAATCATGTGACAAGACAACAAGGCGAAAACGATAAAATTTTACAATCCCTACCTGGAGAAAACTTGCTAAATGGGACTCAGTTCTAAATTATCTTTTTTAACATTTTGGTTACCTAGCAGCCTAGAGAATATGATTTTGGTCACATTTCGTCTGCTTAATGCTTTGCGAGAGCTGATTTCATCAATCGCCCTGATTTCCCTTTAGTCGCCTTGTCAAAATGACTTTCGTTACTTGGTATGTTTCTCCTTCTAAAAGTAACATTTTGCGATCGATTTTTCTAAAACAAATTATATGTCCATTTGTATAAAGAATGCAGCTATCCTTGTGTCACATTTCATAAAGTTTGGTTGCATACACAGGAATTTATAATCGAAAAACCTCGAAAATCGTCCGGATTTACCTTTCCGACCAACAGTTGTATGCTATATTTTTGGTATATAAGACACCACAATGTTACTCGTTTACTGGGGATGCCGTCACAATAATTTAAAAGTAGCACATCAATGCAAATTCATTAAACACAAATCCCCTAGTCTTCCGCTGAAAGACTTTCTTAAAAACGAATGTTTTGCTATTTTGTATCATAAAAATGTCAAATAATATGTTATATTGTATAATATGGGCAATATACCTGATATAAATATGCATTCCAATTTCATAAAGAACATCATGTAATTTAGTAATAAACGTTTTCAGTTTGAATGACAAAACCAAAATTAATCACATCATTTATCATGTGCTGCATTTGTCGGTCAAATTAAGACGTCAGAAGAAATGAGACATTTCATCAAGATCTTTGGAGAAAGGTCTCTTATTGATAAACGCTTTATTCCAGAGGTATATGACCGTAATACCGTATTGTTTTCACCTAGCATACCCTCTTCTCTAATAGGATGTGTGAAGTACGATATCCTTTGTTAATTAGACAAGTTTAGATATGACAAATTGGAATTTTATCTTAGGTCATATTAACTCATATAAAAAGATGCATAAACCTAATTTATACTTAACACGACTGCTATTAGATTTGATCAAAGTGTTCAGAAAAGATATTAATTTAATGAGATTTTTCAACTTTCTAATGGCCGTGTATTCGAACTATTGCTTCGAACACTCCCGTATTAAATGTCGAACATTATTATTCGTCTAGTTTGACATGCAATCGGGCAGTAGATCAATTTCGTTCGGATGTGAGAAGAGAATCAATTTTCATCTCTGTACAAATATAAATCTGTGAAATGCTGCAATTAAAGACTTTATTACCGGAGAGGTTTGACGGAATTTCCTACCTTTGTTGTGATTCGTCATTTCCTGTTTGACCTCACCAAACAGAGTACATGTATTTCCCGAAATCTGTCATCATTGCATCCAATAAAAAGAACGCTCTTTTCAACACAAAATATATGTATGTAGGATAAAATGCGTTTCTAAATTAAAAAAAAAAACCCAAGATTTTAAAACTAGTATTGATTAAAACACGTTTGAATACTTTAGGGGAGTAAATGTCACGTATTTCCCTTCGGAATTGAAATCAGATATACGCAAAGTTTAATTGTGCTTTTAGACTTACCAAAACATTTATCTTATCCGTATGCATGATTATACAGTACAAATTCTCAGCTTCTAGCAATAACATGAAATGTAGACGAAAAGCACATAGTCATATCAACAATTTACATTTCAACAGGTTATGTAAAAATAAAATGTAAACTTTCATTAGGTTTTTGTTTTAGTAAAGAGGTATGTATTATGAGTCAGTTGTTATATAATTAAGTAGATTTGAACTGAGTGAAAAATAAAATAAAGGTAAATATGAAAATCTATTGGCAGCAAACCTAGAAGATGAAAAGTTGAGATGTGCTTCAAATTTTCTTTCATTGCAAAACACACTCAATAGTTGAGCCGACCTATTAAATGAATATAGAAAAAATACAAAGCAAAATGTCATTTTTCAAAAGAAGTTAAGTCTTTTATGAAAAGGGTCCTTGATGACTCTGATAGAATCAGAATGAGTAACACTAGAAAAAATAACATTTTAGTGTCATTTAATTGAATACCTCAAAGTTTAATACTATCTCACATTTCCTTGAAAACTAAAATATCGCAGTCTTCCTTCGAAACTACCAGTCAGTGCCTGAAAACTAGAAGATATACCCGTCAAATGATACTGTACTAGAGTAAAATGGTTTCGTAAAAATGAAACTGAAGATCAATACATTTCCTATTTAAGTGTCCTTTCTATGTTAACATCATAACAAAATAAGGTTATCTTATCACAGAAACTTGAAAAGAGCGATTTTTCCACTTTTGAAAATTTCTCTATTTTTCATGATGAGTTAAACGTCTTCATATATAATGAGTTTTTTTTTATCTAAAAATAACTATTCAAAGAGCCATTAGTTGATGTTACAATGCTAATATTGAGCAAATTTCATTAGAGTATAATTGCAATATGCCATATGTTGTCATCATTTTTTTAAGAAAAAAATCTTTATATTTTCTCATTGCATGTATGTTAAATTGATGTATGCCATTATAGTGAAAGTCAATAAATAATTGGAAATCTTGGCAAGATTTGGAGGTTGTATGCAATTCTTTACATTACCATTGCGCATGAAGTTCTATATCACAAATCGAAGGCCGCAGAACGTGTTGCGAATTTATTTATTAAATGTGTAAAGAAATGAAAAATAAGATGACCACAGCTGGATTTGAACCACTACTCTCCATATTTTAATTACCAAGTAGTATATGTACCATTGTGAGACCTATATTTTAGCCATGGCCACGCCAGCTATTGACCAATTTGGATGAAATGTACAAAACTGATAGAGGACCTATAGTACTTCATGTATACCGTTTCAGCAAAATCTTGTATGTGGTATAACAGCAGAAGTTAAAATGTGGAAGTCTTAAAAATTCATAGAAAATCCAAAACTTGAAATATTGACAAATTTCTTTCAAAATAAATATTCCTTACCTTAATTATGATCAAAATAGTCCATAAGAAATCTTCATTATCAATAAACTAGGAAACATGACACTTTTCTGCATTGAAATCACCAAAACGTCCAAAAAATGTCGAAAAACTTCTAAAATTTGATTTTGGAAGGGAACCAAAATGGCAATACTTCTTCACTCATCCCTCTTAATTATTTCTATGCATTCTGTTTGTCTCTGTATACAGGCAGTATGAAGAAGAAGATTGTCAAAGAAGGGTGCTCTTTTGTGACGTACGTTTGACTGTGGTGGCGCCACCTGTGAAGAGGACTAGACGAAAACAACAAATTTTAAGGGTGTCATAAGTTATTTATTGCAACCAAATCCTAGTAAAATCCTTCTAACAGTTTTGCAGAAAAAAATTGAAAATGTAAAAAATGGCCAACCCCCCCCCCTTGGGGGTGTCTTAAAAATTCATAAAAATTCCACAAATTGAGATAATGAAAAATTTCTTTCACAATGATATTCCTTACCATGATTATTCCGTAAACCGGTTAACCACACCATTTGTTTGGCTTTTGTCAAATTAAATGACCGTCCTAAGTCGGTATCGTGATTGCACTACAATCAAATATTTTTGTAATGTGCTATATGTGCTAGTATATTATTTATATTCATGTATTGTAAAGCTCCATGGTGACTTCTGCCACATAACTGAGCCAGTAACTCCTCTTTTTTCTTACAAAATAGTCCATAAGAAATCATCATTATCAATTGACTGACGGACGGACGGCGCGCTATGACTATGGCTCACTTGACCCTTTGGATCAGGTAAGCTAAAAACTGAAAAAGAAAGTTTTCAATTTTGTTCCTATACATTTTAATTACAAAACATTGCAATGCAGTTTACAATAGGCGATCTAAAATTTTCCGCATTTGTCATTTAATAATAGATATTATACTCAGCTCATAAACAATTTTCTTAATTATACGTCCTGATGATTTTGCTTCGTCGATCTCAGATTAGATCCTAACCAAATACTTTGTGATTTTGTGAGTCTGAAATGAAACACTGGTTATATTTAGACCAGTGTTTCATTTAAAAATCACAAAGTATTTGATATAAAGGTAGAAGTTACTCTCGACAATATGAAAAGCTTACGTTAAAAGATAAATAAGTAGATCTTTTTTTTTTTATTGCTCTCTACAAATGATTCATTGTTAAAATATGTAATCATTTTACTGGTAGATTATTCGAGTGTAAATCACAGTTTTCACGTCGTCATTCATGATGTCGTATATGCCCTCTCCTTTCCAATAAATATTGATGAAATATTGTTTTTTTACTGTGCTATATTGTGTTATAACACAACATAAATTTTGTGTAAATAGCATGTTTAATGTGTACATTTTCCATTTTCCATGTTTATTCAAGTAAAACTAATTAAAGACAATCGCGTTTGTGTTCTATGTGTACGATGTAACAAGTTGGGTATCTCTTTCTGTATAGTAACTGATTTATTACTTATGGCCACAACTAGCAAATTATGTGACCACATCATCTACGAAATAAAAATGATACAGAACACATAAAATAACTATCAGGGCGAAGAAGAAAGGGAGAGGTGATCCTCACACTTTTGTATGTGGGGGCACAAGTATGTTTGCCCCATCCCCAATTTTTGACGTATTGTTATAATAATAATAATAATAATAATAATAATAATAATAATAATAATAATAATAATAATAATAATATGACTATAGATATGGCACTAAGGTGTGCATTTTAGTGTTTCTGAGCTACGTTTTCGAATGTTTCGAAGCACTTTGTTCTACAAATGCAAATTTATGATAACCATATTTTCATTTTCTGTACATACATGTTTTTTTTTTTCTTTTTTCAAGATTTCTTTTCTTTGGAGGACTATTTATTTATATTTTTCTGATTTTTTAAAATTAATATAATACTTGAACTTCTCTTCCTCTTTCTAAATATCTCAAAGCTAAATAAGATATGCATGACAAATATGAAATTAAAGCTACTGGTTTGTTCATCACAAAGTACCTACTGTAAAACAAATGAAACTTCAGAATAATGACCACATAAAAAGCGACACCACAGATTAATGACCACATAAAAAGCGACATCACAGTTATGATTTCTTCAATCTCGATCATTACGACCACGTATGATCAAATATCATACCTTCATCTTAGATCTTTAAAGCTACATCACAAGCTTTGTCTCTTCACCCCCGGTCCTTACAACCAGAATTCATCGTTCCTTTATTCGTGGTCCTTTACAACGCTTTATAATACAGTAAATCGTTCATTCACTTGCGTTCGTTTAGGAGCAGGCGTGGTGTAGTGGTTAAGCGCTTGGCTTGCGGCGCCGACGATCCGGGTTCGATTCCCGGGTTGCGCCACTATGTTTAAGAGGTTGGTAACCTCCTGCTTCCATGTCGCGATATAACTGAAATATTGTTGAAAGCGACGTAAAACACCAATCAACCAACCAACCACTTGCGTTCTTTACAGTCATTTCGTTGCTTCATTCTCTTTCCTTAATTATTATCGCTCCTTCACTCCTGGTTCTTCGGGGTAGGCTGTAGTCGTGTCGGTGTAGTGGTTAAGCGCTCGTCTTGCTGCGTCGACGATTCGGGTTCGATTCGGGTTATATGGTAGTTTCCCCCATAAAATGTTTTCCCCTTTACGTCACGGTTTGGAAATTATACGCGTTCGTCTTTATTGTATAAAGTAGATAATATTTGAAATACAAATGTAGTACCGTAGTAGCCTGTGGATCAAACCGATGGTGTAATGGTTAAGGAGTTTCTATATACTGTTAAGTGTTTTGCTGTAAATATGTGCAAGTCTTTCTTTATATATATAAATACCATAGTGTGGTATTTTCTCCTATTATTTCATTGTAAAAATTGTCGTTTATTTGCATATACGTGTCATTCATTCTATAAGATTTGTAATTTTCGATTGTCGATTCGATCACTCAACAAATATGACCGCCAAGGACTCTGATTGGCTGCTGCAATTTCAACTTCTCCTTTGAATCCGCTGCATGAAATCATTGGCGACAAGTATGGACTGTATGATGGCCAATCAAGAAGTGGGGCGTTGTTGTGAGTCAGAAAGTCACGGCAAAAAACAAACAAAAAAAACATGGGCTTCGCGTTGTCCTGCTGCAACGTTAAGTTAAATTGATGGATAAGAGGAAGGACGTGTGGTCACAAGACCTGCTCCCGATGTCTTATTGATGTAAAATTGTCATGGATAACCAAGAGAGGCGTTTCCACGCCATGAGATATCCCCATCCATACCATAACAGACCCACTCCTCGAATATGTCGCTTTCCACTATGCAAGCGTCAGAATATCGCTCACCACGACGTCGACAGACACGTTGTTATCCATCTGACCGAGCATGAAGCGAGACTTGTCAGTGAACAACACGTCTCCAATGGGCCAAACGAGACAGATTAGGTACATCAAAGTGAGTACGCATGTGAAATATGTTCCTACCTGTAACGGTTGGAAAGTTATGGCTAATGTTAAAGTTTCTATAAATGTTGACCAAAGGTCTTGTTGAACGTCATTACGTCAAAACTTTTGGTAACACCTGAAAGTGCTCGTCTTAAGGAATATATATGTGAAATATGAAAGCCCTACCTGTAACGGTTGGAAAGATATGGCCAATGTTTAAGGTTTTTAAAAAGTATGTCAGCTCAAAGGTCAAGGTCACAAATGATAGGTCTCATCACAAGGAATTTATATGTGAAGTTTCAAAGCCCTACACCTTTTAGTGCAAAAGATCTAGCAAAGATTAAAATTTTTGAAGAGTAGGTCAAGCTCAAAAGGTAAAAAACCATGGTCCCAAATGAAAGGTCTCATCACAAGGAATCTACATGTGAAGTTTCAAAGCCTTACACCTTGTGGTACAAACGATATGGTCAATGTTTTTACCACAGTGTAAGAGTCACAGACAGGTGAAAAACTAGATGCCCCCGAATTTCATTCCGAGGACATGAAAACCATCATATGGGAGGGTTGAGTTTTTTTGTTTTGGTTTTTTTGTTTGTTTGGTTTTTTTTTTCTTTTTTTTGGGGGGGGGGGGTCTTTAGTATATACATGTATATACATGATTATTGTTTTATGTCACTCAAAGATTATTTCACGTATATGGTGACGGCATCTGCCTGATGCATTGCATACAAATTTAGACCTTTGCAACGGACCCACCCGAAGCAGTGAGGGATCTTTAACATGCCACGCCTATCGTGACACAGGACCTCTGTTTTTACTGTCTCGTCCGAAAGACAAAACACCGGTGCGCTCATGACAGGAGTCGAACCTGGGACCTCTCGGTCACTAGCCGAGAACCTTATCCACTCGGCCACACCTGCTTGATTAAAATTGAAGACATTTCTAATATCAATGGAAATATCTCCCTATCAAAAGTTGAGATATCTCTATTTTAAACAAAAATCTCTTTTTATTTTAGTAACGAGCTGGATTTACTTATGTGTAAAAAGAAAATCCGGAATTTCAAATTGGGGGGAATATCACTATATAGTAGTTTTTCCCCAGGTGAAAAATGGCTGTAAGTGCGGGGGAACTGGCTATAGCCAAATTTCCTCTGGGGGAAACTTCTATATAGCCATTTTCCGGGGGGACTGCTATATAGCTATTTTTTCGGGGGTGGCTAGGGGGAAAACTACTATATAACACCAGGTTGCGCTACTATGTTCAAAAGGTTGGTTACCTCTTGCTTCCATGTCGCGATATAAATGAAAAATTGTTGAAAGCGGCGTAAAAACACCAATCAAGCAACCACTCCTATTTCTTAAGACTGGATCACAATTGTCGTTCCTTAATTTGTTTGTATAAATTTCAGCTTAACTTAAAAGAATATAGATATAGAAGAAAAGCAAATATATCACGGAGTGATAGAAATAGATTTAAAACTCATGTTCATATGGATTTAAAACCCCCATTCCACTAGTCGGCGCTCTACGGCGATCTACGCGCTCGGAAGGAGCGCCTTAGATCTCCTCAGAATGGGGCGATGAAAGGGTATATACAATCAGAAAACTCACCAGTGATGATCCAGTAACGATTTATAAGATCCGATGGCGACTTCATGGTTATTGGTCGCCACCCAATTCCCCCAAAATTGTTGCGACCTTGCATGATCATGATCTGGCGCCATAAACTGAGAATGTACTTAAGTAATTTTTTTCATTTTAATTTATTCCCTTATCAAACGTTCAAATAAATTGTCATGCAGAGTGGTTTAATTCTATTTATTGATAGAATAAAACTCAATGAAATCCAAATCCCACATATTCATTCATTGTTGAATAGAAGATTATGACATTTTGACTAAAGTATTTTCTCAGTTTATGGCGCTGGACCCAGTTCTCGCTCCGTTGGCGATCCAAGGCGAGTAAGACATACGATTCAATGCGCTCTACTGGCGCTCCAAGGGCGATCCCTGCGATCTATGGCGCTCAAGCTGGATATGATAGCGATATCGGCGACCTATGGAAGCCCATTATTGCTCAATTAGCGTTCTAGGCAATCCGATTAGGGAGAGATTTTATAAAAACCTGTGACGTTCTGCTACGCTCATCAGTTTTACACTTGGAATAGGCAAAAGCAAACACGAAACAAATCACTTCTATTCAATCATCAACCCTAGAGATGCTGTTGCATTTCAACTTCTTTTCAGTCTGATGAATCATGTCATCGTCAATCAACAACATGCATTTCTCGCCAAGCAACTTCGAGAAAGAAGGAGAAGGAAGGCCTACCTGGTTGGCTGCTGACAGGAGACTCCAATACGGTCAATATGCCACACAAAGGGCAGAGGACACAAGCTCCTCGTTCAGCTTCATGAGGATGGAGCCCGGTATGTTTGATGAATCAGCAATGACACCGAGGAAAGGAAGGCCCTGGAACCAGACCGAGGCTTGCTGTAATCCTCCGATACCTTGCTTCTGGTGACAAGTATACCAGCCTCCAGTAGGACTTGAGAGTGTCCAAGATCACCATCACCAAGTTCCTCCCTGAAGTATGCAGGGCCATTGTCATAGAGTATTCTGATGAGGTGGTCAAGTGCCCTGTCAGCAGAGATGACTGGAGGAAAGTTGCAGAACATTTCAAGAAGAGATAGCATGTACCCCATGCTGTCGGACAGCAAGCACACTGCCATGAGGAAGCCATCGAATTCCAATTCGCTGTATAAGAACGATCAGGTTTCCTTTTCATCGTCCTCCTGGCGACTGGCGCCCCCTCTTCAACGCCTCATGGATCAAAGTGTGCATATATGAAGGCTCCATCGACCTACCAATAAACCAAATGATGATAGGGACGTCATAAATTATATTCTTGCTGACGACGCCTTCGCCCTAAAGACGTACCTCATGAAACCATACTCTGGCACAGGCATGACGAAGAACCAGCATATTGCAAACTACAGACTCTCCAGAGGCAGGTGCTATCAGATCGCCACGAAGACCGACGGATCTGGAAATGAGCCCACTTGGAGAACGGTGACGCTCTTAGGCGACTCGATAGTGCCTCATTTACGATCTTGACGATCAAGTAGCGCTCCAATGGTGATTAAGTAGCGATATGATGGCGATTAAGTAGCGATATGATGGCGTTTTGGCTGGAGTGCCACGAATTTTTGTGCAGGGGTGTAGACCGACGGCGACCTTGGTGATCATGGAGATCTGCTAGAGATCAGGTAGCATTTTTGGCGATCGTGACGCTCTATATGGCGACCAGTGGCGCTCTCACAGAGCGCTGTATATCACAGCCTAGTGGAACGGGGGTATACGGTAAATACATCTGGAAGGTTACAGTACGTCCAGAACTACGTACAATCCTGAGGTCGCGCCCTATGGGCAACGGTGCTATATAGTAATCGGTGTTAAATTACGAGTTTTGAGACTTCCTATGTTCATAATGCGATATAATTTGATATCAAATTCCTTGGCCAAAATTTTGATCAAGTGAAGCGTATTTAGTTTTCACTAAGTTCTAAACGAGCATAGATAGGCATAGCTTCCTCATCTATTTGACGATGACAAAAATGACCGTCTAAACATTCTCTGATAATGCTGCTCAACATGCTGTGTTCAAGAACATTTTGAAAGTACCAAGAAGGCTTTGATAGACCTGTCGATTGTAACAGTGGTATTTAACCTGAACTTACTGGTAGTTTACTTCAGTATAATAGTGAAGCCGGCGTGGCCTAGTGGTATCGCGTCGGACTCCTGATCGGGAGGCCGGGGTTCGAGTCCCGCTCTGGTCATACCGGTGTCATGTCTCTCGGATGAGATAGTAAAAACCGAGGCCCCGTGTCGTGGTATGCATGGCACGTTAAAGATCCCTCACTGCTTCGGGTGGGTCCGTTGCAAAGGTCAAAATTCGTATGCCCCGCATCAGGCAGATGCCGTCACCATATACGTGAAATATTCATGGTGTGACGTAAAACAAAAATCAATCAATCAATCAATCAATCAGTATAATAGTGAAAACTTACGAAAGCGAATGCACAGCTCTTGTAACTATCGTGCATAAGACTGACGAAACTTCATCACAAGAATGTCTATTTTGAGAATTGTGATTAAAAACGACATCGTATCTCTTTGTGATAAATGGTTTCTAAATATTGAACCCAAAACATGAAATTCCTGAACACTGCTTATCAATTACAATTCAGACTATGTCATTACCAGAAATAGTTCAGAAAAGACGTTGCAAAAAGCAGTCTCTGTTTTATTGTAAAAATGAACCACCTGCGAAATAATAACACCCACCAAAAACTGAAGGAAGTACTTCAATAACAATGATAAGACATGAGCCGGAAGAATCAGTTTCAGTATATATATCCCAAAGTGTAAATTGCCTAAGAAACACGTCTTTGCCAGAAATTGTTTGCATGAAAGAATAATTTCAAACAATAAATACGAGGGAATGTAGTGTAAAAAGGGGGTAGTGTACTCCAATCCCGTGGGACACAGTTTAATAAGTGATTCGGTCAGGGAACGCTCTAATACGAATTTACCCTGCGTGACTCATGACTTGTGACTTGGAAGTTAGGACCAGGTCTGGACAGACCCCGAGATTCCGGGAAAAGTTTGACATTTCCTTGTTGTAAAATAGGTAAGATACATGTATATTTACACCCAAAGTAAAAAATGGATCGTATTTCAACAAAATTTCCTAAACAGTGCCTATATAAAACGAATCCAGGAAGTGATTTCATGTAGGAATGATGATAACATTATGATGAAATAGGATGAAAAGCGCTATTCATTCTGTTAATAATACCTACACGTCTGCGTTCAATTCCCTGCTCAGTATAGCGATGAAATTCAGGGTGGATCCAGATTTTACACAAGGAGCAACAAAAGAGTTCGAAATAAAGAATTACGAGAAGGTGGTTTATGAAATTTCACGTAGTGTTAACATAAAATTTTGACAAAATTACTGCCCTTGTCAATGCCAATTTCCCCACCCCTGCATCGCCTTAAATGAACAACTCGTCTTAATTCGAATTTGAATACAATCATGCATGTTCTTTTAGAGAGCGACAATGAGGAACCGCAAAATAAATAGACATCAAAATGTCAAACGGCAGATTACAGAAGATTAATCATAAAACAGAGGGATAATGATATTTCTATGTTCTCGCTGGTGCACTCGACTCGCGACTGAAAGGTTGTTAGCTCGATTCTTATCGAATCAATCATGGATAATTAGTTTTCTTTTCCTCCCTTGAAAATTACAATTTATAAGTTTATTCGCCTTGTAATATCGGTCGATTATAAAGGTGCAGTTACATATGAAGTTTACACAGTTAAAGTGCTATAAACATGTCATAAGATTCCTTTCTGATACCTTTCTATACCAGGACAAATGTACTATACAACGTATATACACGGCAAACTAAGAATATGAAAGGTTTAAATACCACTCGCCTTGCAGTATAGACGATCATAATTCGATCTATATATTATGTTTACAGGAGATAGTAACCTTCCCGCCCCAAGTCATTACACCAATCACACTGAAAATGGATAGTATTTAAACACCATCGATTTTTCAATTATGTAATACCAATTTAATATGTGTATAACTTTTGTTTCCAATGGAAAAAAGAGACATGCTCCAGAGGAAATATAATGTACATGTAATAAAGATAAAGGTATGAACGCTGCTTGTTCAGGCGAAAATGAAACTTAAATTCTATAAACACGACATTTTATTTGATGTAGTAATTTTTTTTCACACTCCATTTTTTTCTTAGATTATTGCACGGAAATTGTCAAAAATTTTCTGTTTATTTGATGATATATCTTTATGCAGTGTGCTATACAGTGTATATCTATGCATAAGTTTACTGCTTACTAGACAAGACTACATGCACTTGCAAAATATAATAAAAATCACTTACATTTCTGTAGCGAAAATGTTTCCTTCACATTACGTAAAATGATTTTCTCTCTACTTTAATTCATGCTTTAATTGAAAATCGAACACTTCCCAAATCTTTGGCATTGTCTTCCTTTGGGCTCGGGCGTGTTGCTGGTATGTATGACTGCCTATTGGATCGTTATTGACATGAGAAGATCTTGTAGTTTATCCAGTGTATGAACACGTTTATACAGATATTAGATATTTTACTAGCCGTCTCTTCAGCCGGATTGACGTTGCTTTATTGCAGCACTTCTTATCTGACGACCATTTGATCCCAGCTGTCGGTGCAATTTATGTAAGGTGGTTTATAGCAGTGTCTAATTTACACCCGTATGCAAAACAATTGGTCATCAGAGTTAACCTAACACGCAACGCTAAATTCCAAACTATATCCAAGCCTGTGGCGACACCTGTCTGATGCACAATAAGCCGCGTTAAATATAATAAATCCCAATTTATATCCAAGCTGATGACGGCACTTGTCTGCTGCAGCTACACATGTAAAGCTAATGATACCACTTTGACTTTGTAACAAATAGCGTAACAGACTTCGACGGCGATCTGATGGCTTGATGTCTCAGATTTTGAATTTCATTATCATATTGCAGAAAGTGTATTAATTTCTGATAACATATCCTCGAGATTCAGCTAGGAAGAGTTAATACTGAGTTGAGAAACTGATACGCAATACTAGTAGGCGACCATAAAATACTTATCTAATCTCATTTACCATGGAATGTGAGTATTGTTCATAATCAGGCGGTGCGTATAACAATATCACACGGCTCTATAATGGAGCTGGAAAGCACGGGCAATGCTTGAACCTTCTTTTTTTTTCAATGCGAATGTCAATATCGTAAATCACTTCCTGCAGTTTTATAACCATATACTATATGACATGTTATAAATGTAAAGTAAACACATTGACGGGACTATGGATCAGGATGTGGTGAAAACGGGTGGCTACAATCAGGACACCTTTTCTTTTTTTCCTTTACAAATAAGAAAAAAAAACTTTTGAAAGGATTAAAGATGATCAGATCGCAAATAGCTAAAATGGCCAGGGGAAATAGGTGAACCTCTTATATTCTTCATGCGAACGTAAATAGTGTTAACCGTTTTTTTTTTTTTACATAGATCTACACATCAGATTCATCATAAAACAATGTTCAAATCCATCAAGGTCACAGGAACATCAAAGAGAAACAAAGGCTGTCGATATGTATTTTTTCACGTCAACAAGGTTTTGGTGCAAAAAGATATGTCGCAACGCTCGGGAATCAGGTGATTTTATCCAAGTACCTCGATAATAGTCTGAGTATGGAGGTTAACACCGCTATACTTCTCTAAATCTTTGTGCAATATTTTCATTCATCTATACATCCAGTTTTAAAGATATAATTGTTCATTCAGATATGTGTTCAAATGACAAAGCGCTTCCCTATATATAGATAGCTACTTTTCATATCCATTCAAGATGAAGTTCTTTATTACCTTCAGCCATACGACTAATAAGGGGAAAACAACATACATACATACATATATATATATATATATATATATATATATATATATATATATATATATATATATATATATATATATATCTCCAATACAGATATATAGGAAACATCTACATTACAACAAAAATTACGATTTTTACTTACTACGTATGGAGAGTGTATGAATATAATCATTGGGTTCGAATCTTGTTCGCTGCATACAGATATTTATCAAGGTACATGAGTTATTTGTTATTTGTTAGTACTTAACAGTTGTATTAAAAAACGGGTGACGACTATAATAATTCTTGAAACATCTTAACACATAGTAGTGAGGACATCCAAGTATAAAATGAAATTCGTCTGTAACTTCATAAGTGTTATACATACTACAGACTCGATTGGATCCAGCCTCGTTGTTGTAACACCCTCTTACGTTAAGGTGATAGTGATACTGATATACAAATTGGCCCCTATCGACGACGAGACGATCATTTGTTTCTGTTTCCCGTTACCCAATTCAAAATGGTCACTTAAATGTAAGGCTTATGGTATGTAATACATATTGTTTTGGGTTTTTTTTTTTAATTTATAACAGTGAAGAACATAAAATTCAATTATTTATTGACATCACCAAACAGTTGGTATAATTCAAGATAAACAAACAAAAGAGCACATGACTAACAGAATATAAAAACAAGGTGAACATATATATAATTGCATTTACTATTACTTTTACTGTCTGTACCTAAAGGAGTTAGATACAAGCTGACACCCAATCATGTAGTTCAAATTATACTATTATAATAGGGTCTTGAATATAATACCTTTTATGTAAGGCATTAAATATGATATGCAATAATAATAGTAGCAAATGTACAATATATTTGAGATACATTAGTTGTAATAATTTGGGACCAACAGCATAACCGTCCAAATTATAAATTTCATAAAAAATGTAGAATAGGATTAATTTCCAATAATAATAACTCTTTACATTTTCATAATGTAATACAAAACATTCATTCAGAAATTACAGAGGCGTCCACACTGAACAATATCATTAGGATTTTTACGGTGACTTACCATATTTTCATTAAAGTTACAGAAGGTAGGGCCAGATTTCAATCCCAGAAATGATATGCATCCTCAAGAAATGTTTTGCCACATATCTTAGATTTTGGTGGTTTCAGATATCTGCCAGTTTTAATTTCAAGTGGATGTGCACTAATTCGTTACGTAGTATCAGACGCTCTTGTTGATTTCGGATTAGGAATTTAAGTAATCTTGTAATTCATATTTTCCAGTATCCACTATTTGACTGTAAAACAACAACTTGCCATTGTTGTTTAATTTTATCTAATTCAGTATCTAATATTTCATGTAAAAGTTCTCCGAAATATTATTGAATACATGTATATTATTTAATGATTGATTGAATATTGTTTTACGTCACTCCATAATCATTTCATGAATATGGTGACGGCAAATGCCTGATACATTGCATAGAAATTTATACCTTTGCGACGAACCCACCCGAAGCAGTGAGGGATCTTTTACGTGCCACGCCTACCGTGACACACAACTTCGGTTTTAATGCATCACCCGAAAAACAGAACACTGGTATACCCAGGGCGGGAGATGAACCCGGGACCTCTCGGTCATGAGCCGAGAACTTAATCCACTGAGTCACAGCGTCATTATATAAATCGAAGTTTCCATTGTCAGTAAGAACAATTCTTGTTTAAATGTTTGTAATGGCTTTTGGCAAGATACTTTAAATTTTCAATTGATAAGGGCGTGACTATTTATTTGATTGATTGATTGATTTTTGTTTAACGTCACACCACGAATATTTCACGTATACGGTGACGGGACTATTTATTTGAACATAAAGGTAAAGGCCTTGGAGCATAGAGTGTACCTAGTTATGCACCCCAAGAACTTCCTTCAAGATGAAATATTGGATATTTTCGAAGGGGAGATAATCACATTTGTTAATATCAACGTTAAAGTCTGATATCCATATTTTTGCACTATAAATGTAAAATTCGAAAGTAACTGGTGTCGCATGACTATGGCACTAACAACAATGTACCACAGTGGACATTCACGGACCCCTGAAATTCAGAGGTGAGAATAGGTGCCCGGAGTGAGCATCTCCTGTTTGGTTAGCTGTCCCTGCCGCAAATGCCCTTACATACAGACGAAACAGATATAAACTACATAAAGTAGAATAAATTACGTTAAACAAAGTGAAAGATATAGTTTCAATAAAGTTTTCACAGACAATTTACTACTATAAGGAAGTGTACTTTTTATCTGGTAATAAGTTTTTCTGACACGATCTGCTAGTTGCTCTACAGCTTGCCTTAATTAGAACAGAACCTAAATATCTATATTGTTATGTCTGTATGAGTAAGGAATGATTGCAGTAAATCCCATACTGTGCTGCATCAACTTTTTCATCAGAGAGAAAATCATGGTGTTGGTTTTGTTCAGATTCACAGTTAAATTTCATTTTGTGCAGTACTCAGAGAGATAAAGATGGACGCGTATTTATATGGGACATATATTTTATTATAATAGTGATCATCATGTCAGGTTTTGCCGTGATTATGAATATAAAATTCAGATTAAAACTGGTGTTCATTGCATTGCACATCGAAGAGACAAGTTAAGCAATGTAAGATCAAATTAAGTCGATGTGGTGAGTGAATAGCATAATTATTCCATTATAGGATGCAGTATACCCGTTTTTAAAAGTTGGTCGGGGAAATAACTTTAAAATCTCTTATTACAGCTAAAATCAACCACACATATTGGTGCTGTGTATGGAAGACTGACTATCACTGTTTCCACTTTCTTCCCTTTCAGAGGTGAAACCTTTGTGACAAATACCAGTGCTCACAGGTACTGCGTTACAAGAAGAGTGCCTTTAAAACAATCCCCCTATATCGTCTCGTTGCCATTTCCCCGAAGGTAAGAAATGAAAGCTAGACTGCGGCCGCTTCAACCAGTATTTCTTTCTAGTTCCCATGATAATCAAATGTAAATAAAGCACCAGTATGTAACACATTGTCTATTGATATCTGTTCTCAAAATTTCATTAAGCATGTTTAAAATCGCTAACAAACGGAAATTCGAACAGCACAGCTCGCGGACAGTTTGCTTGCCAGCAATCTATAACATGTTTGTTTTTTACATAAGACTTTACCTTGTTTGCTTGAGAGATTTCTGAACAGTAGTTCAATGTACATATATGACTAAAACAAAATTAACATTAAATCTTTATTCGATTTTATGGCTTTGATATCCCTTTTCATCAAGATCTTGGCAATCTTGTCATTGTACCGATCCTATCTTTATGCCCTACCAAAGTTGAATCAACATGGCAAACTGGCAAGCAAAATTCAACAATTGATAAAGTGAATATTTTTTCTTGAATTTTGTTCAGTTTTTATCATTGAGCTCGAACATTGTTTATAAATGTAAAAGGATCATTCTCGGAAGAAATGTAAAATGTAAATTGTTTTCTCTCATCATGATAACATTAAGAGGGTAATGAAGGAACTCAGAGATGGTTATAAACACCTTAGCAACACCTGCTAAAATGTAGGCAAAGTGATGCTTTGCACTGACTGCAGATACACTGCGTAGCATATACTGCAGAAATGGCATGCTTCAAGCACAGCATTATTGAAGTTCCATAAATGATTGGATTGATTTTAAATATGGTCTTTATCATGTTCCCGGAATGATAGATGGGGATCATATTGTTTTTGTACTATGTTTGTTTGTATTTGGACAATTTAAACATTGAACTTAACTTTTCAACCATACCTGCAAGTGCTTACATATGTTCCTTGTCGTTAGACCTTTCCATTGGTACCATAATTTATGACCTTGTGACCTCCAGTATATCAGTAGTGAAGAGATACATTCTGCTTAACTAACTGACATTGAAACGTTCAGAAAGTTGGCCATGCGTACCATATCAATCAAACTGGCGGTATTCAACCGAGATGGGCTGCTGTCATATCTCAGCGGAGTTGTTTCCGTTTTCAATACAAATATTTGCAAACCAGTATCTACTGTTGTTATTTTATTACCGAATGTAACTGACGATAATACAGAAAGAATGAAGATTGCCCTATCATACGATATTCCCGCACATGCTCAGTAAGCGAAGGATCTTCGTAAATTTATTATAGGCATTCATTGTAATTCACGAAATCGAACACAACAAGCTTACTTCACTGGGATGCTAAAGCATCGCCAGGAAAACTCTGTTTCCAACACTATAACCAAAGGTATGCCTATCGGAACGCATCAAACACTTCGTCTATCCCCAAAATATGGTCACGTAATTCTAAAATGCATCCTTTTCACAGGTTTTTATAGAACATATTTTAATTATTAATATTTAGGACAATATTCAACTATCACAATACAATGTCAAAATATACAGACTGGTGTGGCAACTAAATCTTAAAAAAGAGAAATTTTACGGAAGCCCAAAAGCTTCACGTAAAAAAATAATTTTATTGCGAATATCTCAAAAGATATCCGTGGGTGATTGTCTATGCTGGATCGGCTTTACCGCAGCGAAGATTTATACTGGTCCAATTTATCGGGGTGGGGGGTGTAATGGTAATCTCCTGCTTCCATGTCGCGATATAAATGAAATATTTGTTGAAACAAACATGCCCATTGGTAGCGATAAGTTCGCATTCGATACTGGTTACACTAAATGTTGAATAAAGGGGAGATAATCATCAAGAATTAAACAAAATTCAAAGAGATATCCGTAGATTGGAATCCGTGACAGACATCTCATACGTTGGATGGGGTCGAAAAATACAAACTTAGAAGAAAAAGGTATTTCAAGTATTCAATCCAGTGGTTTCGGAGAATTCGAAAATGTAAAAAGTATTATGGACGACGACGACGGACGGACTGATATGACTAGTCCACTTTATCCTTTGTCCGAAATAAGCTAAAATTGGTCGGTCGGTGGGATTTTCTAACAATGCACAAATGATGTCGTTAACAAGATAAATAATAATATATAAATTTACAACATAACCACGCCTAAATTTTAAATATGTATACACGTGTGTATACATGTGCATGAATTCTAATGATTATGTGAAAATTATTGCGAATATTCGCAATAAATTATTTTTGTGTATGTGAAGCTAATGGGCTTCCGTAAAATTTATAAGTTTGTTAGATTTCTTTTCAATCTCTGTTTCTGCATTGATTGTTTGGTGTATATTATGTCAAATTTCCGAATGGATATATTTTATCACAATAAACATGACTGGGAAAGTTATATTATATTATATTATATTATATTATATTATATTATATTATATTATATTATATTATATTATATTATATTATATTATATTATATTATATTATATGCTTTTTGATCTCTGTTGGATCGCAATATCTAAACACATAATAAACATAATTATACACAGTATTTACACGAATGCATATGTATATACCATCACCATGGACATAATCTAACCCTAAACGCAATATATAGCATTGTATGATCAAGACGAATACAAAAAAACTTAACATTTAATAATCAAAATAATAGACTGCAAAATATTAATTCTAATTTAAAATTGTTCAGTGAGCTGTCCTTTTTCGGTTATATAATATATATGCAGTGACGACACACGGATGTAGATTGGGTGAACAGTGTAGTTAGGGAGGAAAAATTACGATGGTCGGATGAAGATTGGGTGAACAGTCACGATGGACGGACGGACGGATGGAGATTGGGTGGAAAAGTCACGATAGACGACTGTAGATTGGATGTAGATAGGGCAGCCTTCTATATAAGCAGTGACAATAGACGGATGTAGATTGGACGGCGGGTTTTATAAACAGTGACGACGGACGGATGTAGATTGGGCGGCGTATTATATGAGCAGTGACGACGGACGGATGTAGATCGGGCGGCGGGTTATATAAGCAGTGACTACAAACGGATATAGATTGGGCGGTCGGTTATATAAGCGGTGACGACAGGCAAATATAGATTGGATTATATGAGCAGTGACGACGGACAGATGTAGATTGGGCGGTGGGTTATATAAGCAGTGACGACGAATGGATGTAGATAGGGCGGTGGGTTATATAAGCATTGACGACGGACGGATGTAGACTGGGCAGCCTTTTATATAAGCAGTGACGAAGGACAGATGTAGATTGGGCGGTCGGTTATATAAGCAGCGACGACGGATGGATGTAGATAGGGCGGTGGGTTATATAAGCATTGACGACGGACGGATGTAGACTGGGCAGCCTTTTATATAAGCAGTGACGAAGGACAGATGTAGATTGGGCGGTCGGTTATATAAGCAGTGACGACGAACGGATGTAGATTGGGCTGCGGGTTATATAATCAGCACTGTGACGAGTGACGGGTGTAAATTGGGCGGTGGGTTATATAAGCAGTGATAATGGACGGATGTAAATTGAGCGGCGGGTTCAATCAAAGACAACGTGATATCATAAATCCTCTGCTGATTCTTTGATCTCGAGATTTTTTTACAGTTAAAAAACAAACAAATTGTTAAATGAGTGACAGGTTCGTTCAGTGGTGTCGTCCTTGACTTTCAATCTGACGATCCAGGTTCGATTCTGGTTGTCGGATCGGATTTTTCAATGTGGTTTATCATCTTTATCTGCCATCTGTCCTTCGGATAAGAGCATAAACCGAGGCCACATATCATGATACATGTATGCGCATGTAATATCCCTCACTGCTTCAAGTGGGTCCATTACACAGGGCAAAATTATGAAATATGCGTCAGACGGTACAATAATCTTGGTGTTGCGTAATACAATAACAAAATAAAACAAATAGTTTCGTGAATAGTCCTTTTAAAGTTTTAAACCTGTACATCCGCTCAGATCGTTAAGTATTGTTAGAGCTCTATTTTCATAATTATGACAACTTCGGCAGTGTCGCTTGTTTCTCTTTGTTTCATATTGTCTGCACATGATCGGTGGGTCATTAGCATTAATGTATAAAATAAAATCAATTGTCTGACTTTTTCAACCGCTAAGAGTTTAATGTAACTTGTAATCTTGAAACAAATAGTACATAGAACAGAAAGCTCATAGAGCGAGGTGTATATTACATGTTGTAATACTATTTTTAAACGCCCGTCGTAGATGAGCGTATAATGCTATTGCATTGTGGTTTTGTGGATCTGCTCGCGTCTTGTAAACAAGATACAGATAATACTGTTTAAGCTAGGACTTTCAAACTTATTTTATTTCATTTTATTTTATTTTTATTTATTTCTTCATTTATTTGTGACATGAAGACGAACCCTATTGATTTTCAATATCAAGGTCAAACGTCAAGGTCACTATTTAGCAACAACAAAAAAAGAAGAGTAAATTCATGAGAAGGCATCTTGTAAACAAAATAGAGATTAAACATTCTATGCTAAATCTTATGAACTTTGCATTCATATGACAGGAGGACGAACCCTATTGATTTTAAGGTCATATCTCCAAGGTTAAGGTCACAGTGCATATGATGATTAAATATTTGTCTTTTATCCCTTACATGGATTTGAATAATATTTCACAGAATTGTTGCTCAGCACACAAGAGTGTGTCATGATCTTGAACCAAAGTCATATTTGCATGGTCAAGGTCACAGTGCATATGATGGGTAAATCTTTGTCCTGGTCATATTTCTTCACCCCCTGCATGGATCTGAATAATATTTCACAGAAATTTTGCCCATGATCCAAGATTTGGTCAAGGTCACAATGTATGAACTTTGCAAACTTTGTTTTTTGATGACAGGAGGACGAACCCTATTAATTTTTAGGTCATATCTCCAAGTTTAAGGTCAAAGTGCATATGATGGTTAAATCTTTGTCCGGACAATAATTTTTACTCCATATATGGAATTGAATAGTATTTCATAGAATTGTTGCTCTGCACACAAGAGTGTGTCATGATCTTGAACCAAAGTCATATTTGATGGGTAAATCTTTGTCCTTGCTATATTTCTTCACCACCTGCATGGATAGGAATAATATTTCACAGAAATTTTACCCATGATCCAAGATTTGGACAAGGCCACAAACCATATGATGGGTAAATCCTTGACCAGGCTATAACCCTTTACCCTTTACATAGATTTAAATAACATTTCACGGAATTTTTGTCGTGTTCAATAGGGTGTATCATGACCTTGAACCAAGATCTGAAAGATCAAGGTCACAGTACTTATGTAAAGTAAATCCTTGTCCAAGCCATAACTTTTTTACTGCCAGCATGAAGTTGAATAATATTTTACAAGATTATTGCCATGGATGCAAGGATGTGACATGATCTTGAACTATTGTCATAATTGCAAGGTGAAGATCACAGTGCTTATGTACATTTGTCCGGGCCTTAACTTTCTATTACATGCAACGATTTGTATAATATTTCACAGAATTGTTGCCCAAGTCCCAAAGGAGTGTCGTGATTTGAATCAAGGTTAAATTTCATTATTAGCATTATGTTGCAAGAGTTTTGCCTCTTTAAGTAAATTTAGTAGAAATTCAGGGGCAATCTTGAAGCTCTAAAAGGAAAAGGGAAGGAAATATCTCCATGCATATATTGCACTTAAACCCTCTTCAAATTAACCGACGGGCGTATTGTGCAACGTTAGGCGTTGCTATTGTTCAGTATAGTTCCGGTGCAGCTTAATCGGTTAGGTGTCTCTGTAGTAACCGAAAAGTCCCGGGTTCAAGTCTCGTCGAGAAGTGTCCTATATTATTGCTAAAATATTCATCACTGGGCCCAGATCTGGACAGTAAAGTGTAAAATAGAAAGCTCGTGCTATGCATTACATCTGCACAAGAGCTCTTATCATGAAGAGATAAATACAACAGTACACCTTTTCGGAACACTCCCCTCCTTTCACTTCATCTAAGTCAAAGGATCAAGCTAACTGCCCGTCGTCTGTTTGTCCATCGTCCATAAACTTTTTAAATATTTTCAGCTTCTTTTAAAAACCACTTCAGGATTTGAAAATTGTGAAAAATGAAGTATTTAAGTTACCTGCCATGTTTTGTTTTGTTTTTGTTTTTTCTTTGGTTCGATTCGTCAAAGGGGAATGGGGGGTGGGAGGGGGGCGTATTGCTGTCTTTATTCTTTCCGATATTCTTTTTTTTTTTTTTATTTTATTCTATTTTGTTGTTGTTGTTGTTGTTGTTGTTGTTGTTTTGCTTTCTTTTTCTGTTTGTTGTAGGACTTGGTCAGATTCTCACATTTTCAAGTGATGCCTTTTATTTCTCTTATTACAGTTAAATCATTTATTCATACGGTCTGTTCAAGGAGAATAATTGTGTAAAAATAGGATGACAAAATTGATTTTTATAATTGTTTGGTATTTCTCTCAAATGCAACTAGGATTGTATCATTGAATGTTACATTTAGGTCCATATACTTCTTAAAAATCGTGGAAAGATTTTGGTGAAACATGACAGAAAAAAGGTAGTTGAGAACCTGGCAATTTTTGTACTTTGACTGTATCTGCTCGGTAATAGATCCCGGGCTTGGCGAAGTAGGCCGAGTAGTGCAGTGTAGAAAAACTCAGAGAAACTGTATAAAATGAAAAAAAACTAAATGTTTATGTATAACAGTGTACTAGATTGGTTGATTGATTGATTTTTGTTTTAACGTCACGCCACGAATATTTCACGTATATGGTGACGGCATCTGCCTGATGCGGGGCATACAAATTTTGACCTTTGCAACAGACCCACCCGAAGCAGTGTGGGATCTTTAATTAACGTGTCATGCATACCACGACATGGGACCTCGGTTTTTACTGTCTTATCCGACAGACAGGACACCGGGATGACCAGAGCGGGACTTGAACTCCGACCTCCCGATCAGACGATCACGATACCACTAGGCCACGCCGGCTTAACAGTGTACCAGAAGAATGTATTGTTCTATTGAGCAGAATCAGAACTGAACCATTTACTGGGGAAAATACCGATGCTTTTTAATTTTTTGTGCGTTCAAGGTGCTCAGGTGAGCGACATAGGCCCATTAGGGAATCTCGTCTTTAATGATTACTCTCCACTGCTTCATTAGATCTTCATGATAAACCCTAGTAGTCGAAGTTTTCCAAGTATCCAATTAATAATGCACTCTTAGAATCCCGAAACGCATGACCATGTCTTTGCCAGCTGATGGTTTAGTTCGGAATTGTATTCTTTAGCAGGGATGACCAAAAATGCTTCCATTCCATGTACTCTGGTTTCTGGGTCCCAGTGATGAATCCATGTTTTATCTCCAACACTAAACATGCAAGGAAGCTCTCTGGGATGTCCTTATAATTGCCAAGGACCTCCCAAATTGACTGAAAACTTTGGCAGCGATCCTGAACCTCAAGATTTCTTGGGATATATCTTACCTTTGAAATCTAAAGGTGTTCATGTATCCTCCGGGGGATTTACTATAACAGTTACACGTCGAGGTGGATTTTCTATAACAGTTACGTTTCAATGTGGATTTTCTACAATAGTTACGTTTCAATGTGGATTTTCTATAATAGTTATACTTCGGGGTGAATTTTTAGAATAGTTACACTTCGGGTGAATTTCTATGTTAGTTACACTTCGAGATAGATTTTCTATAATAGTTACACTTCGAGATGGATTTTCTATAATAGTTACACTTCAATGTGGATTTTCTATAATAGGTACACTTCGGGTGAATTTATATAATAGTTACATTTCGAGGTGGATTTTCTATAATAGTTACAGTTTGAATGAATTTCTATACTAGTTACACTTCGGTGAATTTTCTGTAGTAGTTACATCTCGGGATGGATTTTCTAAATACAAAAACTTTCAGGTTTATTTTTTGTATAAGTTACACTTCGAGGTGGATTTTCTATAATAGTTACAATTTGAGTGAATTTCTATACTAGTTACACTTCGGTGGATTTTCTGTAGTAGTTACACCTCGGGATGGATTTTCTAAATACGAAACCTTTCAGGTTGATTTTCTGTATAATAAGACTTCAAGGAGGGTTGGAGAGTAATTTTCTATGAAAGAAGGTTTTCTCTACAAGATCGGAATAACAATTAATACTTTTACCATAGGCTGCACTACTTAAAGTGCAGGAAATATTTCCAAATATCGCTTTCGTTTCAAATTATTCCTTTAAAACCACTATTACCAAAAGAAGATCATGAAGGATTAAACTTGATAGATGTAAAGTGTCGTTCTCGTTTTCACCACTCGCTTATCTCTGATGCACAACGTTCAAAGTCAACGGATATGCTCTTTCTATTGACGATTTATCAACAACATTTGGATAGGCCTATGTGGAAATTTATGTAGAATACTTCAACGTTTTTCAATGAATTATGATATCATTGGTGTTGTCTAAGTTATAGTATACGACAATATTTGTTTAAGAAGTAGATCAGTTGTTATGTAAATTATTGAAAATGAATTATGCGAATATTATATGGTTAACAGCATAACAGCATAATCTGAATATATAGGTACGTCTCGTGGTTAACAGCACAACAGCATAATCTGAATATAGAGGTACGTCTCGTGGTTAACAGTATAACAGCACAATCTGAATATAGAGGTACGTCTCGTGGTTAACAGCACAACAGCATAATCTGAATATAGAGGTACGTCTCGTGGTTAACAGCACAACAGCATAATCTGAATATAGAGGTACGTCTCGTGGTTAACAGCATAACAGCATAACCTGAATATAGAGGTACGTCTCGTGGTTAACAGCACAACAGCATAATCTGAATATAGAAGTACGTCTCGTGGTTAACAGTATAACAGCATAACCTGAATATAGAGGTACGTTTCGTGGTTAACAACACAACAGCATAATCTGAATATAGAGGTACGTTTCATGGTTTACAGCATAATCTGAATATAAAGGTACGTCTCGTGGTTAACAGCATAATCTGAATATAGAGGTACGTCTCGTGGTTAACAGCATAATCTGAATATAGAGGTACGTCTCGTGGTTAACAGCACAATCTGAATATAGAGGTACGTCTCGTGGTTAACAGCATAACATCATAATCTGAATATAGAGGTACGTCTCGTGGTTATCAGCATAACAGCATAATCTGAATATAGAGGTACGTCTCGTGGTTATCAGCATAACAGCATAATCTGAATATAGAGGTACGTCTCGTGGTTAATCTTTACAATATGTCGAGTACGTCCTTGCATAGGCGAATGAATGAATAGTGTCTAAACATTTTTCAATGCGATTCAATAGATTTAGTTACACTGTTGAAATCGACAAGCCAAATTTGCATTTTACATATAATTGTGTGCGTGTGTATTTAGTTGGTTTTTTGTTTTATTTTAGGTTTTGTTTGTTTTTTGTTTGTTTGGGGGGGGGGGGTTTGTTTGGAAAGGGGGGGGGGTTTGGGGGGGGGGGGGTTGTTTGTTGGTTGGTTTATTGTTTGTTTGTTTTGGTTTTTTAAAATTAATATCTACTTGTATTGTTGTGGGTGTTTAATTGTTTTGCTATTTTTTTATGTCACTCCAAGATCATTGCATTTATATGATGGCGGCACCTGTCTGGTGCCTTGCTTCATTATTATGTTCTTTGCTACATGTACGGACCCAATTGAAGCAGCGAATGATTTTACATACAAACGGCAACGTACATTGTATATCCTCAACCGTAAGACAGATACACACAGAAGATGGTAAATCACCTTAGAAAAAAAAGCTGACAGTCGGAATCGAAACCGTGCCCTCAGGTCTGAGGTCCGGTGCGCTATCGCTGGACAAACTTGCCCCCCCTCATTGTTGTGTCAAAGATTCGTATCTTGGATATACCAGTAGTAACTTCGATCTACTTCAACTTTCTCTTTACAAAAGCATTGTTCTATATTCTTTGAAATTACTTCAATAATCACTTCTATATTAATGGCGAGATTGATGTTTGCATAAAAACTATCCTTATATTTGTTCATTAACAGAATTCCTGGTTTCGCACCTGACGGATTAATCGTAAATTGAAATAATTTAAGCTTTTGTTAAAATTGTCTGAAATAATAATCGATAATAATATGATATGATTTTATATGTGTTTTGCAACTTTTAATAATAGTTCTTAAACTATACATCCTTGCTATAGATTAATAAATATAAAAATTGATGCAGAAATCATTCTTTAAAATTTCTGTATTTGTTGGTGGGTTGGGGGGGGGGGGCATACGTGTCTATCTTCCCCCTTGTCATATGTCCTTGTTCCAATCTTTTTTTGGCGATTTTTTTTTACCTCAACCATTCCGGATTGTTATTCTCCGGAACCATTTTCCTTTCCTATTCTTTCTAAACATCCGGTGTGGTTGCACGATGAAAGAAAAACGTGTAAAATCAAAGAAAAACAGACAGACCAAGAAAATATTAGTTTTTGACGAGCAAGCACGTTTGTATGTATTAGTTTTATTATAGTGTATTGCTTTGCTTCTGAATTTCTTTCAACTATTTTCAGATTTTCCCTCTAAACCTAATCTCTATCTCTGGCTCTGCTGCACCAGTGCCAGTGGCAGTGGTACATTTCAGTTGTGTAGGTGGCAGTGACAAAATTTCTTTACAACTTTCCTTCTTCTCCTTCTTTTTCTGGCAGACCTTCTATCACGTCCATGAGATCAGTTGGCTGCATTGATCTTATATTTGTTACAGACAGGAGAAAATATTGTGGCCAGACCTGGAAATTGGAACCCAGAACTCTACGCTATCAAGGAGGATGCTCTCACCATTGAGCTATCAGGGCCGATACTCTCTGTCACATTCCTCTGCTGCCAAAGGTTTCCAATCCTTGAAATCGAAACACTCAACCACCTTGAGATCACAACCCTCACAGTCATGCACAAATCAACAAGCAAATCATGAGGGCTGGCCATAGCAACAATTGTAACAGACAGGAGAAAAAGATGCGGCCTGACCTTGGAATCAAACCCAGAACCGTCCGCTATCAAAGTAGATGCTCTCATCATTTAGCCATCCGGGCCGATACCCGTCCGTCACATACATGTACCGGTATTAGTAGTGGGGAACTAAACGCTTTCCAATTTCTCCATTTTCAATTATATTATCATAAAATGTTTAAATATTATGAATATGATTGACTCATTACTGTCAATCAAACACTTTACTTTTGAAAATGTGTTTGTATAACCATTGAACATGTGTATGATAGCAGGATCAAATAAAGCTTACATGTAAACCATAATGAAAACTTGTATCAGTCAATGAGTCATGCAGTCAGACAATACAAACCTTCAAATTCTTGTGTTGCAGGTGATAATCTATGTAAATATCATCAGCTGTTGTTTAAAATATCTGAAGTATCATATTTTCCAATAATTACAAATGTATGTGTTCGTCCTGTAATGGTAATGGGTTCTTTACCAATATGGTCTTTTAAGAACATGCTGACTCAGATATAATTGGTTCCACTCCCTGAATGGAATGTCTTCCCCAGAAGGGAAGAGGGAGTTTCAGTGTTTTGGTTGAAATGTCTGTCATTTACTGTGTTTAATCAAGATTTTATCTTCTATTGGAGCTCACGGAAAATTGTACTTTGCAGCATGGATACTGGCTATTCCATTTCTGGGTTTAGATTTATACAAGTATTCATGAATGATTCTGATGATTTCAAGTATACATGTACTTGTAAGAATACTGTACAAGAATAGTGGTTATGATTTGAACTTATTCTTAGGTAAATCCTATAGGAGGACATAGCTTTTAGGTCATCATTTATTGATTTAATTAATCATCCCTTTATGTTATTACAATAACATTAGTGTCACTAAATGACTTTGAAGTCTCTGGCTTGACTGAAGGGGTAGAAAGGAGCTGTTGCTCTACTCTAAGCCTTTGACTTTCTTCCACATCCCCTCCCTGTTTTCCTTTCCCTCCTTTCCCTTCTGTATGATTGTAAGTCTTTCCTAAGACCTTGCCCTTGAAATGGGAGTGTCTGATAATTGATATTATTGGTATGATAATAATTGTTATGATTCAACAACATGCTGGAGAAATTACTGGTATTCATCCAGTGTAAATGTAGCAGTAACAGAAAAGTTCAGAGCCAGCCCACCTACATATTTCAAAACATAGCAATTGCTTACAAATAATAATAATGGTACTATTCATAATATATTATAATCTGAATGCCATTTTCTCTTTGAAATATTGATACCGGTAAGTGAATAA
The DNA here is from genome assembly GCA_035048485.1 of Pteria penguin. Taxonomy (NCBI): domain Eukaryota; kingdom Metazoa; phylum Mollusca; class Bivalvia; order Pterioida; family Pteriidae; genus Pteria; species Pteria penguin. The sequence goes on along the minus strand of CM068580.1, from coordinate 72,073,904 downwards.
TTTTGATAGAGACACCCTAAATGTATGCATTTGTATACTGTACTATCTAGTGACTTACCTTTTAATATATTTTACTGGTATTTATAATATTTAAGAATGCTGGTTTTTCATGTGCTCCTGATTCTGGATTAAAACACGATAAACCCTAGTACCGGTTACATACTGTTGGTGCACATTACTCACAAACCACAGCTGCACTACATGTTTAGCTATCACTATTACCATTTGCAGATTTCAATTTTTCGGACTTTTCTGTCATCTGATCAGATTTTGACATGAAATTTACTTTAGAGCTTCAATATTAGGAGTTACAGATCAAATTAGACTTTAGTTACAGTTTGCCTACCTTTTCAAGGTTATTCTGTGTCATTTTACAGATATTGACATGAAACTTGCCGTGGAGCTTTAGTGTGAAAAGTTACAGAAGTTTGACTATCACCACAGTTGACTAATGCTCTTGTTTGCTGTATGCTTTAGCATCTTTGAAATCCATAACATGCATTACCCTTTCATCTTACTGGAATTACATATTTATCTCAATTTCTCCAGGGAATCAGAAAAACACTTCCTGCAACTAAGTCAGTTGAGATTTTTTTTTTTATGATTGATTATGGTTTTATGTCACTCCACAGATATTTCACGTCTATGGTGACAGCATCTGCCGGATGCATTACATAGAAATTTCTACCATTACAACAGACCTACTTGAAGCAGTGAGGGATCTTTTACATGTCATGCCGACTGTGACACAAGACCTCAGTTTTTTCTACCTCATCTGAAAGACAGAACACCAGCATGCCCAGGGCAGGGATCGAACCCAGGACCTTGTCCACTAGGCCACACCGGCTTAAGTCAGTTGAGGAAGACATGTGTCACCTCAACAGTACTTGGTATACTTTGTTTGTTTTTCTCTTTTTTCACTAGGAGATTTTCAATACCTGTGACATATACACATATTTATGAATTTTTTTTTCAATTTCAGAGAATATCTAACTGGCTTTAGGAAAAGGAGAAAAGAGAGACAGAGAAAGGCTAAGGAAGAAAAAGAACAGCAAATAAAAAATGATAAAAAAGAATTAAAGAGTAAAGTATGTACAAATGTAGATGAGTTGAATACATGTAGCTCCAGTGTAGAGGTGACTCTTGATTAGCCAATGACTTAACTTGAAGGGCCTATAAAACAGTTCAAGTTAAGTGGAGTGGTCAATAGGAACACATACAGTCAAACAACATTATCTCGAAGTCGGAGGGACCGTGGAAAATACTTCGAGATATCCGTAGTTCGAGATATCCAAATTTTGAGTTTAGGATCACAAATCTTTGCAGTTGTTAATGTACACCGATTCATTTGACATTTGTGATCATTATAGTAGATGTATGAGATATACATGTATTTATCAATAAATATGCATGAAGATGTGCATAATGTATTGTTCCTAAATAATTAATCTAAATCTCATCATACCTTTTATATTTTATGAATATATAGAGAATATACTCCAAAACTGAAAACGTCATGTTTCCTTTTCAGTAACATCGTAATTTAAATCCAATACTGGATATAACTGTCTTATACTATACCTAAAACCGAGGATGGGCTAACATGTAAGACAAGATAAAAACACACATCATAATTTGATTTAATTACTATTACTTTGCATAAAAATACATAGACATACACACAGATTGGAAATAGTAATAATTAATGAACAGTGTAAAGAAATTTCTTTAAACGCAGGTATGAAAAAGCATTAATTACAGTTAATGTTAATTATCTAATGTGTCGAGTTTAGTAAGCTATCATCATTTATTAATATTTGATATAAATAACAGGGTATGCACGGACGCGATCGATTATGTAATTACTGCGGTTTTGTACACCGACATGGTCAATTGATCACATCACGCGAGCGATCTGTCATTTAGGGTAAACGCCGCAGGAAATATTGTCAATAAGAAGCCAACTTTGAGATAAACCGGGTAAATAAGAACTTCGGGACTTGAAAATGTATTCGAGATAAGCATGGTATTTGACATATCAGTATTCGACACATCCGGGGTGAATTTAATCATAATATGAAGGATTTTTTTCGGGACCGACGTTCGACTTCAAGATATCCCGGGTATTTGAGATATCAGTGTTCGAGATATAGAAGTTTGACTGTAGTTATACAAAGAAAAAACAATCAGGTCTTTCAGTTGAAATCCCAAAGCTTTCCCCTTTTAGAACTCCTTCCACTTTATTGCATTATAGAGAATTATCCAATACATTCATATATAAATAAATTTTATACAATCTGACATCTTGGTAGACCAATGTCATGTCATACCTGCCCACTGTTAATGAACATTCAAAATTCAAATTTGGTTATGGATGATGTGTCCACTTAATCCTCTAAAACTGCTTTCCATAAACTCTATATCCTTAGTTGTTTCAAGTAGATGAGTACATATATATGCCAGTGTAATTGTTGAGGCGTGGTTGTTTCCTCTTTGTACAGCAAAATTCTCCACACTGAACAATGGCTGCCAAAGTATAAGTGAATTAATCATATCATGGCATGGTGTTCTGAGTAATAAATATTGGCTATCTATATAGAGAATTTCAAATCTGTTTACTTCATATAATGTTGAATATCTTGTTGCCTGCATAACATAGGGACACTTAGATTTGCCATTTCTATAGTGACATATTTATGCAAACCCTTTTTATATAAGTACATGTATGTCACCTCATCAGATATTATTTCAATTTTTACATGTAAGATATTATGTTTACTTGTCAGATGTCATGTTGACATGTGAGATGTCATGTTGACTTGTCAGAAAATTAAGTCGACAAGTGGGTGGCAGAATCATGTGTATATACACTTCAACTAATGTTAATGATATATTTTGTCAAATTATTTTTATTATGCTCCTGAACTGATAGATCGGGGGCCTACTGTTTTTGTCCTGTCTGTATGTTTGATTGTCTGTCTGTTGTCAACTTTAACATTGGCTATAACTTTTGAACTGTGAGGAATAGAGACTTCATATTTGACATGCATACTCAACTAATGAAGCCCTTTCAAATGACCCCAATGTCAATGACCTTTTGACCTGGACAATGACCTTCAAATAACTTTTTGGACTTTGATACCGCCAAGAGCATTAGTGTTTCACAGACACAGCTTGTGAGATAATTATTTTTGTTTCATACACATTAAGTGTAGCATTATGTAGATAGATATGTTGAGTTTAACTTTGCACCAGGATTAGTTTACGGTTCACCTATTGGGCTTTTATACTTTATACAGTTTATACAGTTTCAGTTTTATTTATCTACCCAGTATTTAAAAAATAGAGACTACCCTATAGAAAAATTACGGTGTAACATTATGATTATACTGTAAAGAAAAACCTTCATTCACAGAAAAGAGAGTTATTACAGAAGAGTCAGAATTTCAGAAGCAAAAAGCAAGACATATTAGCACCAATAGATGACATTGTAGAGTCTACAGTACTTGATCTCCCAGACCACACTGTTACAATTACAGATATATCTGAGGTAGATCTAGCAGGACAGGATGGACTAAGATTAGGTCAAAACCAGGTCAGTATATATTTAGCCATACAACATTAGGTCCGAAATTACACTGAAAATCTAGTCTGTAAATAGGGGTTTAACGATACACTGGTATTTCGCTAAGTCAAGTTTCTTTCCTTCATCTGTTTTTCTGTACAGTATTCTGAAAAATTATTCTTTTCTGATTTTGTTTTAGATAATAGATTATGAAGCATACAGACATTTTAAACTGTGCATTCTTAAGGCAATGAAAGCTCTTTATTGCTTCAGATCCAAACAGGCATTCCTTATCAAATTAATTGATAGGACATTCTCAGTTTTAAAGTAACCATTGAAAACATGTACATGTGTACAGATTAATTCAGAGAAAGAATTTAGAATGGTACATGTCATGATGTTGGTATAAAAATATTGATAAATCACAATACTGTTCCACTTTTTATACTCTAATGCTTATCTTTATCTATAACATAGTACAGCAAGGAGTTTACAGTGTGAAATTATCAGATAACGTGGTTGGTTTTGATATAGAAAAGGTGTCAATTTGAGGATTCACTTATCAGAGTTTAAAATTTCTCAAATTGATAGATTATTTAACCTGATTTGTGATACATACCAAATTTCCTTGCATGTGAAACACCTAGGTATCAGATATCGGACAAAGATGCAGCAGTGCAGATTTATGATATTCATTAATTATATAATTGCCCTGATAAATTCATTTCATAAAACAATGGTCATTCAATTACCTTTGCTTGGGTAAGTTTTTATTCAATAATTATTTACGTGTTATAAATATTTTCCACATACACAACATGCCTTTGGGATTAACATTGCATTAATGATCCTCAGTTTCAGATGGCAGTATGTAAATTTAGCTTGCAAATACGATAAATTTCCTTTCATTATACATTTGTATTTATAATGATAATGTGATTTTTGGAATGTAAATTCATGGGTCAAGGCAACCATCAAAATGGGATCCAAATGAATTAAAGAATTTGTGTTTCAAATGAATCAAATTGTGTTTCACATGTGCATATGTGTTTCACAAACACATCTTGTTTTGAATTGTAAAGGTGTATATTTGAGATAGATTTGTTGGAAGAGGATGGACTGAGATTAGGACAAAATCAAGATTTGTACGTATTGTGTGTACATGTGTCGTCGGATTTTGTAGCTTTATGCAATTAGGGTTTGTGTTGACAATAATATCTTAGCAAGCAGGCATGTCTGTATGGTAGTGTATGGGTGTAACACTAGGCTGAAGGGTTCAGGGTTTGATTCCTGCCAAAATTTTCATCAGTTTCATGTATTTTAGATAAGACAACAAAAGATGAAGTCCTACATTAAATAGGCATGTAAAAGAACCCTCAGTGCCTTATATGCAACTGTTGCTTTGTTCAAACTTTATGTAGCATTGCACATTGTACCAGGCAAATACTGTACCATCACTACATAGATGAAATAATCCTTTCATATCATTTAAGAATCAATCATAGACTGGTATCAAATTGGCAGAATTTCCTAATATAGAGATTATAGATATACCATCACTATACATCATTATTGTTGGAATCTGCCTTCACATGTTGTAATCAGTAAACCTGGAATTATTTTGTAGCTAGGATCCGAGGTAAATGTATGTAGCTATATTATTTATTTTGACATGAATTTGATAAAATTCTTTGCCTTTAATATTTTAACAATGTTTATGTAATGTAGCTTAAAACAGATGAAAATGTGAAAAAGAAGACTGAAGATGAATCTGAAGAGTCTGTAGATGAAGAAGAACTACAAAAATCACTAAAAAGACTGAAAAGAAAGTATGTGTGTATTTATATTGTTATGTAAAGATTATAGCAGGATTCATATTTCAGCAGAACTCACAGCTGTCTTAATACAGATGTCCTAAATGATATGAAAGGGACATCCTCAGTGGTACTAATTCTTGACGTTGACAGAGTACATATCAAACAAATTTGTTTTTTTTTGTTTTTTAAATTTGCATCAAAACGCAGTTGCACTATATGAAGTACATGTACAGTGTCTAGTTGTGAAAATCAGGTTTTTCATATAATGCAAATCTGATGATCATTTACTAAATTCCTATTTATCTTGGGCTTACATTATAATAATTGACATGCCTGATTAATTTTCAGAGTATGATTTGGTTGGTTGGTTGGTTGATTGGTGTTTTACATCGCTTTCAACAATATTTCAGTTATATGGCGACTAAAGCAGGAGGTTACCAACCTCTTAAACATAATGGCGCAACCTGGGAATCGAACCTGGATCGTTGGCGCCGCAAGCCAAGCGCTTAACCACTACACGACGCCTGCCTCTTTCAGAGTATGAAGAAATCATAAGTAATATCCGGTAACACTAGAAAGCAGACAAAGTCATGAAGGGCTCTGCTTTTTGACCTTAACCTTTTACCCTTTAAGTGTTAAAATCTACGGGCGTGTGAAATATGCAAGCTTTTGACTCTTATGAAAAGTTTTGAGTTATAACAAGTTAACAACCAAAGTGTTAAATGTACAGACAGACGGAAAATTAATGTGATTCTTATAGGGCATCTGCTTCAATGTGGAGTCCTAACAATTTTTTGAAATGTTTAATGTGCTATGAAGAAATCTTATTGACGTCATGACAAAACTGAATATAGGATTATTTTGATTTATTTCTACTTTTCAAAACCATTATTAGTGTTACAGTTTTTGTGACCATTACTTCTTTTTTCCAGCACTGGTTTTGATCAGTTTAACTGGTGTAATTGTAATGGCAGGTAGTGTACATGTACAAATGTAAATGTGGCTATTTAAGTATATTAATGCAATCAAATTTGTGTTATGCAATATCTAAAGTAATAGTTAGGTGGGGCTTCTTTGTACAGGAGGGCCTATTGATTCAGCTTAATGTTAATTAAAAATCATATGTAGGGAATACATGCATGTATAGGACAGATAATCAATAATTACTAATAGGGAGCATGTTTAGGATAGATCAGGATTAGTGATTTTTATTACAAGGGAACATGTTTAGGTTACTGATTTGATACATGTAATGATTACAAATACATGTATCTAGGGTACAAAAAACTTTAGCACAGATAGAATAAAAATTGTCATTAGGGAAATTCCCTGTTAGCAAACTCTTTCTGAGCTTTGTCATAAATAATAACCTGTTAAACAATGATTTAATGAAGACTTAGCCATTAGTGGGTGTGGTTAAACTGGATCTGGTAGTCCCCTAATTACAAGTAGAGTACTTAAAATGTTTAGTGAAATTAGTGCAAAGGATTAACTACCACAATACAGTTGATTGATATATTAGTTTTGTAAACTTAAACAGTCATCCACAGAAACATTTTACACAGTGACAAGTATACTGATTATAATGTTAGGACAATAGCAATCCAACCAATAACACTGACTATAATGTCAGGACAATAGCTGTCCAAGTAATAACACTGACTATAATGTTAGGACAATAGCTATTCAAGCAATAACACTGACTATAATGTTAGGACAATAGCCATCCAAGCAGTAACACTGACTATAATGTTAGGACAATAGCTATCCAAGCAATAACACTGACTATAATGTAAGGACAATACCTATCCAAGCAGTAACACCGACTATAATGTTAGGACAATAGCCATCCAAGCAATAACACCGACTATAATGTTAGGACAATAGCCATCCAAGCAATGACACTTACTATAATGTTAGGACAATACCTATCCAAGCAATAACACTGACTATAATGTTAGGACAATAGGTATCCAAGCAATAATACTGTCTATAATGTTAGGACAATAGCTATCCAAGCAATAACACTGACTATAATGTTAGGACAATAGCTATCCAAGCAATAACACTGACTATAATGTTAGGACAATAGCTATCCAAGCAATAACACTTACTATAATGTTAGGACAATACCTATCCAAGCAATAACACTGACTATAATGTTAGGACAATAGCTGTCCAAGCAATAACACTGACTATAATGTTAGGACAATAGCCATCCAAGCAATAACACTGATTATAATGTTAGTACAATAGCTATCCAAGCAATAACACTGACTATAATGTTAGGACAATACCTATACAAGCAGTAACACTGACTATAATGTTAGGACAATATGTATCCAAGCAATAACACTGACTATAATGTTAAAGCAATAGTTATCCAAGCAATTATACTGACTATAATGTTTGGACAATAGCTGTCCAAGCAGTAACCCTGACTATAATGTTAGGACAATAGCTATCCAAGCAATAACACTGACTATAATGTTAGGACAATAGCCATCCAAGCAATAACACTGACTGATATTATAATAATAGCTATCCAAGCGATAACACTGACTATACTGTTAAAGCAATAGTTATCCAAGCAATAACACTGACTATAATGTTAAAGCAATAGTTATCCAAGCAATAACACTGACTATAATGTTAAAGCAATAGTTATCCAAGCAATTATACTGACTATAATGTTTGGACAATAGCTGTCCAAGCAGTAACCCTGACTATAATGTTAGGACAATAGCTATCCAAGCAATAACACTGACTATAATGTTAGGACAATAGCTATCCAAGCAATAAAACTGACTATAATGTTAGGACAAAGTTATCCAAGCAATAACACTGACTATAATGTTAGGACAATAGCTGTCCAAGCAATAACATTGACTATAATGTTAGGACAACAGCTGTCCAAGCAGTAACACTGACTATAATGTTAGGACAATAGCTGTCCAAGCAATAACACTGACTATAATGTTAGGACAATAGCTATCCAAGCAATAACACTGACTATAATGTTAGGACAATAGCTGTCCAAGCAGTAACACTGACTATAATGTTAGGACAATAGGTATCCAAGCAATAACACCGACTATAATGTTAGGACAATAGCTATCCAAGCAATAACACCGACTATAATGTTAGGACAATAGCCATCCAAGCAATAACACTGACTATAATGTTAAAACAATACCTATCCAAGCAATAACACTGACTATAATGTTAGGACAATAGCTGTCCAAGCAATAACACTGACTATAATGTTAGGACAATAGCTGTCCAAGCAATAACACTGACTATAATGTTAGGACAATAGCTGTCCAAGCAGTAACACTGACTATAATGTTAGGACAATAGCTATCCAAGCAGTAACACTGACTATAATGTTAGGACAATAGCTGTCCAAGCAATAATACTGACTATAATGTTAGGACAATACCTATCCAAGCAATAACACTGACTATAATGTTAGGACAATAGCCATCCAAGCAATAACACTGACTATAATGTTAGGACAATAGCTATCCAAGCAATAACACTGACTATAATGTTAGGACAATACCTATCCAAGCAATAAAACTGACTATAATGTTAGGACAATAGCTATCCAAGCAATAACACTGACTATAATGTTAGGACAATAGCTATCCAAGCAATAACACTGACTATAATGTTAGGACAATACCTATCCAATTAATAACACTGACTATAATGTTAGGACAATAGCTATCCAAGCAGTAACACTGACTATAATGTTAGGACAATAGCTGTCCAAACAGTAACACTGACTATAATGTTAGGACAATACCTATCCAAGCAGTAACACCGACTATAATGTTAGGACAATAGCCATCCAAGCAATAACACCGACTATAATGTTAGGACAATAGCTATCCAAGCAATAACACTGACTATAATGTTAGGACAATAGCTGTCCAAGCAATAACACTGACTATAATGTTAGGACAATAGCTGTCCAAGCAGTAACCCTGACTATAATGTTAGGACAATACCTATCCCAGCAATAACACTGACTATAATGTTAGGACAATACCTATCCAAGCAATAAAACTGACTATAATGTTAGGACAATAGCTATCCAAGCAATAACACTGACTATAATGTTAGGACAATACCTATCCAAGCAATAACACTGACTATAATGTTAGGACAATACCTATCCAAGCAGTAACACTGTCTATAATGTTAGGACAACAGCTGTCCAAGCAGTAACACAGACTATAATGTTAGGACAATAGCTGTCCAAGCAATAACACTGACTATAATGTTAGGACAATAGCTATCCCAGCAATAACACTGACTATAATGTTAGGACAATAGCCATCCAAGCAATAACACTGACTATAATGTTAGGACAATAGCTATCCAAGCAATAACACTGACTATAATGTTAGGACAATACCTATCCAAGCAATAAAACTGACTATAATGTTAGGACAATAGCTATCCAAGCAATAACACTGACTATAATGTTAGGACAATAGCTATCCAAGCAATAACACTGACTATAATGTTAGGACAATACCTATCCAATTTATAACACTGACTATAATGTTAGGACAATAGCTATCCAAGCAGTAACACTGACTATAATGTTAGGACAATAGCTGTCCAAACAGTAACACTGACTATAATGTTAGGACAATACCTATCCAAGCAGTAACACCGACTATAATGTTAGGACAATAGCCATCCAAGCAATAACACCGACTATAATGTTAGGACAATAGCTATCCAAGCAATAACACTGACTATAATGTTAGGACAATACCTATCCAAGCAATAACACTGACTATAATGTTAGGACAATACCTATCCAAGCAGTAACACTGTCTATAATGTTAGGACAACAGCTGTCCAAGCAGTAACACAGACTATAATGTTAGGACAATAGCTGTCCAAGCAATAACACTGACTATAATGTTAGGACAATACCTATCCAAGCAATAACACTGACTATAATGTTAGGACAATAGCCATCCAAGCAATAACACTGACTATAATGTTAGGACTATAGCTATCCAAGCAATAACACTGACTATAATGTTAGGACAATACCTATCCAAGCAATAACACTGACTATAATGTTAGGACAATACCTATCCAAGCAATAAAACTGACTATAATGTTAGGACAATAGCTATCCCAGCAATAACACTGACTATAATGTTAGGACAATACCTATCCAAGCAATAAAACTGACTATAATGTTAGGACAATACCTATACAATTAATAACACTGACTATAATGTTAGGACAATAGCTATCCAAGCAGTAACACTGACTATAATGTTAGGACAATAGCTGTCCAAACAGTAACACTGACTATAATGTTAGGACAATACCTATCCAAGCAGTAACACCGACTATAATGTTAGGACAATAGCTATCCAAGCAATAACACTGACTATAATGTTAGGACAATAGCTGTCCAAGCAATAACACTGACTATAATGTTAGGACAATAGCTGTCCAAGCAGTAACCCTGACTATAATGTTTGGACAGTACCTATCCCAGCAATAACAGTGACTATAATGTTAGGACAATACCTATCCAAGCAATAAAACTGACTATAATGTTAGGACAATAGCTATCCAAGCAATAACACTGACTATAATGTTAGGACAATACCTATCCAAGCAATAACACTGACTATAATGTTAGGACAATACCTATCTAAGCAGTAATACTGTCTATAATGTTAGGACAACAGCTGTCCAAGCAGTAACACAGACTATAATGTTAGGACAATAGCTGTCCAAGCAATAACACTGACTATAATGTTAGGACAATACCTATCCAAGCAATAAAACTGACTATAATGTTAGGACAATAGCTATCCAAGCAATAACACTGACTATAATGTTAGGACAATAGCCATCCAAGCAATAACACTGATTATAATGTTAGGACAATAGCTATCCAAGCAATAACACTGACTATAATGTTAGGACAATACCTATACAAGCAGTAACACTGACTATAATGTTAGGACAATATCTATCCAAGCAATGACACTGACTATAATGTTAGGACAATAGCTATCCAAGCAATAACACTGACTATAATGTTAGGACAATAGCTATCCAAGCAATAACACTGACTATAATGTTAGGACAACAGCTATCCAAGCAATAACACTGACTATAATGTTAGGACAATAGCTATCCAAGCAATAACACTGACTATAATGTTAGGACAATAGCTATCCAAGCAATAACACTGACTATAATGTTAGGACAATAGCTATCCAAGCAATAACACTGACTATAATGTTAGGACAATACCTATCCAAGCAGTAACACTGACTATAATGTTAGGACAATAGCTATCCAAGCAATAACACTGACTATAATGTTAGGACAATACCTATCCAAGCGATAACACTGACTATACTGTTAAAGCAATAGTTATCCAAGCAATAACACTGACTATAATGTTAAAGCAATAGTTATCCAAGCAATTATACTGACTATAATGTTTGGACAATAGCTGTCCAAGCAGTAACCCTGACCATAATGTTAGGACAATAGCTATCCAAGCAATAAAACTGACTATAATGTTAGGACAATAGCTATCCAAGCAATAACACTGACTATAATGTTAGGACAATAGCTGTCCAAGCAATAACACTGACTATAGTGTTAGGACAACAGCTGTCCAAGCAATAACATTGACTATTATGTTAGGACAACAGCTATCCAAACAGTAACACTGACTATAATGTTAGGACAATAGCTGTCCAAGCAATAACACTGACTATAATGTTAGGACAATAGTTGTCCTGGCAATAACACTGACTGTAATATTTGGACCATAGCCATCCAAGCAATAACACTGACTGATATTATAATAATAGCTATCCAAGCAATAAAACTGACTATACTGTTAATGCAATAGCTATCCAAGCAATTATACTGACTATAATGTTTGGACAATAGCTGTCCAAGCAGTAACCCTGACCATAATGTTAGGACAATAGCTATCCAAGCAATAAAACTGACTGTAATGTTAGGACAATAGCTATCCAAGCAATAACACTGACTATAATGTTAGGACAATAGCTGTCCAAGCAATAACACTGACTATAATGTTAGGACAATAGCTGACCAAGCAATAACATTGACTATAATGTTAGGACAACAGCTATCCAAACAGTAACACTGACTATAATGTTAGGACAATAGCTGTCCAAGCAATAACACTGACTATAATGTTAGGACAATAGTTGTCCTGGCAATAACACTGACTGTAATATTTGGACCATAGCCATCCAAGCAATAACACTGACTGATATTATAATAATAGCTATCCAAGCAATAAAACTGACTATACTGTTAATGCAATAGCTATCCAAGCAATTATACTGACTATAATGTTTGGACAATAGCTGTCCAAGCAGTAACCCTGACTATAATGTTAGGACAATAACTATCCAAGCAATAACACTGACTATAATGTTAGGACAATAGCTATCCAAGCAATAACACTGACTATAATGTTAGGACAATAGCTATCCAAGCAATAACACTGACTATAATGTTAGGACAATAGCTATCCAAGCAATAACACTGACTATAATGTTAGGACAATAGCTATCCAAGCAATAACACTGACTATAATGTTAGGACAATAGGTATCCAAGCAATAACACTGACTATAATGTTATTACAAAATTTATCCAAGCAATAACATTGACTATAATGTTAGGACAATAGCTATCTGAGCGATAACACAGACTATAATGTTAGGACAATAGCAAAATTAGTATCAACACAGATTATAATGTAAGGACAATAGCTGTCCAAGCATTAACCCACACTGTAAAGTTATGACAATAGCTAATTAACCTTTATCACTGACTATATTGTTAGAACAATACCTATGCAAGTATTAACACTGACTATAGGGTTAAGACAATACATGTATCTAATTAAGCATTAACACTGCTATAAAGTTACGGTGATAGTTAATTAAGCATTAACACTGACTATAATGTTTAGACAATAGCTATTCAACCATTTACACTGACAATAGTGCAGGAGAAGAACAATAGCTTTTCAAACCTTCACTAAGGCAAACAGTACTTTTTACCATCAGATTCGAGGCATTGAAAATATTTTAGGTGATTACTTTTTTCTATTGTTTGTCTGTTGCACCTGTTTTAATTTTCTCGGCTGATAATATACATATCTTAAAGCACTGCACTTAAGCCTTGATAAATAATTCTCATATCCAAGGTTCATAATTTTAATTCTGCATTTATACAGTCTCATTAAAACTTGATCTATCATGCCATTTAGTGTGATTATATTTGCAGTGGTAGCAATGCTGGTAAAACTAAGGAGCATGACAGATCGAGTTGTAATGAGATTGGCATTTACATTAAGGAAAACAAAACATTTGCAGTGATTACTGAATTATTTATGATTTTTTAGACAAGGTGCAATAGATTCTAATCAGCAACAAGGAAAAAAATTCAAGCTGAAAACTTCCAAACTACACAGACAATATGACAAAAAAAGCTTGATTAAAAAGCGTAAAGACAGGAAAATCATGATGAAACAGAAAAAGAGAACAAAATGTAACCGCTGAGAATAGATGCAGAACTGAAGGAGATTTTGTAATTCTATGATGCATAAATGTTTGTTATATAGGTTTGCAAATTTGAAGAATTATGTAGTTAAAAGTGTCAGAGAAGTTAGGAGGAAATGCATAATGTCTAATTTTATGCATGTACATTACAAATGTGTTCCTAAGGGATCTAGTGATGCCCAAGTAAAATTACACTTCATCAACACAAATAAAGGAGAAATTTTGCAAAAATGGATGACATTATGAATCCAATTTCATCTACATTCACTATTTTTCACAAGACATCAATCATGCATACTTTTATTTTCATTCCTGAACAACAATTCTATTCTTGAACTATGCTTTTAAAAATGAGTGACATGTATATCTGTAAATAACAAATATTGTTTTATGTTTGATACATGTACTGACATTTGTTGAAAATCAAAATGTTTTTTTGTATATATGACAAATGCATGTATGTATATTTTCAAATCCCTAAAATAGAAGTTTATGAGCATATGGTTTTAGTTTTATTATTTTGTCTGCAAAAAATGAATTTGTGTATTGCGGCGGTCTGAAGACATCAGTGTTTCAGAAATACCTCTTGTTATGTGCTGGATCTAAACAAGATCAAGACTTTCATGAAAAAAAGTTTATGCCAGACCTGAAGCTAAGTTGGCTAAGATTTGCTAATTTTTTTCACCAAATAGTATAACTTAACAAAACTCTGAATTTAAGATTAATTATAACGCATTGTGAAAAGTAAACTTATTCAAAACACAACCTTGTAAAAATATTACAATGAAGTCGGACTACCTTCACTTCACTTTAGGATATCCCTCCTCTGCATAAGGAACACTCAAAATGGTTTTTGTGTTTCAGATATAAAAATTAAAACTAGGAAGATATAAAGAATAGAAAGTGGGAAGGGAGTTAGTGAACTAAACAAAATTGGTGGGGATCATTGGAAGTGTGGCATGTTCATATTGTTAGTAAAAAGGTCTTTTACATTTAGAATTTAATAAATCAAAGTTGTAAAAAAAAGTGAAAATAAGTATGTGAGGTTTTTTTAGCTCACCTGAGCCAAAGGCTCAAGTGAGCTATTGTGATCAATCACTGTCCGTCCATCGTCTGTTGTCCGTCGTCTGTCGTTAATTTTTCACATTTTCGACTTCTTCTCCAGAACCACTGAACAGAATTTGATGAAACTTGATAAGCATGTAGTACTCATGGTCCCCTACAAGTGTTGTTGTTTTTCGTCCGGATTCATCAACAGGTGGCGCCACCACAGGCAAAAGTAGGTCAAAGAGGGTACCCTCCTTTGACAAACTTCTTCTTCAGACCGGGGGCATACAGAGACAAATCGAATGCATAGGAATGATCTAGAGGGATGTGTGAAGAAGTGTTGTTATTTTTGGTTCCGTTCCGAAATCAAATTTTTGACGTTTTTTTGTACTTGGTAGTTTTAATGCAGAAAAGAGGTATTTTTTTCTTTTAGTAAACATTGATGCATTAATTTGGTTTAATTTGATCATTTTGATGGTAAGAAATACTACTGCAAAGAAAATTTTTCAATATTTTATGTTTTGGATTTTTTATGAATTTTTTAAGACTTTCAAGAAAAAGGGGGGTGGGATAATTGGTGTAAACATTTCACAGTTTGAACTTTTTCTTCGGAACCACTTGCTGGAATTCAACGAAACTTGGCATGCATCAAATACTCAAGGTCCCCGACAAATGTGGTCATCTTTGTCAGGATCCATGAACAGGTGGCACCACCACAGACAAAAGTAGGTCACAGAGGGTACCCTCCTTTGACAAACTTCTTATTCAGATCGGGTGCATACAGCGACAAACCGACTGCATAGGAATGATTTAGAGGCATATGGGAAGAAGTGTTGATATTTTTGGTTCCATTCCGAAATCAAATTTTCGACGTTTTTTCATTTTTATTTTGGACTTTGTTATTTTAATGCATTAAAGAGTTATTATTTTCTTTTAGTAAACATTGATGCATTCATTTGGTTTCATTTAATCATTTCTATGGTAAGGAATGCTGGTGCGAAGGAATTTTTTCAATATCTCGATTTTTGAATTTTTTATGAATTTTTAAGACTTCCAAGAAAAGGGGGGTGGGGGACAATTTTTCATATCTTCAACTTGATCTACAGAACAACTTGAAGGATTGTGATAAAACTGGGTAGGATGCAAGTACTCATAGTCCTTTTCAAAGGTTTCGTTTTTTGTGCAGATCATCCAAATTGGTTAACAGATAATGCCACCATGTCTAAAAGTAGGTCTCACAATGGTACATATACCACTTGGTAATTGAAATATGGAGAGTAGCGGTTCAAATTCAGCTGTGGTCAAAAATTTTTTTTTTTTTTTTTACACATCTAAATAAGTTTTTAGATGTTTCTCAACACTCAACATATGAAATTAGGAATTTTACGTTTAAGACTTCCAAAAAAAAAAGGGGGGGAGGGTTTTGCCCATTTTTCACATTTTCAACTTTTTCTACAAAACTGTTTGAAGGATTTTAATAAATCTTGGTAGAAATAAGTCACTTATGATCCTCTTCAAATTCTGTTGTTTTCGTCCAGACCTCTTTACAGGTGGCGCCACCATAGTCAAGAGTAGGTCACAAAAGAGTTCCCTCGTTTAACAATATTCTTTTTCATACGGGCTGTATACAGAGACAAACAGAATGCATAGAAATGATCTAGAGGGATGAGTGAAGATGTATTGTCATTTTGGTTCCCTTCCAAAATCAAATTTTAGAATTTTTTTCGACATTTCTTTGGACTTGGTGATTCAATGCAGAAAAAAGTGTCATATTTCCTAGTTAATTGATAATGATGATTTCTTATGGACTATTGTGATCATAATTATGGTAAGGATTGTTACTTTGAAAGAATTTTGTCAATATCTCAATTTTTGGATTTTCTATGAATTTTTTAAGACTTCCAAATGAGGGTGTATAGGAACAATTCAATCACATTTTTCACTTCTGCTGTTATACCACATGAAAGATTTTAATAAAACATGGAATACATGAAGTACTAAAAGTCCTCTATCAATTTGGTAAATTTCATCCAAATTGGTTAACAGATAATGCCACCATGTCTAAAAAGCAGTTCTCACAATAGTACATATACCACTTGGTAATTGAAATATGGAGAGTAGCGGTTCAAATCCAGCTGTGGTCAAAATTTTTTTTTCATTTCTTTACACATCTAAATAAGTTTTTAGATGTTTCTCAACACTCAACATATGAAATTAGGCAATTTTAAGTTAGATCTGGACAATATTTGAAACAATTGTTGTTCATGACCCAGACTTGAAATCAGTCAACAAAAGGCCCCACCTAAAGAAAATGACTAACTTGTTGCCCTGAATGACTTCTTGCAGAGACAAAGGAAATGCTTAATATCAAAATCACCTGAATGGATGTGCAAAAAAGTGTTGTTTTTTATTCTAGCCTGAAATAAAATTTGACATATTTTCAACATCTGTGTTGACTTAGTCACATTAATGCAAAAATAAATGAATTCTTCCTTCATGCATGACTGATCATCTAGGTACTCAGGTGAGCGATATAGGCCCACTTGGGCCTCTTGTTTTGTGCAGACATAAAAGAAGAGTGAATATTATTAAAATATTTACATTCATCCTTATACATGTAGTAAAATTGCAAGGTTGTTTATGTAAAAGGTTGAAGACTAAATTCATATATAAAAGTGAGATTGGGTGAATGTAATATACTAGATAAATATGTCATTTTTATTTTTTAAATGAAAAAGAGAGGTTGATAAAGGGTATTTATATATTTCTATGATATAAAATCCATTTAGTGTCCATCTTGAGGCTTCAGACAAGGGTTAGAAATTATGAGATGGTAGGAATATATATTTTATGTCTTCTGTTTTTCGAGGTAGTGTATATACCTCTGGTGCCCTCGACAGGAAAGATGCATGGTTATCTGTCAATTAAAAAAAATGAAAGGGAGTGAAACAATGAAAAATATATTAAAATAATTTCTTTATGGGGAGTCTAAAATTATTAGTGAGATGTCCCATAAATTTCTTGTGATAAAACCCTTTCAAAGCACAAAACGTTCAGCTTACTGTCAAGCTATGTTGACTACTATTCCTTACTGTCTCGTCATAAAGAGATGAATTATAGCATGTTTCAACTATGTTGCTGCTGAGGGTATTTGTCCGGTTAGGACAGCTCTAGTTTCATTTATTGTTATTAATTATTTTGCACCTCTTAACTGTGGAGGGCATATATCGGGTCTCAACCCAGACCTTCCACAATGTCTAGAAGGAGATTATTTTTTCTATGATTATTCACATATTTTGCTCTTGGAGCAGTCTATAATGAATTGAAATAATGTGTTTTCATCCTGAATGTAGTTCTTTGTTTGCTCTTCATCTATCTGATCTTTAAGTGTCTTCGCTAATTTGTTTAGATATATATATATATATATATACCGGTATATATATATATATATATATATATATATATATATATATATATATATATATATATATATATATATATATTTTTATATATATATATATATATATATATATATATATATATATATATATATATATATATATATATTCAAAAAATAAGAACATTGTCTTTAAAGCTTAACATATTTTATTCCATTACTACACGTGTTTCGGCATTATGAGCCTCTTCAGGTAATGATGCACGATAATACAACAAGCAAGTATATATACACATATTCTTAGATAATAATGATAACAATAGAATATCAGATAAAGTATATAGTAAGTATTTTAACAATAGTATCTGATATAATCTCACATTCCACTACGTGGGATGATGCTATGTTTTGTTAAGGGAAGGTTTATATTTGTCGATGAAATCTTGCTCTTTGATCGTAATGATTGAATAGTTGTCTGTTTGGTATATAGGCATAACCTTAAATTTGCCATTACTGCAATGGTGAAGGTGTTTGCTCACAAATAACACTCGGTTTTGTGAGTGTTTTATATTGCTTTTATGTAAAGCTATAGATTATTTAACAGTCTTCCAATCAAAAACCAGTAATTTTTACGGATTACCAAAAATACACAAATCAAATAAAACATGCAATATACCAACAACAGTCTGATTATATTGAAATAATTAATCCTTCCGATTTAAAATTTAGACCTATGATTGCTGGACCATCCTGCCCTACTCATAGACTGAGCAATTTAATAGATATATTATTACAACCATTTTTAAAAGAAATAAAAAGCTACGTAAGAGACGACATAGACTTCCTTAATAAGATTCCACCAACAGTTGACCCTAATACCTCATTAACAACTTTTGACATAACAAGTCTTTATTCAAATATACCACACGAATTCGGTAAAGAAGCAATTAGCTATTGGATAAAATTACATCCTAAATTATTACACCAACGCTTTAACGAAAACTTTATCATAGAATCCATAGACTTAATTCTTAACAATAATACATTCCAATTCAATAATAAACAATATAAACAAATCTTAGGTACTGCCATGGGAACTAAAATGGCACCTACTTATGCTACACTTACTTTAGGATATTTGGAACAAAGTTTGTACAATAAAGTTCAACAAACCTTCAGTGAAAATGTAGCTAAATCATTTGAAACATTGTGGAGGCGGTATCTTGATGACTGTATAATATTTTGGAACCAATCATAGGGTAAAATAGAAGACTTACATAATATATTACAAGACTTACATCCTTATATAAAATTCACAATGGAAACAAACGTTAAAGAATTACCCTTTTTAGATATAATGATTTAAAAAGATGGTGATAAAATTATCACAGATATTTATCGCAAACCAACCGATACGCAACAATATTTACACTTTAAGAGTCATCATCCTAAATCTTGTATAAAATCAATACCATACACTCTTGCACGACGTATATGCACAATAATTAAACCGTCTGAATTAAGAACATCTAGATTAAAAGAATTACGTAGTTCTCTAATATATCGCGGATATCCCATAACATTAATAAGTAAGGGATTCGAAATGGCCGAAGCCATACCGATATCTATTCTACGACAAACTAAAATGAAAGACTCTAAAAATTCATTAGCATTTGTTTCAACATACATTAAACGAAATCCAGAAATCTTTAGTCAAGCATTTAAACATTTGGAATATTTAAGAACAGACGAAAAGATGAACAAAATTCTAAATAAGATACAAATTATCAAAAGCAAGAGACAACCAAAAAATCTTAAACAATTAATTACATCTGCCAAATCAAATTTTAATACTGAGGAATCGGAAAATATAGGTGTAACAAAATGCAAAAATAAAAAATGTAAGGTTTGTGATATAATTATGGAAGGAAATGTGTATAATTTCAAAAACAGTAACGTTCAGTTCCTAGTAAAACGAAAACTAACTTGCAATTCTAAAAATGTAATATATGTCATATCATGTGACAAATGTAAAGAAGAATATATTGGGTCAACACAATGTTTAAATCACAGAGTAGCTTTACATAAAAGCAATATAAAACACTCACAAACCCGAGTGTTATTTGTGAACAAGCAGTAATGGCAAATTTAAGGTTATGCCTATATACCAAACAGACAACTATTCAATCATTACGATCAAAGAGCAAGATTTCATCAACAAATATAAGCCTTCCCTTAACAAAACATAGCATCATCCCACGTAGTGGAATGTGAGATTATATCAGATACTATTGTTAAAATACTTACTATATACTTTATCTGATATTCTATTGTTATCATTATTATCTAAGAATATGTGTATATATACTTGCTTGTTGTATTATCATGCATCATTACCTGAAGAGGCTCATAATGCCGAAACACGTGTAGTAATGGAATAAAATATGTTAAGCTTTAAAGACAATGTTCTTATTTTTTGAATATTGAATTTCTTTACGCTGGACATTATCTTTATCCTTATATATATATATATATATATATATATATATATATATATATATATATATATATGTCTCTAATGTGCCTTAGTCTGTTGCATTTAGTTATGAAGTGAGCTCTGTCTTCAATCTCAAGAGTTGCATAAGGGACAGTAAGATTTTTATTGGGTTTTTTTTTTGCTCAGTATGTAATCTGAGCCTTAATAGTTGCTTTTCTGGTCGCAACTGGAGGAGATATGGTAGATTGACAGATTTGATATGGTTTGCTGCATGAATTTTGTTGGATACTAAGGTAGTTTAAAGTGGATTTTTTCTGTGTAAACTCAAGCTCGTATTTCTGTTGGCAATGGTCATTATGTCCCCACCAGGTATGGCAGGGGCCATTAAGTGTTTGCTTTGTCCGTCCTTCTGTCACACATTGGTTTCTGGATGAAAATTAAAGTACCTCTCAACATATTCAAACCAAATTTGGATATATGCTTACTTATCAAAAGAGGAAGAACCCTATTGATTTTGGGATCAAAAAGTCGAAGGTCAAGGTTACAGCTGATGAAATAGACTAATTATTGGTCTTTGTATGATAACTCAAGTACCTTTCAACATATTAGAAGTAAATTTTGGATATATACTTATTTAATATCAAGAGAGGAAGAACCCCATTGATTTTGGGGTCAAAAACAAAGGTCATGGTCACAGCTGATGAAAATATACTGTAATTATTGGTTTTGTGTGATTACAGAAGTACTTTTCATCATATTCAAAGCTAATGTGGTTATATACTTACTTACCAAGAGAGGAAGCACTCTATTGATTTGGGGTCAAAGGTAAAGTCACAGCTGATAGAAAATAATTTCCAGGTGATTTTCATATATTATCATATATCCTTAAATGCTTATCAGAAGTTTTTTTTTAAATAGTGGTAATTCAAAACCCGATTAAAAAGGGAAGTATTCCTATAGATTTGAGGGTCAATATATTAAAAGCAATACTTCTGTACTGGTAATATTTATAGGAGTTATGCCCCACCAAACTTATAATTTAGGAAAGTTTGTTGCTGCTATAAATTAAGCCCATGCGGGGGCATATGTTTTACAAACATGCTCTAGCAGGGCGCATTGAGCGTTTGCTTTGCCGGTCCTTCTTTACAAACATGCCTAGTTCAGTATAGTTTTTCCAGTGATTGAGACTACTGTCATTTCTGATGTAAAAGAGAAGATAGAGTTGTTCAGGAAAATTGAAGATTTTATAAAGGCGCGAAGCGCCTGAAATGAAATTGAAATTATGTGAGGAAACAGAGATGAGATATAACAATGTAACAGCCTTTCCTTTAGCAAAAATACAGCTATTCAAAGAGTGATATTCACGCATTTACATGTGATGACCTTTAATGTCATAGGTCAACCAATCAAATTTCAACTCTGTCACACAATACCGCGTACCTTGTCTGTCTGGCGGCTTTTCTTTTACGACCGCATATTATACTCGAAAACTAAGAAAGAACAAAAAGATAATTCAACTTTTATACATATAATTCAATCTCGCGTGTACAATATCATGAAAACTCGATTCGTTGATATACCGGTACTCCAAGCCTTTCATCCGCTTCTATCTGTGAAAGAATTTTTTCGATGGTTTTATATAATTTTGTACTATAATATATTATTGTTATTTTTATTATTATTAGTTGTAGTATTTTAACCTCTCGTATACTGGGACTGGGAGAGTGCGGACATTGTTATGTCTCATCTCTGTTTCCTCACATAATTTCAATTTCATTTCATTTCATTTTATAACATCTTCAATTAATATTTCGGAAACAGAGATTTCAATATAACAATGTAATGTTCAAAGCTTAAGCACTGCGTAACTGAAATTTTCTTTGCTGTCAAAAGTTTCTCTTTTATAGAATTTCGAAAACGTACTCTGATTAGACCAATCTGCTACCTTCGGAATCTCATTGTTTGAAACTCCCTGTGCGTATGCCTTACTTCTAGAGGCTGACTTTGCTTAATGTGCTTTGAAAACGAAAATATCTATACCTGAGGCTTGCATAACTGATTTTAGCCATCGCGCAATGGTACAAGGACGTACTGACTCGTGTGGCTTGATAAATCTAAGGGATCTGTATCCCGATTTGATCTAAATTTTTCCGTTCTTACCAAATACTCGTTTAAACATTGTATCACGCACAAATTGCGATTCTCTTCAAATCCATTGTAAGTAATAACACTGTTTGCTCTTCCATTTTTTACTAGGGAAGGAAGCGTAAAAATGACCTTCTAATTACCTACGAAATGCATAAATCTATAATCTAACTTAGATATCTCATTACATGGCTTTGCTGCAGTGAGCGCGAGAAGTATAGTTAATTTAAGAGTCAAGTCCTTCAGTTTCAATTTACGATTGCACCCAAGGGAATCTAAATGTTTTAATACTGAATCGACGTCCCATGTAAAGGTATATCTAGGACGCGGAGGTCGCAATCGGAAAATAGCTCTCATTACCTTTTGACCAGGGGATGATCACCTATTGGATGGTCGTCGATCTTATTATGACACGAGGAAACTGCAGAACGATATAAATTTATATTGCGATATTCTGAGTCATTTGAGTACAACTCTGCATGAAAATCTAAAATATGTGCCAAAGAGGATCAAAATCGATCACACCAGCTACTCCATTTTCCCCAGGAGCAATTGTAACTATTGTTTGTGCCTTGACTCCATGAGGAAGTGAGTAACGTTGTAACCCTTTCTGAAAATCCCTTATGAGAACAAATTCTCTGGAAACCTTCCAAGCGGCGAGATGTAGTGATTTGTTCTGTATCAATAGGTGTATTTGTCCCGTGGGGGACCTCAAAAGATTCCTCGACGGTGGAAGTAAAATCAGTTTATCTATGCACATTTGAAGAATTGTTGCATACCAAGGTTGAGCTTGCCACACTTGGGTACAATCACTAGAGTAGCCTTTTAAAATCTGATCTGAGCCAAACATTTCCCTATCAGACTGAATGGGGGAAAAGCATAAGCTTTCGTGTTCTTCCATTGAAGGGAAAACGCATCTATCTCCGCTGCTCCCGGTTCCGGTTTCCAACTGCAGAAGCGTGGCAGTTGGGCGTTTAATCTGTTTGCAAATAGATCTATTTCGCAATGTTTTTGAAAATGTTTCTTTCTAATTGCCAATCACTTGTATCTATCCAATATCTTGATGCGAAATCCGCCATACCATTGTCTACTCCTGGAATATGCATAGCTGTGACGTGAATGTCGCGAGCTAATACCCAATCCCAGAGGTCTTTGGCAAGTTTTATCAATACAGGGGACTTTGTTCCCCCAAAACGATTTATGTACGCTACCGCGCTCCGATTGTCCATGCGTATTAGAATTGCAATGTCTGTTTGATCTTTTAAGAAGGCCTTTAATGCCAGGGTTGCAGCCAGCAATTCCAGAGCACTGATATGCATTCTTTGTTCTTCTAGGGACCAATGACTCCCAATGCTTACCCCTTTGCAATGCGCCCCCATCCGATTTTTGATGCGTCCGATTCGATTGTCAACTCTGGGAGAGGGGTTAAAATCGCCTTTCCATTTAAAGATTCTAGATTTGTCAGCCACCACCTTATCTCTTCTAGTGACTCTTGGCTGAGGTGAACCATGAACTCGTAACTTTTATTTCTGTACATTGCGGTGTGTTCCTCTCTTTGAATCATTCGGTAATGTAAGGGAGCCTGTTGAAAGGCTTGGATAGAATCTGTGAAACTTCCTAAGAAACTCGATAGTTTTCGTACCGTTGTTTTTCTTTCTTTGAGTAATGACGTGAATTTCTTTTTTATTTTTTCTATCTTGAACTGAGGAAGAGTTAACCTCATTGATACTGAGTCTACTACGTATCGTAGAAATTCGATTCCTTGAACGGGGTTCGTTTCCGATTTCTCTTGGTTTATTATTAACCCCAAATTGGTCAACGTAGTTTGTATCAATTTCATATGTGAGCAAAGACCCGAAATATTTTGATTGAGAACTAGTATGTCGTCCAGATAAATAATAAGTCGAATACCCTGTCTTCGAAATAAGCTTATTACTGGTTTCATTAGTTTTGTGAATACCCTTGGGGCCTGAGCCAAGCCGAAGGCAAGGACTTAGAAAACATGTTTTGTTTTCCTAACTGAACCCCAGGTATTTGTGATGGTTTTCGTAAATAGGTACGGTAAGATAAGCGTTTTTGAGGTCCAATTTCCCCATGAAATCGCGTATGATTAACAAATCCTTCACGAGGTGAATCCCTTCCATTTTGAAATGTTCGTATACTAGGATTTCGTTTAACTGGCGCAAATGGACTACAGGCCTTTGCCCCCCCCCCCTCCCTTTTTCGGGACCAAAAACAAATTGCTGAGAAACTGACATTGGTTCTGAGGGACATTCCGTATTGCTTCTTTCTGTAGTAATTGAGAAATTTCTTGTCTGATCAATACGGTCTCTTGATCTGAAAAATGAATCGGAGTTGGTAATCTCGTTTGATGAGGAGTACTTACGAACCCCATTTTGTAACCTGATACCGTTTGCAGATCCATTGATCTTTTGTTATCGATTGCCAGTTTTTGAGAAAATGTTTTATTCTGCCTGCTGTCGGTAGATTATTGTGGAAATTTGGAAGCTGTATTTGATTGAACAGAGATTTCATCTGGTTTGTACTGCTTTGTGACTTGTGACTGAATTTGGTTGAATTTCCCCCGACTTTGGTTATTCTGGAAACCTCTTCCCCTTTGGTGGCCCGGTCGACTGGGGTAAAAACTGCCTCGGCCGGGCATTGTCCGAAAAACTATCCTCCATGTTGCTTGTTCCTTTTATTTACAATCCCTGAAAACTTATCATAGAGGGTGACATCCTGTAAAAGCCTGTCTCTGACTTTATCCCCTTGTTTGGATACCTGCTTCCAAAATATCCAAGTTGTCTGGCAGAACCGGTTTAATTACTGCCTTTCGCGAATACAAACGTGATATGAGTTTCCAATAAATCTAACAGCATAGTTCGTCAGTTCAGTTATACAGTACAGCCTACGCGTATTACACATTTTCCGCTCTGCCGCCGCGGACAGTTTAAGTTTATAGTGGAAAATCACCGCAACCGTTGCGGTGATTTTTCGCGGCGAACCACCGCAATCTATCTCTCTTTCCATATCCGAGAGCCATGGCAAATGCTCTGACCCGTACTTAACCATCGTGACCCATCGCAATCGCCGCAACCCACCGCAATCCCACCGCGACCCATCGCAATCGTCGAGTCTGGTATTAAAATCATCGCTACTCATTGCAATTATTAGGCTTTGTATTACATTGAAAATTTAGACATTGATTATTGTAAACTTATTTACAACATAGATATTGTAAACTTTCAATTTAACTTTGTATTGATATGCGATATCGTCATGTCTTTTATCGCCGTATATCATGGAAATTGCATGTATAGCAATGCCCTCATTTGCATTTTCATATAGAAGCACATAAATAAGAGCATTTTTTATCAGGGAAGCTTGCTTTTAAATATATATATATATATATATATAGTTAGCGGAGACCACATGTTGCACAGAAGGCCCCGCCTTATAACACCAGAGACATAGAGTCCCTGTATATACCATTATACAAGAAGTCCCAGTGCCAGTATATACAGTCTCCCCCATGCCAGTACATATACAATCTTCCCCATGCCTCTATATACCTTTATATATGTCTCGGACAACACTTTGACTCAGGCGCGGATCCAGCCGGGGGGCACGGGGGCACGCCCCCCCCCGGCAGTGCCCGCCGAAGGGGGCATCATAGTCTATTTTAGGACCTATCTTACTGCATTTCTATCTAAAATTTCCAAAGTTATTCTCTCATATTTCTTTAAATTTGCAGTTGAAAAAAAATCGTTGACTCGCTTCACTCACGATCAATTTCATGATAAATCTCCCCTGATCCCCGTTTATGATCCATAATATTTTCCAGAGGGAAGCGAAATATATGTGCAATCCAAATTAATATCCAGCACAAAAATGTTCGGTCACTTGGCCTCAGGCGAGTAAAATCGTATGGCTACTTGTACATCGTGTAGCAAATGTTACAAATGTTTGAAGCTACGCGCTGTACAAGATGGATTTTACTTATCCATACTATTTTACTCAAATACGTCTTGTACATCGTTTAGCTTCAGTACAAATTTTTGAAACGCTTGTACTGAAGCTACGCGAAGCCGATGTACAAGATGGATTTCACTTATAGCCATTTCTAGAATAGTTTATTTTCACAACGTATTTTGTATCTCCAAAAGTCTCAAAAACAGGAGCTTCCGTGGAGGGGACTTTGCACCTTGTTCCACCTACCAAGGATCTACCCTACATCCACCGGGGACCTATAGGCAGTCCCTAGACCCTGTGCCGAGTTTTACGCCTCCTCCAACTGAAAATCTGGGTCCATGCCTGATAAAATTTCCGTGAATTAGAACAAAAGGATCCTAATATGGCACACACGATTTTGCAAGATTTTGTCATATCTTCTCAGGAAAACCCCATCCCCACCTATGGGAGGGAGGGAGGGGTGAACATGATAATTTTTGATCGAAAATATTGCGACAGTTTTCTTCCGATTTCAGAGTTTTTGAGGAATATTTTAAGTCAAGAAAATGTTGATGAATAATGCAAAAAAGAACGCCAGATTGCACCATTTTGCCTCATTTTTGCTAAATTTTCTCGGGGGAGGCCCCCGAACCCCCACCTATGGAAGGGACGGACCCCTCCCATACCCTCCTCATTCGGCCCTTCGGGCCTCAATTGTGAGGTGCCTCCCCCCGCACATGAAGTTCTGGATCCGCCCCTGAGGCTCCTGCGCAAATCGTATACATACTGTTTCTCTGAGCAACGAGTCAAAATTCATCCAAAGGAGTAATAAAGGGATATTCGTCAAAATTAACATTTTATGTGTCATATTCATTACGTTTTTTGTTACACTATCTTTAATTTCAAAATATTTTCCCAAGAAGGACATATACTAAAGTTTTATAAATCGGCATATATCAACTGTAATTTACTCAAATATAATGGTGGCACTTTTGATATGATATAAAGATTCTGCTGATGTATTTCCTCCGTATATAACTTTCTCTCATTTTCAGTAATAGCTCGCACTATAGCACTGAATCTAAACTCTTATCCAATTCATCATAAGTGAGATATGAGACTCACATTTCTATTGTAATGCAGTTCATATCTTTACTTACGACAAAATGGTAATACCCTGTTGGGGATAAATTTAGAATCATGAAAATAATAGCAATGTTTCGGATGCAAGTATTTAACGTCGAGGACAGTTAGAAATTTTATTATTCCTCTCCCCCAATTGGAACATCTCGCTCTTTGTCTCTTAAAACTTTGAAGTGTCCGACCCCTTTCCTTTAATTAATTCAGGTATGTTGCCAATGGTAACTACCACCCAATACCTGTGTGTAAAACCCCAAGGGTTTCGCTTCCCCTGTCTAGACAACAACCTTTCCGCTTCGCAACGACTCGAAGTACATTCGTTTCTCTGCGGGTATCCGGGTATTCTCCAACATGCAGTGACTTCGGCGATCAGGTAACACGTGACCTGACCGTACTGCCAAAAAGTGTGGAAATTTTTATTCAAGAGTTGTAACAATTCATTCCGGGGTCTACGGCATCAATTTCAGTTTTGAGTTCAATAGTTAGATGCAGGTTATGTCATTGAGCTGTGATTCTCATCCGTAAAACTTGGAATGTTTATACAAATTGTCAGATATACCAGAGACATATATACTTTGAAGAGACATATATACTTTGAAAGTATATATGTCTCTGGATATACGTACTACATAAAGTATATATGTCTCTTAACATATGCATATTTAATAATTAACTTGTTAATATTTAAAAAGTTGAGAACCTATACGTAAATACTGTCTATGTAATTTCAGAAGAGATGGCCCTGTATCTGCTAGTTGGCGTCTGCCGACCGTTGCCTCTGTTTTCTATATTTTTCATCTTATGTTCCCCTATTCTTGATGTCGGACTGGTTAAATGACCTAATTTGTATCATATTTATTGGGGATAAGTCTCGGGATTTATCATCGCTGTCTACGAAGAATCCGATATTTTGAATCTTATTTTTGCAAAGTGCGGTCATATAAAATTCGAAGAATGAAAGAGAGTCATCATATAGTTCATCAAAGTTGCATTACGGTCTATGATAAACACCGAGTTTATCCCTCAGGTCATCCTCGGAATGTTTCGGGGATTATCTTCATTTAGATCTTAGTGTGATGTCACGCCGACTTCGAGAATAAAGAAGAAAATTGGTAGCGTGCTAGACCAGAGACATATATATGTCTCTGGCTAGGCTATCCATTGTTTTACCACTAGATCAGGACCCCTTCGGTTTAAATATACCACCTCGGGCGCTAAATAGTGAACAGGGTATTGTCATATTTAATCATAATGAATTAACAGGGTATTCAATTTCCGCCAGGAAAACGGGAGTTATTCCCAGGACAGCATCAAGCACCCTCAAGTCTGAATATGATTTTCTTGTATCAAAATCCATCTCTACTACATTTTCCCGGCTGAAAATATAATTAGGAACTTATACATGATTGATTGATTGATTTTTGTTTAAGGTCACATCATAAATATTTCACGTATATGGTGACGGCATCTGCCTGATGCAAGGCATACAAATTTTGACATTTGCAACGGACCCACCCGAAGCAGTGAGGGATCTTTAACATGCCATGCATACTACGACATGGGGCCTCGGTTTTACTGTCTCATTCGAAAGACAGGACACCGACATGATCGGGACTCGAACCCCGGCCTCCCGACCACCAGGAGGCGAGCGCGATACCACTAGGCCACGCCGGCTTCGGACTTCTACAATATCTAATATAAGGCCCTGATGAACTAAATATCTAGGAAACACCACGTACGTGATAGACCATCAGGTATTACTGCCATGTTCCAATTTTTGAATTTACTTGGAGGTGGTAAATACAAAAATTAAAGCATGACAACTAGTTGTCATGTTTTCATTTTTGTATTTACCATCCTCCACCCCCAAGTAAATTAATAATTTAGAACATGCATATTGCCACGGACGGGTATTACCACGGTCTGTTACACGACTGAAATAACGATTGACACTATGTCGATGCAGAGACATATATATGTCTCTGGTCGATGCATGACACCAGAGACATAGACTACTTTCAAAGTAGTCTATGTCTCTGATGACACATCAAACACAACAACTTAATTTCTAGGAAAAACAACGCGCTTGATAGACCATCGCGTATTACCAGGAAGATAGACTACTTTCAAAGTAAAGTAGTCTATGTCTCTGTCACCATTCGATTGGGTAGTTACTTAATACAAAACATGTAGTTATCTGCCCTTTACCGATAGGTTTCCCGATCGTATCCGTCATTACGGTACTGGCAAAAGTTATCGAGATAGAAAAAAAGACCTATGAGCGTTTATTATTGTTTAGTTAAATGATCTGATCGGTGACTGTGATTGAAAATTAATAAACGTGTTTGTTTTTATAGTCTATCATGACTTTCACTTTTAAATTAACATATGAAAAACCAGACATACATATGCCTCTGGAAAAACAGAAAAGGAACTTTCCTAACTTGGTCACCCAAGCTAATTAATAACTTATGTATTTAAGTATTATAGATTAATTAGATAATAAGTATCAGAGACATAGACTTCTATCAAAACCTAGTCTATGTTTCGGCAAATATCAATATCAATAATATCTTCTTGTTATCCATATCAGATTCTCGATTCGACTCTAAGTCGAAATGGTGTATATCTTTGCAAATTAATTAAATCTTTAATACTTACATTAAATATTCAACAAAATATTTCACATATATATTATATATAGGTATAAGACTTAGAATGACCATGACAGAAACCAGCACACAAACAAGGATTTTTCGTAACTTCTTCTTAGATGGAATATGACTTTAAATTTCAGTATGCAGATGAATTGTTGTTTTCGGGGATGAGAAGCATCATCATCTACTTAACTATTTCCAAATTGAGACTACTCTATTATGCAAAACCTGGAGTTGAAAGTTTCAGAAAATCTTTTAAAAATTTCGTATATGATCTTTAAGGTAATAAACTGCAGTATTAGGCCTGTGAAAATTGAATACAACTCTACTTCGTAACCGAAATCAGCTTGTCAAAAATAACTTAATTAAACAATGGCGGATTTAGGAGGAGCGAAAGGGTGTTCCTCCCCCCCCCCTCCACCCGACAGTGACCCGAATTCTACCAAAACCCTGTAATTTAGTCCAGTTTCGGCTAAAATTGACAAAATTCGTTCCTTGATCCCTCGGCAAAGGGAGTGATGGATCCGCCACTGGATAAAGAACGAAGATCAATTCACTATGCTTTACTTCCCTCGTGTATGCAGTGTTAATTGATTTGCTCCAATCAACATACACGTATATCAATTATAGTCTTACGGATGATGGTGTTAAACAGCTGACATAAATCCTGCAAGTTTATTGCGTAATACGGACGGCAGTTTCTGGAAAGTCGCTTTCACTTTTGCCAAGGATACCTGGACTGAGATATTATTGACCACAGGTGAAAACCTGGTTTTACACCTATTACACAATCCATTTTCTGTCAGTACAAGCTTAAAGGAAAGTGTTTTAATATATCTGAATCTCTTCTACATATCATCATTCTGTTTCTAAAACCCAAAAATGAACACCGCAACTTTGAATCTATCACCTGATAAGTTTCAAGCGTAACAGGCATTTTTTGCACACAATGACTGGGACTAGACAAATACTCCGCCAGTACTTTGACAGAGGACCTTGTAGACACCGAGTCGCCTGGCAATGAAGCCTCTCAGTCCACAATTTGAAGGGGAACACGAATGCCCAGACTGCTTTTCATGACCCTGCGTGTTAGATGATCGCAACCGACAGATGTGGTGACCCGAATCAGACGTCCCTCCTCACCATCGTAATCCGGCATAGAAAGAGAGAGGACCTATACAAGAAGTGCTGGACAATGCTATGCCATCGTGTTGTGTGGGATGATTCTCGATATTTAGATAGAAAGACTCGGAAAATCAGTCTGAACAGAAGGCGAAACAGATTTGTATGGCAGTTCCATGGATATTGGGAGGAAATTATGCCCAATTGTGTATTTCGTAAAGTACGGGAGAAATATCGGCTTATGTCCTCAAACTCCTTCAAAATAAAACTCTCCAAATAGAGATCTAAACAAACAAATACATCAAACACCCCACCCCCTAAAAAGTATTAAAACCAATTAAAATGAAAAAATAAAATACAACTAGAATCTTCATTACTGCACTAAAGAATGTACTTTCTATTACCCAAGACAAATCCCACACATTGTTTACACCAAACTATAGCATGTTCACACCTCCCGATTACCATGCGCTTCCAGGCATACCCAATACCCCGATTACCAAGCGCCTCTAGGCAAACACCCCGAGCTGGAGACAAGCAGTGATTTCGGCGACCAGTTAAACCACGCCCCAGCTTAATCACGTGACTTCAACCGTGCGGTCAAAAAGTTTCCCCTTTAAACTCGATATCATCGAAATAATCAGTCAATAATAATGTCTCTGGAATAATTTAATTTTAATAGATCAGTACTAAACAGTCAATTATTCCAGGGACATGCGTCCCTGATTAGTCATAAAAAACTCACATTATTAGCAGTAAGGTTGGATATATCTCCGTTTGTGTTAGATATATACGTCCCTGTAGGAATGGTCTATATTTAAAGTAAACTTTAAAAGCACGAATTCAAGAGATAGATAAGAAAAGTTATATAAAGCGATCACGATTGATCAAGTTGTTTGCGACAATAATTCAGATTCATACAGGTCAGTTTTAACCTGAGACATACATACACATGTGTATATATGTCTCTGTTTCAACCATGTAAACCAATAATACAATCACGTTTCAATTACTGATTTTTTTTTTGGTAAAGAGAGTATAAACAAGATAGGTCCTTGTTTTTCTTTTTTTCCTTGAAATCAATTTGTTTGATTTAATTCTAAAGAATTTCTTTCATATCGCGTGCCTACGGACGTACTGGTAGTAAGCTAAGACCAGTTACCGGCTGCTAGTTTTTTTTTTTTTTTTTTTTTTTGTCTTTTGAAACGTGATTTTATGAGATTTTTTTTCATTATCTGCTATACACAGAATACATATGAATTCATGGTTTGAATACCCTTGATAACGTAGTAGCCGGAAACTGGTCTTAATCGGGGACTGGTCCTTCGACAGTTTACTTCTACATAAATTCTAAGATTTTATTATAAATAAAGGAAAATCGGAAATGACCTATTCTATACATTACTTGTCGAATTAATGACCACTACTTTTGTACATTATTCATAAGACATACCCGCTGTGCGAGATACGATTTCAGCTTTCCTTTTTTTGCTAAGATAGCATTACCAAATTAATCACAATAAAATAAAAGATATGTTCATTAATTTATATACAAGTAACATTTATTTAGAGCGACAGTGTTCGAACTGTTGTAACACATTACCTTTTTTAAAGTTAATGCAATTGCGTATAATATTTTATTTTACTAACGAATAACTTTTAAATGTATTGTTTATAGAGAGCATTTCACATCAAAATATAAGATACTTATGTCAAAGTACATTAAATTTAATAGACCCCTAGCTCCAGTAAATGGAATATAATTAGGGCCTGGACAAATTTTAAAGTATGGCTATTGAAACATTACAATGTATCGCAGGTATCCCAATACAAGATTCTGCAACGATGATAACGATTGCGGTGGGCCGCCGCGTTTTTGTCTTCAAGTGCCTGTGGCGATATGACCAACTGCGGTGACCCGCGATGGACAATTCAATCTCCTGTCACGACAGTAAAAATTGCGGTGGGTTGCGATGGATTTGAACGTCCACCGCAATCTTATTTTGCGGTGGGTTGCGGTGATTTCCCACCCAAAAATCGGTTGCGGTGATGGGTGGAAAGTGAGGAATCCGCGTAGGCTGTACTGTACGAGAGCACGACAGGATCTGGCCAATTTCTTGAGCTAATTCTGCCTCTTTCTGGAGCCTCCATATAGGTCCCACAGCGTCAAGACAACGGGCGGCTTGGTTAGCTAGATTGTTGTCAAGCCTAAAATTGAACTTTTTACCTTCTGCTTTGTAAAGGTTTTTAACGAAACTTTCCACTCTTAGTCCTCTTAGAAATCTATGCTTTGGTATTGGATAGCGGTTAGTTATTTTTATTCTTTTCTGTTTTGTTATGCCATGTAGATATTTGCGCAATGTAGTTTTAGATTTTTAGCTCTACTGAGCTCGACCAGTCGAGCTCATGCGATGATCCTTCGTCCGTTGTCCGGCCGTCCGTCCGTAAACAATTTATTTGTTCCCTCTTCTTCTCTGAAGGTATATGTCCCAGAGACTTAATTATGGTTTCATCTTGTTCGATTGGTGGTCTAGTTGTGCATGTGCAATTTTGGTCCAGTTCGGACCCCCTGAGGTCCCACAAAGGGGCGTGGTTCCAAAATCTTGTTCCATCTTCTTCTCTAAAGGTATTTGCCTCAGAGACTTAATTATTGTCTCATCTTGTTAAGTAGATGGTTTAGTTATGCATGTGCCATTTTGGTCCGGTCCGGACCACTTGGGGTCCTAACAAAGGGGCGTGGTCCCAAAATTTTGTTCCCTCTTCTTCTCTGAAGGTATATGTTTCAGAGAGCTAATTAGGGTCTGATCTTGCTGGGTAGGCGGTCTAGTTGTGCATGTGCAATTTTGGTCCAGTTCGGACCCCTTGGGGTCCCACAAAGGGTGTGGTCCCAAAATTGTGTCTTTTACTATAAAGGTATATGTTCCCGGGACCCAATAACATTCTCATCTTGTTTGGTATGCGGTTTAGTGGTACATGTGCAATTTTGGTCCGGTTCGGACCCCCTGGGTCCCACAAAAGGGGTGTGGTCCCAAGATGTTGTTCCCTCTTCTTCTCTAACAATATATGTCCCACAGACTAAATTATAGTCTAATCCTGTTTGGTAGGATGTCTAGTTGTACATGTGCAATTTTGGTCCAGTCTGGACCACTTTGGACCCCCACAAAGGGGTGTGGTCCCAAGATTCTGTGCCTTCTTTTTCCCTGAGGGTATAAATCCCAGAGACCTCTTTGTGGTTTCTTCTTGTTTGGGTGGTCTAGTTGTGCATGTGCAATTTTTGGTCTAGTCTGGACCCCTGGGGCCCCTCAAAGGGCGTGAGTTACCCATACAGAAATGACCCCAATTGTTATTCTCACTACAGTGTACTGTAATTTGAAAGGGGGGTTATAGCTTTGTAGACATATGTGCAACACCTCAACATTTGTATTTCATGTATGTATTTTTATCTTTCAACTATCTTCAATTTCCTCTCTTAATTATTTCCTGTATGGTTGACTTAAGATCGCAGTGTTTGTATGCTAGTCAGAATTGATTTTGGGCGAGTTGTCTTCTAATGTTTATATAACAGCGGCCATTTTGAATAAATTATTGAGAAAAGATCATAGTCCTAGCTAGAAAAGAAATAAGCACTGGATAAGATTGGAACAGTGTGAATAAAACCACCAAAAAGATAAATTGTGTATATTTGTAAATAAAATAAACACATTAGCCTACAGTGCGTTTATTATACTATGTCAAGTAATCTCCAGAATTTCCTCTGACTCATGAACTTTATGATGGCCATATATATATATATATATATATATATATATATATATATATATATATATATATATATATATATATAGCACCATGTGATAAAAATTTTTACGACACTTTTACAACCAGATATTGGCAAAAAAGAAAACAGACAAAAGACATTATTAAACATATAACAGTGCCGTAAACTCCTCTTGAAATAGTATGAAGTCATTTCTCTAAAGCATTGACGGGCAATGAAAAAAAATAATGGGATAATGATTTATATATAAATGTATATATGGCTAGCAAAAAAAATTAAGCTAGTCGGAAGAAAAACTAGTGTTTGCATACTTTATTTCTACACTTGAAACGACATTGGAAAATATCGAAAAGGGGGGGGGGGTGTTACAAAAATACTTCATCCCATCCCCTGTTTTGAAAAAAGAGGGGATGGGGCACATGCCCCTTTTGCTACCAGAAGAAAAACTAGCGTTTTATTGCTTTGTTTCCACACTTTAACTGATATTCTACCTACTTGATGATAAAAAATCTTAAAGATTAACGGGGGCGGAACATAACACCCCCCCCCCTTGATTTGAAAGAGGGGCACATTCCCCCGCTGCTGCCCCACCCTTTGAAAAGATAATAAGAGGAAACCAGTAGAGCTTCAGTCTCGACAGAGACTTCTGGTTTATCTAGTTTCCATTTCTTTGATATTTTAGACGGAAACGATATATTAGAAGGGGCTCTAGAGATACAACTGGTCCTTGATGTCGTGGAGCTATCAGAGCTCGACCCCGAGGAAGAGGATACAGTCTCACTAGACCCCGGTACAGAGGAATCTGTCGCGGATGAACTGCTAGAGCTACTATCGCGCCTCCGTCTTTTGTTGGAGCTCCGTTTCTCAAATTTGTCGCGCCTTGAGCGGTTATCCCCATTACTTTGCGCATTGTATGTACAACTGATAGCGTCATCTATATTATCGCCGTTATATTCCGTGGTTACGACAACCTCTTCAGATCTTACTTTCTCATTTTCTGTTTCAGTATCCGGCCTTTCGCCTTCCATTGCTTTAATTTTTTGTATCAAACCGGACTACCCGGTAATCAAATTGCCGGACTACCCGGATTCGAAGAGAATTTAAGTGTATAGATATTGTCAATCCAATAAAACTCGACACACGAATTAAATCCACGTCTTATCACTCTGAATGAGCTAAAAGAAAAGCCGCCAGACAGAAAAGGTACGCGGTATTGTGTGATAGAGTTGAAATTTGATTGGTTGACCTATGACATTAAAGGTCATCACATGTGGTAAATGCGTGATATCACTCTGAATAGCTGTATTTTAGCTAAAAGAAAGGCTATTACATTCTTATATTGAAATCTCTGTTTCCGAAATATAATTGTACTTCTGAAGAAATGATTTTATTCGAATAAACCAGCTGTGACGGTTGGAACCTTTAAGGCTCAGTTGTCTCAAGGATAATTGGTGCTCAATATATGTTGGGATTTTTTTGGCAATGTTGTAATTATTATATTCTCGGCGTGCATTTCTATTGGTTTTACACCTACAAGTAAATAAATTGCTGACGATGCTGTTCTATTGGGGAGTGTATGAAGTGCTTCAAGATTTTCCTTTGATTTTTTTTTCTACTTTTTCTATATCTGTTTTGTTTTTAATTCAGATTTCAATATTTCAATGCCATGCATCATTTTAGTAGAATAAATATTATCCAGAGCTTTCCGTTTTTCCCATGTTGCCAGTCTTAAACAATGGGTATAGTGTTTTTCTTGCTGTTTCAATTCTTTGTGTAATCAACCAAAAAAATATAGGATTCACTTCTTATCATTTTATTTAGCTTATATATGGAAACAAAAATTTAATAAGTGTCCAATAAACATAATTTATTATGGCACTACATTACTTTTTTTTTTATCTCTGATACATGTGTCTTGATCGCGTAGTAATACAATGACAAGGTATACAACATTTTGAAGTCAATAATGGCGGCTAACACGAAATTCGAAAATTTGATGCTAGTGTCCATTGAAAAGATTATAAGTGAAATAATATGAACAGTTACTAAAAACACGAATTAATGAATCATGCATATGAGGATGATAATCTGTTAACTAAGGTATTTATATTTTAAATACTATTAGTATTGTTAGAAATACAATGCATATTGACTGGTGCACGTGCGTGTCACAAGGTAGAAAGTGTAGGCTTAAGGACTTGGATCGGAGGCAGCACCTGCTCTGATGCCCGTTCTGTTTGCCTAGTCGGGTATGATACCGTAGAAAGTAGTTATCAACGTCTATTGTCACACGATCGGCTAGTAGCAGACGAGTACTGTTTGTGTTTTGCACTTGACTACATGCATTTCTAAACAACACTGTACTGTAGACTAGTTGATGGACCTAGTTATATTTTACTTTTTTTATTGAATAAGAGTAAGAAATTTTATTTTATATTTAACAGTTTCTGAAGTGAAGTGCGATTTCTTTTGTTCTTTGAATTCGTTATTGTTAACGAAACAATTTTATGTAATCGATTAACAACACGGGAATCACTGTTCCATAAATAGAACGGGGTTTCGCATTCCAGAGGAAAGTAGCTCCGGCAATTGTGACATATCTGCACTCAAAATTTTGTTGATGCAGAAATGCACTCAATTTTTTAACCAATCAGATTCGCCCAAAACCATCAACACAAAGAAAATTAAATGATATCGATATCCAATTGAATCATTGTCAACTGTAGAACAAGTGATCACATGATCTTAAGCTAAAATGAGTAAGCTTGACCCTGATTAGTTATGAAATAAAACTTTTTATCGTGAACATGACCTTTCAGAAATGACCTTGAGTGACCTTTGTCCAAAAGCTCTTAACCTAAATAACATGATCAAATTATGATTAAAGGTGTAAGAGATATAAGTACTTCATGGTATTTTAAGTCATGGTTAATAAGTGACCTTTACTTTTTAGAAATAACCTTGAGTGACCTTTGTCCAAAAGTCCTTAACCTAAAGAACGTTTTGGTGAAGTATGATCAAATTATGATGAAAGGTATAGGAGATATGAGCTCGGGCGGACGGACTGACAGACACATCAGCGACTATATGCCTCCCCGAAAATCTCTCTCCCCCCCCCCCCCCCGAAAAGTTTTGAGGTGTTATCCAATTGCTGTTGGACTTTCTAATTTTTGCATGTTTTCGGATAATTTCTTAGATGTTCTCTCTGTAGGTTGCTTATAATGTATTAATTTTGTGTATTTTAACCGATATTATCTAATAAATGTAATTGAAAAGGAATGGAATACAATTATTTTAGGGTTCTTGTTGATTTTTTGAAAAGTTAAAAAGTTGAAAGTTAAAGTGCCACTACACCAATTTTTTTTCTCATACTAATTTAATAATTTGATGTAAATAAAACCCCTTGATGCCAAAACTTTTACAATCAGATGCTGCAATAAGTAGCTATTGCTGATTAAACTCCAGATGTTTACCTGTTTAACGCGGCCGCGCGTGCGAGAATATCAATAAATCTCTGTTGTCTGGAATCGAGATCGCTGACGTCACATTATGTGGTCACTTCATGGAAACAGGATATATTATAGTAGAAATAAGCCGCTTTTATATGAAATTTAGTAAGCAAAACAATAAGTACACAAGATTCTTTTATTAAGATTTATTAGACGAGAGTGATGTTCATTTTTCTTGCGATACATCGTCATTCGAAGAAGGTGAACATGATAGTGACGAGAAAAAAGCTGATGTAATCCAAGGTACTTTGCGTACGTCAGTAGAGCAGTACCAGTAATCGATTTTGATGTTGTTTGACATTATTTCGACCGTTTGTTCGGTTTTATTAAAAATTGACAAGAAAAAGACTTCTTTGTTGGTTGGGGCAAATCTTCATTTTCCATGTTGCTCTGTAACATTCATAAATGTAACATAATTTCAATAATATGTTTCTCGCGGTATTTAATATGTGCCTCCGCATGGGCCGTATGTAATTCATCAATATATTGTAATGTAAAATGTAGGTCAGGTATCTTATGTATATATTTATTTATAAAAATAATTAACCTTAAAGAATTGAGTTCTATGTGTGAACCATATAATGCTAGGGATTCCGAGTGAGTGAGGGGTTGGGATTGCGCCCTCCCACTGACCTCTTGCATCCATCACTTATATTCTAGTTACCTCATCTACATCCAATGTATCTACATGGCAGTCGCGGATTTAGATGGAGGGGGCCGCCGTCGCCCCCCCCCCCCTTTCGGTCACATATTTACCAGTAAAAATCCAGATTTTGCACCAAAAATGGCTGAGAAGTTTGACTAAAACCCATTTGGGCCCCTCCTTTTCGGAAATCCTAAATCCGCCACTGCATGGGTATCTGATTCTGCCTGATCACTATCTTGTTCCTCCTGATCAGTGTCTCGGTATATTCTTATATAATCAAAGGACTGAAAGTCATGTGTGTTGGCTAGTGTGAAAGGAGTTATTAAATATGAACTCTGCAACCTATCAAATGTCTACATACATACCAATTACAATTCAATATTTGTAAGATAATGAGACAAGTCAAGAAAACTATTGATTTCTCAGAAATGATCAAAGTCCAAGGTACATAATTCTGTCCACATGAGTTAATTGGCACCACCTATTGAGAGATCTAGACAAAAAAATAAATTTAATAGGGGGTCATAAATATTTCATTTCTTCTAAGCTTCATCAAATTCCTTCACACAGTTCATAAGAATAAAGAAGAAAGTGTGAATACCACCACCACCACCCCTTTTTTTAATAAAAAATATCTTAAGATTGAGCTGTTGAAAAAAAATATTTCATTGTAAGTTCTTATCATACATAACAAATATCATGATAACAAAAAAAGAGACAAGTTTGTCAAACAAGGGTACCATCTGTTAGCTACTTTTGCTCCTGCTGTCAATGGATCTGGTTAAAAAAGATCACTTGTATGGGACTATGAGTACTTCATGCTTACCAAGTTGCATCAAATTCCTTTAGTGGTTCTCGAGAAGTTGTCAACATGCTATGATAACAGCTCACTGAGCCTAAGGTTCAGTTGAGGTAAAAACTAGGTAAACGGTGTATGGTCAAAACGGCCCAAATCCACTACTAAAACAGCCAAACTTTTTTCACTTTATATATGATAGATAAAACGGCCTGACTTTTTATTTCGCTATTTACGGTAATTGCAGCAATTTTCAGAAAATTATAAAAAACATTATTGATAAATATGCCTTTGACGGGTTTAATTCTAAAGTTAATCGTGTGCAAGCCATGCACACGATTAATAGCAATGATTATAATTAGCTATTTTTAGGCTCTTATTAGGTACTTAAGAAAACATTTTCAAGTTCAATAGA
Source organism: Pteria penguin (assembly GCA_035048485.1). Lineage (NCBI taxonomy): Eukaryota > Metazoa > Mollusca > Bivalvia > Pterioida > Pteriidae > Pteria > Pteria penguin. The sequence goes on along the minus strand of CM068580.1, from coordinate 72,032,802 downwards.
TACAGTACAGTCCTGGTGGAACTTAATTTGCCCACTGTGACCAGTGGGCATTTTTTGAGTGGGCATTAAAAATGTCCACTGGACACAGTGGACATTCTTGTAAGAGCCAGTTAGAATTAACATTCAGGTAAGTGGACAGCTTGATAGCTCAAGTAAATGTCCATTCCTAATGCCCACTGAAATTTCAGGTGGACTGCCCACTGTGGATAGTGGGCATTCAAAGTTCCACCCAGACTGTAGTGTATACAAATATATAATAAGCAACAACGATATAGTATAATGTCAAGGTCAACATAATGAATTTATATATCACATTAATTCAAAATATAGATATGTTTATATGTCAAATAGAGTACAATATATAACTATAAAATGTGACTAAAGTCTTCATTATGACTTAAAGTACTTCTAATTTTGAAAGCACATTTTAGAAATTTACCAAAAATGCAAAGTTCCTTTGCAGGGTGCCCACTCACTTTTGACGTCAGAAATATAGGATCCAGACACCAATATAGGATTTTTTGAAAGAAAATATAGGAAAAATATAGGAATAATTGCAGAAAATATAGGAAATATATAGGAATATTCTGCTCTATTTAAGGTGTTTAAAGTAATTCAATAATATTTTTCATTAATATTTTTTCATTTCGAGGACAATGTGGCCTCCTCCACCCCTTACAGTTTGTAACCCTGAACGACTTCGCTATTTGGATGGGTGTCAAAGAACTAGCCGATAGAAAACAAGTCGTGTGTTGGGTTGTGGACCACAACTAACTAAAAATGTGTATATTTTGTACAACAGTTTGTAAAAACTCTTTACTTTTTTCTGAGGGAGATCTCTGCATCAATATAGCATAAATAACATTAGCATAAATATCAATCTAGCTTCCATGGTGTATACTAATCAAACAATATTGTGTTCCAGTTTGTTCCACAGAAGCATTACAAGTCATACATTTCACTTTATCATAAACCTAAAATATGTTGATATATCACGCAAGAGAAAAAACAACCTGTATACAGTATGACACACACAGAGAAAACATTGATTTATAGAAATTTAAATGCATTTAAGTGTTAGAAACTAAATCTATATACAGATGATACCAATAGTTCTTGAAATTTGGTACATATTCACATAACTGACCTGAAAATTTACAAAAATATAGGAATTTATGGGAATTTTGGAGATATATAGGAAATATATAGGAAATGTCAGATTTAAAGGAATTTATAGGAATTTATAGGAAGTGGGCACCCTGCCTTTGTGTTATTGGAACTCAGGATTTGAACTAATTTGAAGATGGAGGGTCTTCTATAATAACAATTTTTCAAATATTTAATTCCTATGTTTTCAAAAGCGGGACATTTCAAAATAAAATGAAACTCGTCCTCTCTGTCTAATTTACAAATATTACATAAATGTCTTTCAACAGGTATATTTTTATATTGCCCAGTCTCAATACTCGAACAATGTGACAAAAGGCGCAATCTGTTAATATGTTTCTTTGCATATAAATAGGTTTGGTCAAATAAAGCTGTAATGTAACGTGATCAATAATGTGTTTATATAAAGAACATTTCAACGATGCATTTATTTCAGCTATAATAGACTGCTTATACATGTATATGTATAATTATACACATCAATGAGACGTTGCTTAACTTCCGTTACAATGATTTTTTTCATCTAAAGTACAATATCATCCAAGGGCATTACTAATTAATCATTTTGTAAATTGTAGCCCAAATGTAGGCAATTCATAAAGATAATGTACACAACTAATAAACTATATATATATATATATATATATATATATATATATATATATATATATATATATATATATATATATATATATATATATATATATATATATATATATACAAAAAAAAAAAACAAATAGAAAAGAAATATATATGTAGCATGATTTATTAGAGAAATTGATTGATTTTTGTTTAACGTCACACCACCAATATTTCACGTATATGGTGGCGGCATCTGTCTGATGCGAGGCATACAAATTTTGACCTTTGCAACGGACCCACCCGAAGCAGTGAGGGATCTTTAACATGCCATGTATACCACAACCAGGGGCCTTGGTTTTTACTGTCTCATCCGAAAGATAGGACACCGGCATGACCAGAGCGGGAATCGAACCCCGGCCTCTCGATCAGGAGTCCAGCGCGATACCACTAGGGCATGCCGGCTTATTTATTAGAGAAAAGTCATACAATAACAAATATGTGCACAGTACAAAGTACAAGCCCCTTTATTTTGTAGAGACTATTATGATATATAAGAAGAAAAAGTAATTAGAAACAGGGAAGCGTTTATGCCAGTATTAATTTTTTTTACTCTAAAGGCAGTTCAGCAAGTTTTACTGATTTAAAAAAATACTTCTATCTATAAGGACAGTGTAATCTTAGATAATCGTAGATATTTTTTTCAATTATTTCGATTTCTTCGTATGAAATTTCAAATTTTTGGCTCTTCCTTGAGGTGGCCTCCACGTGGCAAGAGCTGGAAACACCAATTTCTTAGTGGTTAACAACCTCAGTTCAAAATTCAATATTCATTTAATAAGTGATTTCCAAAATTTCAACAAATAAATCCGTTTAAAAAAGAAATTTAAAGTTGGGCCATTTTGGTAAAAAAAAAGTTGGGCCATTTTGGTGTGGGCGGTTTTGTTTTTTGGCTGTTTTGGTGTGGGCCGGTTTGTTTTTTGGGCCGTTTTGACTATAATTCAGGTAAACCAGCAAGAAGCTTTCACTTGTTCTGATACTCACTGATCTGTTCTCACATGTCAACTTTCAGTTCAATATCTGAAGAAATAGCAGAAAGAAGTCTGGGAAACTAGAATTTCTACGGAATTTTCTTTCCAAGTCCAAGAGCTGTAACTCGGCAAATAATGAGATATCACTATGAAACTGAAATTTGCTCTGTGACCTATTGATATGTACTTGCATACAAAATTGATATCTGCATAAGCAGCAGAAAGAGTCTGGAAATCTAAAAATTCTTAAGTGATGGAACTGCAACAATAAGGCTAATCACTAAAAGCTTCCCTTGCTCCGCAACTTATTGATCTGTACTCACATGCCAACTGTCGGTGAATTGAAACACCGAAACGGCACCCTAAACATAGAAACGGCAGGGTAAACACCAAAATGGCACTTACTATTAATCAAAGAAACAAAAGACAACTTTTTTATGATAGATATATATATTATACATACAATGACCAAGTTATATTATGATTTGATGCATACTGACATGGGTGTACCTAATTGAAGACCTACGGGTAATTGAAGACCTACGTTTATCTAGAAATTGTTATCAAAAACAATTTCATGAACATATTTATCATGCTATAAAAGCGTATATTTCACAAAAAATTATATGATTTTGTTTTTTTTATGGCATGTTTTTAATCAAATAATGTGTAAGTCTTCTGTGAATCGAAATGGCCGCCAGTACACAGTAGTCAGAACATATCTGATCTTATTCCTTTATATATATTGATGTATAATTAAGCAAAAGCATCCGCTCCTCTACATCACAATTAATAAATAGCAATGATGAATTTTTAATTACCCCATAAAATAGTAATGGCGGCCACTTCAATGGAAAGAAGACCTACACAATGTTTTGGTCAAAAATGCAGTATAAATTATCGATATTATAGAACTAAATATCTATATTGTCTTTTTTGATAATAAGAAACACATTTCTAATAACAGTTTTTAATAATAATGTCTAGATAAATGTAGGTCTTCCATAGGTCTTCAATTACCCGTAGGTCTTCAATTAGGTACGCCGATTGACATAGTTATTGCACTTTCTTTTCCATGCTATTTCAGGTTGTGAAAATGGCCGTCTTCATGTCATGAAGAGGTTTATAGCCAGTATACATTCATTATTCTTATTATCGCAATTTGCAGCATTTATAGTAGTATTAATATTAAAGAAATGAAATTTTATAAATTTGCAATATCAAAACTTTGAAGATTTGGATAATAGCGCGACTTTGATTAATTTGACAAGTTTTTGTTTACAAGATAATTGGCGAAAGTTCCCATGACAATCCTTTATTATTCACAGTTACTTATAATTGCTCGGCAATTGCACCTTTCATGTATGCATTGAAATTTTAATTGCTTTTAAATTAATCGAAACTATTATATTCAATCAGAGGAAATTCGAAATACCAAACTTTTTATTTCTAAGTCAAATTTAAAAAAAAAAAAATCAGCATTTCCAATGTGGTTTAGCCTATATATTATGGAAATGGGCAAATTTGTCATTATAATGAGTATATAAGTGCCGTTTCGGTGTTTACCCTGCCGTTTCTGTGTGTAGGTGCTGTTTCAGTGTTTCGTTTCACCCGCCAACTGTCGGACCAATATCTGATGAAACAGCCTAGAAAGTCTGGAAAACGACATTTCTAAGCAATTTTCAAAGTCAAGAATCGCTGCTTGGCAAATAATGAGTCAATCACTACGAAAACTTCACCTTACTCTGTAACCTTTTGATATGTACTTGCCAAAATTTCAGTTTAATATCTACACAAGTCCGTGCCTGTTTCGTGAGCTTTTCAAGAAAACAGCTGGGCGGAAGTAGAAACAAGATAGGCAACTCGCGCAAAAGTAAATCGTGTCAAAATACCGATATTCGAGAATATGCTTTGTATTTTATTCAGATGTATGTACAATTATCAGGACCAAAACTATCTAATTTTTGGAAATTCAGATATCATTCATTCTCAAAACGCACCCAAGCAATAATAAGTAAGTATATAATAGATGCGAATTTTCGTAACAGGATCGAACGAGAAGTTCAGTAGTTGTCTGACAATGGTATATATTCATACGCGATTTCTCAAAACAAACGAAAAATATTTCGAAATTTACAATGCAATTATGAGGAATAACCCCAAATTCTATAAAGAGACATATTTGCATTTTTCACAGGCCGTTTTGTTTCGATAAATCAATTTGGATAAATGTGTTCCACTGACGAACAACAGAGAATTATTTCTCAAGGCGTACTGTTGTTGATTTAATGAGTAGCTGTTCGCCTGCAACTTCCACACGCTGCACGACAGCATAGTATTTGGCTTTTCTAGCCAACACAAAAAAGGTGATAATACAACACTTACTCTTGATACTTCCCTCTTTAAATCCGCTTTTCTGATTTTATTATTATTTTGTTTTATTCATTTATTCATTTTTTTTTTTTTTGGAGTTGATGTTTGACTTGCCATTTTCTCATCCGGACTTAAAATTTCCAAATAAGGGTTACTTGCTCCTAAACTACTTAGAGACCCAGGTGAATCAAATGCGTTTGCTGGTCGACATTGGACAGAAGGTATTGCACCGGGAAGTGACAATTGTCCTGCTTTGTTGCATTTCAAAGAAAATGGGAAACTTTCTGGTGTAAAATGCAGAAAAAATAAGGTCGAATATTTCGTAGGAACATTTTGCTCGCTTTTCTTTAACAAAATGAATCCACTGGCGTCGTTCATTGGGTGTCTTGGGAAAACCGTGCACTGACACACCATCGCATTGGTGTTCCCATAATTAGTAGAAACACAACGAAACCCCCCCCCCCCCCCCCCCGACATTGCTTTACCCGCCCTTGTCTTCACAAGGCATTTTTTTCTTTTCAATATTATTAAACTACTCTGCTCTTCGGACACTTCTATACTGAAATCCAGCACTGTATACAAAATATGACGTCAGCATCTCTTCGTCGCAGAATCTGGCGTTTCTGTATATTTACCAGGTGTGGCTTAGCAGCGCGCATTAGCTTATCGCAAATATCTCGTTATCTACAGTTGGTATGAACTTACGGTTTTCGGCAATTTATTTATTGTATGAACAATTAAATTTTGAAAATTAGGTTGAAGTGGCACTTTAAGAAGGAGAGAGAGAGTGTACTGTTGGTTTGTGATAATTATTTATCCTGTTCCACGTTCCATCAAAATCCACCAAAGGGTTTAGGAGGAGTGGCAAAGACAAGGTATTTTGCATAGCAAAATCGAAGTCCAGGTGTCTTAAGTCCTATAAATGTTTTGGACAGCATTCCCCTTTCAATATGCACATCTTCATATGGTATTCTTTCTTTGTACCAAAAATACCCAAAAGGTTAAGAAAAATATAAGTCCAAGCCGCATCATAACTCCTGTAAATGTTTTTGGACAGCATTTCCTTTCCAATATGCACATTTTGAGATGTTGTTTTCCTTTTTTTTTGCACCATGTTTTATCAAAATCGTCCAAAGGGTTTAGGACGAGATGGGAAGACGAAATAATTTACACAGAAAAATCTAAGAAAGTCCAAAGGCAGTAACTCTTGTAATTGTACAGCATTTCCGTTCCAATATGCGCATCTTCATAGAGTGTTCTCTCTTTGTACCAAGTTTCATCAAAATCCCCCATAAGGGTTAGGAGGCGTTGCGAAAACAAGGTATTCTAAGTCCAATGGGCCACATCTCCTGTAATTGTGTTTGAACAACACTCCCCTTCCAAAATGTACATCTTCATATGGTATTTTTTTATTGTACCAAGTTTCATCAAAATTACCCCGAAAGGTTTAGAAGATGCGAAGACAAGATTGATCGATTTTTGTTTATAACGTCACCCCGCGCATATTTCACGTATATGGTGACGACATCTGCCTGATGCGGGGCATACATATTTTGACCTTTGCAACGGACCCACCCGAAGCAGTGAGGGATCTTTAACGTGCCATGCATACTACGACACGGGGTCTCGGTTTTTACTGTCTCATCCGAAAGAAAGGACACCGACATGCCCAGAGCGGGACTCGAACACCGGTCTTCCGATCAGGGGAAGAGCGTGATACCACTAGGCCACGCCGGCTTAAGAAGACAAGATAGGTGGGAAAACGGACAACAACGGTATAGCATAATACGCCCACATTTTAGGCGAACGTAGAAAAAGAGGGGGGATATAGTTTTAGCATGTAATGATGAGCTTTGATGGACGTCTTCTTCAGAACTGATTTTATTGTTGAAACTTCGTAGGGATAGTACTAAAGATCCCCCGAAAATGTTTTTCTCAGATCTGTAAAGGGGCTGGATGACATACGCCACAGGGGGTACCCTAGTTTGACACACTGGCTGTATCATACCGAATGCATCAGGTGATAGAGAAGAGTTTCTTAAGAAGTGTTGTTTTGATTCCCTTCTAAATCAAAATTTTTGACATCTTTTTACATTTGGTCTGATTTCACATATTTTAGTGTCATTTCATTGATCTATACAAAACAGAGAAGCAGTATGGCATTCGCTTACTAACATTTATTTGAAAAAAAGCTTTTGAAAGATTATTTGATAACGTCATTTGAAAATTCTGTTTTTAGAATTATATATTTTTTTTCTATTTTTATAGCCTCTCAAAGAAAATCTGGTGTATGTGTATGTGGGTTGGGGCCGGGGAGTGGTATATAGGGATTACCCTGTCTTTCTGTCAATCTGCAGCTGTCCATCCAGATAAGAAGTTCTGTAAGCACATTTCACTATAATTATAAGGATAGGGCTTTCATACTATATAAACATTCAGGATAACAAGTACTACATTACTGCCTTTTGATACCAGGAATTTGATCTAGAAATTTGACCATATAATGGGGCTGGGGGTGGATTAGTCCAGTTCATGGACAAACATCTAGTTTATAAAGGTCAACTCTAGCATGCCTAAGGTTAGCCGTTCAAACCATGCTGAAGGTCGAATTTTTTTCATTTTATTTTACACCAAAACAAGTTTGGAAGTGTTCCACAACACTTAGTAAGACTTAGTCATGCAGGAAAAAATTACCAATTTAGTTTTTATTAACACATTTCCATGTCATTTTCTTGATTTATTCAACATATAAATTAAGCAACTTTTATTACAAAATATCTATTATCTATGTGTTAACAACAAATATCTAATGCCAACAAATTCATACAGGTTTACCTTCAATTTCTGTTTCAAACTAAATACTTTTACACTCCACCCAGGTTTGTAATGCACATTATTTTCAAAAAGCACTTGCACCTGGGTCATGGTAAAATGCTATATGTAGTAGAGTTTCCTAGATAACAAAAACTTTTACTACATGTTCTAAATATACATGCATGTGCTGTATCTAAAACGGAAGGCCCAAAATCTTTTATCATGTGACCTTTGACCCTGACCTTGACCTTTGATTCTCAGTCATGTTAGAATCTAGTATAGGTAATATCATCAAACTTTACAAGGTTCTGCTGCAGATAAATGTAGACAACCACGGAAAGCGGGGGGACCACAAGTCTTTGAATTTGCTTGTTTGTATATTGCTGTACCCAGTCGAAAATTAATTAGTTAAATAAGAATATAAGAAACACATATGCGAGAAATTATAATCATTAACATAATTCATATATAGTGATCAGAAGGAAGTATACTGATCCATTGTATACCAACTGGCTTTCATATTCTCTTAAAATCATTATTCATACATTTTATATTGAAATATACAAGATACCGGTATACATTATTTAATTAAACACTACATGATGAGAATGTGTATTATAAATCTACAATGACAGTGCAATAAAGTAATATTGTTAACATGTTCTTGAAAAAATATGAAATATGGAAAAGATTCTCAGAATCCTCAAATTCTATAACTACTGATATGTTATTGAAAGTAGGATAAGTACATATATGGAAGTCCTTGTTAACAAATGTGTATAGCTATTGTCTATAGATATAAGCAGTTTAAGCAAATAATATATATTCCCTTGACCATCGAAAATTAGGCAGGTTTTACCAGTTGCATGCATTAAAATCCTTTACTGATTAAGGTTTGAATTGTTTGTTTCAATAGAGAGTAATTCTTAGCATTTCCTGCAGATAATTGTCCTGATTCAAAAATTTCCCACTGCCCTGATTGTCCCTTTGATACAGAACACATGACCACTGCTTGTGAATTCTTGGCATGAGAAAAGGTTGTTTTGCATAAATCCTGTGTTGGTTTTGATGTTTCATAAAATTTTAGACTGGGGTTTGGATACTTTGAAATATTTGGACAATTCCAAGCACTTAGGGTAAAGAAAAGATGAGTTACATTTGGAGGAATGTTCTTCAATTGAACATTGATTACATGGTGACCAGTTCTATTTTGGTCATTCATTACATCTCCAGAATGCTTAATTGCATTTTTAGTTTTTTGATCACATCTGTGGCTGTAATCAATTACACTGATAAAATTCTGACCATTGTAAACAAGACAAGATGCATCAAGATAATCTCTTCCCCTTGAGGGATATCCCCAGAACAGATCAAATACTACATTGTTGAACTTGTCAGGAATTGCAAACAGCAAAACCACTAAATATATGGTAGAATGTGGCTTTATGTTCAGCTCTGATAGTTTCATACTTTCTCCATTAACCTGAAAAAAAAGTACAACTGCTTATCAAAATTTTTCATTGATCTCCACTTAGTTCATAAAGAAATATAAAAAATCAACATAATTTATTGGAGAAATGATATTACAAACTATAGCACCTTTGTAAATGTATATCTAAATACCACTACAAGAGTTTTCAACAGAAATACTAAACCCCCACCAATATTTTCTCAATACTAGAGAATGTTTGTAAAACAAATGCCACTCTGTTGGGCTTATTTCATAGCAGCAACAAAAATTTCCTAGCCAATGCTTTAAGTAGAAATTTCATGGACTATGATTCCTATGCAATATAGTACCAGTACCTTAATCTTTAACCTACTGCCCCCAAAATCAGTAGGCATCTTCCCCTGTATATAAGTATTTGGATATATTCAAATTTATTTTGAATAAGATACCAGAAACTTGAGTCATCATCCGGAAACTAATGATGGCTATCTATTTTTACAGTGCAATTTGACCTTAGACCCAAAAATCAATCGGGGTCCACCCCTTTTGGTAAGTATCTATATATCCAATTCAGTTTGGATAGGATGCAAGTAATTATTATAAGTCATCATCTGGAAACCAGTCGTGTTACAGAAGCACTGAATGACACATCTTCGCAAGCCAAGGCTTCGTTTCGTTCTACTGCACTACGTAACGAAGCCTTGGCTTGCGAAGATGTGAATGACAATAACAATTGAATGACAGACAAACGGACCAGTCTTGCCAACTGAGTAAAATTTATGTAATAAGATATTCAACTGCTTATCTTTTCTGGTAGTTGTCATTAAAGGACCAATGGTTCACAGCATTATGCATGGGGTTAATCATAGCATTAATTTGCTAAGTATCTATTAATTCTTTATATTTAAGTTTGTATGGGACAAGTAAGAAGGTCCCAATGTACTTTAATTTGAAAACTAGCAATCTTCGTCGGATAGCGTTTCCTCTTTGATGGCTCTCAAAACTGTTGATTATATATCTTCCGAAATTGAAATTCTTTTCTTCAACAAGCGTGATGGTGCAAGGGTACAACAAGGGAGATTTCGATCATGATGAAAAACATGTAAATAATTAACATCAGGTAGATTTACTCGACCCTTGAATTTATTATATTCCAACTAAATTGTATTTATTTATTTTATATTTATTCTTTATGAACACCAAATCGATAAAAAGAATTGAGTTTAATTACCAAATAATAACATGCATATATATTTGTTTCTTTACACATGTACTCGGAATTATGTTGTTTATAAGGCAGATGTTTTTCAAAATCGAATGTGCTCCTCCTCTCTGTTATTTAAACATTCTGTATAAGTGTTGTGAAAAACCACAAACGTTTACTAAACTTATTGTGCCCCATACAAACTGCTAGTATCCTATCGATGTCAAAAATCAATGTTCCTTAACTCCATAATGACTAGGTAGATTTTGTTTTTAAATCAAAAGGACTCTTCCTCCATCTTATTTAAGCATTCTGTATACGTTTAATGAAAAATAACTGACATTTGCTAAAGTTAGCTGTGTCCCATAGGAGATGGTCAGATGGACAGACAGATGGATGGATGGGCAGACGGACATTGCCATACATAATACGTCCCATCTATGATGGGCGTATAAAAATGGAAATTAATAGATGTCACACAAGATGGAATAAATGCATACAAAGTGTTAACACAGTCACACAACATCAGAACATGGGTATAATAGCACTGTATAGAATGTGTCAGTCATGCAACAACAGAATGTAAAATTTCTACGGTTCGAAGTATAGTAGAAATTTGTTGTCTTGGCGTAATGATGCATGAATTTGATTGGATATAAGTATTAAGAGTGATTCACGAGCGCTATTCGCGCCGTTTCAATATATTGTGGTCAACTCTAGCTTAGCACCCGAGCTGTGCACGTTAATTCTTTTTATCTAAGGTATAACAGGAATATGTATGTATTTCATGAAGTTTGTATTATTTAGTTTGTATTTTCGAGTACTTAGCGCAGCCTCTAGCGACATCATACTTTCTCGAATAAGCTTGCTTAGCACCTGGAGTGAAACATTTTGCTCAAGTTTTGATTATTCACATATTCTTTTGTCTTTAAATCATGCTTGGACAGAGTGGTTCTTCCTATGTCTAGAGGACACGTTTTCCCCCGGGTTCTCTTTTCGTGAGCGGCTAAGGAGGCTTGGGAAAGTATTATTACTCCTTAGTCGTAGGGGAGTTTTTCATTTGTACTTGAGTAATACATTTATTTTTCGTATGAAATTATATCATTTTGCATTTACAATGGGTTGTGGATTAATTTTAGTGTATAATTTATTGTTTTTATATTACGTCATATGATGCATGTATTTATATTTGGAGATACAATAAATCCCGACAATATCTACGACAGGCTAGTGTTTTGTTATTTAATTGTTGAGAGTGTAGACAAGACCAGGGGTATAACAACACTGTATAGAATGTGTCACAGTCAACAACAGAACAGGAGTATAACAACACTGTATAGAATGTGGCACAGTCAACAACAGAACAGGAGTATAACAACACTGTATACTCGATCAATATATTATGCACAATGTGGCAGGTAAGTTCATGAATTCATGTAAAAGAATATTAAAGTCAATGAATTCATACAAGAGAGAATATAATGTCACTGTATGGTACAGGAGGCAGCAGCATCACACAGGCGTAGTCGCTCTTTGGGTAGTATGCAGGTATAGGTATACATGGAATAAGAGTATAGTCAGTATAGCATCTATCTCTATCACTGGCACACAAAGGCATATGGTATGGCACCAATGTAACGCACTATAGAGTGTCAATACTATCACAGATAAGTTTGGCTCAACTCAACAGGTACATGTATATGCAATAGTAAAGTAAATTCAATGTTTATGAGTAATACTCATCACAAGTATGGCAGGTATTTTCATATGGACTGACATTCATTGGCAAGTTGACATCCTGGTAAATCAACAGTCAGTCATCCCCACGTGGGCTCAAATGTTGCATACAGAAGAAGATTGGATAGAAATGACTTACAAATGGAATGATGATGATTTAGAAAACATGCGTTGTAAATTAAAAGCTAAAAGGGAATTACTGTCTGGTATTGTGAATGATATAACATCTGGGAGTGTAAACATTGATGAAGGTGTAGATAAGTTTACTGTAGTAGTGAATAAAGTTTTTGACTCATATTGTAGTAGATCATTTAAAGTCCACTATGATACTAATGTTGCCGGTGTGTTCCCGATACGTCGCAAATATTTTAATGGATATTTAATTTGTTAAATTGTAGTTTATACACAACGATTCGTCTATACATTGTATTCCATATGATCTCACTTTTGCGTTTTGTTTTATGTGAAATCTGTAAGAACCCAATTGACCAATCAGAGGGTGGTATTTATATTTAGATTGCTTTCAGCGTCAGTATCATTTACATTTGAGTTTGAAGAGATCGCTTTACAATTGATTTTACCTTAAATTTACAAATTCCAATTTACTACTGTATTCACTTGACTTTTGGAGCTGTGAAATTACTGCGGACTATCAGTGCTTTATACAGTATACAATTTATACACGGATTTTACGGTGTTTGTTAGCATCAAGCCATCATGCCGCCAAATCGGGCTGGAACTGGAAGGACGCGTCGGCCAGTTATGCCGTATGATCCGGACTTGCCGATTAATTGGACATTAAAACGTTTGCGAGAGGAGCTGGGAACTCTTGGCATTACCCCTCCTACTAATGCAAGAAGGATGGCACTCGTGAGAATGTTAAAAGATGCGCAAGCGGGCTCGAATGTGCAACAAATTGAACAAAGTCAAAGGCAAGGTCATGTCGAGCAACCAGTAGTTCGTACCGAAAACAGCCAAAATGCCAGTGACCGCGATCGCGACATGATAGGCATCGTGGCAAGCCTTTCAAATACAGTGCAGGCGTTGCAACAAACTGTGACAAAGCTCTCTAACAAGGTAACGAGTTTAGATAATAAGTTGCAAGAACAATTCCCAAGAGAAGGTGAGTGGAGGGCTCCGAGGATCTCACAGGCGGCCAATTCTAATACTAACGTAGACGTGACATCGTCTTCCAGTCTAAATTCAACCACATGGGGGAACTACTCCGTCAGTTCAGCCCTGCGTAGTTTGACACCGGCAGCAGCAGGTTGCGAGGAGCAATTGCCTTCAGTGCAACGTCAAATTAATTTATTGCCTAGAGGACGTGTGTCTATGGAATCTTTGCCCGCAGTGGACACAGTGTCACCACAGCTACGGCAGCAAATTCTACAAGGTAGGGATGTAAATCTCGCTTCCTTGCTAATTCCATACTTTTCCGGTCCTTTCACCGATTGTCTGGACACACCTTCTAATTCATGTCAAGCCCCAGTTAAACTTGACAATAGATTGCAACGCAACCTAACTCTTGGCGAATTTATCCAAGCATTTGGAATATACAAGTCAATTATGTGTTCTGCCTTTCCGGAACGTCGACAGGAGCTGGATGTATACGAAAGAGACATTGTAGACATGGCAACTAGATATCCCGGCAAAGGATTTTATGAATATCATAAACAATTTAGTTTAACGGCAGCAGCGCATTTGCGTTACAATAATGTGCTAGTAGACTGGTCCGTCAGGAACAATAGTTTATTTTGTAATATTATTGTAAATGCTAAAGCTGCAACATGTGCCTTGTGTAACAGTACATTGCACGGTACGGGATTCTGTCCAATTTCTAAAGAAAACAGAGGGGAGAAGTCGCGTCAAACCGCTATTGGACAATCAGATAAAGAATATGACACCTACGGCCGCAAGCGCACATTTCATTTGGGGAAGGAGATTTGTAACAACTTTAACGGTGAACGGGGTTGCAAGCTTCCTAGGTGCAACAACTTGCACGTTTGTCTTGAATGCAAAGGTGAACACTCGCGGTTATCTTGTCTTGTCTCAAAAAACGGATTGAATTCTCAGGACAAAGCGATTGTTCTGAGAAAGTAACTTTTATCGCAAAAACCCCTATAGATGTATGTACATTGGAACGCCTTCTTCTTAATCACCCAGACAGCAAGTTTACGGAGGAACTTATCCAGGGTCTGAAGTATGGATTTCACACAGGTATAAAATCTTTACCGAATGAATCGTTAGAGTGTCGCAATCTCCGTACCGCAGTTACACAACCTGAATGTACAACAGTTTTGATTCAATCAGAATTAGATAAAGGCTATTTGATTGGACCGTTTAATCAGAGCCCATTCGCAGTGTATCGTGTTAACCCGATTGGGATAGCAGAAGGGAAGTATTCAGGGAAGAAAAGACTGATTGTCGATATGTCTTCGCCCCACAATAAAGAGGATAATCCTAGTATCAAATACTAGCTAAATTTACGCTAAATTATGTTTCTATCGATGTCGCAATCAAAGTCATTAAACAATTAGGACAAGGTGCATGGTTAATGAAGACGGATATCACTGATGCTTTCAAAACTATTCCTGTGCACCCATCACTCTGGCGATATCAAGGAATTAAGTGGGAAAAGAAATAATATTTTTACTCACAGTTAGTTTTTGGGAGCAGATCGAGTCCAAAGATTTTCGATTACTTATCTCAAGCAGTGTGCTGGATTGCATCCAATATATTCGGTATAGAAAACATATTGCATCTCCTGGATGATTTCCTCGTCATTGAAAATCCCATGGTGGAACCGAATGAAACCATGAATAAATTTAAGGATGTTTTTCACACTCTGTGCATCCCTATTTCGGCCAAGAAAACTGTGGGTCCATCTACATCGTTGGAATATTTGGGAATCATCCTAGATTCAGAAAAAATGGAGGCCCGTCTACCGCGAGACAAGTTAGATCGTATATCAGGAATCATTGCACAGTTTACCAGTAGGAAAAAGTGTACAAAAAGAGAGCTCCTAAGTATACTTGGTCATTTAAATTTTGCCAGTAGAGTGGTGGTCCCTGGACGATCTTTCGTTTCCCATCCCATAGCTCTGTCGACAAAAGTGAAAGAGTTGCATCACCACGTGCATTTAAATAAAGTATGTCGTGCCGATCTTGCTATGTGGGCCAAATTTCTTAAAGGCTGGAATGGAGTGTCATTCTTTCTAGACGACAACATCACACAAGCTGCAGATATTGAACTTTTTACAGATGCTACACCAAGTTCGTTTGGGGGCATCTACAATAACCAATGGTTCCAAGGAGTTTTTCCGGTGAATATAAAACTGGAAGAGATGTCGATGGCCTTCTATGAACTATATCCCATTGTCATGGCCTGTTTATTATGGGGATCTACTTGGTCGAAAAAGCGTATCTTATTTCATTGCGATAATCTTGCCACAGTCGAAATTGTACGGAAAGGCAGATCCAAAGTTCAAAGTATTATGAAATTAATGCGCTCATTGACATTTCAATCTGCTATGTGTAATTTTGTCATTCATGCGAAACATATACCAGGTGTTAAAAATGCTAAAGCGGATGCTTTATCTCGATTCCAGATGGACAGATTTCGTCTGCTAGCACCAGAGGCAAACAAAGAGCCCACTCCGTGCATCCCATTCATGGACATGTTAATGGATTGATAGACCATGCAGAATCTTTACGCTTAGCATCTTTAAGCAAGTCTACTCTTAAGACTTACAGTTCAGCGTTGTTTACTTTCATATCTTTTTGTCGCATGAATAGACTGTACATACTCTCTGATCTTGAGATTTTGCCCTATGTTGATTTACAAATATTGATACTTTTTGTAACTTATGGTCACAAAGTATTGAATTTGAAGTATGATACCATTAAGTTATACCTTGCAGGTATTCGGTTTCATTATGTTAGTCACGGATTCGAATTTCCATCCTTAGACCATTTGCAGCTTCAGTACATTTTACGAGGGATTAAGAAGTCACAATTTGCAAGTTGCAAACCAAGGCTTCCTATTACATCACATATATTGAAGGATTTGTGTACATGTGTAGATGAAGGCGTTTTTTCTCCCTTTTTAGATAAAATGCTTTGTTGTGTTTTTAAGTTAGCATTTTTTGCTTTTTTAAGATGTGGAGAATTTACAGTAAGGTCAAACTTTAAATCATTTTTACAAATTGAAGATATCACTTTCAGTGATAATTTTGACAGTTTCACACTTCTGCTGAAAACATCTAAAACAGACCCTTTTGGTAAAGGAGTTAGCATTCTGATATGCGAAAACAAGCTACAACCTGTTCAAAGCCTATTTCAGTACATACAACATAGGTTAGCACTCGGTGCTAAGGTCACATCACCTTTGTTTTTAGATTCTGAACATGGTGTCAAACCTTTAACCAGGAATACATTCATATCTTTCCTCAGACAAGTTTTGCTAAGAAAGGGTTACGTTGATAGCAATTTTTCAGGGCACTCATTCCGAATTGGGGCTGCTACATCAGCAGCTGCTGCAGGGGTAGAAGATCATGTAATAAAAACCATGGGCAGATGGGTATCAGACTGTTATATTCGTTATATCAGGACTGACCACAGGATAATAAAAAATGCCCAATGCAATATGTGTAATGATTAGAAGCGGGTACTCTAGTCCATTTATAATTACCATTTACTTGTGTATGATTTTAATATTGTTAAATATGGTGTTGAAATTTGGAATTTTTTTTTTCTGTATGGTGTTACTTCTTGGGGGCTTTCATTCATTCTTCATTCATTTGGCGTTTAATTCGGGGGAATTATCTGCCCCCAATTAAATACAGTTTATTATATAATGTTAAGTAATGAATATGGTGCATTTATAAGGACTATTATTATCATGTAGTGTTATCTCGCGTATGTATGAACAGCAGCCGCAGGGATCAGCCCCGGCTTACCTCATGCATTTTCCTATACCTGCTGGGATCAGCCCCAGGTAACGATACAGTTACAGCCTGCTGGGATCAGCCCCAGGCTATCTTAATTTGCCGCAGGGATCAGCCCCGGCTTATAATACCTGCCGGGATCAACCCCAGGTAACGATACAGTTACAGCCTGCTGGGATCAGCCCCAGGCTATCTTAATTTGCCGCAGGGATCAGCCCCGGCTTAGAATACCTGCCGGGATCAACCCCAGGTACATGTAGCTATGTATTTATGCCTGCCGGGATCAGCCCCAGGATATTCTGAATGGCCGCAGGGATCAACCCCGGCTACTATTACTACTTTAATTAATAGTCTTGCTCAATTGAAGTAGTGTTAGAGGTTGTCATTAATGTATACAAATTTGTGAGTGTTTTAGATTTGATATGAGTAGCCCCCTTGAAAGCCAAAGATTTGTTAGCCAAAGATTTTTGGTAGATAATGTTTGTACATGTATGTTTTTCTTAATTTTTCTAGTCATCTTGTGATATAGTTTTGAATTGTGACTTACAGTGTTTACTTGCTATTTTGATTTGTGTCTTTTTGGTTTTGTAATAAATGAGTGCGTAGTACCTACTGCTGTCTCAGAGTTGTGTATAAATGGATATTTAATTTGTTAAATTGTAGTTTATACACAACGATTCGTCTATACATTGTATTCCATATGATCTCACTTTTGCGTTTTGTTTTATGTGAAATCTGTAAGAACCCAATTGACCAATCAGAGGGTGGTATTTATATTTAGATTGCTTTCAGCGTCAGTATCATTTACATTTGAGTTTGAAGAGATCGCTTTACAATTGACCACCCACCAACCCCACCTTCACCAATACATTGGGATAGGAATATACTCTAGAATATGTTTTTTATTAGAGATTTTATAAATATGACATGTGCAGCCATATCAAATTTGTTTCGTTCTAACATATACAACTTGCTTGTGTTTCATATATGGTTTAGTATTTTAGTTTTGATCCTTTTAATATAAATGTCAATTAGACTCATGGACAAACTTAAGTTAACATGCAGTTATTGACAATGTCTTTGAGATGTTCCTTTTGGTGATATGTGTTCTTTTACAATCTTAAATTGGATGTACTAAAACACTTGTTTTATGAACTGATTGATATTAATATTATTTCAATGTCATCGACTTACATTGTAAATTCATATATAGGGGCTACTCATGCGTGTTAATTCGGGGGAATTATCTGCCCCCAATTAAATACAGTTTATTATATAATGTTAAGTAATGAATATGGTGCATTTATAAGGACTATTATTATCATGTAGTGTTATCTCGCGTATGTATGAACAGCAGCCGCAGGGATCAGCCCCGGCTTACCTCATGCATTTTCCTATACCTGCTGGGATCAGCCCCAGGTAACGATACAGTTACAGCCTGCTGGGATCAGCCCCAGGCTATCTTAATTTGCCGCAGGGATCAGCCCCGGCTTATAATACCTGCCGGGATCAACCCCAGGTAACGATACAGTTACAGCCTGCTGGGATCAGCCCCAGGCTATCTTAATTTGCCGCAGGGATCAGCCCCGGCTTAGAATACCTGCCGGGATCAACCCCAGGTACATGTAGCTATGTATTTATGCCTGCCGGGATCAGCCCCAGGATATTCTGAATGGCCGCAGGGATCAACCCCGGCTACTATTACTACTTTAATTAATAGTCTTGCTCAATTGAAGTAGTGTTAGAGGTTGTCATTAATGTATACAAATTTGTGAGTGTTTTAGATTTGATATGAGTAGCCCCCTTGAAAGCCAAAGATTTGTTAGCCAAAGATTTTTGGTAGATAATGTTTGTACATGTATGTTTTTCTTAATTTTTCTAGTCATCTTGTGATATAGTTTTGAATTGTGACTTACAGTGTTTACTTGCTATTTTGATTTGTGTCTTTTTGGTTTTGTAATAAATGAGTGCGTAGTACCTACTGCTGTCTCAGAGTTGTGTATAAATGATGTACTGGTAATTAGGTGTGAACGGGGCCCACTAAGGGGTAAACATTGATGTAGTTTACTTGTGTTTATCAGCAAATACATGTATTCAGAGTAGTGTATATGAGAAGATCGAGAAATTGGTAATCACGCATTTTTCAATAGAATGATAACATGCATAAATATATAAATCTTAGCACATTTTAAGAATTATTAGCATATCATGCATAATCATGAATACATAATTGATATGTTATTATGCAATATTACGGTATACAAGTTCAAAGAAAATTGTCATTTCATAATAATGTCACTGCCACATTCATTTTCACCAAACATGATTCCACTTTTATAATTCACTGAACACGATGCCACTTTTATACCTCACTGAACACGATGTCACTTTTATCATTCACTGAACACGATGCCACTTTTATACCTCACTGAACACAATGCCACTTTTATTATTCACTGAACACGATGCCACTTTTATATCTCACTGAACACAATGCCACTTTTATACCTCACTGAACACGATGCCACTTTTATACCTCATTGAACACGATGCCACTTTTATACCTCACTGAACACGATGCCACTTTTATAACTCAGTGAACACGATGCCACTTTTATAATTCACTGAACACGATGCCATTTTTATAACTCATTGAACACGATGCCACTTTTATACCTCACGGAACACGATGCCACTTTTATACCTCACTGAACACGATGCCACTTTTATAACTCATTGAACACGATGCCACTTTTATACCTCACTGAACACGATGCCACTTTTATAACTCATTGAACACGATGCCACTGTAATAATTCAATGCACACGATGCCACTTATACTATTCTAAATGAATCAGTTGCGATGCAGAGTCTGCGTAGTCCATAACGTCGATGGGTGCATGGTGATACCGGTCTTTCAATGTTGCAAGGTGGCGGTCGATGGTCAGATACTTCTTTGCCTATGGTCTGGTGGTGCCTCTTGCTGCGCACTGAATTCCGTTGATCTCGTTGGTGTTTTGTATATCTTTAAACGTCAGGACGATGGTGTAGGTATTCGAATGTGCATGTTGTACGATCTTCTTGAGTTTGCTCTGCCATCCCTCCAGGTTGGTGGTTGTTCGCGGTCCTTGATTTCGAAAGTGGTTCCAGACTAGTCTCTCGCCTTCTACCAATTGTTCAATCACGTAGTCGGTGAACTGTCCTGTCAGGTTGGCGATGCCGGCTTCATCTCTGTCATCTAGAGCTTGAGCCAAACGTCTTCGATAGCGTCGAGGGAAGATAAGTGGAAGAATGGCTGCTCGATCTGCTCTGCGCACAAGTATCAGTTCTGACGTTGTCGTTCTCTCTGTAGAGAATCTGAAGTCCAGTGATCTGCGCTGTTCACGTATTTAATAATTTTAAATAATACATAATAATAAATAAGAAAATAGTAAATTTATCAGAAGATTAATAATTTCTTCTAATTAATTTCAAAATATTTGTCGTTTGTGCACTAACAATGTAATTTATTTTGTGATGTGCGAATTTCATAAGAAATTTTACGTTGTCATTTGAACAGCATCAAGTATAATTGATAAGTGCATTGATATCTCAAAAATACTCCTTTTTTGTCTTACTAGAGTATGTACAGGTAAGACAGGTAAATTACACTAATTTGATAATTGGTTACCCCTTAGAAGGCCCCTTTCACACCAAATTATCATTAAATATTTGCGACATATCGGGAATAAACCATGTTGCCAAACCATCTACGGTACACAGAATGAAGCCATGGTTCAATGATCATTGTAATTATCTGTTGAGAAGGTATATGAAATCAATGCGTGCATTTAATGTTGATCGTGAGAGTGGAAAACGACCCATACTCGTGGAAAATAAAAGGTTATATACGGTATACGAGAGTAAGGTGAAATGGGCGTATTTAAGATCAGAAGGAAATTAGCCATATAAGAAAAACGAATATTTTTTAGCCTTATTATAAATCTAATCTAATGTTACCAACTTGACTGTAGATGATTTTAAAACGCATTTTAAAAGCATGTTGACTATCGATGGCGAGAAGGTAATATGAATGCCGCATTTAGTAACGATTGTTATTATCAAGAGTTAGATGTTGATATCACTGAAGATGAAGTTATGAATGCGTTGAAAAATGCCAGAAATAATAATTAAGGCACCTGGTGTAGACAATTTTTTAAATGAGTATTTTAAGAATTTCAAAGATATATTTGTACCTTTGCTATCAAATTTGTTTAATCGTATGTTTCAAACGGGTTGTTTTCCTAAAGCATGGTCAAAGGGTATTATTATCTCAATACATAAACAAGACGCCCAAATAGGCCTATATCGCTCACCTGAGCATAAATTGCTTATTTACAATAAAATGACAGCTAATGTCGGTAGAAAATTTTGCTTTTTTTCTTCAAGACTTTTTATAAGGTTTGGTGATATTTTGTGCAGTCGTTTTGAAGAAGTCCAAAATGTGTCAACCAATCAGAGCCAATGGCGGCCATCTTGGATTACGGATGGGCACGAAAAACACAAACTTGGTAGAGGACCTTGAGTACTTACATCCTATGAAGTTTGGTGAAATTCTAAGTAGCGGTTCTGGAGAAGTCCAAAATGTGTCAACCAATCAGAGCCACTGGCGGCCATCTTGGATTACAGATCGGCACGAAAAACACAAACTTGGTAGAGGACCTTGAGTACTTACTTCCTATGAGGGTTGGTGAAATTCTGTGCAGCGGTTTTGGAGAAGAAGTCCAAAATGTGTCAACCAATCAGAGCCAATAGCGGCCATCTTGGATTACGGATGGGCACAAAAACACAAATTTGGTAGAGGACCTTGAGTACTTACTTCCTATGAGGTTTGGTGGAATTTTGTGCAGCCGTTCTGGAGAAGAAAGCCGGCGTGGCCTAGTGGTATCGCGTCGGACTCCTGATCGGGAGGCCGGGGTTCGAGTCCCGCTCTGGTCATGCCGGTGTCATGTCTTTCGGATGAGACAGTAAAAACCGAGGCCCCGTGTCGTGGTATGCATGGCACGTTAAAGATCCCTCACTGCTTCGGGTGGGTCCGTTGCAAAGGTCAAAATTTGTATGCCCCGCATCAGGCAGATGCCGTCACCATATACGTGAAATATTCGTGGTGTGACGTAAAACAAAAATCAATCAATCAATCAATCTGGAGAAGAAGTCGAAAATGTGTCAACCAATCAGAGCCAATGGCGGCCTTCTTGGATTACGGATGGGCACGAAAAACACAAACTTGGTAGAGGAACTTGAGTACTTACTTCCTATGATGTTTGGTGAAATTCTAAGTAGCGGTTCTGGAGAAGTCGAAAATGTGTCAACCAATCAGAGCCAATGGCGGCCATTCTGGATTACGCATCGGGACGAAAAACACAAACTTGGTAGAGGACCTTTAGCACTTACTTCCCATGAGGTTTGGTGGAATTCTGTGCTGCGGTTCTGGAGAAGAAGTCGAAAATGTGTCAACCAATCAGAGCCAATGGCAGCCATCTTGGATTATGGATGGGCACGAAAAACACAAACTTTGTAGAAGACCTCGAGTACTTACATCCTATGAAGTTTGGTGAAATTCTTTGCAGCGGTTCTGGATAAGAAGTCCAAAATGCGTCAACCAATCAGAGCCAATGGCAGCCATTTTGGATTACGGATCGGCATGAAAAACACAAACTTTGTAGAGGACTTCAAGTAGTTACTTCCTATGATGTTTGGTGAAATTCTGTGCAGCACTTCTGGAGAAAAAGTCCAAAATGTGTCAACCAATTAGAGCCAATGGCAGCCATAGTGGATAACGGTTCGGCATGAAAAACACAAACTCGGTAGAGGACCTTGTGTACTTACTTCCTATGAAGTTTGGTGAAATTCTTTGCAGCCGTTCTGGAGAACAAGTCCGTCCAAAATGTGTACACCAATCAGAGCCAATTGCGGCCATCTTGGATTACGGATGGGTACGAAAAACACAAACTTGGTAGAGGACATCGAGTACTTACTTCCTATCAGGTTTGGAGGAATTCTGTGCAGTGGTTCTGGAGAAGAAGTCGAAAATGTGTCAACCAATTAAAGCCAATGGCAGCCATTTTGGATAACGGATCGACATGAAAAACCCAAACTTGGTAGAGGACCTTGAGTACTTACATCCTATGAAGTTTGGTGAAATTCTTTGCAGCAGTTCTGGAGAAGACGTTGAAAATGCGTCAACAAATCAGAGCCAATGGCGGCCATCTTGGATTACGGATTGGCACGAAAAACACAAACTTGGTAGAGGACCTTGAGTACTTACATCCTATGAGGTTTGGTGATATTCTGTGCAGCGGTTCTGGAGAAGAAGTCGAAAATGTGTCAACCAATCAGAGCCAATGGCGGCCATCTTGGATTACGGATGGGCACGAAAAACACAAACTTGGTAGAGGACCTTGAGTACTTACTTCCTATGATGTTTGGTGAAATTCTAAGTAGCGGTTCTAGAGAAGTCCAAAATGTGTTAACCAATCAGAGCCAATGGCGGCCATCTTGGATTACGGATCGGGACGAAAAACACAACCTTGGTAGAGGACCTTTAGCACTTACTTCCTATGAGGTTTGGTGGAATTCTGTGCAGCGGTTCTGGAGAAGAAGTCCAAAATGCGTCAACCAATCAGAGCCAATGGCAGCCATTTTGGATTACGGATCGGCATGAAAAACACAAACTTTGTAGAGGACTTCAAGTAGTTACTTCCTATGATGTTTGGTGAAATTCTGTGCAGCACTTCTGGAGAAAAAGTCCAAAATGTGTCAACCAATCAGAGCCAATGGCAGCCATCTTGGATTACGGATCGGGACGAAAAACACAAACTTGGTAGAGGACCTTTAGCACTTACTTCCTATGAGGTTTGGTGGAATTCTGTGCAGCGGTTCTGGAGAAGTCCAAAATGTATTAACCAATCAGAGCCAATGGCGGCCATCTTGGATTACGGATCGGGACGAAAAACACAAACTTGGTAGAGGACCTTTAGCACTTACTTCCTATGAGGTTTGGTGGAATTCTGTGCAGCGGTTCTGGAGAAGAAGTCCAAAATGCGTCAACCAATCAGAGCCAATGGCAGCCATTTTGGATTACGGATCGGCATGAAAAACACAAACTTTGTAGAGGACTTCAAGTAGTTACTTCCTATGATGTTTGGTGAAATTCTGTGCAGCACTTCTGGAGAAAAAGTCCAAAATGTGTCAACCAATCAGAGCCAATGGCAGCCATCATGGATAACGGTTCGGGACGAAAAACACAAACTTGGTAGAGGACCTTGAGTACTTACATCCTATGAAGTTTGGTGAAATTCTGTGCAGCGGTTCTGGAGAAGAAGTCCAAAATGTGTCAACCAATCAGAGCCAATGGCAGCCATTTTGGATTACGGATCGGCACCAAAAACAAACACTATGTAGAGGACTTCCAGTAGATACTTCCTATCAGCTTTGGTGGAATTCTGTGCAGTGGTTCTGGAGAAGAAGTCGAAAATGTGTCAAGCAATTAGAGCCAATGGCAGCCATCTTGGATTACGGATGGGCACGAAAAACACAAACTTGTTAGAAGACCTCGAGTACTTACATCCTATGAAGTTTGGTGAAATTCTTTGTGGCGGTTCTGTATAAGAAATCCAAAATGCGTCAACCAATCAGAGCCAATGGCAGCCATTTTGGATTACGGATCGGCATGAAAAACACAAACTTTGTAGAGGACTTCAAGTAGTTACTTCCTATGATGTTTGGTGAAATTCTGTGCAGCACTTCTGGAGAAAAAGTCCAAAATGTGTCAACCAATCAGAGCCAATGGCAGCCATCATGGATAACGGTTCGGCACGAAAAACACAAACTTGGTAGAGGACCTTGAGTACTTACATCCTATGAAGTTTGGTGAAATTCTGTGCAGCGGTTCTGGAGAGGAAGTCCAAAATGTGTCAACCAATCAGAGCCAATGGCGGCCATCTTGGATTACGGATGGGCACGAAAAACACAAATTTGGTAGAGGACATCGAGTACTTACTTCCTATAAGGTTTGGTGGAATTCTGTGCAGTGGTTCTGGAGAAGAAGTCGAAAATGTGTCAACCAATTAAAGCCAATGGCAGCCATTTTGGATAACGGATCGACATGAAAAACACAAACTTGGTAGAGGACCTTGCGTACTTACTTCCTATGAAGTTTGGTGAAATTCTGTGCAGCACTTCTGGAGAAGAAGTCCAAAATGTGTCAACGAATTAGAGCCAATGGCAGCCATCTTGGATAACGGATCGGCACGAAAAACACAAACATGGTAGAGGACCTTGAGTACTTACTTCCTATGAGGTTTGGTGGAATTCTGTGCAGTGGTTCTGGAGAAGAAGTCGAAAATGTGTCAACCAATCAGAGCCAGTGGCAGCCATCTTGGATTACGGATGTGCATGAAAAACACAAACATTGTAGAGGACATCGACTACTTACTTCCTATGAGGGTTGGTGAAATTCTGTGCCGCTGTTCTGGAGAAGAAGTCGAAAATGTGTCAACCAAGCAGAGCCAATGGCGGTCATCTTGGATTACGGATGGGCACGAAAAACACAAACATGGTAGAGGACTTTGAGTACTTACTTCCTATGAAGTTTGGTGAAATTCTGTGCAGCACTTCTGGAGAAGAAGTCCAAAATGTGTCAACGAATTAGAGCCAATGGCAGCCATCTTGGATAACGGATCGGCACGAAAAACACAAACATGGTAGAGGACCTTGAGTACTTACTTCCTATGAGGTTTGGTGGAATTCTGTGCAGTGGTTCTGGAGAAGAAGTCGAAAATGTGTCAACCAATCAGAGCCAATGGCAGCCATCTTGGATTACGGATGTGCATGAAAAACACAAACATTGTAGAGGACATCGAGTACTTACTTCCTATGAGGGTTGGTGGAATTCTGTGCAGTGGTTTTGGAGAAGAAATCGAAAATGTGTCAACCAATCAGAGCCAATGGCGGCCATCTTGGATTACGGATCGGCACGAAAAACACAAACTTGGTAGAGGACCTTGAGTACTTACATCCTATGAGGTTTGGTGAAATTCTGTGCAGCTGTTCTGGAGAAGTCCACAATGCGTCAACCAATCAGAGCCAATGGCGGCCATCTTGGATTACGGATTGGCACGAAAAACACAAACTTTGTAGAGGACCTCAAGTAGTTACTTCCTATGAGGTTTGGTGAAATTCTGTGCAGCGCTGTTGGAGAAGAAGTGGAAAATACGTCAACCAATCAGAGCCAATGGCAGCCATCTTGGATTGCGGATCGGCACAAAAAACAGAAACTTGGTAGAGGACCTCGAGTACTTATTTCCTATGAGGTTTTTGGTGAAATTATGTGCAGCGCTTCTGGTGAAGAAGTCCAAAACGTGTCCAACAATCAGAGCCAATTGCGGCCATCTTGGATAACGGATGGGCACGAAAAACACAAACGTGGTAGCGGACCTTGAGTACTTACTTCCTATGAGGTTTGGTGGAATTCTGTGCAGCCGTTCTGGAGAAGAAGTCAAAAATGCGTCAACCAATCAGAGCCAATGGCAGCCATCTTGGATTACGGATGGGCATGAAAAACACAAACTTGGTAGAGGACCTTAAATACTTACTTCCTATGAAGTTTGGTGAAATTCTGTGCAGCGGTTCTGGAGAAGAAGTCGAAAATGTAGAAAAGCGGACGACGGACGGCGATTGATCACAATAGCTCATTTTAGCCTTTGGCTCAGGTGAGCTAAAAAGATTATGTTAATAACCCTAATAACGACCGAGGTATTATACTTGTAAGTTGTCGATCTAAGCTTTTTACTTCAATTCTGAATTTTAGACTTATGTCATGGTCTGATAAATATGATATTTTATCTGACGCACAATTTGGTTTTAAACCTGGATTTAGTACTGTAGATGACATTTTCGCTTTGCACAATCTTTTAAACAAATCATTGTCAGAAAAGAAAAAAAATATATATTGTTGTTTTGTAGATTACCGTAAAGCATTTGACTGCTTTAACCGATATAAGTTATTTTCAAAATTAACACGTTCAGGTGTTCATGGTAAAATGCATAATATTGTAATATCATTGTATTCTAATATCACATGTAGCGTCATTAATATGTCAAAATGCAGGGATGCAGGGAGAGGGGTTGTCTCCCTTTTTATTTTCCTTATATATAAATGATTTCGAAAACCATTTAATTTACAATAACTGCGATTCTATTGCACTGCGAGACGTTTCTTTGTTTCTGTTAATGTATGCCGATGATACAGTACTTTTTCAGGCTCTGTTGCCCGATTACAAAATATGTTGAACAATTTACATCTTTATAGTGAAGAATGGAATATATCTGTCAGTACAGATAAAACAATAATTGTCGTTTTTCGTAATGGTGGTAGAATTAGTAGAGACTCAGTGTGCTTTTATGATAATGCACCCATTGAAGTTGTAAATAGTTTTTCATATCTAGGTATAACTTTATTGTATAACGGCAAATTTACAAGAACGCAGAATGTTTTGGCCTTGCAAGGGAGAAAATGTATGTATAATACCATTAATGTATGTGAATCACAATGCCTTAATATTAAAACAGTTGTATGTTTTTGATACATATGTAAGCAGCATTTTAAACTATGGAAGTGAAATGTGGGGATTTATATGCGGAAAAGATTTAGAACGGGTACATACATATTTCTGTAAACGTATTTTGAAAATAAAAAGAAATGTTCCAAATTATATGGTTTACTTTGAATTAGGAAGGACACCATTGAGTATAACCAGAAAAATGTCCATTTTAATATATTGGGTAAAAATTCTATATACTGATAACTGTGTGCTACATGCTATTTATGAATATATGTATAGCAATGTTGATAAACAGGTTAACTGGTTGAGTCATGTTAAACACTATTATACACAATCGGTTTTGGATATATATGGGTGTCTCAAAGTGTTCCGAATATACATTTTTTTTAGGAAAGTTTTATGCAAATTATCCAAATTTCTCATTTGTGCATCTAAACGTAGATTCCATGATTAAGGTACTTATTTTCATTATACTTACCATTTGGTTTATTACCATCATATCATGTATTTGCTTTTCATGTATTTGTTATCATAACAATATCATGATTACAATTGTCCATACCTCCAAATTTTCACTCCATTCACTGTTTACATAATTATATATTTATATTGTATATATGTTTTGAAATAACATATATTGTAATGTTTCTTAGGATGATTAGCCAAAAGGCTAAAGGCAAATAAACCATACCATAGAATGTGTCACAGTCACAAACCACGATTCAGTACATGGGTTATAATAGATAATTATATTCAAGTCAAGCAAATCCTAAAGTGTACTTTTAACACAGCAAACGTATTTTACGAACTAAATCTACATTAAGTATTTAAAGCTGAAATCTGTTATTGATCAAGTGACAAACATAAGCTCAGAATCTAGTATTCAACAAACGCAATCTGTATTATATGGGTCTTTGTGTACAAAACAACAGTGAATCAAAATGCCAAAATGATTCAAAGAGAAACTGTCGAAAGCAAATTTCATATATACGAGTTAAGTGAAATAAAGTAATATTTCAACATGTCTTATTTCTGATTAGTTGTGATGAGGTTCCACACCAATTTGATCTGTCTTATTTGCCTAATACTGTGATGGTTAACCACAGTTTTTTATGATTATTTGTTATTATTCTATCACGTGTAAGAAATGTGAAATTAACGCTTTATTAGTATGTATACAAAAGTTTCTGTGTAGTGAAGAGGTTCCACGCTAACTTGTCCTACATGCTGCATTGCAGCTATTTAGCAAAATGCTGTGATGATTTACCAAAGATTTGTTATGATTATTTACTATTAAAACATTACTAAATCGTTCGTAATCTCTTGTAACATGTAATACTCTACTATCTGGACTTGAATCACTACATCTACATGATGCAAAAATATACCACATGGATTAGAATTTGGATAGCTATAATTTCCTTGAGGCTGACCACCTGGGCCACCTCTCTAAAATTACATTGAACCCTATTGACTGTAGTCTTTTCAATATATTTCTGAAATTGTTTCCATTTTAACGGACTTTGACATTATATCTTTAAGTGAGTGTTGGATTTCCAAGGATGACAATGTTAATCTAGATGGATATGTTACATATCCCTTTCCTCGTAAAGCAGGAAAGGGGGAGGTATCGTGATTTTTGTTAGATCTTGTTATACTAAATACCTAAATATTATTGAAAACATACATGATAGTATCATATGGCTTCGACTTGCTATTAAAGATACAAACCCTCTTTACATTGCTTCTTGCTATATACCACCAGACAACAGCAGTTTTTATGAAAATTGTGAAATCGATTTGTATACCGAACTGGAAAGCTCCACTTCAAATTACATGAACAAAGGTAATGTTCTAATAATGGGTGACCTTAATACAAGATGTGGTGACACCCCTGATTTCCTTGAACATCACATCCTAACTGACAAGTTAGCTTACTCACATCTTATTAATGACATAGTAAATATTAAAATCTGATATTGGTACCACCAAAAGAAAGCCCATGGACTCCCAAGTAAACTAGTTCGGTAGGCATCTGATTTCTTTCTGTCGAAGCACAGGTTGCAGAATTGTGAATGGTAGACACAAAGGCGATATGAACGGTTCATTTGCCTTTTTTGGTTCGAATGGAATGAGCTTGATTGATTATCTCCTAAGTGACACTTCATATATGTCTAGGATCTTCGATTTCAGTTCTGATAATTTCAATACTTTTTTTATCACGCCCATTTGCACTTTTCGATCGCTCCCCCTGAATTCAATTTGAGTAATCAAGCGGAACACTCAAAACTTTTACATGATCGCACTGAAAGCACTTCAGTTTGTTGGAACGATAAAAATTCTCAAATTGCCAAAAATAAATTAAAAGCTGAAATTAACACCATCTATGACCAATTTGCATCGCCTTTGTGAAACCAAACAGAGGTTAATGCACTTGTAAATAATTGTACTTCGTTATTATGTTTTGTATTCTTACCTTTCTGTGTTGTTAAAAATGGTAAAAGACCAATAGAATCGACAACTCGTAAACATGTTGTACATAATGATAAACCATGGTTTAATAATGATTGTAAGAATTTATATATAGATTATAAAAACGCTCTGCACAACTTTAATTTGAGTAAAACTGATGAAAACCATGCTATTTTGAACCATAAGAAGTCCATCTACAAGAGAATGTCATCTAAACTGAAACGTGAGTATGATAGAATGGAAGGTGACAATATTGAATACTTGAGGTTTAAAAGCATAATCCGAAATCATTCCATCAGTATTTCTCAAAACGAAAGACGACGTGCGCAAACATTCAGATCACCGTAGATCAATTTTATGATCATTTAAAAAATCTAGCAAGTGCGCAAGCTCATGACAATGCAAAAATGCAGAAAGCAATTGCTGAGCGAATCTAGGTCACCTGTAGGTAGGCTCAAGTCAACCATAAACAAACAGAGAGCGTCAGGTGCTAATTATTACATTTTGTCCGTAATAGAATCAGGTTATGGTTTGCCTTTTATCATTGTTAATAATTTGTCAGCTAGAAGCTCCGGTAATAGTCCATGATCCAGAAACACTTTTGTTCCTCCCCCCAGGGGGAATTTTGCAGACATACCTCATGTGAAAGTACATTCTCTAAGAAACATTTTATGCGATGTTTGCACTCTGGCCGTTGGGGCTTTACCGAGTTTTGGAGCAATAACATAGGATTTTTATCAAAAATCGCTGAAAATCGGAATTTTTCAATAAAATGTAAACAACTTGATAAATTCACAAAAAAAACCCCCCATGTAATCTGATAGATCTTGATATGATCTATCAAATAAAAAAGTTTCATTACCTTATCATGTATCAAACATGTTATTTTTTGGGTTAAAAGTGCTATTTTTGCAAAATAGATTTTTTTTCTTATTTTATTCCATTTCGTCTATCCGGCTTAGTGTAGGTCCAAATATTTGTTTTAATGGTTATGGAATGATAAAACAATGTCTAATTCATTTAATGATACGCCATTTACCCATGAATTATCATGAATTATCGAAAAGGGATATTTAAAAATATTTTCCATTAAAGTGATGTCGATTATGAAAATCGCTGAAAATTGGAAATTTGGAATAAAATGTAAACAACTCTATAAATTCATAATAAAACATGTAATCTTATGGCTTTTTATATGATCTTTCCAATAAAAGAGGTTTCAGTACCACATCATGCATGAAAAATGTGATCTTTGGGGGTTAAATGTGCTATTTTTGCAAAATTAATAGATTTTCCCCTTATTTTATTCCATTTCGTCTATACGGCTTAGTGTAGATCCAGATATTTGTTTTAATGGTTATGGAATGATAAAACAATGTCTAATCTATCTAATGATATGCCATTTGCCCAATCATAAATTATTGAAAAGGAATATTTAGAAATATTTTCAATTAAAGTAATGCCGAAAATGAAAATCGCTGAAAATTGGAAAATCTTCATAAATCATTTATGCCTTATCATTTATGAGTTTTAAATGCATCATGTTATAGGAATTTCTATACACTTTGCAAATACACGATTTGAAAGACACGCCATCCCCCCCCCCCCAAATAATTAAAAAAAAAAACAACCCAAACAAACAAAAAACAAATAGAAACGAGGAAAATCATATGAGAAATGACCCGATATTTTAACAAAGGTGCAAGAATTCTGTTAATCTTTGTCTTTATGTCCATTGTAGGTGGGGTTATAAATGTACAAATTTTTAGAATTAAGTGACATGGTGGCGGCATCTATGGTTAAAACTCCGATATTTCAGCACGCAGTCTGTTAATTGATCATTAAATGCAAAGATCTTTATACAATGCAGAGGCAAGGAAAGTTATCTTTATTGAATACATACCTGTATTAGATATTTTATATGACTTTTACTTAATCGTGTTCCCTTAGAATGGAACAACCAGTGAAATTAACACAAAAACAAAAATTCCGAAGTTCTTCTACCGATAAGTCAGGTAGGACTTGGACATATGCCTTGTATCACTTCGTGTATACTTTCGTCGACAAGCACTGTGATACCATGCTTCCCTTGCAAAAAGATCTTGGCTCAAAACTTTACACAAAAGCTGATTGTCACATTTATAGGCAACTGCGGCTTTGATAGACTCTTTAGCGCATTTTGTTACACATTTGGTAAGTTTTTGTTTAGTACCCTTCACCTTCATTGTTTCCTTGTTACAGAAGAGGCATTTGTTAGCTGGAAATAACAAAGTGGCAGGAGATGCGGGTCTTTGTCTCTTTGAGGTACTAGGAGTGCTCTCATCATATGAAGTAGAAGTTGATTTTTTTCTACCCTGCTTATATTTGTGAAGTTTTGATAGCATGAGTACCATGTTTTGTAGGGTCTCATTTGTCTGAAATATTTATGGTGACATGAAATGGAAAATCATCATCATTTACCAATGATGCCTTAAGAATTGCAGTGTTAAACATAAATGATATATAAATCATAAGCATTTTATAAATATTTCTCTGTGCATGCAGGGTTTGGTCGACATCTATCAAGAATATGGTTGAATTGAATATTTGAATTTTAGAGTTACTCGATCTGACTGCAGTTAACTTAATATTTATTTCTGAGCTTATTTTTACAGGTGAAAAGACATCGAGATAGCACCATTACTGACATGAGTGAAAAATTCAAAGCTATAAATGCCCCAGTGAAAGCAAAGACTAAGGAAAGGAAAAAGAAAGTGGGAAGGAAAATGGGAGGAAAAACATGAACATGAAAAAGCTGCATGACCTATGTATATAACATTTGTTAAGTGAGCTTTGTACATGTATTTATGTCCAGGTATCAGAATTTAAATATTTGTTTAATGATTAGTTACTGTTTATATTGTTATTAACATATCTTTTCATTATATTTCCAGTGGAATTTTATAAATGTTCTTTGTCTGGATTTATTAATACATAAAACATTGAAGAGTGGAAGGAAAATAATTAATAGATAATGTATGTGCTCTTAAATTGAGTATGTATTTAGTGAAAATGATATATGTGTCCTTTCATTCAGTGTTTAACCATTGTATTGTGTAAATAGTATTTATGCTCTCAATATTGGTATTGAGCAGAGACATATATACACATATGTGTATATATGTCTCTGGTATTGAGGTAAAAATTTTAGTAGCATAAATGATAAATGTGCTTTCAGCTAGTGTAAAAAATTTTTGATGTAAATGAAATAATTAGTGTATCTTCATTAGTATAGGTAATGATTTATTAGATATAGTACATTTGTTTTTAATCAGTGTAAAAATGGAATGATTTAGTGTAAATGACATGTGCCCTGAACTACTGTAAGTATTATATATACTCTCAATCATTGGAAATGATTTAGTGTACATTGTATGTTTTCTCATAATTAGTGAACATAATGTAATGTTTGTATAGTAATATAGAACATACTGTAATGTTTGTATAGTATATGACATGCTGCTAGTGTAGGGAAGTAGTGTAGGACATAATGTAATATTTGTATAGTAATGTAGAACTTACTATAATGATTGTATAGTATATGATATGCTGCTAGTGTACTGTAGGTCATTCAGGTTTGATTCACGATTTGTGCAACTATTGTTTTTTAAGAAGTTGGTTATCTCCTGGTTCCAATTCATGAGAGAATTAATCATGAAATCATTATGCAACCCCAGTCAAACAAATTAGTATGAAATGATTCAGAGTAATCAGCATGTATTCTCTCAATATCAGTAGTATATTAGTGTATGAAATATTCTTGTGTGAATAGTATAATACTGTAATTCATTAATTAGAGATTCCTTTTGAAGATAAACTTTTCTGCTATGGTCTGCTATAGATAGAACTGTAAAAGTAATCGCTCTTGGGATGATATGAATGCTTAAGAGCAGATATCATGAATTTCTAATGTGTTATTATTTTTATAAGTTTTGAAGTGAAATATCATGAATGGAGTTCTGAATTTTATTTGTGTGATTTTCTTTCGTTTGTTGTGGCACTTATCTTTTCACATTTTTCAGAGTTCTGAATGTTTTAAATGATATGAAGAACATTTTCCTATTGCTTTTCAACTGTATTTGTATCTATAGAAAAAAATGTATATAGAGAGAGAGGGAGAGAGCATCCCTGATATTTATGATACCTGTGAAAAAAAATTAAGTTTATGTAAATATGATGTGTATTTTGTTTAAGAGTTTGTTTCATCCATTGTTTTGTTTTTGATTTTTCATATATATATATATATATATATATATATATATATATATATATATATATATATATATATATATATATATATATATATATATATATATATATATATATATATATATATATATATATATATATATATATATATATGTATGTATAAACAATATTTAGTTTAATTATTGTACCTCTCGTTATGTACATAGTGACATGCGATATGCAAGTCAAATGCAGTGGTCATTCAGTAAAGAACCGCCCAATCCTGCATAAAATCACGATGAATTAACACTGTATATAAGTAATTAATTGCTTTTTTTCCTGTAAGATTCCATGCTCCTTTTTTGTGCCTGTAAGATAGTATGATATTGTATTTTGTTTCATTCATGACACCCCTGTAAATTTTATTTCCCATTACTTAGAGGTACTTAGAAAATGAGAATTAATTTCGAAGTAATCATCATTTCTTTAAAATGAATTCAAATCAGCAGTGACATGCATTAATTTTCTTTAAAATCACATTGGCTGTATTCTCGACAACTTATTTTGTGTTTCATATATACATATTTATCATAATCATGTTGATTTATGGGAGATTAATCCATTCATTCCAGATAAATAGTTTGGAATGACAATAGATAGATAGATCATTGTTTTACGTTAAGTTAAGTTAATTGTGAATTTGTTGTAGCACATCAGTAAGAATGAATGAAGCAGATGCTTCAGAATGATAGTATACATGAATTTGGTACTTTGAGCTAAAGAAGACTGTTGTAAATGTGGAGTTTAAAATGGTTTTGAATCATTTAACAATCTGCATTAATATTTGGTGATTAGTGATGTTCCCTAGGTTTTATTATTGCATGTGAATTCTTGATTTTGCTTTTTTATTTTAACATGTTAGAAATTTGAATTCAACATGAATTTGCTGAATGTATTTTTCCTTAAGATTGGTTGAAATCTATGTTGTCCCAAATAATTAAAAAACAAAAATAAAATAAAAAAAACAAGCAAAAACTTAAAATGCAATACTTTAATGCAAGTTGTCTCTTATCAGAAAATCATGTTTCATCTTGCAGATGGTATAGAATGTATACTTTATATATGTTTTGATTAACCATTTTATTTTTTCATACTTGTATTTCACTGGTTTTTGTTGTGGTTTTGTTTTGTTTTTGGGGTTTTTTTTTATTTTTTCCATTTTTGTTGAAGTAATTCCAGCATGTCATTGAAGATGGATGTATAAGAACTGGTAATATGAATCCTTATTCTGTGATTTCACTGTGATTTACTAGGTCAGTTTTAACATAAATATATATATCAAAATATTTCAGGATCAACTTGTCATACATATTATTCATAGTATACTTTAAAAAATGTCATTAGTCATCTAAACATCACAACATTCTATGTGCTAATTGTATGATACCAGTTTGGTACCTTTTTTCACTCAAAACTTCTGTTTTGAGTGTCATTACCACATGTCTCAGATACGTTTTGAAAAATAATCATAGAGATACATAAGCTTTTTTATGAAAATTAATCTGTATCTTTGACATCTTCATGGAAATAATTTAATTCAGTACCCATCTGGAAATTTTTTGATGGAAGTTGAATTAAATTATTTACCATCTTTGTACATATCAGCATTTTGCAATAATCAAAATTAATTTTTTTTTTCATTTACAATATTTTATATTTTGTGCAATTGAAATTTATGTAATTTCATACATGTCTCGTAACTTAACGTGATAGGACAATCAGCATTTTATGCAAATCAAAATGTTTATTTAGTAATAAATTTTCATCTTTTCATTTTTATTGGTATTGATGTCATGTGGGAGAAGTTATTTTTGAAAGCTATCTTATGTTGACTTTTAGAGGTAATAATCCGTATGTAATGAAAATGCATCAGGATAAAGGACATGAATGATCAAGTTAAGAGTGACCATAGGAAAGGGAGATCTAGAGTCTGTCCATAGTAGATTGTTATAAAATATATATTTTTTTACTCAAGACCAGGTCACAGTATGACAGCAAAATTAGTGAAAATGAGGTTAAAAGATTTAAAAAGACCTAAGCTTACTCAGCTGATTTTATTATGCTATATGATATATATAACTACTGGACATTGAATCCTCTTCGATCCCTTTGAAACTTTTTGAATGATGTTAATGGACTATATGTACATGTACCTTGACACTGAGGATTCAGTACACATGTATTGGATAATGACTCTTGCTATTTGATTTTGTTAAATATTGTTGCAATTTTCACCTCAGTATTTTCACTGATTCAGTTTATGATTTGTCTGTTCCAGAGTGTCTTTATTATTAAACCAGGTTTGCTGAATATCAGTTGATTTTATGCACCTTCAGTTTACATTGTTTAATAGTGGTCGTTATTTATCTGTGTATATTAGGTATTGTCATAGTCTTGACAATATTTTTTGTACATTTGAATCTTCCATCTACATAATCTTTTCATAGTGATGATGTCATCGGAGGTCCAACAAATCTCCATCAAATAATGGATATCTGTTTAGGACTTAATAGAGATAACTGAAAATCCTTTAAATGTTACAATCTTTACAAACCATGAAAGAGTTAATTGATGGATTTAATCACTTGATGGATTAGATCTTGTTTTCCATCTAAAGGAAGGATGAACTGTGCGTAATTCTCCTTGATAAGAGGTATTTTGTTCTACGGAGTACCTTGTTACTGTTTCCCATTTAGTATGGTGGAAATCTGGGGCCTCAGTGTTTATAAACACCTCTTATCTTTGGTAAACTTATATAAAATTATATTACATTTGTATTTAGTAGTTGACAGTTAAATGATAACCATTTAAGACAAGGTGGTTGAAGCGTATGATACAGTATGATAAAGTGATCAAAGAAGTTGTATTGAATTGCTATAGCCAGGCAGAGGGAAATCGATGTACACATTGAAACATTTTGAATAGCAGGTGTTGATGTTTCACAGGATACTGGTAACCAGAAATGCATGTTGTAACATACATGCATTTCATTGTGCTTGATAATAGTATTATATATAGTAACATATTTCTTGTGAAGAGTATAAAATTAGCAAGTTTATACTATCCCATGATAAGGTTTGGCAGAGGCTGCTATATTGTTTCAGAATGACCATTGTGATGATAGACCAAAGTTATTTGACGAGATCACTGTTGTCACATTGTGGATGTTGCTGACCCTTTATTTATATTTCTACGTGTTTGTGTATTATTATTCTGATTATTTTTATTGATTTAAAATAGCACTGAATTTACAAATTTGAACAAATTCTCACTTTTCTAATCAAAGTATACTTTTAGTTAATTAGAAAAAAAGTTGAACTGGTCATAATTGATGGCACTTAACCCATTTTCTAAGTATCAATTTTTGTTTTGTTTACCTGGTAATCAACATATGTACACAAAAACTTTGTAATTTACTTTAACATACATTGATCTACATGATTCTTTTAAATGGCCAGGTCAAATTCTTCAATAAAAGAGAAGTGAAATTTTATGTAATTTTCTTTTAAATAAAGATTTATCAATAACCATCTGTTTAGATGTTTTTAATTTTCATACGCCCGTCCTAGACGGACGTATTATACAGCGTTGTGGGACTGTGGATATGTTCTCATCTTGTTAACACAATACAGACCATACCGTTTAGACTAGGACTTTCAAACTTGGTACACCTATTTCTTATGGCATGAGGACGGACCCTTTTGATTATCAATATCAAGGTTAAAGGTCAAGGTAAAAAATAGCTTCTTTTTTAAGGCGTCGAGCATTTGCTCGACAGTCTTCTAGCGATCGTAAAAATTTTACCTCTACACCGCCTTTTTAATCCACGTAACAAAGTAGTACCTTCTTTAAAGTACTAAACGTAGTAAAAGTTCTTGCAAAACTGGCTTTGTTATCCTTGTTATTGAAATTTCATTGCACAGAAATAGGTTTAAGCATAGGTCTGCTTAACTTAAATTATCAATATAGTGCCCTAAAACACGTATTATTCTGTCGCTTATTGTTTGTGTTAAAATATTCATTCGCCGTGATGACGCAAGCCGATTAAGAATTACAATCGCACTTCATGGGAATTTTTCCAAATATGGGGAAGACCACGTGACATATTGCCTTATTTGGAGAAATCGTAGTAGAACGCTTGTAACACACGCGATCAAGGCCTAATTTGACATTAAGCGCCAATATGGAAACCGATCGCGCAATCTTCGAAATATATATAATAATATAATAATAATATCTGTAGATATGAATTTCAGTCTAAAAAAGAACAAAAAAAAATATTTCATAGAATCCTAAATATAGACTGGCAATGCGTATCACGAAGATATCTAGACAGGTGACCACTAATTCATAACGAGGCTGACCTAGGTTCAAGTGACGCGTTATCGGTTATTTTTATCTCACTGGATTTCGCTTTGTTTCATTCAGAGACATATATACAGTGTATATATGTCTCTGTTTCATTCATTTAACCTAGAATCAACAAATATCGACAAAATTAATTACATCCTCAAGGCTAAACATCACGAGCCTCTCGTAAATTACATCAGGTACTGTATACCTATGCTGTGTATGCTACTGCAGACGAATTTTAAAAATAACTACACGCAGTGTGTACAGCTTCTTATCTGCCCTTACCGTCTGTGCTATAAATAACACTTGCTGGACAGGGAATAGCCTTTACAAAATGGCTGTGGTCACTTGTCTCTTCGCGCAGCGATAGCAAGCAAGAGCAGGTAACTCCAGTCCATCTTAAACAAGAATAGCATTAAATGATCAAGATGTTGGTCACAAAGCCAAATAGCTTTATGTTAATGGCAATTACTTGCTTGTTTTTGCGCAGTTGTGAATTTTCCCGCTAAAATTTCTGAAGCCACGCCTCATTTTTTCCTTATTAGGGAAGTAGCATGTGTATATATCACATGGTCTTTCACATTTCTGGAAAAGTTCCCACGACGGCATAAAAATTGGCAGCCGAGTAAGTTCTCGAATCGCCTACAAAATTTAATGCGGATGTAAAGGAATATAGCATGGATTAAGAGAGAATTTAAGATTGAATGCATGAAAAACTTACATGAACTTACATGTGAAGATTTTATTCCAAATCAACCGATAAAGTGTGATTGTGATGCACAATCGGCTTGCGTCATTACGGCGAACGGCATGGCGTTGTAGCCTTTACACGTGCACATACAATAAACGACCGAATAAGTAGTGTTTTTGGACGATATATAGAAGCTGTTGGCCCTAGTGTCAGTGTTAGTAGCGTAGACAAAAACAGAAACCTAGACCATATCTTAAAACAAATTAAGCATAAGGCTTCCATATTTTACAGGCAACTCGTCCATTTCTTTGTAAAAAAAATGGCAATGGTGTACGATTGATTTCACATGTACATTCTTTGTGAAAAGATATTTGACATATTTCTGCAAGAATGACGTAAAGAACGATAAAATGATATGATGATATATTCTATGATATACTGCAGTATGGCTGTTGGTCCTTAAGCTTTTATTTTTACTCTATTCAAAAAATTATCGGAATTCAACAAAAAAGATGAACACAACTGGTGATTTCTGCTACTTTTGACAGCTTTAAATCAAATTTAGCTCGACGCCTTTGTGGCTCTTCAAGCCTTTGGTTTTTTCTTTTTGGACGATGCAAGGTACAAGGTACAGACCAAACTGTTCATGCTAGAACTTTTAAACTGTGCTCTCTTATTTATCGTAACTGCACTATAATGAATATTTTATGATGTCCCTATGTTTTCTCATATCATTACACTATACAATGTAAATTTTCATGGTGACCTCTGTCATACGGCTGAGTCAGTAACTTTTCTTTTTTTTTTAACCCTTTTGATTTTCACTGTCATATCTGCAAGGGCACAGTGCTTATGTCGGATTTTTGCCTAGGCCGTAAATTTTTACGCTATGCATGAATTTGAATATTTCACAGAATTGTTGCCCAGGACCCAAGAGTGTCATGATTTTGACTCAAAGGTCATATCTGCAAAGTCACATTCACCATGCATATTTTTAAATTTTTGTCCAGACCTTAACTCGACCCCCTAATATGGATTTTGAAAAACATTTCACGCAGTTGTTGCCCAGGACCCAAGGGTGTGTCTTGACCTCGAGCCAAGGTTATATCTGGAAGGTCAAGGTCAAACTGCATATGGGTAAGTCTTTGTCAGTGTCGTAACTTTTCACCAATTGCAAGGATTTGAGTAATATGATGGGTAAATATTTGTCCTGTCCATAGCTTTTTGCCCCTTGTACAGATTTGAATATTTCACAGATCTGTTGCCCAGAATCCAAGGATGTGTCATGATCTTGACACAAAGTCATAAATGCAAGGTCACTATGCATATGATGTTTAAATTTTTGTCCACGGATTTAAATAATATTTCACAAAGTTGTTGCTAAGGACCCAAGGTTGTGTCATGACGTTGAACCAAAGTCGTATCTCCAGAGTTGTGTTTTTTGTTTATTGTTATTATTTTTTTTTTTGATTGATTATTGTTTTACGTCACTTCACGATTATTTCACGTATATGGTGACGGCATCTGCCTGATGCATACAAATTTAGACCTTTGCAACGGACCCAGCCGTAGCCGCAAGAGATCTTTTACGTGCCACGCCTACCGTGACATGGGACCTCGGTTTTTACCGTCTCATCCGAAAGACAGAACACCTGTGTGCCCAGGGCGGGACTCGAACACGGGACCTCTCGGTCACGAGCCGAGCACCTTATCCACTAGGCCACATCGGCTTGCAAGGTTGAGGTCACAATAGATATGATGGCTAAATCTTTGTCTCAACCAAAACTTTTTACTCATGGCATGGATTCGAATATTTCACAGAGTTGTATGTTGCCCAGGACCTAATGTCAAAATACATGTGGTGAG
The DNA here is from genome assembly GCA_035048485.1 of Pteria penguin. NCBI lineage: Eukaryota > Metazoa > Mollusca > Bivalvia > Pterioida > Pteriidae > Pteria > Pteria penguin. Next base: position 71,991,228 of record CM068580.1, on the reverse strand, counting down.
CAGATTTTTGTCCGGACTTTATTTTTCCCCTTGCATGGATTTGAATATTGCACAGAATTGCTGTCCAGGACACAAGGGTGTGTCATTACATTGAACCAAGGTCAAAGTCACAGTGCTTATGTTTTTATTTCTAGTTTTTCATGGATAAAATAATGTCAGTTTCTATGGGAATCAATAACTTTTAATAATCGTGAATGGATTTTCATAAAACTTCTACAGAATACTATCATAGAACTAAAGAAGATGCCTTTCGATTTTGAAAATATCTTTGTCGGTCCTGAGGAGGGGATTAAATTCTCTTTGCCATCACGTCTTCCTGCCTTCACGGACTTCCATATTTCACAGGGTCCAGAATAAGAGGCAAAGGGGGGATGTTTCCATACTTGAAAATTTCATCTTTCACACAAGCGACGAGCGTATTATGCCACGCTAGGCGTTGCTCTTGTTATATTTATTAGACGTATCAAAAGTTCCACACATAAAAAGTGGTCTCCTTTCGAAGTGTAATTGGAAATTGTTTTACCCCTGGATATTCTCTTCAAGTGAATTCTGACAGCAACCATACCAGTAAATAACACCGACAGCTGTCATTCAGATTAATATCAGAATGTGACGGGTTGTTTCAATGGTATCACACCGAGTACTTATCAGAATACTGGTTTTTGTCGGATTGCAAAGCAATTCCGTCTATAGATTAGCGGTGTTCGTCCGTCTGTCTGTCCGTCAACATTTTGGTTAGTTTCTAGTTTAAGCAAAATCTCAACAACTAAGAGGAGTGTAAACAAAATACTTCATATATAGATTCCTTATGACCAGAGCTTTCAAATTATGCCATGACTTTTGACCTACTGACCTAGACTTTGGATTTTGACCCTCTTTTAACAAATTTTAACTCTGGCTATATCTTTTGACTCTATAGATGTGGTACTTTGATACTTCACACACAGGTTCTTTATGACGATTGCTTTCAATTGACACCATAACTTTTGAACTTGACTTTGATCTACTTCTAACATTGGCTAGATCTTTTGAATCTATAGGGGTAGGGCTTTGATACTCCACCATGACTTTTTATCTTGTGACCTTGACTTGTATTGAATTGGCTTTGCAATTCGGCTACACAGCTTTAGCAGTTTCTTGTTTTAAAGTGATGTAATTTTTTATCTGTCCCTATGATGAAAGTCAAACCGAGCTCCTGCGTCATGGTGTACAATAGTACATTAAAGATCTCTCGTGTTTTAGTTCCATTGTATAGGAAAACAATTGGAGGACATGCGCCACCCTAGTGCCTGTACGTTTCATAATCTTAGTGTGGTGATAAACAAAGGGACAGAATCGCTCAGTCACACGTACATCTCAAAGGTCAAACTTCTCAAGAAAAATAGTCCCTTCAATGAAGTTCAAGGGGATATTCCTTTGTACTCGATGCATGAATATGGATTGATTTCATACACCTCGATTAAAACCACGGTTATGATACTTGCTTGGACACTGGGTTCTTTTTTCCACAACTTGCTCCTAATGTTTATTATCCAAACACACTTCTCACTTAACCTTGCTTGCATAAGTTGTTAATGCATGTAGCTGTAATGGTTATTCTCGTGTCTGCTGAATGAAACATTAGATTTATACTCTTCGTATTGAGTATAGGAGAATTCAATAGGAGTTGTGTGTCCATGACGAGAATCCTCACTTTTTGCATTTCAAAATATGGTGAATAAGAAAGTTGCTTCAAAGATGCAATATGCCAAGACACCAAACGTTTTTATACCCCAGATTTTATACCTTTTTTCACTATGACCTTGACCTAGGCTTTTGATTCTACAATCAGTAGGGTACATCCTCGGCTCATGTGGAGTATGTGTGTGAAGTTTCATAACAATAGGTGGAATGCAAATACAGTTAATAGTCCAGAAACCACATTCAGTTATTTGGGTCTTATGACCTGACCTTTGGCCCTGAAATTAATAGGGCATCTATGACTCATGGGGAGTGTGTGAAGTTTTGCAACTCGTCTCATAAAAAGTGATTGTTATAATGTACATAATTGGCTGTATCTCGCCACAATCAATTGACATTAACAGTATACCATTTCTTTTTCACTTCCAGTGACTACTTAAACATTGGTGGATAATTTACCTTGTTAAACTTGAGTATTTGTTGAACTACTTCTGGATTTTTAAGTTCACAAATAAAAGAAGTTTCTTAAACAGATACATAAGATTTGAAGTGCATACTTATTACATATTTATTTTATCCATTTAACAATTTATTTACATATGGACGATTTCTGGCTATAGCCAGTATATCTAACAATGATGATTGTGATGACGTGCGTAGCATCCCTTCATATGTCTCTCCTCCTAGAGATGCCATCCAGGATGTACAGAAGGAAATGGAGGTATAATGGTGACAAAATACAACTTACAAAATCAAACAGATGATTTATAACAAAGCCTCCATTTTCATATAGCAACTTACTGATTGCTTTTAAAACTCATAGTATCGAATTTTACCTTTAAACATTTCTTGCACAATCAAAATCTTCGATTATAAAATTTACAGATGGCTAAATCTTTTTTTCAAACTACAATTCCATTTATCGGATAAACATATTCACGATTATAAAATATATTCTTTTCTATGATAAAAATCCTAATAGCAACGGTAAACTGCAGCATATAATTCCACCCCTTATAATTACAAGATGTACATTATAATCAACTGTGTATCTTACTTTTCTGGTTAATTTACTATCACTTAATAATAACAACTGAGAAAGGCATCCCAATCTGTAGACAAAATTTTATGAGTGCAACTTCATAGACAAAATGGTCCACTAACTGTGTAATCTTACTGTAATGTAGAACACAGAATTCTAAAACATGGATTACTTGGAATGGGGACTAAAGACAAGTCCCACTTCCAGAAAACATAGGATATTACTAAAATAATCTGTATCTTCACTGTTTCACATTTGACAAATTGATACACACCTTGCTATAACACCATGAGATTGTAAGAGGGAGATTCTCGTTTACAACAGACAAAGATGCTCAGATTCCTTCAGGTAAATGTAAGAAGAGGCATGTCTTCTATATTCATAATGAAATAAGATTCCAATTAGGGCATCACAAGTACAAAGATAGTCAAATAAATACTGAAAATGTTCAATGAACATGATGATTAGAGAAAATGGATGACAACTACAGATATAAACAAGACCGATGAGTGGCAAGTGACTTTATCAATATGAATATCTTTGGTACTAATCAAATAAGAGTCATTAATAACAAGTGTGAAAGGAAGCGCTTTTTCTAGAAAAAGTCTTGTTTGCTTCTTTTGTAGCAAAACAATTATGAAATGGCACAAATTATGGGCGTCAGATAGCACTATAATATGGTAACATGCTCAACAAAGAGTCTCTGTATACACCATGATAATACAGGTATAATCCTTCGTCATTAGCGACTTAAGTCATGAACACATTTAGCACGTCTTTACATCCCACTCTCCTAAGGCAAGTCTTTTATCTTGAACTACATCTTGTCTCGTAATGCAGCAAAATCACAGTAATATCCATGAAATATAACAATTTGCACCATCTTGTAACTAGGTATCTCCTCAGTCCCTGGGAGGGATATATCACAGACGCTTCAGTAAGGAAAGAATTGCACATATTCTGACCAGAGCTGGTCATCGTGGCCCTATAGGTCAAAGGTCACTGGGACATATCCTCACACTGCTGATACTTGTTCTTCATCAACATCTGAAGGATAAAAACGGGCATGTTATGGATATTACATTAAGCCCTTTTGTTACATAATAGATTAACGAAGTAAATCAAATTACTTCAAATTTGTTCCATTCATGTGCAAATAGAAAAGTTGCAAGACAAAACATGTCACGATGGGAATTGTTGATTATTGTTAATTTCAGTAGTAGGAAAGAGATTTTTTTTGTTATTATACATTTATACGAGTAAAGTAGTAAATGAGAATGCCCTGAATTAATTTAAATGGATATACATGTATTAGAATGTATGTAAAATAATACAATGCAAGTATTATGTATTTATACATGTAATACCATAAAGTACAATTAATTGTGGATCTAGTACATAGTACCATGAGGTGAGTGATAAGGTATATCCATTCATGCTGATGAATGAAATACACTTCTTGAAATGAACTGCATGTTGTCCAACTTATCTATGTGTTTGAGGTTCAAGTTTCAAAAATTTCATATGCCAGAATTCATACTCTCTCTTGTGTTTTGGATTAGTTGGGTTACTCCATGCTGATCAACAATCAAGCATTTTAGCAACATAAAAAAGGATATCTGCATATTAACATTCACCATACCAAGACATATGACACATACCCAACAAATCAACAAGGTGTAAGGGAAGGAAGAATACAAGAAGGGAATTCCCTTTCACCAACACATTACTTGAATCCTTATTCACCTATAAGAACATCCATCTATGTAACTACATATAATAAACAACCCAAATTAGAAATATCATTTATGAGAGATTAGTCATGTAATTTTCAAACACAGTGGATTATTAAGTTGTTATGATGTTCTTTCAATTTCCAACAACATTGTGTAATTCTATACTTAAATGGTCATTTTAAGAAGATTGTGAGACCTTCATGTTCTGTATTTAGAACACCTACCCTCGTCAGTGGTTATGTATTTTGTTTGGCCATTACAGTATCGTACCACCCCTTCATGTGAGCGAGCCCTCTCCATTTGCCATTGATGTTTCTGGCGTGCCAATTGCGCCATATGTGTAGCAGAGTGGTAATCAGGTAGAGGTGGTCGTCGTACGTTAGTGTACGTTTGATGAATATATTGGCTATAAGCTGTTGAGGAAGGCAGAAGGAAAATAACCGTATGTTAAACTCATGTCAACATTCAAAAAGAGATCATCATTCATGTTATTTAAACTTAAATCATGCTTCTAATATTGAAGTGTACTTTTTGAAAAGAACAGAATTTGAATGACATCAGAGTGGAAATGAATAAAAATTGTTTACAAGTTACTGTCTATATCAAACATTGGCAGCATTATCTAAGTAACAGGACCAACAACACATGCTTTGCTATAAGTGATATCTAACATAAAAATCAAGCTGTTAGTGCATGCTACAGAGAAATTAGTGAGTACCTCAGTGTCATGCTTTGCTGTTTAGTATTTAGCATTCATAATACTTTACAAATTTAATCAATATATATATATATATATCACATTATTATCGCAAGAAACATGCTCAGAAGATTTCAGTTCTAGACTAAAGTCTTAAGAATTACTGTGTGTCCAAACAAGTGCATTTTCTATCTGAAAATTCTAACTGTACTCTAAGCTGTGAGGTACCAAATACTGTGATTCTGCTTATATATAAAGGGTTTGCTGGTCTAAGGTTAATCTACCATTGCATATTTACCACCTTTAGAGTGGTATCCTAAAACCAGTTGTCTCACCTGGAGAGTTTTGAACCACTACGTGGTAAGGCGGTAACGGCGGCCGTACCGCTGGATGAGGAAGTGGTGGTTGTGGAGGATTGTGGGAAAAAGATGAAGTAGTCGCTGCAAGAAAATAAAGACATCTTACAGCAACTTCAGCAGATCAAGAGCTATAAATCGTATCTGAAGGAATAAGCACATGCATAAAGACTGAAGAAGACATAAACAAAGTCAAACAATAAGACATAAATACTACAACAAAAATGGACATGGCATCTGGTGCTTTAAAGGCTACGGAATGGGAAGCTTTATTATTCTGTTTGTCTCACATTAAAACTATGTTTAAATAAGCCTTAAAAAAGAAGCAGCTTCTACACATGGAGTGCTCTGACTACCTACATAATGTATCAAATCAAAGTAGCATAAGCATAACCCCTTCAGTTTAACCAGCTCTAAAAATCTGGTGTGTTGCAAATCAAAGCTTAAACTAGGGTCTAATGTTCCAATGAATGTGTGACCCTTGCAAGGAAAGTTAAAAAGCCGCATGACTGGAGGACAGGCACTTAAAAAGAATCTTTGGTGTCACAATGCTTGTCAGGCCACACAAAAATGTAAGGACAGAGAGTACTTAGAAGTGATCCAAGTGATTCATAAAAATACAACGTTATCCTACTTAAACCCATATATATTTTTCTTCATCTTATAGAACACCCTGCAAATTTAGTAAGTGCTGTTTGAATGCAAATAAGTCTGACTAATTTTCTTTTTATTCAATTACCCCTCGAAAAACTCGGTCATAAAGGAAAATATAACTATTATGAGATCCAGAATACAAAACACAAAAATCGCTTAGGAAGTAACAAGTTTGTTTACAATAAAAACTTAGAAGTCTGGTCTACTTCTATACTTCAACTCCCATTATCTGATTGAGTTATCTGGTTAAGTTACAACTTAAAAAAGATGACCCAAATATCACTGCTACTTTACAATTAAACTCACACAAGACTAAGTGCATAATAATTCAGCAAACTGACCATCCTTAATATACCAGCATGCTGTACCCCACAAATGACTACTACAACAATTTATATTTCAATCTGTGAAATGACATTTCTGTATATTTCATAATTAATAAACCTGAACGTTGAAGTTTTTTAATTATTCTTTCAATGTTCAGTTTTGATTTATCTTTATTTTTCATTTCAACATATTTTCACAAGATTGCAAATGTAAATTGTTGTTACTAAATTATATGAAACAGAATATATGTGGACCTCTTCAAGAAACACTTTCATGGACAATATAAACTTCCTATTGCAAAAACATGAAAGCTGTAGCTTTAGATCTATCACCATCTATAAAAACGTTTGATCATTTTAGTAACACTTTTTGTTTTTAAATGGTTTGAACAACATACGTACCATTCCATAACCATTAAACAAATACAAAAATTCTCCTACACAGTACATGTAATAGGGAGTCTGAGAGAGTATGTGGACACATACCTGTCTGTGGTTTGCGAATGGGTGGAGAGTTAGATACACTATGATTAGACCCTGAAGAGTTGGTGCTGTGAGCATCGTAGTTAGATGGTACACTGAAGTTGGAAGATGACATACTATGGCGACCTGAGTCAGACTCCGACTGTAAATGACGATGAGCATTATGGGAAGGGTAATTACTATTCATACTGCCTGTCGAACCAATTGACTCTTGTGATCCTAAGGACACTGTAAAATTGTTATAAAAGTTACCTTTGGTTTCAAGAATGTCTGTGTATTGTATAATATGTTAGTTGAGTTATGAACATTCAAAGTCTATTTGTTATACTTGACACACAAAGGAACAAGCAAAATATCTTAAATTGCATATCAAAAGATTTGGAGACAGAAATGAGGATACATGTGAATTATTGTCTGAAATATGCTATTTTTCTATATCTAAATGTAATCTAAATATTTCAAAATCAAAGGAAGATAAAATTCTAAAAGCATAAAAACAAGCCAATAGATTTTTTTTTCAGAATTATCACTATGGAAAAATATCAATGCAGCAAAACATTCGCAAAAAAAAAAAAAAAAAACATTCACAAAAAAAGGATTACCAATGACTGAAGCTTTCACATAATAAGCAATAAAGTCTGTTTTGAATGAGTTCTTTAGATCATGCAATAGAAGAATAAAAATATTATTGTTACAAGAAGGAAAGGAAGAGGAGAGCATTCTTACCAGTCCGATGCGGTTTACGATAAGCAATGTTACTAAGACTGACGACTGAGGAACTCTCCGGAGAGAGATGCAACGGGTGAGCCCGCATTCCCGCACTCTGATGTCGAGGCGAGGTAGGTGGCCGCCGGCCCGATGATAAGGCTGGGCTAGCCGCCGGAGCAGGGGGTAAGGGGTGATTGGATTTATGGGGTTTAACAGAGGCTGTTAATCCCATCAATTTTCTGATAGCATCAGGAGATTCAGCACCTGGTGATCAAAACAAACTGTGTAACCAAACTGATCATGCTGAGTATAAAGGCTACATAGAGATCACAGCAATAAAATCATAATCATGCTAACCAAGTCAAAAATGATGTCAAACATATCAGATTAGTAATGGTATGATGAGTAACATTAACACTGTAAAGAGAGTTTGAAAAGGTGTCATTCATAATATATATACACATTTTGTATAAATCTATATACAATGTACATATGTTGAATGGGTTAATATATCAAACAAATCCTGAAAAGCATCAATATGTTTTGAAATATATTTATCAAGTGCAGTACACATGTATTAGAGAATATGAATATAATTGAAATTGGAACGGGGAAAGAGGAAGTAATAAAAGTGAGAAAGTGAATGATATTACAATGTCAATAAACTGTACAGGTGTGAAAAATCATTCCAACTTACCAAATTTTGGTCCACTAGGAACAACTGTTTTTTTGTCCTCCACTGTTGATAAGTTGTTTGTAGAACTTGTAACATTAGGAGAGTGATCAGCTTTACGAACTAAAAATAAACAATCAAAGCTGTACATAGTAAACAATCAAAACCATACATATTATTGTAAACAATCAAAACTATAAATATTCTAGTACACAACCAAAACTAAAACTATTCATATTAAAGTAAATCCATTAAAGCTTTCTGTAACATTTATATCTTCCTTGTTTTAAGGAAATCAAATTTAGAATCAAGAATCGATTAAAAACACACATCACACATACATTAAAATATCCATTTAAAGTCACTTCCTCTTTCTATTTCCTTATTCTATCACAGCAATAATTTAACACAAGCTCAAAACCTGAAGCATCAATTCAATTCACTTCATACCTCAGGGTGAATTTAACTGTAGGTAATAAACATATACCTGTTATCTATATAAAAATCAAATTAAATTCTATTTGTTTGTTGTATAACATGGATATAAGATTACTTGACCTATACGGAGGCTGCCAGTGTCAAGTGTGGAAGGAAACCCTGACTATCGAGAATACCCAGAGCTAAATGTCAACTATCAAAAGGCACAGTGGTGGACCATTTTATTTATCCCACAGAATGGAGTATCGGACCCTTACTTGACAGAGTAAAAGAGAATACCATGAGTATCAGCCATGATAGCCCACTCTGCCACCAAGGACCCAGACAATAGGACAGGTGTATCTATGACATCAGTTATCCATTAAATTTTACCTGGAGGTTCACACTGATGTGACATCTCCTTCAGTTTCTCTTCGTCCTGTATCACCTTCATGTTACTGAGGTAGGACTTAACCCGTCGCACCATCTGAGCTTCTTCGTACATCTTCTTAGCATTGGGGACAGTAGAGGCACGTCTGTTCTTGGCTCGCTTCATGGTAGCCATACCAGATATCCAGGAATTCTCGTACATGGTAGGAGTTCCAATAAACATAGTGCTGACATCCTTCATAAGAGAATATTTCATTCCAAATTTACATAATAAACTTCATTTTTGTCTTAAGTTTTTAATTTATTTTTACCACTAACTAAAGGATGTTTAATATCTTTTTCTTATATGATGAGTTTTTAAAGTTTATATTTAATATTCCTGTTTGATTTGAATTTGAACATCAGAATTGTTTACTAATTTAGTACCACATTAGAACTACCTTACCTACATGATATTGACCAGTGTTTAGCAATGCACAAAAACTAGGATATCCAGAAAAAACCTTCAATTTTAAGCAAAATTGTAGCGAAAATTCTTTTTAACAAGGGGCAGCATATCAGAAGATTGATGAAGAGATATGAACTTTGCGACTACTTCTACTTACATATTTAGCTGAACACATATTGCAGATTTGACGAACTTCCTTGGCTATCATCCTAAACTTCTCCATGTTGATCAACCCATCAACTTTGGTATCATTGCCCAGGTGAATAAATGTCAGATCTTTTTTGGCAACAGGGAAGAATGGCAACTGAAAATATCAAAACAACATATGAACTGGAGTGTTTGAAGGAACGTGTCATCCACTATCCATTATACACAAGTAAGACTCCTATTAGACAGAAAGACTCATGCCAGGCATAGTAATCCCCTTATGTTGCTTTACTTTGCAGATTACACAATAAACTATCTGAAGATCAGCAAATTTTCTTATTCTACATGGATTGATCAGGGATATCTTCTCATTTATAAACATAATCTGAAAAGGATCAGTTAATAAAATCAAAAAGGTTTTATTGTTATACGAACTAGTTTGGAAAGACACAAAAGGAGGGGAGGACACATGTTTCATCTTACCATAGGAGGTTGAACATTCTCACTGTTGATGAGATTTCTATATTTAGACATGTTCCGGGATGGGTCCATTAGATCCATCAAATCCTTAAAATATAAAGACAAAAATGTGAAGTACAAGCAATGAACAATACAGTCAAGACTAAAACAACATAAAGTTATGTACTGAAAGAAATGATATTCATATTGTGATGAGAACAGTAAAAGAGGGACAATCTTACTTTGAACATTTTGGCGTATTTATTTGGCACTTTTTCCCAGGTATTGCGTAGTCTGTCTACACATGAATGATTAAGGCCACTGATGATGGCAAACATGGAATTGAAGTTTTTGCAGTCTCTACAATGTTCTGAAAAACAAGACAGGAAGTATATTAAACTGTGTTTTGATAGACTGCTAAAGAAATATGAAGGAATAAAAACATTGTTATGAGTTGTTCATTCATCCTGAGGATAGTGACATGTAGAAATCAAGTTAGTCAAGTTGTTTTGTTTGGTGTTTTACGTCGCTTTCAACAATTTTTCAGTTATATCGCGACATGGAAGCAGGAGGTGACCAACCTCTTAACCATAATGGTGCAACCCGGAAATCAAACCCGGATCGTCAGCGCCACAATCCAAGTGATTAACCACTACACCAAGCCTGCCTCCTAGTCAAGTTGAATGTACTATTGATTGGCTATAGGTATAAAGTATAGGCTGCTTACTGGCAATTTTGATGAAGTGTTTGATGATTTTCATGCGCCTGACTAGATTAGCTTCTCCACAAACTTCAGTAACAACCCAAAACATTTCTTTGTTCACCAACTGAAAATAAGAAGTTCAAACCATGCAACTTAACAATTAATGACATTCAGACCATCAAGTAACACATATTTTTGATCAGCCACTGAAACAATAAATAATATAAAACAAGATGTGTTTGTGAAACACTATGCACCCAGCGGCAACAAGATCAGAAAGTTATTTTTAGCATGAAGGTCATGGTCAATGTCAAAAGGTCAACTACCTTGGTGTCATTTGAAAGGGCTTAATCATTTGAGTACACATGTGAAACATGAAGTCTCTATTTCTCACGGTTTAAAAGTTATGGCCAAGGTTAAAGTTGACGACAGATAGACAGGACAAAAACAATATGCCCCCGGATCCAGATAAAAACTTTGTCAAACAATTAAGTATGCTTTAAAGGATGAAATTTTAAAGATCTGTTACATTTTTCATGTTTCTTTTTTCACTTTTAAATTGAACTAGGAGTATTTTCTTACATCTGAAAACTTGTCCAGGTTTGGAGTGCCATATCTGGAACCTAGATTAAACAAGTCGTCTATGTATTCAGTAGGCTCTACGCTCTTGAATACTTTGAAATCCTCAAGGGTGAGCTGCGATGCAACCTCAGTTGTGTGAAGTTGAAGCAATGAGATGTGTGCCTCCTTGATAAGCTCCTTCTGCAGTTCCTCTGGTACCAATGTATCAGTATTCATGTTATTCTTGAGGTAATACCTGAGTACGGAGGGAACAGTACGCCTGATGAGTGGTCAGAAAGAAATCAAACAATTAACCCCTGGAAACTCCGCCTTCGCCCGGCACATGACTTATGACAGACAGCATATCAGATTCATTCATGTCGGTTTTAGATGACATCACATGCTATATCACAATTATCTGACTGATTGTGACTTTTTTTTCTTTTTAAATGAGTAAAATGAGAATTTGATGATGCCATACTAGTCACTGGTGACTGGTAGTGTTATGAAAAGATAGCATAGCAACAGTTTTAATTCCAGAAATGGTAGGAAGCGTACCTCTCCTTGATTAATTCAGAGCCTTCTTCCACTTCCAAACAGATTGTGATTATACAAAATAAACCAAAACCAAAGTAAACTCTCTCTTTTGTACAAATTTCATTTTTCATCCAAAACAAACCATTAAGTTCAAAACAAACAAAATTCTTTTTTCCAGGAAATATCTATCCATGAATTGGAATTGTAACGAAAATGTTCAATTTTTTCTCATCAAATCTTACATTTCTTAACTGAAAACAACCTGACATGAATGCAATCCCATATAAATAATCTTCCCATGTATGTGTAAGAAATGAAAGCTTTTTATCAAATACTGACTAAGTGTTTTTGTTTGCTTTTCATCTTGAGATCTTGAGATGATAATTGAATTTCAGAAGTTCTTAATATTCATATCATACAAATATAAAAAAAAAAAGTCTATCTAAAGTACATCTATGGGAAGACAAATAACACGACAACAAAAAGTGTGTCAATTAATGAAATTCACAACAACGAAACTCTAAAACAATATCAATAAATATGGAGTAAAATTACATTATAAGAAATCCAGCTTCACAAATGTTAATGAATAAGCTTTGTTTTAATTTCAAACCATTATAAGTCATTAACAATGCTGCAGAGTTAGTTCTTTTCCCAGACAACCGTTTTAAATCAATTGGTAAACAGATAAAGGATTATTTATGAGCAGAGATAAGCAGGCGATGTTAGAACAGTTAATTTTTAAAGCTTCAGGACCATTGCAGGATATTAGACATTTTAATGTTGTAAGCTTTGAATTCAGTTAGATGTGGAATATATGATTTACGTAAGGTACAGTTGGCTAAAATATCTTGTAGTCATTTTAATAGTACTTTGATCATCAAAGTTACTTAAATATCATATACATTTTTGTCTCAAAATTATTTCGGTTTAAACCATTAGCCTTGCGATAATTTTTTTATATCATCCTCCTTCTTTCCTAGTATACTAGTAATTTGATTATTTGTTTTAACATCAAATACAAAATTCATTCATCAAACACATCAATTCATTTTTGTATATCTTCTATAGGTCTTAAAAAGTTATTTTACAAAACTGTACAAGTAAATTTCTGTCCCAACTCTGACCCTCCTACCCTTCATCCTCAATCAATTCTCATCATTATTTTGCATAACACAAAAGAAAGAAGAAAATTTTATCAAATTTTGATACATCCTTTTACAGAAAACCTCAAGAAAACAAAAAATTTAGATATGAAAGATATAAAAATAAATACTGAATAAATCAGTAAAATGAAATTTTGAAAGTTTGAATTTATACTGTTTATCAATCTATAATGAAAACACAGAAAGCAAATAAGCATAGATATATAAGCCATATATATACTGCACACATGTGTGAAGATGCTGATATATATATATATGTCACAGGTCATGTGACAAGTGCACAGGCGTTTCCAGGGCGACCCTAACAAAATATTTCATACCCAAAATAAGAATATGTAGATATATAAATCATACAGAAAATAAGGTCTACTAACTTTTGCATACATATTTGTGAGTATATTGCAATAGTAATTACTTCCAACATTCAAAAACCATGAATATGGTATGTGTTTTTATTAAATCATTTCAATATCATACACACATTAAATAATTACCAGTACTTTTATTACAAAAAGTTTTTCTCTTCAGCATGCTATTTCAACAGTAACCACACCAACCCACTCCTCCGAACACCTCTAAAAAGTTAATGACCACAACCAAGCATTATTATTTCCATATGTCATGCACTCCACACCTTATCTAACCAAACCCCATTATACTATGTCACATTTTTTCATTCTTTAAAATTCGAAATATTTTATTTAAATTCTTTTTGTCAAAATTCTAAACTACCGTAATAATATAATCATAAAAAATTTGACCCAACCTAATCTTAATACATCATAATTTTGACCAGAAATCAAAAGCAGTGTAATGATCCACCACCGCACTAAAACTAAAGGAATTACATACAAGGAAGGAAAGGTCATGGTATGAATATAGTGGGAAGATGTACAATAATATGTAAAGGAAGTCACTTGGTACTATATATCTGGATAGTCTACTCATGCAGATGGCATTTATAGACTACTGCTGAAGTGTAAGTCTGAGAAAATATTACACATTAAAAATACATTCAGCTAGCTATGACTACACTAGCTTCTAGGTAGAGTTAATGCAGCCTTGACATACCTTCCATTGAGATTCTGACGTTCAGGGAGATTGCACTGACTCTCCGGTAAACGTTTCTGCTTTATTAAGGTTTCATTTTCCACTGTTACTTCACACAAGGAGTAATTACTGCAATGAAAAGAGATATAATGCTATACATCTTGTTATCATAAATGTCTATGCATTTCATTTATAAGAGGTATCAGGATAAAATGATTTCATTTGATTTTAATTTGAATTTTACTGATATGGAACAAAAAAACTTTACCTGCTAGGTTCAGTTACATTGAATTCTTGCAGAGCCAACATGACAACCTCTCTTGCATTTGTTTCCTGTAATTCATAGGGAGTTCATAATTATGTTCTCAATATATTTATCAATATTTAAACACAGTGTTGTTAAGAACAAATGTCTTCTGAGTCAACAATTCAACTCAATAAATCAAACTTTCTTAAAGCAAATTGAACTGTTGAGGAATGGAGGATTCAAATGCTATATGCTGGCAGATCATTAAGACCTAATGCTATATGCTGGCAATCATTATGACCTAATGCTATATACTGGCAGATCATTAAGACCTAATGCTATATGCTGGCAGATCATTAAGACCTAATGCTATATGCTGGCAGATCATTAAGACCTAATGCTATATGCTGGCAATCATTATGACCTAATGCTATATGCTGGCAGATCATTAAGACCTAATGCATGAATGATTGGTTCATCATTATTTTATGTCAGTACATGATTACTTTAAGCATATGGTGACAGCATCTGCCTGCTGCACTGCATCAAAATTTATATCTCTACCATGGATCTATGCAAAGTGGTGAGACTGTTTAAATGTCACCCTACTGTGGCATGGGACCGCCATTTTTGGCTGCCTTATCTGAAAAACAGGACATCAGTGTGTCCAGGCAGGATTTGTGCCCGGTACCTCTTGGTCACTAGTCAGGTACCTCATCCACTGAGCTGCACTGGTTCACCTAATGTATATGAAGAACATACAGGAACCAAATAAGAATAACTTATAAATATTACAAAACTCTACCATCTGTATAGATATGGAGTGCATCTACTGTAATATATGTGTATATAAGTAACATGTGTATATAAGTAATATGTGTATATAAGTAAAATTTGGATTCTGACACCCTCACAATAATTCAAACTTTTTTTTTAAATCACTGACCTTGTGAATTGGTAAGTATTTGAACGTTTGGTCTGCACGGAACACCTTGATCACATAATCTGGGAATTCTGGTTTCCCGTCGTCAATGGATAATGATGACAGATCAGGATTACTGGCACTCAGATGCTGATTTGGCATGCCAACTGTCAAAGAGGAGGCCGACGAGGAGGACATCTGCCTTGACATACCTCCTCCATACAGACTCTCATCAGACCGATTCAATGTCTCACTTGATATAAAGGAATATATCATTTAGTATTACTTCACATCTAGTTCTTTTATTTCAATGTTACAGCCAGTATTGACAGATAGACAACAAATTGATCATAAATTTTAGTAGATATAGTGGAAAACCTTCTTTTGTGCACACTGAAGATCGAAATCTATCATAAAACATAACTGGAACTATGATATTACTTAATGATATCTTACAGTTACACACTTCAACAAAATCAGAAAATAAAACAGTGACTGTAACAAGAATATTGCATTTTTATTTCAATCCACCTCTTACATTCTTACATATGATGGACTGAAATTTTACTTTCTTCAAACAACTTGCATTACATTTCTGCAGACAAAAGCAAAAAAAACCTCAAAGATACATACCTGTCTCCCATTGTAGTTGCACCAAAATTCCTCGGAAGTAAATTTCCCATTTTACGAAAAAACTGACGTCCTAATGTATTAAACGTTCGTTTTTTATCATGCTTTTTGTCTTTGCCATTATGCTGCTGAGGGCTAAAAGTTTCTATATCACCGGCTGATAAACGTTTATTATTTAATCCCACTGGAGCATCCATCTTATTAGACCTTCTGTCAGGCACTTCAAGCAGTTCTTTAAAGTCTATAAAAAGAAACATAAATCTGTTAACAAAATCTTATAACAACTTATTTTCATCAATGAAATCTCTGAAATAGTTTTCACTGAAATATACTTTTAAATTGTAAATATTTCAGGAGAGAAGTAGATTTTCACAAGCAATAAAGAATCAATCTTGTTTCATATTTTATAAGAACAAAAGGCAAATGCTACTCACCAAGAAGATTGCATTGGACAGTGACAGAAAGATGAGTTGTACCCCGTAGTATTTCTAGTGCTTTACTGTGAGAAACATTCGCTAGAGAGCTGCCATTTGCATCAAGAATCTGTAAATTCAATTGTCAATCAGTGGATATAATTCTTATCTAAATTCACCAACATAAGTATATATCAATTTGTAATTTGGATAATACATATAGGAAAGTAAACATAAATGTAGTCTACCATTTCAACTGAGTCAATTTCTTTTCCAACTTCTGATGCATTGTGAGAAAACATAACAACACATGCTGCTCAAACAAATTCTTCAATATCTCCAATATTCAGGTACATAATAAACTGTCATAATTACCTGGTCACCGCGTTTGAGGCCAGCCTCATACGCTTTGGATCCCTTCTCAACCTTCGATATAAATATACCAGTACCCCTTTCTTGGCCCCCAAGAATAGAGAAATGTAAGACTTCATCCCTTGTAGCCCTGGTTAATGTGATATTTCTGGGACGAGCTTTTGCTGCACAAGCTATGTTCAAAAGCCTCAGTTGACCGCTTAATTCCTGTTATGTAATGAATATGAGGGGTGAGTAATATATGAGTGCATAAAGGTCATTTTGGCACTTCAAAAATGTAAGCAAACATGACCATTAAATATGCCAAAATCATCTCTAATGCAATAAAGCTCAGTGTCAGAACATTATGATGATACAGTGTAGAATAAATGATATATTAGTAGAGTTGTCTTTCTTTGAAATACACCAAATACATAAAGCTTTTTGACTACAAAGAACCTACAACACGTACATTGTCAAAGGACAAAAACATGTATAGACATACTCTTAAGAAAGCATAAGACAGTTGAAGCAGTGTTTAAATAGACTTTTCCAATTATATTACAGAGGAAGTATACTTTTCTGTATGAAGCTGTGTTGCCTTACCTCTCGTTCCAATAATCCTTCAAAATGTTCGAGGAATTCACACATTTGAGCATCAGTTTCAAAGTCAATAAAATGATTATTGACCCATAGGAGCACCACTCGAATAACCTGAAATATCATCCACAATGTTAGATAAACACACATCACTGATACATGTATCATCACTTCAAAATAAATAAATTCTTTCTCAAAGATTGTTTATTCCAAATCTTTTTTTATTCTATTTCTTTTTATATTCTTTATTTACCTTACTACGGAGAGCAGACTGTTCAAACCAGTTCAACAGTCTATCTGTAAGTTCTTTAGGATTTCTCAAGAAGACACGGTAACAGAGTAAAAAGTCTTCCACATATGTTGGATCTACTGCCGAATGTTCTTGTACAAGATGCTGCATCAAATGTTCTGGGGTTCCCTACAACAAACATCAAATCAATGTAGAACATGAATCAATGTAGACCCAAGACTTTTGTTAGAATTTCAAGGTTTCTAATTCTAAAATTAGATTCATCACCCTAAGGGTTTGTAATTAATATGCTATAAAACTATATTCAACGAAAAGAAAATAATTAGAAATGTTGAAAAATACACCAATTAACAAAGAATAAAACATACTCTGATAACAATTTGTCCCTTTCTGTTGCCACCATCAAATACTCTATGTTCGGTCACCATGACAACTTCTCCCTCCTCTATCAGGGGTTGTGTGTTCTCTTTGCCCTGGTCCAGAATTCTATGATAGTCTTCTTGTGCGATACAGACAAACTGACAGTCGTCAACCATTGTCCTCATCTCTCCATGATGATAAAGCTTCTCTAACGTGGGAGTAATACCAAAACTGCCAACACATCATATCACAATAATTGTAGTGGTATTTTTTATTCAGATTATTATATGTTCTCAACCCAAACAGGAAGAAAAGGAGTTCACTCTGCTAAATGTCTACATATTATGCTATAAGTGTACATCATTCATAATTATTGACACCAACTATACTACAATCCATGGCAAAATATAATTATTTACTACTCTTACAATCCATCTCTCATACTAAAATGAATTTTTCTTTCCATAAATTCTACATTGAAAATACAATATTACTGAGTCTTCTTCACACTCTCTTAACCTCAAAAGCACACACCGGTACTTAATCTATCAATTAGAAAGGTTCTTTTTTCCTTTGAATGTGAAAATTTTTAGATCAACATTTTCTTTATAATCTCCCTACGGTCTTAGGTCTTTCATTTTCACACTCCTATCAAAATGAATTTTTAACACACCTGTCACCCATAATGAGATATTCCTCATTTCCGTCTGGATGAATGATTTCCACCGATCCATTCAGGATGACAGACCAGGAATCCAGTTCCTCTCCATCCCTCATCACTACTGTTCCTTTCTTATCTATAACAGCAAACACCATCACAGCACACAAAGCTCGTCGGATTGGTTGTGTCATATTAGCAAAGGCCTGAATACAAAAAACACAACAATTATTATTCTTTGGTTAAAAAAATCTCCAAAAATTAATAGTAATAATGTTTTTAGTTGGTTCGTACTGCAGGAATATTTTAAATTCATCATATATACAGTAATAAAATTGAAAGGCTTAAATCTTACCCTAAAATTCTTGATAAATTCCAATAAAACTTCAATATCATCATCAGTTCTATCTAGTGGGTCTTTCTGTAGACATTCTTGTACTGTGTCTCTTATAGACTGCAATAACAATATCACATATATAGTTCTCAATATGCTGCTGCTTACATGCGGGCTGGTGTTCCATAAGCTTACATAATATAAGTATTTATAGAACATTATGAAGCCCATTTTCAGTATGCAAATCATATTAATTCATTAAACAAAACCATATTAAAAACATTTTGCATTCTTACTAATGCTAAAATTATCATTTCGGTATGTCCACTTTTAAAGCACATTTTTTTTTCTTGGGGCACTTTCTTGCCTTAGTTTGCTAAAATATTACAATTATACACGACCGTTTCAAAACATTAAGAATATTAATAAATTGAATAGTATACTTTGTTACTTGAGATATATATATGATAATTAATTGACATCGTTAACTAATCACAATTAATGACTAATGACACCCTTATCACATGATAAGACAAACATGGCAGTGTTTACTTCTAATTACCTAATTATCCACAACATTATCCTTCCTTGTCACAATTATTACCAAAGGTAAATTATTTTTAATCCAAAATTAAAAGTCATCTTTATTTACTATTAAAATTTTTTTTTAAAAGTTGTAGTCTAAATACAGCATATGGATTTTGGAAAATTCTGGGATTTTGGAAAATTTGAATCCACAGTGAATCATACAAAGATTTTGATAGGCTTTGAATTACATAGACTCTTGTGATATTTTACATTGGCCACTTAAGACTTCCTCTGTGTAAGAATACATGATTATGATGTAAACAAAGCATACATCATTTCCCAAGATAAAAGTGATAAAAATACCGGGGTTAAAACTGAAGTGTCTCTCATTGTTAAGATTGATGATTTCCCAAGCCCGCCATTTTCTCTCTTATGAAATATAAAGAAAGTATGGATTTTCCACATCGTCACTCTATTCAAGTTCTAATTTCCGTACACGGATAATACTTTTTCTATACCGAGTTATTTTTGGCGAGATCACATCACATGCTGCATCTTATTAATTATACATAAAACACAATGGTCTCCTGTGCATTTACAGATATGCGCAACAAAATACTCAGAAAACTTAGAAATACTTCGAAAATAATCTCAGCTGACGATAATGTTCTAAATCCGCACGTAGGAAAATATATACACATTGAATTATCACTAAATAGACTTTAGTATTAATTTAGAATATATAACCGGCCTAAAAATTGCATTTTAGTTGTGGTCACAATCGAACACTCTATCCAAAATAGTAAATAGTGTAAAACCAATTTTGGAAAATAAAGGTGGTTTATATAAACGTCACGTCTTAACATACCAGTCGTGTATGCTCCGGACATACTGATATTAATCCTGGTATGACTTGTTAAGATTATTTTGATTGTATGTTTTGAAATTAGTGCAAAATGTCATTGCTGACAGTAAGGCATAATGATCATATTAAAATCCCACATTATAGTGAATGCACTTCCTCATGTAACACGCACTGTACACATGATTAATAGGTATCTCACCTCAGACGTGGATTCTCGATCCTCATCGTCGTCCGAATCCACCTGACCTTCGGGAAGTCCACTCAGGTCCATCTCCACATTCTCTTGGTCATCTATTGACGACTGCATCATATCTGACCCCGAATAAGCACTAGACGTATCACTGGCCCGCGAACACCGTTTCAAATGCATATCATTTCGTAGAAATTGGTCACATCTGTAATCACCGGGTAGCTGAAAAGTAAAAACACCAGTTCTATATGTCATCAACGATACAACAGGACAACTTTGACCAAATGACCGTAAGTATATCATGGCATTTTTTACCTTGACCGTACGTCTCGGCGGACTCTTCATCACGAACAGGAAGATGATTAAATATATCATAACCCTTTGACATACTTTTTATGTCGCCAGTCATTATGAATTGTTAAGATTAAGCAATGATATAATGGCATGTCATAACAATAGATACAGACTAAACAAGAGATGTTTATTAAACAGGGAAACTGTTTCCAATGCCACCGGCGGCCACATGACTATGGCAATTCCCCCATAGCAAAATTTGACTAAATTCATCATTATTCTTGGAAGGGAACGGACATACGGACGGACCGAAGACTTAATACCTAATTCAGACCAGGACATAAAACCAACGACAAATCATCTTAGTTAAACCTAAACAAATTTATTAAAGCTATTTATTTCATTACAACATGGATAAACAGCTTTTTCTTACCATTATTATGTAAATTCTGATTATTTCTAAAAGATAACAAATGTCATACACACGTGCAAAGTAAAATAAAGAGAGAAGGCTCGACTTCACCTTGGATTGTGTTTAACAACACATGTAGAAATAGGTACCAGGGTTATCTGGCATGCAAATAGGGCATGAATGACGCAGATGCACTTTACACTGAAAACAACACGTTGCATAAGCTCTCAGGAATGCTTAGTCATATGGCACAGAATGCTTCCACTATTCATCACAAGATACATCTTCACTACTTGTAACAAATGCAAGACCTACCATCAAGGTTGGCCTCAATACAACTTTGACAAAAAGCAAGGTGCCATAATGCCGTCTAACCCCTCATTACATTACTTGAAAGGGAAAGCCTACAATTAGTCCGGACCATTCTCTGTAAGATAGCAAGGTCTTATTTAGTCGGAATCATTCTTTGTATCATATCACGGTCGCATCCAATCTGGACCATTCTTTACCAGAAAACAATGTTAAATCTAGTCTGGTATGTTTTCCTATGAGGAAAAGGTCACGTTCAGTCTGGACAATTGTTTATACATGTATAAAAGAAAAAATCTGGTTTATTCTATGCAACTAAGGTCACATCGAGTCTGGACTATTTACTTGATTATAACGAGGAAGTAATTGAAGTTAGCACTTATCTTTCTAAAGATCTGAATAAGCTTTCGCTCTAAAATTTGAGAGTGACATCGACAAAACAGGAAAACATGTAGAAAAGCACTTAGTCTAACTTATATGAATGTGTAAACACACCGAAAAGATTCCCATATGATTCGGTAATTGGAATCATTCATGCACCGCCCTCTTATGTATGTCTTTCTATTAAGAAGGATACCATGTGTCAATGTATCCTTGTATCATCTCTCTATTGAGAGTCAGAGTATAAAACTGGTCTGTCCTTGAAAACTTATTAGAACCTATTTTTCAATCGACTGAATTTATTGTGGATCAAACTTCGCTGTTGGTAAATAGGGATCTGACCTACAGCTAAACACTCTCACTATATTCAAATGGGGATCGATGTCCTACAGTCAAGTACCCTATCAATGGAAAAAAAAAATTGATATCGGACAACCAAGCACCCTCACTACGAAATAGTAGAGACCGATGGCCTATAACGAAGCACCCTCGCGATGGGAATCTAGGACACAGTAAAACACCTTCAATATATGGGAAAATAAGAATCTATGACCCGTATTCCAGCACCCTACTATGAACTAATAGGAATCTATGACATACAGTTAATTTGGAAAATACCCTATCTAAGGGCAAATAAGATATATGACCTCCTCGCTATATGCTTTGCCTTACTTGCTCTGTAGATGCATATCTTTTCCTTATGTAAGCATGTATAACCTTGGCTCAATTCACTTACCTGCTCTACAGATGCTTACATGTCCTGAGAATTCTTACCTATTCTACAGATACCGAGGCTTATCTATCCTAAAGATACCAAGGCTTACGTATCCTACGGATACCGAGGCTTACTTATCCTACGGATACCGGGGCTTACTTATCCTACGGATACCGGGGCTTACTTATCCTAAAGATACCGAGGCTTACTTATCCTACAGATACCGGGGCTTACTTATCCCACAGATACCGACGCTTACCTATCCTAGATACCGAGGCTTATCTATCCTAGATACCGACGCTTACCTATCCTAGATACCGAGGCTTATCTATCCTAAAGATACCGAGGATTACTTATTCTACAGATACCGAGACTTACTTATTCTACATATACTTACATGTTCTATGTATTTAACAGATCTACGGATGATTGCCTGTTCTACTAACTCTTCCTTGTTCTACAGATATATCACATGTTCTAAAGATGCCTACCTGTTCTACAGATGTATCAGAGTGCATCCTGCGGAATCTGGCTTCTTCGCTATCCAGATCGAACAGTCTCTCTATGTTAACACTACTACATCCCTGTCTTGGCGCGCTTTTCATAACCTGCACATCCGGGTAATCGATCTGTAATGAAAAAATAAAACAATGTGCGTTACGATCCTCCTGTCTATGCCAGAATCAAAGTGATGGTATCATATGTCAATTAAACATAAAAAATGACACATATATGCAGAAACAAATACAAAACTGTGACACAAAAACAGATCCAAGATCAATAGAATACAAACATTTGATATGTAGCAAAATTAAATTGTATGAGCACTTCATGCCAAGAAATCACTTACCCATAAAGTCCAAGGCAAAACGAAGTTTAACCGATCATTCCTTGAAATTCACAGGAAGTACATTCAACAGATTCAATGAAATACATCATACCAACTTCGATTACACCCAAATATATGTATCGTGACGACGTGATCGTGTACTCCTCAATATATCTATATCATTTCCTTGTCTGTAAATACTTAACAAAGCTACGGAAAACAATGAATTCAATCCACGACAAAAGGTCGGAATAGAGGGGAAACAAGGAAAGAAACAGGCATGTCGCAACGTAAAACACACTTACACCGACTTGCATCTCAAAGAAGGAATAACAGATCCTCTGTTTAAAACGTTCAAAACATGTGGATTCTACAAGAAACTGTGACTCATTCCAACCTCTCCATGTCTGTACTAACTGAAGTCGACAAACATGTTCTGGAGAAATCTATCACACATGTGCTCCAAAGCATTGATGACTCAAGGAGGATAACTTTCAGGATCGAACAAAGTTTTGTTGCGAATTCCCCTGGATCCCAGTTTTTACAAGGATCGCTATACCATCAGACTATTACACATGTAATACCAAGTAACAATAAAACTACAAACCATACATACTCTTCAAACAAGTGCTCGTCTCACACGAAACCCCAACGTTGTCCATGCATACCCATGGACAACATCTCGACACAAAGCTGGCAACAAACCACCGACTCGAACTTACCTGAAAATCTTGGTCCATTTTACATATGCTTCATCATTTCCCAGAATTCAGCAACATGAAACATTTTAGAAATCAAGACTGAGTATGTTTATGTATTTGTACTATAATCTACATATATCTACCAACTTCCTGAGACTAAGCTGAGGAGGAAGTGACAAACATTGCAGCGAGTGGGCAGCAGCTCAACTCAGGCCAAACAAAAGAAATATTGGATTTTAAAATAAGTGGTCTCAAATTCCACTTCAAATCGATGTTTGTTATCTTTTAAGTCACATAAAGTGAAATAAAAGTCATCTGGCGATATCCATAATCTGATCTGTCTTGCATAATATTTTCATATGTATATGTAACGTGTATATGTAACGTGTCTAAAACAATCAAGTACGTGCTTACCATAAAAAGTAGAAACAGTGTATTTTCAGTACTACTAAATGTTCCTTGATCTTATTAAAATACAGTAGTATTGCTACCATATCTATGCCGGAAACATGCGTCCCATTTATAATAATGCGTCAACCTACGAATCGTAACGAATCATACAGCTACACGAGAAACACAGATTATCTGTTATTTATTTATTTATTTATTTATTTATTTATTTATTTATTTATTTATTTTTGAGTTTATGAGGCACTCTCCTAATACTTTTCTAAACTCCTGAACACGC
This sequence comes from Pteria penguin, assembly GCA_035048485.1. Taxonomy (NCBI): domain Eukaryota; kingdom Metazoa; phylum Mollusca; class Bivalvia; order Pterioida; family Pteriidae; genus Pteria; species Pteria penguin. The sequence goes on along the minus strand of CM068580.1, from coordinate 71,966,318 downwards.
TCCTGTGACGATTTATTGGTATCACTGCAGAAAACAACAATTTTTTTTCTTGTCCTTGTATTTCTTATAAAGCTGATGTATTTATCGGAAAAATAGCGACGAGGATGGGAACTACTAACACAATGTACTTTGTACTTGACTGTTAATCATGTAACATCATAATGTTCACTGTAGCTAGAGATTGCACAATATGGACATGATTAATGTGATTTTAATTCTACTGAGGGAGTGGCGCCTTCTCTATCAATACTACAGAGTAATAAGCAGTGTAATCAGGAACATGTGTGAAAATTTAAAATATAGATGCAACAGGCGGACAGGCAGACTGACAGACAAACAATGAAACATAATACGACAACACTATTCGAGATGAACATCAATGAGTACAAGCATAGCCATATGCTCACTTTAAAATATGTCGAAATTTGAAAGTAAGAAAAAACCTATGAATGAAGGATATTGGTTCAATTAGTAACTTAAACCCTATGAGCTAACAATGGAGATGAAATAAAGCTTATTTAGCTATTACCTTAGTAAAATGATTACAGAATAAAATATATCTTAGGAGTTTGTGCACTGTCCGCGCCACTCACTTTGTAAACCGAAAAATCTGGATTTTCACTTATTTATTTTTAAAATAGTTTTACAAAATTAATATCAATCGACATATCTTGTTTACTCGTAACTTTTGGTGTATGTTGTATGTTTCTACGAAGAAGCATTCGTATTTTATAGGGAAAAATCATTTTAGATAGGGCATTTTCTATGTTAATTTTGACGTGACGTCGCCGATGTTTAACATTGAGTCTATGGGAAACTTGGCGACGTCACGTCAAATTTAACATGGAAATCGCCCTATCTAAAATTGATTTTTTTTTCCATAAAATATGAACGCTTCTTCATACAAACATATAGCATACACCAAAAGTTACGACTAAACAAGATCTATCGAATGGTTTTGCCTTTTTGAAATTATTCTGAAGATGAAAAACTGAAAATCCAGATTTTCCGATTTCCAGAGTGGGTGGCGCGGACAGTAGGGTGTTACTAGCTGTGATCAATGATAGGAGAGTAATAGTTCAAAGTCATGAATTTCAATATCAATAAAGTACTGTTCTTAGGGCATATCGGTAGAAGATATACCTCTGCAAGTTTAGATTTATATCTTAAAACGAAATGATTAATGGAATCTACCGCTATTGTCCGGTGGTGACAGAGAAATTAACTAACCCGAGTGTCAAATTAGCTTAGTCCATGCCGAGGCTTGCCGAGGCATGGACTAAGCTAATTTGACACGAGGGTTAGTTGATTTCTCTGTCACCACCGGACAATAGCGGTAGATTATTTTTCTCCCATTCAATAATTTGCCCCTAAATTTGTCATTTTCCCTTCCCTTTTGCTGGAAAATGAAAAAAAAAATTAGGTTGCTTGACGTTGACGTATGTCGTGTTTGCTTATGACGTCATGATAACATCGAGCAAGAAATAGGTCGTGTAGCTTATCTTCCACCCCCCTGTGGGAGACAGGCTGATCCTTTTGCAGTAAATATGAGAATAACTCTGTGAATATGGGAGAATGCTGGATCACGTTCACCAACAGTAAATACGGCTGATAAGGTCCTATCAGACTACACTCTTTCTAAAATTTCATTACGGTACCTTTAATTATTCGAAGAAATTAATTTGTGCGAGCAAAGTTTAATCTACTTCAAAATTCCATAATAATCCCTACACATCTAATCTAAGACACAATACTAATCATAATACGAGTCCAGTTACGAAGAAATCGTCCCCATTTCACTTACCACTGAAAATGGCCATTTCATCACATTCAAAGTTATTGAAAATATGTCACTGCTAATTTTCCCCAAAGACGGGAGTTGCGAGATTTCACAAAGTCAGATTGATATTTCAGGAATAATAACTATTTCATAATTTTGCCCCCTCGTATTAAGAAGATTTAATCATCGGGCGATGGAATCTGAGAGACAAGCAAAGGTGATGATCTACGAGAACGTAAGACGAAAGCCCAAACGTATTACTACGATAAATCAAGAGGAGTAATAACTACATGCAAAGAAATTCTTACCACAATCATTTCCGAAGGTTCTAAGATAAGACATTCGCTGGCTCGACGTGTGCATCCTGGGGTTCTTTTGCCAAAACTGCAATCATAAATAAAATAAATAAATAAATAAATAAATAAATAAATAAATAAATAAATAAATAAATAAATAAATAGCATTATCTTAAATGAATGCATGTGTTCGTTAGGGTGTGTCCTACATGTGTTAACATGAACTGTAAAAATACTATGCACAAAATATATGTATACCATTCTTGTAGCAGACATACTTATTATCAGATTACGAACCTCTAAGACAAACCCTTCCACCTCTTCAATTTTGTTTTGACTGTTATTATTGCAACGTAAAAAATCAAATGACGCAATGCAGCCTCTGCCTTATCAGTTACAACTGGTAAAATATATACATATACATGTAGCGATATATGATACTATCACACAAAATACCTTATGTTTTGAACAACAAATCTCAAACTTTACTCGAAGAAGTAAACATTTACAAGGAATTCCCGTTACAAACATACATTTGTATTTTCATTTAACATGAAAACATCTGTCTCGACTTCAAATTTTAAAGTCTATGAATGGTTTGTTGCACTTCTTTAATTATAATTTAACAGTGGACTCCAGAATCACATTCAACAGGTTAACAATGGCGAGGAAGCCGTTGTCGACTTAAATAGTGCAAAATGCTTTTTTCTATACACCCGCAGTGCTATATTTACTTTTACACCGAGTGAACAGCACAAACCTAAAATAGCTGACACGATTATCAAAATATTTCGACCATAAATGGAAAAAAGCCAAATTGTAAAGCAATGATTAAATGTCTAATTAATAACTCAACATAGATCGTAGATCTGGCATACTTTTAATATATTCTAATCCATTTTAGGATACTATTAGTTTTAATGATTTGTACAGCGACTAAAAGGACTCACCTGCCACTTAATCATGGGAAAGGTTTCCAGAAGCGATTTCTGAAGGATATAGGAGTCAATGAACATGTTTCAAACCCTTTTACAATAAAAGATTCTTAAAACTCGGAACAAAACCAATTGCTTATGATAAAGTCAACAACACTCATAAGAGAAAGATAATTAAATTTGACAAATTAGGGTCCATTCCTATGCACAATACCCCCTCCTACACCCCTGCATCTGTCTGCAGATAATTGGGTCAATTCCCATCCATACTAACAACACCAACCCACCCCCCCCCCCCCCCCCTGTACCTGTCTGCAGATAGTTTGGTCAATTCCCATGCTCACTACCCCTCTGTACCTGTCTGCAGATTCGGCCAGTGACCAATTTCCATCATCCTCACTGACTTCCGCTTCAACTCTGATCTCCGGTGGTGACATGTCACTATTCATGTCAATCACCTCTGCTTGAGCACACTCAATAAATCCAGTCTTATTTACACAAAATATACGTTTCCCATACGTCCTTCCAATATGTTCGTCATTTCGTTCGTGTGTACTAAACTGGCCAATAACAGGCAGTGACACAAATTTTGCACTGTTCTCTGATTTATTCCTTTTTAGAGAGGCTATGCTATGACTACGCTTCTTAACAACTAGGTTTTCGTCTTCTCCACAGAAATTGTCCCCGCCCTGAGAAGTTTTCCAACATTTCTTGAATTGTAATCCTGAACATGTTACACCCGAAGATCCTTGTTCTGTATGCTCAGATATTGGCTTGGCACTCTCTTCTACGCCTGCTAAGAAATTTGAAACATCAACAGAATGTGAATTGCCGAAAGAATTCAACCTCCTTAGAGTTTTCGGTGATTTTTTACGCTTGCGTAAACTTGCAGATCCGTGTTGAGCTCTGTTTTCAGGTTTTTCATTATCAGTCGTACCGATCTCATGTACAGCTTCAGAGCTTTTATCTGAAAGGGAGACAACTTGTTCTAGTTCTTGCTCACACTCGCTGTGCTCTGGCTGCCGATTACCAGAATTTCCAACAATGTAGATATACATGGCTTCAGAACTCTTCCCTCACACAAACAAGTAATAAGTATTCCGCTCTCTGTTGACTACTCTCACTAGTTGTCGTACACTTGATCGCAAAATACGATGTTCCAGAGACTTTGAAGGGCTCTCTATAAATACTAGTGTTATATTTCGTATCATTATTCACCATGCGCCTCCCCTCACTTAGTATCGCCGTGACATGTACAAAAACACCGATATGTAAATCAAAGTTGATAGGGAAATTAACACACTTCTATAATCACCTTAACATGTATATATTGCCCAGGCTGTAATGGCTAATCAAGTCAAATTAGTCATATTCCAAACTCAGAATGAAGAATACGAAGTCTCCGTCCGTTACTATGAGTAATAGTACGAAATAATATACAGGTGCAAACTACGATGACACGGGAATACACAAAACCGACATACATGTCAACTCAATCGAGATCAAGCGAGAACTTTAATTTAAACACATCGTATATATATCATTTGATATGGCGAAGTATAAAGTTCACAGATTACCACCGTCCCGACCGACTTCTCACGTGCATGTCTTATTCAGGTACGTCATCACTCTCTCGGTAGATATTGACATACAGTATAACAATGTCCAATGAATGTTTTCACTTGGTCACTTGGCGAAAACCCCCTACACAGATATAATGAACATATAAAAAGCCTTTCATCTCGAGTGGTCGCTGACGAACTCGGTGCATACAGCTTAACGTTAACAAATTAAAACTCCGCATGCAAACTTAGGTTATTCATGTTATTTAGCGGTAAACTCTCATGTAAGAAGATATAATTCAAAACCGCACATTTTAAGTTCCATTGCATATTGTTAAATCTGTGTTAGACTGACGAAGTATAAAAGACAGATAGCCACTCAAACGTTACTACCTACACAACTGTGCCAATTTCCTCGTCTTCCGTTTCGACAAAGATATCAGAAGTTATTACAAATTATGATAAATAACCACTATCTGCCATGCGAAATGAGTGTTGCTGATAACGAACCTCGATGTCGTAATTTTTTCCTGTAAAAAAAAAGAATAATGCCCTCCATGCACTCTTCGTTTGCCGAGATAATATACTACATATATCAAAGATGATGCCAACTATGAAATCTGGGATCCAAATCCGGTACAATATCCTCTGTACATCCTCAGATGAAGAAACGGGAGCAACAAGTGCTGGTAGAAGACTGAAGAATTTCGTGACAGGTGGGAAACGATGATTTTGTTTTAATAGTGAATGCACGTGACCTCCCGACGCTTCACCTGTATGCAGACCAAGGGTGATGACTGTCCACGCGAGGGTCACAAGTTCTTTGAAGAAATAAGAAGTAACCGACACTGTGTCCGACCATCTGCTCAGGATAAAATATGAATCAACAAAGAGTAAAATTTGGAAGAAATTCGTCTCTTTTCTACTCAAAGGAGAAATATCAGACGCCAAATGTTGACAAAACACAATATATAAAATTCTTGCACGAAACCTGCAAAGATAGACGACACGCCGTGCGATTTTGAAAATCCCTTTTAAAATCTGACCCACTAATTATCATCTCCAAACAAGCCACTGTGGATCGCGTGCTGCACTGCCATCTATCCAGTGTTGATGTAAGAGTTTGTAGAGATACCAAAAATATACATTGTATAGCTACAATCTGCTGTAACCTTAAAGAGTGGGCCAAAAGATGTACTACATGCTAAGTGACATAGCGAAAAGTGAAAGAAGGACTACAAAAGACACAACAATGGTATGGTATGTAATACATGTTCACTATTCTATACGGAAAACGGAAGAGGCAGATAGATAGACACATGACCATGAACCTATTTCATCGACAGCACACACCCAAACCATTACACATACAGTGGAACAGAATCAATAATAACAAACGCTTCAGCACAATGACATTATTTCAGGAGAAATGAACAGGTAAAGATATATATATATATATATATATATATATATATATATATATATATATATATATATAATATATATATATATATATATATTTATATATATCTGTGTGTGTGTGTGTGTGTGTGTGTGTGTGTGTGTGTGTGTGTGTGTGTGTTATATGTGTAATTATAATCATTTTACACGTCGTAGTATTGCACATTTTAAACAACAAATAATTCCCTGATGAACGTGAGGCCGATATGGCATTACAAGTTCTCGCTATTTTCTCACCATTATGTGCATATTACGTCGCACCAGACTGGTTTAATAAGTCTTTAACTTGGCATCTGTTCATAAATCAGTATGGGAGAATTACAACAACAATGTGAAACATATGCATGGTCAACACCTGGACTGGTCATCGCAATGACCAACTCATTACTGACCAATTCATTATGCAAGACAATAATACAAAACTGACTCATTGCGACCATTAGTCATTGATGTACTGATACAGGTCAGTATGTCGGAATACCTTTGTACAAGAGGAGTAACTCTTACAAAGAAAAAAGAACAAATCGACACACTAAAGGTCACGAGTTTTACAGAAAGAAAACAAAAGAAAAACTTTGGGCAATTTAAAAGCTAGGCTTCACTACTATTACTACTATATTCTAGCGGTAGTCTCGTCTTAGCTTCGTAATGACTTCAACAAGGATACGAATGATCAGTAAGGACGGATGTAGATAATTACTCCTTCATTAAACCTATAGAAATCGTTTCCTTCAACCTTAGAATTGCTATTCTGAAACTTAATATTGTGCATGTCAAGTGTAGAAGACTTCCTCCAAGACCGACCTTTCTCAAACGTAATGGGAAGAGGCAAGATCGTGAAATAGTGCGATGTTGTATTGATATACTTGAACCACCAGCACTCCTGTGAAAAATCACGTACGTGATGAAGATGCTCCAAAAATCAGAGCGTCTTCCCACAACTACTGCGAACCATTTTCCTGTTGATCTCGTCGTAGTCCATGTACCTAAATGACACCCAGTACACCGCAACTCAGCGTGCATTCAGAACGCACGAAGGGATGGTGAGGGGATCATCCTCTATGAACAAACAAACAGATAACTGTTCTATTGAAAGCGTGTACCAGTACCGACTCACAGGAAAAAGAACAAAATGTCTTTTTTTTTAATATTAATATCTATATGAATCGTGACTTGAAATGCAAAACCTCCTTAAACTAGGTCTTCAGGTCATTCCGAAGAAAATGAAAGCCCGTGTTACAACGTCAATGACGCAGATTACACGAAAAGGGGGTTATCAAGAAAGTCTTCGCAGAAATTCCTGATTACTGATAGCATTCCTCCCAGATGTAAAATACATATCACAACGGAGGAGCAAGTAAATGCTCTAATAACGGTAGCTTAGTTCTAAACACCATAGTGTTCTCTATATATCTCGCTATCTAGAAATTCAAGTATCGCCTTTTGATAAGCTTTTTTAATATTCGTGATTTAGAGAATGTGTTTTCAAGTGATTCGCTGATACCGATCCCCCACTCTCGCTGAGGAGAGGCTAAGAAGCTTGACGGAATATCCACCCCGCTGTGCTGCTAGGCGGCTGAAACAACAGCACAGAGCTTTGAGTCATTTTCATAGCATCTTTACGTGAACGGTAATCCTACAGGAAAATGACCGCACAATTATTCCTGAAGAAAGTGATCAAGATCTTGTATTAATTTACGTTTATCTCTTCATCCAATGCGAAGATAATAGTCATTTTATTAAATACATGAACATCTTATCGGAACTAATTGGAGAAAATTGCCGATAAACCACACATATACAGGGACAAATTATTTCTCTATATAGGGAAAACTGTAATCAATATTCTAAAAACAGACCTACTTACCTGATAAATTCCACTTCTTGAATCATTACGTCTATGTGATTAGGAAGCGGGTAATTCAATTTAATTAATCCATGAAGTTTATGACATAAATCTCCAATTAAATCCACTTTATTCGATCTCCTTTGACGGCAATATCATCTACAGTTATAGATAATTTCATAATTTCACGAGTGATTTTAACAGAATCTCCATAACAATTCGGCATCTGTTTAATCCTTAATCCCCTTCGAGTCAGAGCTGAATCTATCAACAAAATTAATCTAAAACACGAAGGCAGCAGTTGCTTGTGAACATTTATACATGTGTTGGCAAACAATGTTGAAAGCAAACTAGCATGTACCCTGGCATGTATATTATAGTTTCTGCCTCATTGAAATACGTTTACCAACTTACTGGCTGTAGTTACCTTACTGCCAGAAAAAGAGGTATCTATACAGTGCACGCCAAAAGACAGTAACATCCAAAAGTCTGCACAACCCCAACGAAATTTCACTAACTACTCGCTGTAATAAACGCACTTCACACAATGATATCATGAAAATGATCATTCATATTCAGATCCTGTTAAATAAATGTATACATACATCCATACTTCAAGCTAATGTTTTCATGAACCTATATCAAACTTCGAGTCCAATGCTTGTTCCAAGTTGATACAACTGGGTTCCTCAAGATCTACGGCAAAATGGTACACATGGTAAACAACCATGATAAGATACAAGAGTCAGAAGTGTTAAATGACCCCTGGTGATAGAGCCCTGTAGCTTCGTTATGCTTTGTTTACGAGCCGGTTTGGATGGATTAACCTATCTATCTTTCATCTGTAATCTGTAGATCTATCTGCTATTGATAATCCAGGATATAATCTACCCGTAAATATACCCCGGGGAGCTACGGCATAAGGAGATAAGCTAAAAACGTAACATGAATAACAGAGGGTCGTTTATGTCTTATCTTTCTACAATCTTGTATATGTCATTAATCTATTCAATTTGTAAATCAAGTGCTGACAGTATAAGAGCATTATCTTATAATTTTCCAGCCATTCAATCGAAGGCTCAAACTTGGTGTAGTGCGCTAGGCTTACAATGCAAGCGATCAGTGTCACATTCCCGACCAGTGTGCTGAAGAGGCTGGTTACCTCCATGCCGCCGAACAATCGGAATACAAAACATCGACACACTTCTGAGCTAGCCTGTAAGGATGTTGCACTATGGCAATATGCAAGTATCAACGTTCGAATGATTGTCGAATCACTTGTTTATTCGTGGTATAACTTTGTCGAAAGTTACAAAAAAGAATGCTCATGTGTTTATCTATCTAGCAGGACCATTAACCGATAGTGAGAAATACACGATAAAGGGATCGTTTATACCTACTATCTCCATCATTTTATCAAAGGCTATCACGTTCTTAACGTACGATAAACGATAAAAAAATCACAGAAAATGATCACTTTGTCTAATAGAGCGCTATATCGGAATAAAGTACACCGTGGTTTACTACCAACAACGACTCAATGATATCTTACCATGAAATTGATGCATGCTGGGATACTTCCAGGGGTAAAGCAAATAAAAGTTTCTGATGAAACAAATAGTATCTGAATATGCTAAATGTTTACACACAGAGGCTTAGGGTAATTATGTTCTTTGTGTTGACATGTTTGCCGATGAGTTATATTGACTCATGCGCATACCCGGGGGCTGTGACTGTATCTTGACTCATTATAGATTCCTCTATATTGCTTAGTACACGATACAGTATTCCTGTTGATACGATTACTGGTCGCCGAGCAGCCACCCATTCACACATCGATAGTGATCATACTCACGGGGAGACATATATACATCACTGAATATTTAACATCTTTCCAGGTCAAATATATAACGTAAGATACAAACTACAATATTCAGTTTCATCAAGGTGACTTTCAAGACCATGACTTTTAAAATTCAACGATGTGTAACGAATGATGTTGAAATCCGAATTTTTTTTTCCAAAAGTGATAACTGCTTCGATTTCCTGTTTGGTCTACATTGAATACAGAAAACCTATTTGAACCTTAACGTAATAGACACAGGATGCTGGGAGTAGTCACGTGATGGGTGGGACGTCGGAAGTAGACACTCTATAAGTTACAATAAAATCAACAGACTGCATAAAACTTAGAACAATATCACATTATACATAATAATAACTACCTGTCCACAGTCACAGAGAATGGATCGATCCATACAATCCTGGGGCATAAAAAACTGACAATGGCACTAAAACTATATATAAATTGCAAATTTTCGAGGCTATCTGCCCCTTTTTCAGCACACAATAATTACAAACACGTAAATGATGTAATATTGGGTCCTAAAGAAGGGGTCGATCGCCTCGAAAATTTGACTTTCTTAATGTTGTAGTGTTGGGTTTTCTTTTCTTTTTTTTTTTTTTTTTTTGGCTTTTGTAAATATAAATTTAGAAATAAATATATGTTTTAGTACGTTAAAGTTTTATGCCACTTTCAATACTTTTTAGTCAAAGTAAAATACAATAAGGAGATAATGATCTCCACTAGTGATATCTGATCGGATGTAGCAGATACATATCCTGACGGAGAACAACGAAGTTCGATATATATAGAATGTATGTAAAGTATAAACGATAACGTATAAACAACAATGTACACAGAATGTATGTAAAGTATAAACGATAATGTATAAACAACAATGTATACAGAATGTATGTAAAGTATAAACGATAATGTATATAGAATGTATGTAAAGTATAAACGACAATGTATATAGAATGTATGTAAAGTATAAACGACAATGTATACAGAATGTATGTAAAGTATAAACGATAATGTATAAACAACAATGTATACAGAATGTATGTAAAGTATAAACGATAATGTATATAGAATGTATGTAAAGTATAAACGACAATGTATATAGAATGTATGTAAAGTATAAACGATAATGTAAAAACAACAATGTATACAGAATGTATGTAAAGTATACACGACAATGTATATAGAATGTATGTAGAGTATAAACGACAATGTATATAGAATGTATGTAAAGTATAAACGATAATGTATAAACAACAATGTATATAGAATGTATGTAAAGTATAAACGACAATGTATATAGAATGTATGTAAAGTATAAACGACAATGTATATAGAATGTATGTAAAGTATAAACGACAATGTATACAGAATGTATGTAAAGTATAAACGACAATGTATAAACAACAATGTATACAGAATGTATGTAAAGTATAAACAACAATGTATACAGAATGTATGTAAAGTATAAACGATAATGTATAAACAACAATGTATACAGAATGTATGTAAAGTATAAACAACAATGTATACAGAATGTATGTAAAGTATAAACGACAATGTATATAGAATGTATGTAAAGTATAAACGATAATGTATAAACAACAATGTATACAGAATGTATGTAAAGTATAAACGACAATGTATAAACGACAATGTATACAGAATGTATGTAAAATATAAACGAACACCGAGACGACAAAGCTGAATGGAAGTTTCTGTTGTTTTTGTAAGCCAAATAATAATTTTCAGTGCTACACAGCCATAGAAAAAACCATATCCCAGCAAAGGCACAGACAAACCATACTCCAGCAAAAACACAGAAAAACCTTATCCCAGTAAGTAAAGTCAAAGACGTAATATCATAAATGAAATAGACCAACAAAAAGTACAGCATTACTATGTTAAGATCCTAGGACTGACAAAGTACAATTATATATCACAGATATATACGGAAAATAGACCAGAACCATGTGATATCAATGACTAGTAAACAGAGGGAGTCTACAGTGCTAAACGAGTAACAAACAACCTATAACGATCCCAAATTACAACATTAAGTGTGCATTGTGCATTTCCAAACCCAAACAAATTAGTATTGCTTTCAATCATTATATAAATTGCTGGGATCTCAAGACGTTGGATAGAAGTCAATTAATTTGGCACAAACTCTGTTCGCAAGATAAGTTTGAATTAGTATAATATACTTTCTAAATATATCTCTACAGGGGCAGTCTATATTTAGGTTATTGGGTAACTAAAACAGAGATCTTCCAAGTACACGTTTTTTAAGAAATAAATATATAATGAATACTGACTACTATACATGTATACGATGCATCGCCTTTCTGAAACTGGTTTAGTAAACCGTTTCCCAATAAACTAGTACTTCATTTAAAGGACAAGTATGTGTATGTACTTCAAAATGTAAAAGTGTAAATGAAAATATTTACTTGTTACAATGATTACTTACAGCTTAGTAAATTTTGTTCTTTGCGATTTACAAGACTTTGGTAAAAGCTATGTAAAACTCGTGACATTTTTATTGACCATCATTTACGTTAACTACTTATCTCTGATACATCATTTATTTGTTGGAGGAGGTAATATGCATTGTTTATGATAAATCAATGACGGGAGAAATTAAGGATTGTTATATCTTTAAATGTCTCAATGCTTTAAGCATGACATTCTTAAAGTTACAAAACATAATTTACAAGTATATATGCTACCTTATTTGGATAAAACGCAAAGATCTGCTGTACAGTTTATGTGGCTTTCCGAAGTCCACAAAAATGTCTGCAGTTGAAAGATCGTATACATGAGGGATTATTTTAAGGCCTGGAAACCACATGTATGTAAATGTCCGGAAATCTTTACGCTGATAGTCCACGCGCACGTGTCCAACGGTCGCTTACATGGACCGCGTAACCCCATCCACGGCATGCGCATCGGGAAGGATTGGGGTCAAATTAATGTGAAACAAAATTTCCGGAAGACTTGAAGAGCTGAACAATCAGTACTGCTCAATTCCTTTCGAGTTCTGCTTATCCATAACAAACTTAATCAGCCTGCTTTACTATGTAACCCTAATACATTGCTGGCGTTGGACAAATCAACTGGCTGTGTTACAAATCACGCGTTTTATCCAATACATCGAGAGAGATTCCGTTCATCTACCACATTTAGAAAGAATCAATCAAGAGTCTATTTAAATAAAGGAACGAGAAATATCAGAAAATGTTATCAATTGAGCGAAGGAGAGAAAGTTTATATTTTCGATATTTTATATTGTGGCATTCAAGGAGTATTTGCTCCCATACAAAATAAATGTAGTTCATATTTTGTTATTGATATTTGTCAAATTACTTTGGGATTAACAGGGTTTCTTTTAATACCAACTCGTTTGATTTTTAAGACGCATACTGGAGATATCTCAAAAAGGAGCGTTGATGAACAGGAAACAACCTGAATAGTAAACTTAGCAAACCTTTATCACACTAGCTGGATTTTTGGGTGTCATAGCGTTCCACTTACACGGAATTTTTCTTCCTATTTTATAAATATACGGAAGTGGGGACAGGATTCGAACCCATGTACTTTAGGACATGTAAGCTACCTGTGAAACTGTAGGTCATTTCAGTCGATGGACAAGGGTATTTCATTACATACAGCTACATGTATGATTTTAACGTGCATATGATTTCTTGAATCAAACAGATAACTAGTTCACGGCATAAAACCCCAATTCGGTTCACTTGAGGCCAATAACGTTAAACGATGGAGCAAAGAAACTCTACCATATGCCCTCCTTAATGTTTACATTCCTCCTAAAGTAACATAACAATTGCTCTTTCCCTGAATACCTCATGTAAACGTTATGGGCATAAAGTCGTAAAGTGAAAAAAAAATTCAATACGCTACTGGTAGCATGAACGGACACGATAAATATGTAACAAGGATGGGGTGAAAGGTTCAACTCCCAAATAAAGTGGTATGGTAACGACTAAAGATAACGATGCTGTATTAAGCACACTCCATCACAATATACAAATGACTCTTAATCTCTTCTCCTCAGTAAAACTCGAGAAGTGATATATGTAACGTATAAAGCAGTAATGTGGTTTTCAATTATGTTGTGCTTAGCACTGTCAGTTTTCTGACTTCTCAAAGTTTTTTCCTCCTCGAAAGACAAGAAACCCAAAGTATCGGTCCCTATAATGATCGAACATTGGTCTACTTGCGTCAAAGCAGACCAATAATCAACTGGTGTACGCTGGTTCTAGGAAACAGCAATGAATTTAGCATGGCAGTCTGTTTAATCAGGATTTACAATACAAATAGAAAGCTAAAATAACCTATCAAACTTTCAATTTTCCTATTCATAAACAGAAATTCACTCATTAAATTACAAGTAGTATACGGTATAGTAAGATTTGTCGGTGAAACACAAATGCATCCGGAATCAACAAATTACATACAATAGCAGTAAATTTCCAATCGAAATATAAAAATGATCAAAATCAAAATTGATAACCAATGCAATGCTCCCTCGGAATACAGAAACTGAACGTGCATCTGGATCCCAACAACAAAATATTCCACACTTTTCTACTCAACATCATGGCCACATAATGTCCTCCCCACACCACGGCCACATAATGTCTTCCCCACACCACGGTCACATAATGTCCTCCCCACACCACGGCCACATAATGTCTTCCCCACACCACGGCCACATGTCCTCCCCACACCACGGTCACATAATGTCCTCCCCACACCACGGTCACATAATGTCCTCCCCACACCACGGCCACATAATGTCCTCCCCACAACACGGCCACATAATGTCCTCCCCACACCTCGGTCACATAATGTCCTCCCCACAACACGGCCACATAATGTCCTACCCATACCTCGGTCACATAATGTCCTCCCCACAACACGGCCACATAATGTCCTCCCTACACCTCGGTCACATAATGTCTTCCCCACACCACGGCCATATAATGTCCTCCCCACACCACGGCCACATAATGTCCTATCCACACCTTGGTCACATAATGTCCTTCCCACAACACGGCCACATAATGTCCTCCCCACACCACGGCCACATAATGTCCTACCCATACCTCGGTCACATAATGTCCTTCCAGACATCGCTGCCCTACAATGTACCCCGAAATCATGTCTTCCCTTCCACGAACCATATTCAATAATAAATTAGATAAAAAATCATTATCATTAATGATCTTACCTTAATTAGATGTGTACAGAACGACTCAATATATATCGAGACTGATTCCACCTCTGTAAGCAGAAACCTACACGTTGAAAACGAAATTCTTCAGAAAACTCAGAAAATTCCTTCGGTTGCCATGGTAAATAAAGCTAAGTGAATCCGTACTCGATCCCACGCGAAAAATAAATGAACAACCAATGGATTACACTAGTGTATATATAACAATATTTTTCGCTTCAAAGGCAATACACATTTGAGGAATGCGAATTTAAAATACAAGAAGACAATTCTTGCGATAAGATCTGCACAGGAGCATTCCTCCTATATCGTTTTGTGTCGCGTGTGTCTGGTGACAACCCAATTTACATTGATATTGACATTCAGAATGCAATCATGGCCGATCAACTCTTATTGTATCACAACGACTCCCATATAGCAGGCTGGAACCAGTCGATATAGCATTTTTGTTTCTCGCAATGAACTGTCTCGTTATATGGAATGCATAATCATATCATACTAAATGTATAGTAATATGTGTAATGTAATCAGTGTAGAATGTCGGAACGCCAGCAATACAACTACCGGTCTTGGTCAATCATTGATGATCGAATTCAGCGCAATACCCTCTAGTATACACTGAACACATTCTTCTTGTCTTTTATTTTACGACACGTCAGGATTTTATAACTTACACTGTAAGCGGTAAATACTACATGCGAAGGAAAACGGATACAACACGAAAACACTACCAGTTGTGACCATTTCGTCTATTACTACTAGTATTTCATTAACGTGACCTTTCTAATACAGTCCACTCAAAATACAGTTTTGAAAATCGAATCCTGAAAACGAGAGGTCGATAGGCATTAATTGTCGGTATTTGGTAGACTTTGACAGAATATATCACTACACTCTGCTTTTGTTGTTGTTGTTGTTATGTGTGTGTGTGTGTGTGTGTGTGTTTTTTTAAGGGGGGGGGGGTTCTCATAGGTAAACTCTCAGTGGTCCAAATACTTAATTCTAGGGTAAGAATTGTAATTTTAAAAGGTGGAAAATGACAGTTTTACATGAATTATAAAAGAAAAATTGTCAATTCACAGTATAGAGAAAAAACAACATTAATCTAATGCAAAATAAGCATCTTTACGAGTTTTCATGATGAGAAACAAGAAGTTTTTATTCGTGACAAACGTATCGGCTTCGGGGTAAAATTGTGTTGTGTGGAATTCTCACAATAATAAATAAAACCTGTGGGAAAAGTTTCTAAAATTGTTATAGGGGAAGATGTGGTACAGTTAAGCGGTATACTTTCAATGCTGGCGGTTCGTGACATATTTCCCGATTGGCCCGAATGTTCTACTATTTCCATGACGATAGAAGAAATTGTTGAAAACGACGTTAAACTCCTACAAACCAAGCAATCATCCAACTTTCTGATAAAACGCCTGTATCTTAGTACTATTTAAGTGTTTCTCTTTCCTCTACCGCGTTGTAGATCCAGTATCTTGGCGAGTAGGTAATGCCAACTGTCCTATCATAAATAATTCTGACCATCCTTGTGTATTACCTGAACAAGCTAATTCCTTGTACATTAGGTTTATCTTTGATCTCGCCTCGTAAATGCCCATTAACGCGGAGGTATATCATTCCTACGGTTATTCTGGAATGCACACAGTAGATTTCATTATATTATTATCAGGTACATCAAAACTGATTACATAATCCAGGTATGCGACCTTATAACCTACCTGTATAACGTAAGGATTCCAGGACATCGGGCACATGTGCTGCTATATTATAGTAAAGATGCGTCCCGGAACTGCTTTCTACTGCCAGTGCTTATCCCAACTTTAAGATGAAATAATGGGGATACAAATAATCACAAACTGTAGACATCAGAAGCATGCCGATAAATGTAAAACATCCTTAGAAGAAAGGTGTCAATCGCGGCTGGCGTAAGATAGGAAAGTTTGTTTATGCAGTAAACAGGACGCGTATCGTGCGCAGCTAAAGGGACTCCTCTCAGGTGAAATGTGGACTGTGTTGACCCCCTAGCTTACTCATCCATGTCAAGCGGCTTACTCACCTATGAAATCTGTCACAGCGTTAAATTTACCAGGCAGAGATAGTGTTCTTTTCCCCAATAAACCTGGAGTGACACTTGCAAACGACCTTATGATTTGATTACCAGTTTGAATTGTTTTCTGTGTGCGGAGAAAATAGTGATGCACACGAGGGGAAATCCTTTTACATTATTAGAAATTTTAAGACCAGCTTTTCATAAGCACGGCGTAAACCAGTGTATCGACACCAGAGAAACAAATCCTCTTTCTTCCCGAGCTACAACCTCTTTGTTTGCAAAGTGAAACCCGCCTAAATTGAGCAAGCCATCAAACAGTGCCGCAGGAAACACTTCCTTCCCTCATTCACATATAGAATTAGACTGTCACACTCTGTATTGATTATCGCAATAAACCCCTCCGAGTTAATCTCAAAGTACGGCAACAAAACACAAATCTCTGACAACTATATGCTATCATGATGTCATCTCTTTCACATCAGACAGCATTCTCTTCGTAATGCCCTGCTTCACTTTATAATTATAAAATATTGTCAAATAATTTCACCGAATGTAGCATATTTAGTTAAGAACTGTGGTTTAGCAGTGGAGAAACTATGGGTTTATGGATTCTATAGAAATCACTCGTCAAAACTTTTTGAAATAAATTTGTATATCTGCACTATATTAAAAATATTGATTTTGGAATGCTCTTTATCCAACGAAACCCTCCCACAAGTTGACTTCAGGATCGCCTCTGGATATTGATCCAATATGTGGATGTGTGAACATTAGGAGTGTAGAGAAGGCAAAAAACCTCGATAAACAGCACAAAACAACACGTAATAAAATACAAAGCAAAACACCATCATACATCGTTATATAAAGCAGCGTGTTATATTATCAGCATCTGTATAAATGCCAGATAAACTGATATCTTAATAGCCCTAAAAAAATCCTTGAACATGATTTAATACCAAGGATGCATCACTACATATGTGTCAGACAAACAGAACACAAAGCAAAGAACAATCAAAGCCCAGTCGCCAAGAAATATTGCGTAATCAACAGCTGATTCCTCTCAAAATGTGCCTATTAAGTGCCAAGATATCTTATCCTTTGATAACTTCTCTCGTACTCACTATCAAGCTGGCAAACGAATAACAGCATCCCAGGCGACAAATATGTCACTTCCTATCACATTTCGTATTACAGTAGAAAGCAATGGAAGAAACAGGTGAGATGGTTTTAACCTCTGTGTGTGAAAGAGGAACAACAAATATCATTTGAGAGCCGTTTATCGTCATCATTTCTGTCATATAAATTTCTTTCATTAACGTTAGATTAATGACGAGTTTTTATTCATTTGTATACATATGTATCTTACAGCGCATAGATTAACAAGATAAGACACACAATGGATAGATTGATACAGAGTTACTGATCAATATAAATTAAAACAGTATGTTTTTGTCATACACTGATGACCTCAGACGGCAGTCAAAATTGAAGTTTTTGAAGAGTACATGTATGTCAAATATCAGAGTTAAGACCGACGTTAAAAGTTGTGTTATCAACTGAAAAGTATCAAAGCAAATTAACAGCAAAGGTTAAAGATTTTGAAAAGGTCAGAATGCTGCCTCAAATTTATTATGTCCAAAATTTTGTGAAGCATCAAATCCCTATTGATTGATATTGAAAAGTTTTGCCTAAAGTTTAAGTTTTTGCCTCTGACAAACAGAACAGATAGACAGACAGATAGGCGGACAGGTCAAAATTAGGTGTCCCCACTTTGATTTCGAGCGCATAAAACCCTTCAAATAGTTCAGCTGATAAATACACAAAGAGGCCCAAGTGGTCCTATATCGCTCATCAGAGAACAATTTGTTCATTTACAAACAACTGTCTGTTTGAAGAAATTTGCAGATACATATATTTCCTTTGCTTATTGTGTGTTTGTTATTTTCAGAATTGACAAAAGACTGTAAATTTGCTTCTCTACATTGAATACACTGATACAAAAATATGTGAAAAATATTGTCAGAATTTTTTTCCATGTCTCTTCTTGATATTCATGTATTGTATAGCTCCATGGTCACTTCTGCCACATAACTGAGCCAGTAACTCCTCTTTTTTCTTTCTTGAATGATATATGTGTCGAAATGACTAAGTCCAAAAAGACATAAAACAAGAGGCCCAAATGGGCCTATATCGCTCACCTGAACAGCTAGATGAAATGAAGGGCAAAATTTGTATGCATGTTGAGGAACAAGCATGTAAATTTTCGATGAATTCTGCCCAGTAGTTTCAGAGGAGTTGAATATGTCAAAAAGTTAATGAACAAACGACGGGCAATCTAGTATGACAATAGGTCACTTGAGCTAAAAATCAAAGTCCCATAACTCTGTAACTACAAAACGGATAAATCTGAAAAGCGAAAAGCAGCTTCCTCTCCATAATTTTATCATGATGTTTAAATATGGTAGAAATCTTTAGACGCCAAGTAAAGCTATTGGGTTCCATAGTATTACACATTTAAAGGAAATTTAAGACCCACAACTCTGAAACAATAAATCGGATGAACCTGAAAAGTGAAAATTCTCACCATGATGTAAAAATATGATGAAATTTCTTAAGATCTTTGATGCAATTTCAAGTTATTGCTTTCCAAATTGGACAGACAGATGGACAGACAGACAGACTTGGCCATACAATACTCTGTCCTGTCAAGTGACCGCTGTATAATAAAAATAAGGGAACACTTTCATGACAAACTTTTGCTTTTTGATAAAAACAATAATTAGTTCTGTTTTGTGAAAGCAAGAGAACAGGTTGAAGAATAGAACAAATGTGAATTTATTGTGAATAACACGATACAGATTGATTACAATAGCCCACTTGAGCCTTCAGCTCAGGTGAGCTAAAAATACCTCTTTTCTGTATTGAAATAACAAAGTAAAAAAAAAACTTGAAAAAAGGTCAAAAATTTGATCTCAGAATGGAACCAAAAACAACAGCACTTCTTCACCCATGCCTCTAGATCATTCCTATGCATTCAGTTTATCTCTGTATGCCTCCAGTCTGAAAAAGAAGTTTGTCAAAGGAGGGTACCCTCTGTGACCTACTTTTGCCTGTAGTGGCGCCATCTGCTGACTGATCCGCACAAAAACAAAACCTTTGAAAAGGACTATGAGTACTTGCATCCTACCCAGTTTTATCACAATCCTTCAAGTTGTTCTGCAGATCAAGTTGAAGATATGAAAAATTGTCTCCCCCCCCCCTTTTCTTGGAAGTCTTAAAAAATTCATAAAAAATTCAAAAATCGAGATATTGAAAAAATTCCTTCGCACCAGCATTCCTTACCATAGAAATGATTAAATGAAACCAAATGAATGCATCAATGTTTACTAAAAGAAAATAATAACTCTTTAATGCATTAAAATAACAATGTCCAAAATAAAAATGAAAAAACGTCAAAAATTTCATTTCGAAATGGAACCAAAAATATCAACACTTCTTCCCATATGCCTCTAAATCATTCCTATGCAGTCAGTTTGTCGCTGTATGCACCCGATCTGAATAAGAAGTTTGTCAAAGGAGGGTACCCTCTGTGACCTACTTTTGTCTGTGGTGGTGCCACCTGTTCATGGATCCTGACAAAGATGACCACATTTGTCGGGGACCTTGAGTATTTGATGCATGCCAAGTTTCATTGAATTCCAGCCAGTGGTTCCGAAGAAAAAGTTCAAACTGTGAAATGTTTACACCAATTATCCCACCCCCCTTTTTCTTGAAAGTCTTAAAAAATTCATGAAAAATCCAAAACATAAAATATTGAAAAATTTTCTTCCCAGTAGTATTTCTTACCATGAAAATGATCAAATTAAACCAAATTAATGCATCAATGTTTACTAAAAGAAAAAAATACCTCTTTTCTACATTAAAACTACCAAGTACAAAAAAGGTTAAAAAAAACGTCAAAAATTTGATTTCGGAACGGAACCAAAAATAACAACACTTCTTCACACATCCCTCTAGATCATTCCTATGCATTCGGTTTGTCTCTGTATGCCCCCTCTTTGACCTACTTCTGCCTGTGGTGGCGCCACCTGTTGATGAATCCGGACGAAAAACAACAACACTTGTAGGGGACCATGAGTACTACATGCTTATCAAGTTTCATCAAATTCTGTTCAGTGGTTCTGGAGAAGAAGTCGAAAATGTGAAAAGTTAACGACGGACGGTAATTGATCACAATAGCTCACTTGAGCCTTCGGCTCAGGTGAGTTAAAAAGCCGAAAATTTGATATCAGTAGGAAATCAAACTCACAAACTCTTCTTCAGACACCCTTCTAGGTCACTGTGATGAATTTGGTTTGATGGTCAATCTTTAAATTAGTTCTGACAAAGAAGTCTGAAAACTAATCATTACAATGTAATAGTTACTGTATATCAACTCAACCCCCTAGTCCCTTCTCTTTCTTTTTTATTTTAAAAAATATACAAAAATCTAATGGACTATTTCTGTATTCCAATTCTTTTCAAATACATATATTACAATAAAATCAGTTAAAATGCACAAAATCAATGCATTATAAGCAATCTACAAGGAGAAAATCTAAGGAATTACCTGAAGACAAGCAAATATGACCAAGTCCAAAACAAGAAAACATAGAAAAATCCTAAAAAATTTGACTTCATAATGGAACAGAAATGACTAATACTTCTTGCAACACCATTCTAGACCACTTTAATGCATTGATGATCAATGCTGCTAGTTCAGAAAAATAATTGTCAAATGAGGGTACCCTCTAGGGCCTATGTTGTCCAGCCCTGGATCCATCTATAACTGCAACATTTGGTAAGGGACCTGAGTACTAAATCCCTACCAAGTAACATTAAAATCTTACAATTAGTTTTGAAGAGAAAAGTCCATCAATGCTTGTTATTACAAACTAATAGTATATCACTTAAACGAATAACAAACTGTAAGTAAGATTACCATTAATTTTTTAATTCATAGATCCCACCTGAGGAAGATTTTCAAAAAAGGGTACCCTCTCAGGCATACTTTTGTCTTTAGTGGCACCACCTGATAACAGACCTGAATAAAAAAACCACATAAACACACAAATTTTGTAGAAGGCCACTAATACTATAAGTATACCAAGTTTGATCAAAATCTTGTTAGGTGGTTTATGAGGAGAAATCGAAAATGTGAAAAGTTTACAATGACAGGCAGATGGACGACAGATGAACGACGGACCACATGATAATTGCTCATTTAAAACTTAAGCCTTTGCTTCAGATAAGCTCAAAAGAGTACACCCATTACTGCTAAATGATAAACTGAAAAATAGAAAAACATACTGTAATTTGATAATAATAATAATTATTAAAAGAAATATACTCACAGCTAAAAGATAAATGCTTGTCCAAAAATGTCCAATTAGTGGTAACATGCAAAGAACTCAATATATACTACTACAGAAATAGAATAAATCCCGTGTAAGACTAAAGAACGATAGGTACATGATAGACAATAGATGTATGTAAATGATCAGCAGGGACCAAATGACGGGCTGTCAACCATGATGTCCTATGTAGCTGTCACTCACACATGTAACAATGACCGGACCTTGAATACAGTGTGTACAGATTTCAACCACAAGTATTTATCGAAGGTATTATAAACCACCGTTCACTTAATTGCGGATTATTTCTTTTTGCTATTGTGCAATATCCCTGACGAAAACCCATCGACGCGATTGCCGTCATCAATCTCCGTATTTCTAGAAGTTTATCCGTTATTTCTGGCAATATAAATTAACAATTTTAAGTGTTTTCTAGCAGTTTCTAAGTATATATTGAAGTTTAAAGTGACAAATCGAGCAGCGCAAAAGTTTCTTTTGAAACAAATATCTAAATGCAGTATGTTTTCTTTGATGACGTTTTGAGTTTTGAAGTAAGAGATAATCGACGGTAGAGAAGACGAAGGATGCACGTGTATTGTTACAGTGATTACGCCATCACTTGCTAAGATTTTGATGACATAAATTTACTGCCTATAAGGCAAAGCATTCGCATTAAAGTGCAACTGTGTTTCTCTCCCCAAGAGAAACCAAATCGTGAGACATTGATTTCGTCTTCCTCTTTGTGTCCTTGTCCATTCAGGAGAGTTTGATATCTGGAAAGATGGCAATCAAATTGGTTCTCGTCCGATGACTTTTATGCGTGCTTCGGTATTTTCAGTGATCTGATGCCTTCGCAGTAAGAAATATGTATTACTGCGACTATTGGTGCAAGTCAATAAATCCAGAGAACGTCAAAGGAACTGCACTCAACCAGACGGGCTTGATATCCAAACCTTTTCTGCATTGTCGGTAAACAAAAAGACCATTCAACATCTACAGTAAACACATGGAGATCGTTTCTATGGCTTCTGCACCGAAGATGCTGCAGCCTATGATGACAGTGGGGTGGTAACATTAGACAACTGCTGATGAAAGTTAATCAACATGTAGACTAAGGAAACATGGTTCAGACTGTTTATAACATTATGGCATATTTGACGTGAATTATGTTCCTTTGAGCTGTACGATATAGCTAATGAGCCTGTAATTACACACGACCATGAGCCAAACATTTGCTTTACTCGTTTATGTAGGGCAGCTCGAGTTAAATGAAGCGAACGCAGAAAATGAATGACTACATTATTGTCCATTTAACGATAGACTATACGTCTCCACACTACATCAATATTAGTGAAGAAGAATTATACAGATCTGAAATACAAGCGCTCTAATACAAAGATTGGGGATGATCACACTTAATATGTACCATGGTCGCCAAGGACGAGAGTAGAAGCAACACTATCGTACTGCACCTCATCGCCGAATCTACTTCACAACGTACAAAACACAGATTCACACTAATAGTAGATCTTTTAAAGTCAACGGATCAAAGAGAGATGTACATTTAAACTACAATGATTCGTTGCTCGTGTGAGAGGATTATGTAAATATAACAGCCGGATTGCCTATTTCTGTACAGACCATGAGAATATGACATAACTTATTCAAAGCATGTAACCGAGATTTATTTGGACTACATGCTCCGCTCTTAGTACATATAACGGCAGTTTATACAGAATGTCATGGATGACCTTGCCACCATAAACATCTCCATTTCAGTGGAAAAGTAACCACATATATTTATTTACATTATGTCATAAGCTTTAATACACCCCCATGACGTTAAAACTTAATGACGGATTTCATTCAACAATGACTGCTGGGAACTATTCGAAGCACGAGTTCATAAATCAGCGATAAAGTTTTTGAAAACCGTAGAAAGTTTATCTATGTGACTGAGTACGTGTGTATTTTACAACTCTTGTAATGTATGTCCCATAAACTTTTAGTACACATACAAACAAAGATGTTAAGTGCTATACTGACGTCCACAATAACATCGCTTATTCAAAAGGCGTCTAAATCAACGTCTTTTGACTTAATTATGCATTTTCCTGATAGTCAGCGCTTTACTTAAGAAAGTATGAGCTATGATGGTTTCCATGGATACTCATAGAATTGACAAACATTCCAATAAACAATCAAGTGATATGACAGATCATTTAACATCGTCATCACTTATTTTTACGACAAACACAATGACCACACCTTAATTAGGATTACAATCTTGTTAATGAAATGCTTACCTGCTTCTTGGCAGGAACATAGACCCTTCAATGAACACGGATCCGGACAGAAGGATGTACCAACATGTACTGAGTTCGCCTTGGCTGTAACACACAATAATAGATCATCAATAACAATACTTTACACAGACACACGCTCAAATCCGGTATATTCTCTCATCTCACAGACCCTTCATTGAATTGACTCAATTATTTACACAGATCGATATTTGTCATTTATCAATTTCAGAAATATCGTTCGCTACGGCTGCGTTCTGGTTTTCTTAGATCAACGAAGGATAACTCTAAGCAAATGATCTGTTTAATTTTCTAATACACGATAGCTCTTACCAGTAAAGAATATCGTTTGCTTCATGATTCTCGTATCTGACCGTCCGACAGAGAGCACGAAGTGCTGGTTCTCTCAAAGATGACAAAGCCTCCATCCCGTGTAAATAGGAAAATATGATACTCAAATCCTGTTGTAAATACAAATAATCAAATTAACATCTTAGTGAGGGGTGTGGTTAAATACATTATTTATGATGCAAACGATAGTTCAAAATCCTATCGCTGAACTGCGCCACTCTATGTATGAGACTGGTAACTAACCTCTTGTTTCTATGTCACAATAAAGCATAAAATTGTTCAAGGCCACATAAAACCTTCAAGCCGACCAATGCACTGACTCTCAATTACCTGGGAGGTTTCTATCCTTCGTTAAGAACGACCCCTACCCCACACCCATAAGTCGTAAGCTGAACGTTCACTTACTACCCGTGAAACATGAACTTCATTTTATCGACTAAATTGAAAAGCAGTTCCTATCTGTCAGTCTGTCTGTTTGTTCGTCAACATTTTTATGAAGATTTGTATTGAAGCAAACTTTCAGAACTTTGAAAATCACAGATTTGATACATTGCATTTGATACTTGAAATTTGAATTTGATAATGATATGCACTTTTGATTTCGGGATGAAAGTACGTCAATATGACCTTTGTTTCAAGGATTAATTATTTTTATCAAAAGTTTGCAACTCAGAAGATCCTAAGACTTTCTATTTTGCATATATTACCATTATATTACCTCGGTAACAATGTACTCTCCATTTCAAAAGAAGCTAGATCAGTGTGACCTACGTTTCTCGGTTCAGTGATTTTTAGCTTTCTAATTCGGCCACACTGTCTGTCTGTCCACATTAAAATGTTCGTGTTTCTCCTTTTACATCATTACAAACACAAATGATCGGTAGCAATAATGAACGGTATTACATTTGCTTTTGAGCAATTGGATTTCTAACTAGGGTATGATCCTTCGGGAATGGACAAAACGGGCGGAACCAAAAATCTTATCCCTGCTTCTCTTTGTAAACCACTATAAACACAACTGATCTTTTGGTGGTAAATGAAAGAATAAATGCACAACTGCAGTTCAAAGTACATGTACTGTACTGGTAGTATTATACCTCAACAGGATATAATGTCATATGTATTCATAATTCAAGATATTTTAAATGCATCAAACATTCCACTCTAAAACTATTCAAGAAATGTACCAGTCACTGCATTTAATCATCCAATCATAAGTCTTGTTTAATCATGAAGTTTCTTTCTGTAAAGATGTGTAACAGATTGTTTTTCACAAGCAACTGTTAATGGTGTCAGATACTGAAAGTAATGATGGAATACAAAACTGTGATAGAAATAGGCGAAATTATCTTTGTGTGAAAAGGAAATTTAATGGCTTAGCAGCTATTTCACCAGGATAATGAAATCTGAAATATGTAGACAGCTTTATTGAGAGAGCATAACTATAGTTTAATGGACATGCTTCTCTGACAGGTGTCCGTATATAAAGAAAACTCTTTGCGGACAAAATCATATGCATTCATGCTTTGAATTTGCATTATAATTTTTAGTACTCAAAGACACTGGACCTAGCAAAAATCAAAAATAAATTTTACTAGTCTCAGATCCATTGAACATCAAAATAAGCATATACACAGTGGGCAGAAATACAAGTTGGGTATTTATAGGCTATGAAATATGCTAGTGTCAGTTCAACATCTCTCGTCAAAAGAGGTACATCCGGCAACATCCAAGTGACCAACAAATATCGAACCCGAAACAGATGACCGATTCCTGACCACTGATCTCTGTAGTTCTGTATGTCATAGTTATTATTTTATAACATACAGATCTGGTCGTGATTGCCGTAGTATGTAATAAGTTGACGGACTCAAATGTATGTCGTGGCTGTAACACAAAGTCACGAGCCGTTAATCCATACACTGTAACATATGTTACTCTACAAAACCCGATACATCTAAATCTACATCATATTCTATGGCTTTATGTGCGCCACAGAATTGAGATCTCATCCTGTTTACATTTATGAAATTTCTAATGTATCACGGGAAAATTACTAGTGTATCACGGGAAACAAAACGTCTTTGAACAAAATATTGTATGGAATTAATTTACGTTCAGAAAGTTGTTGGTTCGAATCTGATTAACGCGTGGTCACATCAGACGTAAGTAGGAAGACAGAGGTATTATGCCGATTTTAATGAGAGATCTACATTTTAAAGTCCAAAATAAAATGCCTATTGCCAGGATGTTTGATATCAGATCTTACTCTTTACGCTTGAACATCACAATAACTTACAAATCCTGCAAAGCAATTGTGACAAGAATGACTCCAAAAGCTTTGATAATATTGCAGTAGTACATTAAATTTTAAATTTACAGTGAACTAAAAAGATTAGATAGACAAAAATATCATGTATATACTATATGATTCCTGTTTTGCCAATTCATTACCTTACGCAAACTTTCTGTAGAACTAATATGGTATTTGCCTCGGGACAACCATTAACACGTACCACAGAGGGATCAGGTACTACAAATCTGTCATGGACCATAAATCTACCCGTTCTGGCCATAAAAGCAGAACTTCTGATTGTAACAAAATTTAAACCTAGTCAGAAGCATGAGAAGCAAACACAATATTAAGGGGAGAAGCAAACACAATAAAAACGGGGAGCTAAACATTTATCTGTTTTCGGTGACCAGCCAACACTCAAACTTAGTCAACTAAGATATAGGCGTCTTCCCCAATCAATTTCTACACCTACGGAGAACAAGGAGTGAACAAATAGGCATGAACCTCTTTCCTTATAGAAAATCTATCATTGTACAGCAATCGTCTCGTATTTTGTTCTCTTCGAGTTCTTTCGCCCCTTCTTTCCAAGACCTTGGAGCCACCACTGCAAATCACCAATATTATAAAGACAACGTTACAGAGACAGGAAGGACAACGAGTCGATCTTGCTCGTATTGCTTCACTGTCACCAACGAGAGGTCATCAAGAGACAACAGCGACATTTTCTCGCGTGTTGATGAAGGATAGTTCTTCAAAGTCTAAATGGAACTGTCACATAAACGGATGTCAGAGGCACATCTACACCTACTGGAAGATCTATTACGTAACCTAACCAGTCCTACGGGAAACAATTAAATCGTATGGAATATTCTATTAACTTCACTCTCATTGTACTCAATTCATCAACATTAGGAGATAGAATAACAGACAATCGTACACGCCCATAGGATTTAACTTCAACAAAATAAATGTTCTGAACATCAAATCGTACTATTTGTAGAACCTCTAAGCCTAAATTAACATTACTTCATCTGTTCCTGACAGGTTTTGATAGATTGCTACTATACTAAGCTAAAGACAGGCTGCCAAGGTAAAAGTTCTAGAAGAAGGGAGGTAATTTAAGTTGCATGTAACCACATGAAGAAAGTTTAAGTAGCACACGAGCTTCATGTTAAACATTTCCCCCACATGATGTGCAATACTAACTGTGGTGCACCACATAAAAGAGAGCAAGTATGTCTGAAAGCTCTGTTCCGATTATTTGATGCATTATTGTAACCATGTTTCACTTAGTTTGACTATACCTTAGTAACCATAATTTTACAATGCGAGGGTCAGCGTCTAGAAGTGAGAGGACTAGATGTCTGGACCCACTCTGAGATAATGATTCAGAATTCAGAGCAAACAAGCTGTGTTTCTGAAACACTAATGCCCCCGTCAGCACCAAAGTCCAAAAAGTTATTTTTAGCGGGAAGGTCATTGTCAAGGTCAAAAGGTCATCCACCTTGGTTTCATTTGAAAGGGCTTCATTAGTTGAGTACGCATTTCAAATACGAAGACTCTATCCCTCACGGTTCAAAAGTTATAGCCAAAGTTAAAGTTGACAACAAACAGACAAACAAACAAACAGACATGACAAAAACAACATGCCTCCTATCTATCGATCCGGGGCATAAAAAATCCAACACTTTCGTATTTTTCCTTGTCAAAACACATGTGCATTATGAGAGTACTGCTGAAGCAATGCATGTCCCCTACCATCCCCAACATATTTTACAATGCATACATCTACAAGAGGTTGATAATGTAAATACTTCTCAAGAATATATAATGCATAAGTGAGTCATACTTTAATTGATGGATAACATTTTTCTCAGTATGTGTAAGTACTAGTACATGTAGCATATCACTTGTAGACATGCAAGTACCTAAGTATTAGTAGCATACAACTTGTAGTCCAGAAACAATCAAAATGTAACAAATATACACAACACCAGGACCAAAGAGAAGGCAAGAAGGAAAGAGCAGAAAAATATGATGCACCATAAAATGAACCGGAGTGAAAGTTAACATGCAATTTCTCAGATTTTTATTGAAGAAAAACTACAAACAGTTGAAAGGAAAATAGAATATTCAACTGACTTTAAAAAATCTTAACTGCACTACATACAACAGTGTACTAAATTTCATTCAAAATTCTGGAAAACAGACTTTACATCGACTATAACCTAGCAAGTTGAGAGACAGATTGGCAAAATTCTTTCATAGTAACATTCTTTAACATAATTTTAATTAATTAAAAGAAACTATATAAAAGCATCATTATCACTTAAATAAGAACAATGCCATAACATAATACGTTCCATCTTAAGAGGGGCGTATAAAAACTGTACTTTTCTGCATTGAAATCACAAATTCCAAAAATAGTTGAAAAAACGTAAGAAATTTGATTTCGGAACTCAACACTTCTTCACACATCCCTCTAGATCATTCCTATGCATTCAAATTTTCTGTGTAAGAAGTTGGTCCGAGGAAGAAGTTTATCAAAGGAAGGTGCCCTGTATTTGGATCCAGACAAAAAACAACAACACTTGTAGAAGACCATGAATACATCATGCCTACCAAGTTTCATCAAAATGCTTCCAGTGGTTCTGAAGAAGAAGTTATTGACCGCAGACAGACTGACAACAGACCCTTAACGACATGCTATGACAATAGCTCACTTGACCCTTTCGTCAAGGTGAGCTTAAAAAAAAAAGGAATAGACATTCCATGATGATGACATCACAACATGGCTGAACCAACTCTCACATAATTTGTAAGGGGACCAAATTAACCCTTCTGAATATGTTCCTGGTGATCAATACGCATTGAAGGTTTATATAGGTAAGCGTCAAATTTGAAACAAGAAGTTAATTCCCTGTGTTTCCCTTTAAATTACGAAATTTAATAAGCAAATACACAGAACAGTTTTTACAGTAGTGTCCTCCTGACTGAAGATAAGTACCTTTCCACCAAGTAATGCAACTTTTAAATGATTATATGAAGTACTCCATTATTCTATTGCCCTTAGGAAATACATTTTAGTAATTTTATAATGATGAGTAAAATTAACATTAGATGAACACAACTACACAACATGAAAATATACTTAATCAAAGAAAGTGAAAGACCTGCAGAATAAATCAAAATTCCGTCATATTCATGATACATACAATGAGGTAGACAGGTGGAATTCTGATTTAATCTTTCTCCAATACCCTGAGAACTGCTAGGTTATCAAACTATTTACTAAATACATATACTGAACGTTGCTTACATAACTAAGGATTTAATTAGAGTTTTATCATATTAAGGTTATTGGGTGCAAAAGTAGTGTACAATGTATGCTGATCACTTTAAAGAGATCTTTGCTTGTTCAAGTAGCATAAACAATTAAACTCTATTTTAATGAATTATTCCTCATTTAATTTTTTGATTTTTCGAACAATCATCAGCATAAGATAAAAGACAACACTGATAAAACTACTGTGCATTGCTTCAACCCTTTGACCACTGAGTATGACCTTTACAAACACATAAGCTAATGTGAATGTTTTTAACAATGTTCAAGATTGCTGTGGTGCACATTTTAACCAACTGATAGATATTTACATACTTATGTTGTAAATCTTTTCTAAACAGGTCATAATGTGCAGCATTAAAGACAAGACCAGATAATGAGGTTGACGTAGTACACTTGACATTTTTTTTTCACACAAGTTCAACTCACTATCATAATATCTTCAGCTAGTATCTCAACAAGACTATGATATTTCATTTTTCAATAATATGTGTAAAACAAAATATGTATAAAACAAAAGTAAAACTGTAACAATGATGATCTTACTCTCTATATTAATAATTATTATATGATACTATGAAAATGAATACATGTACATGTGCATGCTATAATACTGAGTTATGAATATTTACACAAAAATACATGTATTTGTATTCTGAGACTGACCTTTATTTTATAAAGCAATGATTCATTTCATATTTAAAAAACTAAGTGATTCTTTTTAAAGAATTTTCAGATGAACACTGAATTAAATAACATAATGTATACTCTTAAAAAGAATACCAGAATGGAAAATGGGGAAGGCAGCCTTCTGGGGACTTTAACAAGTTTTCGATTTAAACTACAGTTTGCACCATCAGTATTTGACAGCTTAATGTTTTTATTAATGACATGATAAAAATTTTGGTGAAAAAGGAGAATCCAAAGGGCAACATTCAAAATCTGCCACTACATTATCATATATCTTTAAGTAACAATAAACAAAAAGGATGGTAGACTAAACATGCCATACCTGCTCTGATCTTTGAGGTGGGTATTTCTGCAGACAAGCAATGAAGATGCGATCATCGTGACTGTTCATTTTGACCCGCACCTCAGTATGTGTTGTCTGGCAGTAAATCTGCTGTTTATGGTAATGATGTGTATACATTTTCGTTATTTATGTAGATAAGTTACAGTTAAAATTTGCCAAGATTTCAGAGTGCATAAAGACCTATATGTCCACATCCTGATTCACATCATCACATCTTGATACAAAATTCCAAGAAAATTCAAGTCATTTTCCTCAATATATCCAATTTCCTGGATAAAAATACCTTCTAGATACACTTGAGGCACAATCTTTCTGATTAATCACTTAATTCAAACCAAATTGAGATAATGCAGTACTAATTTTGCTTCCCATTACTAACAGTGTTCAGATAGCACCAGAAATAACTCCAGTATGGCGTTCTTTTGGCTTCCCTCCATTCCAGTGAATCTGAAAATAAACAAGCCAATGATACATGAATGATGTAAACAGAGATGATGGTTAGTATATAAATACCAAGATGCTGAGGGGAGCTTGTATATAAATACCCACCTAGCTGCATACCATACACACACAAAGTCCTATTACTTCTACAGACACGACCTTCACTTAAGTACTTTGCAATTTGTTTGTCTTCTTAAAAACATTTATAAACTCAAGAGGTTAATAGACGGAGTATGAAGTGTTGCCAACTCTTTCATTATGTTCAGCTTCAAACATCAGTTGAGGGAGGAGGGTAACTCTTAGCAAATGACTCAACAGAATTGCTATTCGAAGCATCTCCAATGTGTCCCCACTTGAAAGGGTGTGAAACTTAAAGTTATTCTATGTACCATGAACCTGAAGTATAAACGCAGTGAGGACCTATCTTTTCCTCTAGATTACACCTAGATGATTATGGAAATCACTTCATGATTAATAATTTTATCTTCAAATGTATCATAGTTTATTCTGATACCTGAAAAAAAAACATATGATACTTCTTCGAGTACTCGCTGATAAAAGTGAGAGTTTGAGACTCTGTAAGACACATGCAAGTAAAGTATACTGGCATATGGCTACATAAATACTCAGAAACAGTACTCCATAGATAGTGGACATTCTAATGTGATGATTCAAGGAGGAAAAAGATGTGTCTGTGAAACACTGATGCCAAAAAACAATGGCTAAATTGAGTACATAAATTGTTAACTATTAGAATGTAGATTGAAATTCACAGTCAAGGCCACATAGTCAAGAATTATAATTTCAAGAGAAAGATGTTATTATTAGTGCCATGAATACACTTATAAAAATTAGAATATTACTGTACTATATTTTACTGTGTATTTTTTACACATATTTAATCTTAGAAAGAATTTTTCATAACACTTGATAATACTAGGCAAGTCCTTGATCATTTTACATATACAATCTCTAGAAAGATATATGTGAGGAACAAGATCTCTGTTGTCACATTAATTGAATTATATTTTAACACACCTCCTTAAATAAACTAGAACTAATTCTTTATTACAGTTCCTTTATCTCTGACAATGTGTGAACCTTATTACAACGACATTTTACTGAAAACCTTATACTGCACAACAGAATTATATCATTATAACCCGAGTTTTAAATTCAATAAGCAATACCACAGACTAGTCAGGTTGTACATGTACTATTTTCTAATTATATTCCAGAGGAAAAACATTTTTGAAAACAAATTGCAAATGTGAATAAGAGTACTGCCAAGCGGATTTCCGGCAGCAAAATCCATGGCACTAAATTGACCTTGATTTTTGACCTACTGACCACAAAATCAATAAGAATCTTCCTCTCATTGTACTAAAGGTATATGTGAAACATTAGCCCAAAAGGGCCAAAACTGTGACTTACAGAATGTCTACAAGGTTTTGTTACAGACACACACACACCTACTCATGCACACACTCACACAGGAACAGTACTATTAGTATATTCCTCTTGCAATGCTTCTGAATTGCCCTTGGGTATGTAGATATTGTCCCATGTTACCAGCCTGGTAAAGGGGTAAATTTGAATCTGATCCCTGAGGACTGAATTGCAATTACATCATGTATTTTTTAGTTTCAAAATCTAATTAAACTCATTATTAAGCCAATAGTCTTGATGCTGTTTAAAACGACAGTATGTAATACATGTACATGAATGACATCTTACTTATAACCAGTATTTTCAAAATTTAATAAGGACAAGGTTAAATTTGCAATTATTTCTATTACAATGCTATGAAGGTCATAATAAAGGTCAGACACTGAGCTAGGAGTCACACTGCCTCATTAGACTGCCTGCACCATAAGTCAAGCACTTCATCACTATACCAATTCTGCAAGTAACAAACATCTAGGCTCTAGTGTTGGAATATACATAATAACATCATAAATATACCATCAGCTTAACAATAACAAATTACTGAATGCCTCTGTGTGCAGAGCTATTTTACAATTTACTGTCAGTATCATATTACATTAAGTATCAAGCTTGACATGTTATATAATGTACATGTATTATGCTGATAACAAAAAGGAAAAGGAAGTACTACAACTTTCATTTAAAATCTACACACAGACAAAACACTACAAAATTGAGCACTGAAAGATCAGTGACTGGGTAAACAAAACCTAGACACACCAACATATCATGAGGCCAAATGTGAACTTCTTCAAAGGTCACAAACAGATTAAATAGAGGCATGTTGTGAACAAACCAAAAGAGACATTGCTATTCCATAATGCTATATTTGTTGTATGCTCCATCAAAGATTTGCATATAAAAACTTTAAAGAAATTAGTAAAGGCAAACATATTGAAAGAATTACCTCATTATACCATTTATAAAAAGATAAATGCAAAGCAATTTTTCTCACAATCTTTTTTATCAAAGTTGATTTTCATACAGATTTTTAAGGTCAAAGGTAATGGTTACAGCTGTAAAATCCAATTAGTTTTTATCAGAGCTTAAAATCAGACAGCTTATTACCCAGGAACATATATCTTTACATACAATATAAAATTCTTTCACATGCAGTCACCTTTCGGCCAATTTCCCTGAAGAATACAGATGGTTTCCCTTTATAAAATAGATGTATTTCTCACCAAATTTACGGGGCAAATTTACTAGTTTTTACTAAATAAAGTATTCAGAAAATAACAGCAGGATTACACTGTATCTAAATGAAGAAAAATGTTTCAATCAAATACAAATCATATCTTTTGCCTGAGATTATCTAAACAGAGCACATGAGTTACTAGATATTTACCATTTTAGAAAAAAAATCGATTTATTTTCCAAACTGGAATATATGTAGTAATGGCGAGTCTATAAAATAGTAAAAATCACTAGCACATGCCACTGAGGAATTCCACTGAGTATGGAAATATCAAACAAAGTTCAAATTCAATGTCACAGTGGTAAGTCATGATACCTTTATCAAGTGTCCCGACATGTCTCAGGCAAGGAAAGAATCAAGTACTCACCCATGCAATCATCATCAGATACCAGATTTTTGCAGGGTCTCTATTTAAGAAACAAGGGGCCAAAATGATCACTTGATCTCTGATACAATGAAGTGCAGTCTTACAAATATGATCTCATGTCAACATGATAAAAGTCACCATGAAATAATTAGTAACAGTACCTATATTTAGAAAGGAGATATCCCATGCATCTTGATACCTGGTATAAACACTGTCATTGTTCAATGCTTTCTGAATTGGTACATGTAGTCAGGTATCAATAAATTTATAATTTGTAAAATCCATATATATATCATACTCTAACGAGATGTGATGGTGCCCCACAAATGCCCCTGCTGGCAGTTAAGTTTTTCAACTATGTGTTTTGAAAAGGACAGCAAAACTTTTCAAGTATGTGTTTTGAAATTAGGTGAAATATAAGTACAAGGGCCATAATTACTGTAAGAGATTTTGGACAGCATTCCTCATACAATATGCTTATCTACATACATGTATCATGATCTGTATTTGTATATGCATCAAGTTTCATTGAAATCCTAATTAGGGTAAGGAGGAGTTGCAAAGACAAGGTAAACTTACTACAATGCACAGAAATACAAGTCCAAGGGACAGAACTGTAAAACATTTTGGCCAAAAGTCCCCTTACAATATACCCATCTAGTATGATCTACATGTACATATTGTGATCTTTATTTGTATCAAGTTTCATTGAAATCCTTCACTAGGGTCAAGGAAGAATTGCAAAGGCAAGGTGAATTTACTATATATGCATAACAAGAGGCCCAAGTGGGCCTATATCGCTCACCTGAGTACCTATATTATCAGTCATGCATGAAGGAAGAATTCATTTATTTTTGCATTAATGTGACTAAGTCAACACAGATGTTGAAAATATGTCAAATTTTATTTCAGGCTAGAATAAAAATCAACACTTTTTTGCACATCCATTCAGGTGATTTTGATATTAAGCATTTCCTTTGTCTCTGCAAGAAGTCATTCAGGGCAACAAGTTAGTCATTTTCTTTAGGTGGGGCCTTTTGTTGACTGATTTCAAGTCTGGGTCATGAACAACAATTGTTTCAAATATTGTCCAGATCTAACTTAAAATTGCCTAATTTCAAATGTTGAGTGTTGAGAAACATCTAAAAACTTATTTAGATGTGTAAAGAAATGAAAAAAAAATTTTGACCACAGCTGGATTTGAACCGCTACTCTCCATATTTCAATTACCAAGTGGTATATGTACTATTGTGAGAACTGCTTTTTAGACATGGTGGCATTATCTGTTAACCAATTTGGATGAAATTTACCAAATTGATAGAGGACTTTTAGTACTTCATGTATTCCATGTTTCATTAAAATCTTTCATGTGGTATAACAGCAGAAGTGAAAAATGTGATTGAATTGTTCCTATATACCCTCATTTGGAAGTCTTAAAAAATTCATAGAAAATCCAAAAATTGAGATATTGACAAAATTCTTTCAAAGTAACAATCCTTACCATAATTATGATCACAATAGTCCATAAGAAATCATCATTATCAATTAACTAGGAAATATGACACTTTTTTCTGCATTGAATCACCAAGTCCAAAGAAATGTCGAAAAAAATTCTAAAATTTGATTTTGGAAGGGAACCAAAATGACAATACATCTTCACTCATCCCTCTAGATCATTTCTATGCATTCTGTTTGTCTCTGTATACAGCCCGTATGAAAAAGAATATTGTTAAACGAGGGAACTCTTTTGTGACCTACTCTTGACTATGGTGGTGCCACCTGTAAAGAGGTCTGGACGAAAACAACAGAATTTGAAGAGGATCATAAGTGACTTATTTCTACCAAGATTTATTAAAATCCTTCAAACAGTTTTGTAGAAAAAGTTGAAAATGTGAAAAATGGCCAACCCCCCCCCCCTTTTTTTTTTGGAAGTCTTAAACGTAAAATTCCTAATTTCATATGTTGAGTGTTGAGAAACATCTAAAAACTTATTTAGATGTGTAAAAAAAAAAAAAAATTTTTTGACCACAGCTGGATTTGAACCGCTACTCTCCATATTTCAATTACCAAGTGGTATATGTACCATTGTGAGACCTACTTTTAGACATGGTGGCATTATCTGTTAACCAATTTGGATGATCCGCACAAAAAACAAAACCTTTGAAAAGGACTATGAGTACTTGCATCCTACCCAGTTTTATCACAATCCTTCAAGTTGTTCTGTAGATCAAGTTGAAGATATGAAAAATTGTCCCCCCCCCCCTTTTCTTGGAAGTCTTAAAAAATTCATAAAAAATTCAAAAATCGAGATATTGAAAAAATTCCTTCACACCAGCATTCCTTACCATAGAAATGATTAAATGAAACCAAATGAATGCATCAATGTTTACTAAAAGAAAATAATAACTCTTTAATGCATTAAAATAACAAAGTCCAAAATAAAAATGAAAAAACGTCAAAAATTTGATTTCGGAATGGAACCAAAAATATCAACACTTCTTCCCATATGCCTCTATCTCATTCCTATGCAGTCGGTTTGTCGCTGTATGCACCCGATCTGAATAAGAAGTTTGTCAAAGGAGGGTACCCTCTGTGACCTACTTTTGTCTGTGGTGGTGCCACCTGTTCATGGATCCTGACAAAGATGACCACATTTGTCGGGGACCTTGAGTATTTGATGCATGCCAAGTTTCATTGAATTCCAGCAAGTGGTTCTGAAGAAAAAGTTCAAACTGTGAAATGTTTACACCAATTATCCCACCCCCCTTTTTCTTGAAAGTCTTAAAAAATTCATAAAAAATCCAAAACATAAAATATTGAAAAATTTTCTTCGCAGTAGTATTTCTTACCATCAAAATGATCAAATTAAACCAAATTAATGCATCAATGTTTACTAAAAGAAAAAAATACCTCTTTTCTGCATTAAAATTACCAAGTACAAAAAAACGTCAAAAAAACGTCAAAAATTTGATTTCGGAATGGAACCAAAAATAACAACACTTCTTCACACATCCCTCTAGATCATTCCTATGCATTTGGTTTGTCTCTGTATGCCCCCGGTCTGAAGAAGAAGTTTGTCAAAGGAGGGTACCCTCTTTGACCTACTTTTGCCTGTGGTGGCGCCACCTGTTGATGAATCTGGACGAAAAACAACAACACTTGTAGGGGACCATGAGTACTACATGCTTATCAAGTTTCATCAAATTCTGTTCAGTGGTTCTGGAGAAGAAGTCGAAAATGTGAAAAGTTAACGACGGACGGACAACGGACGGAGATTGATCACAATAGCTCACTTGAGCCTTTGGCTCAGGTGAGCTAAAAAGCTGTCCAAAAGTCATAACTCCGTAAAACTTTTTGGACAGCATTCCTCTTACAATATGCACATCTACATATCATGATCTCTGTTTGTATCAAGTTCAATAAAGTCCTCTAAAAGGTTTTGGAGGAGTTGCCAAGAAAAAATGCATGGCGGAACGATTGTGAGGTGCAATGCTATATGCCCCCAGCCATATATGGTGGGGGCATAAGGAAAACAAACTGGAAATTGAAATATCAACTTTGAACATATCTTTTTCGATTGAAATCATTTAAATAAAAAATGACAGTCAGTTGCCAATAACAACACTATCAAGGACAGTTGTCTGGGAGAGAAACTTTGCAATCCTCCGGGAAATTTCAATCTTTTGTCAGAAAACATTGTTTATTTCCTCAATGACATGAGAATGGTGTTGACATTACTTACTGTTTTGGAAAACAAGTACTGGTCACATTGTATAGCTTCCACAATGAAAACATCAAGGATCTATTTTATATTACAAATGATTGGTATTGTAAGGTATGGTTTTATTTCAACCCATATGCTACATGTTACATATAAACAGACTGCACGTAAATTTTAACAGACATTTCAGTCTGGTAACATGAAATATTTTACCAGACCAACATAATTTTATCAGACCAAACAATTTTTCATATAAATATACTAAGAATCATTACAATTGTCTGATTCAGTATTGAAATCTACACAGTATTCATCATTAATGTCCTCTTCTAACATCGTATTCAATGTCTGAACATAGACTAATCATTTCCGTTTATCTTCATTGCTGTAGTTTTAATAGTTTCAACATCAGTATTTGCTGTTTGCTTCAATGGTTTTCTCTGGATGGCACCCTCTACATACCGATTCTTCAGTTTAAACATACTCAAATTTAGACTCAACCTTTCTTGTGACTACGGGAGTCTGAAAACCCTTATTCAAATACATTAGATTTGTTCCTGGATTGAAATACTTCTCTCTGTATTCAGTTAAAAAATATCAGTATTTCTCGACGACGTTCCATTTTCAATATTCTATTGTTTGAAATCTTTTAATATTTACCGGCATTTGGCTCAATGTCATTGGTCTTTTTACGTGTCAAACTCCAATTTTATTGGTAAAAACTGTATGTCTGGCAACTTTCGGATTGTTTGCATGTACATCAATACAAGACAATGATCAAAAGGCATTGGTCTAACTCTTGTAAGGTGCTAAAGAATGTGAAGATCATGCACCTCCCAATGAAAATAGATAAGAGCTAACTCACATGACAGCCAAGTCAAATCATTATCTGAAGGCAAAACTAAATCACTATGATTACCGGAACACAACACTAAGTCCAAAAATAAAGCATTTAGACTTGTTGATTCATAAATGGTTGTTTTCATTTTTCATATTGCCTTATCTGTATAATCTGTCAACTGACTTGATTTTTGAAGGTGACAACTGATTCTTAAGCCCATGACCCAACGAAGTACATAGACCTATATGGTACCTGCAAACTGCATGATTTTTACCTTCACCTGCTATCCCTGAATTTTTCAAGTCTGTTATGATTTGTGTACACTGTACAAGAATTACTTATTCTTTCCCTTTTACCACACTCCTCATGGTTTTTAATTTTACACAATTACCTGGAGAATTCCCTAAGAGCTTGACACTTTCTTTCACAACCTTGCGATAAACTGGGTACCGTAATTATTCTTACTCTTAAACAAACAACACAGCTGACGGTTGTGGCTACTGGGCAAAAGGTATCTGCAAGTCTCAGATGATATGGTGAATTCAATCACAATTTAAACAAAGCATGAAGCATGTTTTTCAGCATTTACTTGTAAATTTCAGCGTCAAAGATGTATTTTATTTGTTAACTAGGTTAGTGGAAGTTGAAAAAAAGAAAAGTATTAAAAGACCTGATCAATGGATTTTAGATAGTCACAACCAGGAGTAAAATTGGCATTTGCCCACTCACATTAGAGACTGAAATCTACCTGTGGGCAACCAAAAATTGTCTACATGGTCGCCCACATGGCGACTTATGAAGTCTGGACAGATAGTCAGATGTTTTGTTTAGGGATTAGTACAGTCCGAATCAGATAGTTAATATCCGAGAAACAGGCAAATGTTTTTGGTACCTCTGTGTTATGACATTTTTTTGCGTTTTCTTTTACAATGACATTTTCTTACTTTCACTTTTATGTTCACTTTAAATTCTGTGGTTGTCTTCGTCTTGGAAAAAAAAGTTAATATTTTCGACCCAGTTTAATCAGGTATAATCAGACACTTGCCTAATGCAATACACAGAAATTATGCCTTAACAACAGACCCAACGAAAAGCAGTAAGGGATCTTTTATGTGCCATATCTGCCATTACATGTACATGGGATCTCAGGCTTTACTAGTTACTACATGTGTCTGATTAAGTTATTTGAAAGACAAGGCAATGGGGAACCATTAAAAGGAATCAAACTCAGGACCTCTTGGTCATGGCTCAAGCACCTACCGGTAGCTGTTTAAGCTATGCCAGTTCTAACTCAGTGGGTGCCATTTGAGTTTAATTAATATCATTAATAATTACATGTACATGATTCTGCTCTCCAGATTCTCAAGCATTTAGCTTTTGTGGCGGTCCTTGTCTGAGAAACAAACCAATTTAATTATTCCACAGAGAAGGTACAAGGTACAATAAGTTTTCATTATGTCATGCTATGATTTAGTACCTCAAAATGATATGATAGTAGATATGCTGAAAGCCTGATTGATTTGTCTGATAAGACTACAGGTAGCTTGACAAGCTGAAGACAAAAGGACTTTAAGGAGATCACAATTATCCAAGATCAAAATTTCATTGATAGTATTATAATTCCCAAATAACTGCCTTTGAAAGGCTTTATAGTTCTGGCATCTCACAATAATTATGGAACCTCCGGAAGCTGGACCGAATGTCCAGTGGGAAAATTTCAACCATAGAAAATTCAGACTGAAATCGTTACAAAGAATGTTGCCTGTTAAGTCTGTATATCAAAGTTCTACTGTTTACTGGCACGCAATAAACTATAAATGCCCATTAAACATTTATTTCTGATGCAGTGTAATTCATTTATTCATGTTGGTCCGTTATATAATTTTTGTTTTAATATAATACATTCAGGTCTGATTTCAATTTTCAAACATGTAATGACAGATTAATAGCAATCTGATTAAAACCATATCTTTATTCCACTTCTCTATTTGTCCCATTGTGGACAAAGATCTGGCGAGACCTCGTAAGAGGTCATATTTCGGTGAACTCTGATGACTCTTTAGTCACCGAAACTGTTATTTCCCATAGCCAATCAATGACTCAGCTAGGCATGTGATAGTGGCGCAATATATAACTAACACTGTTCAAAGACTACCATGTAGGTCACGCACGTTGGGAATGTTAATTTCAATCCTAGGAATTTGTAGCCGATCCACGGATTGGCTGAAAATCAGAGTTCACCAGAACATGACCTCTTACAGAGTTTCTCCAGATCTTTATCCGCAATGGGACAAATAGAGAAGCGGCATAAAGATATGGTTTTAATCAGATTGCTATTAATATGTCATTGCATGTTTGAAAATTGAAATTTTGCCAATTTCGAACCCTGCAATGTCAATACGCTTCTAAAACTCATTCTTCAATTCTAATTAAAATCATCGAAAAGAAAAGAATAATAATAAAGTCAGTTTCAACTTAACATAAATTATTTCAACTTATATTGAAATTAATACTGAGAACGAAACCTCCAAGACCGAACTTGAAAAGGACCGAAATCTCTGGCAACATATATGTATCAAGACCTTCATGGGCAATGAATAATCTAACAATATGAGATTACACATCTTAATCGTCATCATCTGAGAAGAACATGTACATTCAAAAACAGTGATTTGATGAAAGATATGTACATTATAAACAACATGTCTCAATTTAATTCAATACTAGACTTGTCTGTAGGTCGACTTGACCTGATTTGATTCACTTTTTTGAGATCTTTTAAGTATTTGAGATACTTTAAAAAGTATCAGCATAAAATAATATGTACAAACTACCATAAACTTCATTCATCAGTACTGAAAAAAGTTCGGAACATATTCAGCCATTCACTGTCTAGAGATGTTTATCACTTCATGAACTCTTGGTAGCCTTGCACCTGGAACTGGCTGAGTCATTTACACCTGCCCATCCCATCCACAACGCAATTCCAAAAAAGTTTATAAAATAGCAATACTTCATTTTCCATTAGTATAAAGGATGATAATTATAACATGCAATACCTACTTACTGCATCAGATTAACACGTGAAAAATTCATAACAAACTTTTCGTAGAGTCCTCCATATTTGCTGTCATGTTTACAGTCATACCGAGGCTACTTCCGGTTTTGTCCACGCCTTTCTTGGCCGAGTGCAGGTGCCCGGTAAATTTAACATTATAAAAAGGTGAAAATATATCTAACGCTGTATGAGATATTTTCTTTTTTAAATGTATTGAATTAAACTGTGTGGTACTCAAGTTTACAAGTTCTTTATTACCTTGAGCCATGCGACTCATAGGTTAGCAACATATTCAAATATACATACATATATACAACACACCTAAAGTAAATAAAACAACAGTTATATAATACACATAAGGTAAATTAAACAACGGTTATATGTACAAAATTAAAGTATGGGACATTTACTGATGGACTATGGAGAGTATATGCATTATAGGAAGTAAAAATTAAGAGCTTATAGTGACTGGGTTGGAATCTTGTTGGCAGCATGGAGATATTTACCAAGGTACATAAATTCTTTATTGTTGTGGGTATTTAAAGGTTGAATTAATTCAAACACACTTGGTCTTCGGATGTAATAGTTCTTTATGTATAGCTGTCTTAATGCGGAGCAATGAGGACATACAAGAATTAAATGGAATTCGTCCTCAATTTCGTTGCGATTACAATGATTGCATATACGATTGGCTCTAGCCACATTACTATAACGTCCCTTTTCAATGTTTAGATTGTGGGATGAAATTCTGATCTTTGTAATAAGTTTTCTGTGTATAGGGTTTAGTGCCTTTTGTAGATAGAACTGCAAGGAAAAATCATCTATAAGATATTGGTACATCCAACCTTTGGATGACCGTCAAATATCCGTAAATAGTGTTTGTTTTAAAATGTCATATAATTTTTGTTCGATTAATTTAAGACACGTGTTGACACTCATTGAATACATTACACAAAGCAATACGAGGTTAGTACGAGGTATGCATGAACAACACAATGACGAAAGTGGCACATCAAAATTTAAATATGTTGAAAGAGTACAGTACACATCACTACTCAGACACTAGCACTTTTAAAACTTTTATATCAAAGACTTGGCAGAGAAGGGATAATTGAGGGATCGCCAGATCCAACTTTAACCACGCCCATTACGTAGTTCCATTGTGACGCCATAGTTAAATTCATGTTTGACGGGCCATTTATTTATGACGTCATAATGAATAAGTGTGCCAAAATGTGTAATGTCGGGCATATGAGTCAGTAGCTAATATGAATTTCGTAAGTTATAAAGTCGATCCAGAAAAGTTTGTCAAAAGCGCGGGACAATCATTCTCTACTAAGAGTTTCGT
Organism: Pteria penguin; assembly: GCA_035048485.1. Classification (NCBI taxonomy): domain Eukaryota; kingdom Metazoa; phylum Mollusca; class Bivalvia; order Pterioida; family Pteriidae; genus Pteria; species Pteria penguin. The sequence goes on along the minus strand of CM068580.1, from coordinate 71,922,071 downwards.
GCGCTAAAGCCACTACACTATAAGCAAGAGTAAGGAGTGATAACTCTGAATAGAGAATGGGACACTCTCTGAGGTCTAAGTCGCCAACTCGGGACTCACCCTTGATGGAGCTTAATTGAAGGGGGGGGGGGGGGGGGCTTGAGTACTTCATTTTAATCAAACTACATCAAAATCTACAAAAAGGAGATGAAAATATGAATAGTACTGTACTTTTAGCTCATTTAAGCAGGCCCGTCGCAACTTACGAAATTCATATTAGCTACACATACGGAGAAATACGTCCGTTTTACTAATTTGCATATCCGTCATATTGGAATTTTTTAGTCTAATGTGTTATAAAGGAATATATAAGGAAATAATAAGAAAATCGCTGAAAAATGAATACATTATTCCGGGCATATTTTGTCATGGTAGTACTGTTTCTCCTACACCGGTATGATCAAAATGATGTAAAAGCTTATTTGTAGGTCAAATATAACTACAGCGAATTAAATCTGAAATTTCCAGGCGAAGAGGACCGTAAAACCTTTATGAATACCGTAGATTTTACGAAATTGTGACATTTTAACCCAAAACGATGATTCTAATCATCTGATACATGCGGTTTGCCATGGGTGGATCCATTTTTTTTCCAGATACAAATAATCTATATCAGCAAACATTATTATGGAATGTTGAATATATTTTCGGCGAATTACATCTAAATATGTGTAAAAATGCGATTTTTCAACTCTGCTTAGAAAATTCACGGGGCGCAGATGGGGTAGTATAGTTACTATAGTATAAGTGATATTTTAAATAAAGAGCATACTCCATAGGCAAAGGGTGTCTTATTTATTTTGAACTGCAGCAAGGATATCATCAGTGTTTAATTGTTTTTCATTTTATTTTATATTACATTAATTTACACGAAACGCGTGATACGTGTATAACCCTGTCGGGGGCCCCCGTACTAAATTATTCAGTTCAGTTTTAATCAGTTTTGTGATTCAGAAGATGTAGTTAATATTTAGAAATGTACACAACTATCATAATATTTATATTTTGTGCATTTTATATCCGCATGAAATTACAGAAATTGCTCTTTTCAATCTCATGTACTGGATCTTTTTGTATGCTGAGCTCTCCGGTAACTTAATGCCGTAAAACTGATTTATATACATACTCTTTGAGTGGCGGATCCAGAATTTTTGAAAAGGGGAGGGGGCCACATGTGTATTAGCCAAACTACTCGGTCATTTTTGGTGCCAAATCTGGATTTAAAATTACATGTAAATATGTGGCAAAAAGGGGGGGGGACCCCGCCCCCTCTAAATCCGCCACTGTCTTTAGCTAATTATCCTTTCCAAAGAATATTTTTCTGTACATAGATCTACATATTTACGATTTGGCGTACGCAAATGGGACATGCTGACGCAAGTTTGTGGAAATCTATCTTTCGCTTTCATTTCTGCGGTAGTGGAAATCTTCGGTGTCGTCAAGGTCACGTGATTTCGCTCATGAATATTAATGAGAAAAAAGCGGATGCATTTTTCCATATGAGGAATATATTCTATACATGTATATGGATGATTCTGGTGAAATACGATAGAATTTTAACCAAGCATTCTTGTAGGGAGGGAACTAAAGTCTTATAATCCCTCCATCGCTTTCGACGTTTCTTAGGCTTAGGTAAGATCAAAATTTCTATTCTACGCAATGTTTGACACTGATTTTAGTTGAAGAAAATCCTATCAGAAAAGATATAATTAATGAATCCGAAGGCTCAAATGAGCTACTGTGATCATTGACTCATCCGGCGTCCATCCATCCGTCCGTCTAGCTTTTCATACTTTTGACTTTTTCAGAATTGCTGGAGGGATTTTGATGAATCTTGGTAGAGAAGAAATACCCAAGGTCTCCTACAGGAGTTGTTCCTTTTTGGTCAGATCCTTCCAGGATGAGATCAAGGGCCGGGTGACATTTAGGCCCAATAGAGTACCCTCCTTTCACAAACTTTTTTTTTCACACTGGGGGCATAGGTGAAGAAACCAAATTAATATAGCAGAGTAACCTAGATGGATGTCTCAAGAAATATTGTTGTTCTAAGTTAAGACTTTTTGGATAACGTTTTGGATGTATCGTGTTTGAATATTTTCAGGTAATTTCTTAGACAATTCATCAGAGGTCGTTTGTATTAAATTTGTGTAGTTTATCTGATCTTATTAGATTTTGCATACTTAAATTAGGTTATTCATTTGATTTTCTCAAATGGAAGGATTTGAAACTTGGCATGGGAGTAGTATTAGATGTTCTTTACTTTTGGCCGGATTTGCCCAAGGACCTATGGTTCGTAAAAGTAGGTCAAGGAAGATTGAAGATGGTTTCCATAAAATGAAAAACTAATTATATAAGAGTGTGCAGAATGAAGCGGTGTTTTTATTGGGGGGGGGGGGGTTGTTTTTTGGTGTTTTTTTTTCAAGTTCTGAAACAAAAATGTACAAAAAATGTATTTGAAAACATTATAATTTTTTCAATTCTGAAATAAAAATGTATTTGAAAACATTCTGATAGTTTGTAAGTTTCTCATGCACTCAGGTGTTTGATTTTTCACTCTGTCACTAGAACTTCTCCGATTCAGTGCTACATCGAATGTCATATGACGCCTTTTAAAAAATCAAGGCTTCTTGTTATTTATTTTTTTTTTTATAATTTTACATGTTTTGGTTCTCACTTTTTTTCAGGTTTTATGTTGTTATTGTATACAGTAATTATTCTTGACAGTATTGGAGAGCGTTCTCGATCATTAGCAAAGAGAGATAACTCAATGTCTCTTAAGTAAATTTTACATTGAAGCGTATGCTCTACAACTGATTTTACAACTAAATGATATTAAAAAGAGGATATATTGTTTACTTGCTTCCAACTATGGAACAGTAGTTTATTAAGTACACAATTTCAGATAGGCTTAGATGGCAATTCTAAATGGTAGTCAAACGACTGTGTTCAATACATGAATGATAATATACTTTTAATATTTCTAACTAAAAACTAGGGTGGGATATCAAACTTGACAAAATGTACACATAAAACCTCAAAGCGACGTCAAATGCAAACTAAAATGTAAGGTGATTTTCGGTCTGACACTTGAATTACTCAATGCAAGTTTTACTGTGCATTATTTTAGAAATATGACTCCGGCGGTTTTCTTGATAATCCTATTTCCAGTAAATGAGATTTCCCCAGTTGGTCCATTATATGTCTTTTCAGTAAACGTTGTGTCTCATAAAAAACTGAAGAAGATAGTCTGTTTTAATTGTCAAGTTTGAAGTTGCGAGGGATCTGTAACGTGCCACGCCTACCGTGACACAGCACCTCGGTTTTTACTGTTTCATCTGAAAGACAGGGCACCGACGGGACTCATGCCTGGAACCTCTCGGTCACAAGTCAAGCATCTAGCCTATTAAACATGAATGTCTTTTCTTAACTTTTAATCGCGAGGATAATTTAAAAAAAGTGATGTTCTCACATATAGGTATTCAATACAAAAACCATAAATAGACACATTACTTCAATGGTAAGATTTTGGATGTCGTCGGGTCATTTGTTGACGGTATATACAGAGAGATAGTACGGCTCGATATTCCAAAATCATACATCGCATTCCACAGTCGCAGAGTCAAAGATGTTCTAGATACTATCCTCAGAAATATTCGTATTTAAGGACATATTCGTTCCGAAGGCCCCTTGTACATACATGTAACTATCAGAAATCAAAGTACTTTTAGTACAGATAAACGGTTACAATCACCAATATTGGTCTAAGTTTAAAAGTAATAAATGTTTTAAATTTTAGTGTAACATAATAACACATATCACCAAATCTATAGTAGAATATCAGTATCTTTAGTGTTAAAATTGTTGACTGCATTGTCAGATGGAAATGTACTTCAGACCCCATTAATCTACAAACAAAACCTTATTGCACAACTGGGCAATAGACTGATAGAACTAAACCATATCCCGGAGTATTGAAATGAGCATACGCTCTCTAGCTGAATTTCGTTATTTATTGTTGACCCAATCTAAAAACAGCATTCACATCTTTAATACTGAACACCCCGATAACAGACGGTAATCATTGCATAAAGCAAATATATTCGACACTTAGTAATAAAAAAACCCCCAAAACAAAAAACAAAATAAGACCCCCCCCCCCCAAAAAAAAATCACACATGCATTTGTAGAAAGTTACTATTTGAATTTTCGTAATCGCAATTTCTACTTCTGTGTTGGTAATGAGCGAAAAATAAGATGCATTCTCCGTATCTTGGCGTAGATTTGAAGTTAGAGATACTACCAGGTCAACATCCAGGCGACCCCATCGTAAAAGACGTGGACAAAATTTGAAAATAGAGATACTGTCAGGTCAACATCCAGGCGACCCCATCGTAAAGGACTTGGACAAAATTTGAAAATAGAGATACTGTCAGGTCAACATCCAGGCGACCCCATCGTAAAAGACGTGGACAAAATTTGAAAACAGAGATACTGTCAGGTCAACATCGAGGCGACCCCATCGTAAAAGACGTGGTCAAAATTTGTCCCCGTCTTAACTGACTCCTCTTGTCAAAGTCAATTACGATGAAAATGGTGTTATTTTGTTAAAATGATCAATAGACAGGAGAGAGATCGGCAACACTTTCAGAAAGGTGTAGAAAATTTACACAAGAACAGTTGGCAGCAATGCATGCGTTCATAGGAAGAACTTCTAATAATTTGTTGATTACAATGGAAAGGTCGGTAAACTTCAATGATATCCCACTGAAGCAATAAAGCCGAGCGTAGGGATGTTTTATCGTGTGTTTCAAAATATCAGAAGCCAATCAAAACAAGTATTGTGTTTAGTCCTTGGTGAAAACGACATTAAACTGAACTTTTAATCATAGCAATAGTTCCTATGTCCTTAATATATCACGAATCTTGGTAGAATGTCGAACATTCTAGACAAAACATTTCATAGTATTAATTAAATTTAAAATACACAATTCCCGTAACCCTCATCACTGGTGATATAAATGCAGACGTACAAACGAGACGTTACATAATCATGTGTAACTGTAGCCATCGCCTCTGTATTTGAAAACTATAAACCATGGGCGAACAGAAAAATTGGCTATCTAATGGCTTTTTACGTAACTTTAATTTAATTAATTTTAAGGTAAATATCTCACCAGTGTAAAAGATATGATATATAATAAAATCTATCCCGCGAAGAACAAGTTTGTGCATTGATATAATTCTGAAAAAGGATCTCTATGCACATTATTTAAATTCTAAGAGTATTATTTATTCATCAGAGAATAAGTTTGATATTATTTCAAGTTAAATGGATTTCATCCAAAGAAACAGAAGATGTATAGAGAACGAGTGAGAAGAATTGAAATTAGATTATCAGATCAAAGCGGTGACTCATTGGTATTTCATTCGTATTTTGAAAGTGACTACAGCATACACAGGGATTGCTTACTTACAAAAGAAAACGAAACAACAGATATACAAGAACAAATGTCCAATGGATCTAATCCCAATGTTATCAATAAACACAATGTGAAATCCGAAATTCGCAATATATATAAACTTATGTATAAATAAGATAAATTGATAAACATACAAATGATAACATGCACATGAATAAATACTTAACATTGTCATAGGTCACCGACGATATTCAGGAACTACTTCTCCATTGTTCTTTAAAAATACATACTCAAAGGAACTTTACACCAAATGGATCGACAATTACTAATAAATTGCTAATAAATTGGTCATTTGGATTTTAGCATTATTTATTTATTTATTTATTTATTTATTTATTTATTTATTTATTTATTTATTTACTACTACTACTACTACTACTACTACTACTACTACTACTACTACTACTACTACTACTATTATTATTATTATTATTATTATTATTATTATTATTATTATTATTATTATTATTATTATTATTATTATTGTTATTATCATTATTATTATTTATTATTATTATTATTTATCATCATCATCATCATCATCATCATCATCATCATCATCATCATCATCATCATCATCATCATCATCATCATTATTATTATCATTACTATTATTATACCCCCTTCGAAGAAGAGGGGGTATGGCGGTTGGTAGGTTCGTAACCTGAACAGTTTCCGTTCATTATCTCCGCAACGGGTGCACGTATTGAAATGAAATTTGGCATACAGATACATCACGAAATATCTAGGTCAAGTTCTGATTTGATTATCACCGAACGATTTGTGACAGGGGTACACCACTTGAACTTAAAAAAATATCAATAATTCACAGTTTCCGTTCATTAGCTCTGCAATGAGTGCATGAAGAGAAATTAAATTTTTCAAAAGTGGGTCGGTTATGAGTTGTGGATGAACCCTATTGATTTTCAGGACAAAAGGTCAAAAGTCACTAGAAGCAATCCGTGTTCGCCCAAATTCTTGATAATGATATTTCATATGTGGGTTGATTATGATTAGTGTATGATCCCTATTGAATCTCATGTCAAAAGACCAAAGGTCACCAAGTGCATGTAGTACTTTATACAGTTGTACAGTATATTACCAGGAAGGGGGGATGTGTATTTTACAAATATCTCATTATATTTATTATTATTATTTTTATTTTTATTATTATTATTATTATTATTATTATTATTATTATTATTATTATTATCATTATTATTATTATTATTATTATTATTATTATTATTATTATTATTATTATTATTATTATTATTAACTTAAGCGGTTCCAAGACCCCCTTTAATCCCAAAACCTGAAATCGCCCATATAGATGTTTAATTACACGATTTTGTATCGGAAACTGGTAAATAGTATGCTGTATCGGCACTTTTTTGTCTAATATGATGTGGCAATAAATACACTGGTAAGTTATGACTTGACTTACTTGACTTAATGCCATGAATGTCATGAACACATCCCCACCATACTGTACTTTCTTTTGCTGCTCTAGTTGCTCTAAAGCCTAGCTCTCTCTCTCTCTCTCTCTCTCTCTCTCTCTCTCTCTCTCTCTCTCTCTCTCTCTCTCTCTCTCTCTCTCCAGTTCTCATCCATGACTCTTTTGGTCTACCTCTCTTACGCTTTCCTATGGCGTCCATGTTAGTGCTACTCTGGCATGTTTGTTCTTATCTATGCGCAAATTTACCTATCCACTTTCATCTTCTCCTAATGATGTTACTGATGGTGTCCATTCCAGCTCTTGCCCTCAATTATTCGTTTCTCACTTTCTGTGGGCAATAGGTCTTCAGGATTCTCCTTAAACATCTATGTAGGAATGCATACAGGATCGCCTTTCGTCATGTTCCATGTTTCACTGCCATAAAGAAGGTAGGAAAAACGTTGGGATTAAAACGTCAGATCTTTGTCTTCTTCGAATCTGCCAGCTATTCTTAATGATTACCAGTTTAATTTAGGCAGTTATTGCATGTCCTAATCTTCTGATGTCTTCGTTGTCAGCTGTTGTTATGTTCCAGTGTATTCCTATGGTGTTGTCAGCTGTTATGTTCCAGTGTATTCCTATGGTGTTGTCAGCTGTTGTTCTCTTCATAATCCTGTCAATGACAAGAAGGAACAGGAATACAGACATGTTGCACCCCTGTTTTACACCTGACTTGATCTTAAACCATTTTGTAAATGTACTGATGTGTTGGAGTTTCATAAACGAAATTTACAAATTACTACTAAACTTTTAACTCAGGGTTACAGATATCAAAAGCTAAGAAAAACATTCGGCAAATTCTTCAGATCTTATTCAGAACTTCTATCTAAATTTGGAAATATTTCTTTTCAAAACTATGTATCCAATGGAATTTCCCATCCTAATTTTTACGGTGATCTCGTATATAAACTAAGGAAAGTAAAAGGCTCCGATAACGTTATTTTATCATGTAATAAAATTGTCAAACGTCTTCTAAATAGACAATATGATATTGAGATCATCAAAAAGACTATAGGTCTTGTATTTGGCCCCTCTACAGCCTTATGCAGACTTTTACTTGAACGTTGCACGCTGACTAACAGGGCGGTGGGGATTATATGACGGGCCTTGTCCAAACCTCTCTCAGAGGAGACATGGTCCTGAACCTCGTCCCCTCTGACTGTAAGTCGGGACTCCTACAGATTTAGGGTCTTAGCTCGCTTTCAGACTGGCAGAGCACGGTTTATCATGTTGATGTCGCATATATTTTTATACCATTGTGTGTTTTACAATACCTTAGGTGTTTATATTTTTATGACCTCTCAATATGCGATACCTGTTGACCCTTGATCTTTACATGGAGGATTATTTATAAATTTTTAAATGTACGTCCTTTGATTGTTCTGCTGTTACGGTGAGTGGGAAATGGGCCTATAAACCGGTTAACCACACCATTTGTTTGGCTTTTGTCAAATTAAATGACCGTCCTAAGTCGGTATCGTAATTGCACTACAATCAAATATTTTTGTAATGTGTTATATGTGCTAGTATATTATTTATATTCATGTATTGTATAGCTCCATGGTGACTTCTGCCACATAACTGAGCCAGTAACTCCTCTTTTTTCTTTCATTGATGACAGCACACTCACTTTTGTCATAAATGCACTTAATGTCTGATGTACTTATCTCGTATTTTATAGTGCTTCAGAAATCCCAAGTGTCCCAATGCACGCTGTCAAAGGCATTTTCGAAATCTACAAACAAGTGTATACTTTGGAATTCCACACTATGACTTGCTCTATTATGTTCGTAATATAAATATCTGCTCTGTTGTCCCCCCCCCCCCCACCCCCCCTTACCAGCTCTTTAACCTGCATGTCATGCTCTAAGATGTAGATCTACTCCCCTTGCAAGCCGATGGACGACAATCTTTCCCATTACTTTCGCTGTTGTTGGTATCAGTGTAATGCATCTCCATTTCTCACATCTCGTTAAGTCTCTTTTCTTGAGCAGTTTTACAATGATCCTTCTTTTCCAGTCTGTTGGTACCTTCCCTTTTTTCGGCTGCTGTATCTACATTGCTGATGTATCCATGTCTGCCCTTAGGAGTTCACTAGTGATGTCCATATCTGATGCTTTACCATAATTTTTTTTTTCAGCGCTCTGAGTACAAATTTAACTTCCTCAAATGTAGGTGGGCTTTCATCAATTATATCTATTCTTTCAGAGTATATGATGGTCTTTCCTGTTTGGGTTCTGATTTTACCTGTCCCTGTCCATCTACATTCACTTATTCCTAAAATGTTTAGGTGGTATCTTCTCACCTCTCTTGCGCTGTTTTACCAGCAACGTACAGAGTCCTTGTGTACCTTGGTAAGTTATCTTTACACAAATACGAAAAATGTTAATATTTGAAATTCCCTGTCAGGATTATAGAAACTTCGTATTTGTATGATGTTATAACTATTTAATCAGTGATTTATTGCAGCTGCACAGAAATAAGAACATTAAATTTGTGTACGTTTTACATAGCAAGGGTTCCAGGTTGTCCATGTAGGCCTTAGGTGTATTCGCATTTCAGTATTTTACAGCTGAGGTCCCCTACTATTAATTAAGTAAACTACTATTACTTCGAATAGTACAGAACCTTGATATGTGACTTAATCGTTGATGGAAAATGAAACATTCAATGTTCATTCAACCAGACGCATTGAAATGAAACCCAATACAATAATTATCAGGTATTTTTGAGAAATCAATATCTTAAGTTATGCATGGATAATTATCTGATATTAAGTAAAATTTTCTATTTCTACATTGATTTCCTGTACATCGGTAACATCTCACCGACTGATACGAATATAAGTATTACTGGTCACGCGACAAACGCACATGTCGTACACGTGAACAGCAAATGATACAGAACATAAAACAGGGATATTATTAATTAGGTGATAACTCTTACTTGTAAAGATGGTGCTCTAGGTGTTGTGATGCCAACATTTCGCAAACTTTCTCACATTTACATGATGAACACACATGTCAGTCTCTGCAGTTTATCTCTTCTGTGCGTTTTTCTGTTTGTTTTTGATTTGTTCATTATATTTCTTTTTTTATCTATTTTATTTTTTTCCTTTCTTGTTTTGTTTGCTTGATCTTTTGTTTTTTGTTTTGTTTTGGGTTTTCTTTTTTTTGGGGGGGGGGGGGATTGTTCCTTTTTTCTTGGGGGAGTGTTTCTATGCCCTGGATCGAAAATATCCTCATTAAGAATATTGTTTACAGCATATCTTCCTTGTTCGTTGGTTTTGTTTTTTATTCAGTTTTTCAGTTTGTCATTCTTGAAATAAATATACCATGGTCAGCATAATTATACATAATTAAAATCAGCTGCTAGTTTTGTACCGTTTCGTAGAACGCATTAGTAAAGTATGAGACGGAAGCTGACTTGCGTTAGACTGTAGTCCGATAGATAAACAGTAAATCTCTTTTTAACAGGGATTCAGTGCACGAAAGTATGATTTATTGTTCATTTGTTTCACCTATTGGAGCTTCTTCTATTCAGCATCTATATAATGTACATACAGCCATGATTTATTCTTACGAAATCATACGTTAAGAACAAAGTGTGAGACAGGGTAGCAAAATAAAATTCAGATATCATAGAAATGCACGTAGTGAATCAATGATAATAATGCTTATAATACCTCAGTTACGCAAGTGTGGTCTAATTAAGTCATCATCTTCAGGAAATCGACAAAATAAGTATTAAGCTTAGGCAGTATTGATTAGACCTCTCTACTTGTCACATTATACTTCATGGGAAAAGGTATGCACAGCAACCACGTAAATACATACAGCGCCGACCGGGCATGCGACAATTCCTTGTCTCTGCAGTCGTCTTACAGCGCTTCGTGATTTGATCACGGATACCCATGTGCTTGTTACAGAGCACATAAAAGAGCGATAAATTATAGATAGATATATATATATGCGCTTGGAGCTGTTCGTTGAACAAAATGACGATGATGGCTACAGGGGAACAAGGGAATGATGCCTTCACTCTCATGGAACACAGAGGAGCAGGAATATTGTATTTTGTGTTCGGTATGTAATTCTATTTGGAATATTACATATTTCTCGCATACAAGTTTTTTTTTTATAATTTTTCTCTTTATTCCTCAAAATATGCACGACAAAAATAAAAGAGAGAACCACGACGACAGATTTTACTGTATTTAGTAGTTTAATCAATGTCAACTTTTAACAATAATAGTTCATATCGCATAAGAGAACGTGAACACTTTATACATATATTTCATGTATATTTTACAGATACATATAGGAGAATAAAAGTTTGATATGTAGTTGACTGTTATTGTTATAGTGAAGTAATGAAGTTTTGAATAGACAATTAATTTTGGCGTGATTACTGTGCTTGGATGGTCGTGGGTCTTAAACTCGCTGATTAATAATCATGTTGGGTGTTACTCTCTCGAGCAAGTATAAAAATCCTCATACTTGAATGAAGCAAGGGTGTCCCTTTAAATTTTGAATTCTTCTGCTGAAGTAAAAGGGAGCAGTTCTTGACTGTCTGGCATAACTTTGTCACTTTCCATGTAAACGCACATTTATCAGAGGTGCAAAGTTTCAAATGTGGAGTCGACTATATATTTCTGGTAGCCATGGCAGGTATGGCTGACCAAATAGGAGGCACTCTATCTTTCTTGGTACTTGGTCTTTTTTTCTAATTCTATATTAGACTGTATATTCATTTCTACATTTGTTTACATTTTTACATGTTGGTTTCTACCTCCGGTATTCGAGGTGTTACTCTCCTCTCGTGGTGGCGGTATATAGACTGATACAATATACACGAGAACAAAAGACAACCAACAGCTACAAGATAAAGAACTGACATAAAGAATGGTGTTTCAGTAGTATCAATGGCATATTGTACAATAAAATGTTGTGATAATTACCCTTGAACTGCGTCGAGAGTCAAAATACTAAAGATATTAATTTAAAGATAGTATCACCGTAAGTTTCAAAGCAAATACGTAGAAAATAAGGTAGAAAGATTGTGTAAAGGATATCCCTAATATTTGTTTTATTCTAGAACAGGTAAATAAATAAGAGAAAACTGTACTTCTATGTATTGTTAATGTGTATTAATCGTGGAATTTATATATTTTTTTTTAAAATTCGACATAGTTAATGTCATGGTAACTTATTTAAGTATACACATTAGAAAGATCTACACGAACTGGTTTGGACTATTTTGTATTCCACTAGGTGTAATGGGTGTATTGAGTAACTCCCTGTTGATGCGCGTCTTCATGCGGAATGGTGTTCTGGAGTCTCCCAAAAACATCCTTCATATCAACTTGGCTTTCTCTAACATTCTTGTTGCAGCAGGTTTTCCCTTCTCCGGGGTGTCGAGCTTCTATGGCAAGTAAGTACCATTAATATTCCTTTATATTGCAGATGATGATATCCCATGTTCAATTAGATCTCAATTAGATAGTCTTCCTCATTCTCGAATAATTCCCTTGAAAAGTCGTAAAATACGAAAGTAAAAAAAAAGTATGATGCACTTATTTATGATACAATTTAAATCAAGCGATAAAAGAGAATATGCTGTTATTCGTAGAACCAGGATCTCCAAAATAGCATGACAAATAAGTAAAACTGAAATCAATATACAGACTAAAAGCAGAATTTCTTTATTCAACGATGTTTATTCATGTTTATTTTGAGATACGATTATTTTGCAGTTATATGCACGATATGTCTAATGTTCTTTCACATGTGCGTATTTAATATACGGTGTGTAAACCCGCAGGAAAACTGATCATTCCAAACTTGAACTGATACTTTCCCAGGTCGGACATTTTTTTGCGTTAATACTGTCCTGATAAACAAGTTTTAAGAAGTAAACGCTGAACAACACATTAAACGATCAAGGAGAAAGAGAACATATTGGTGACGTACATAGAATGACGGGGAAATCAGAAAGAGAAACTTTGAGATTTATTTATAAAAGGCCCGACGATAAATATGCTTTATGCTAACATTATCCACTGGAGTCTTTAATTCTTCGTCACCGTGTTATTCTCATGTCATCCAGTTTGTCCGACTGAATTATTCTTTTAAGTTTATTGATCGTTATTCCATAACTTATTTGAGTTTGCTTTGTTTTTCTTCGAAAATTAACCACTTAAAAATGACTGACAAGATCAGTATTAAGGTATTAAGCAATGTTCAATATTTATTCTACATAAGTACCACAGCTTATTGACATATGTGGTACAAAGGCATACATAAACATACATAAGTTCAAACTATGAGTGAAAGTATATATTCACGAGCGTAAATATAACGGTAATAATAAACTCAATTCTTTGGTGAAAATAGATAAAAGACGTAAGTACTAAGCATTACTCCCTCAAGCTTTTTTTTAAAATGAAGGGCAAATGACAGAAATGCTTGAAAACTTAGCATTGCTTGATAGCTCTTTCAAGGAAAAGACAAAAAATATTGTCATTATTTAGCCTTTTTATCATTACTTTCGTATTGTGGAATTTAAAACTGCCGTGAGATTTTCAGCACTTATTTTTCCAGTCCTGTATATTTTTGTAAAAGGCAACTTGGTTTTATAGGTGTATTTCACGCTTATGAAATCACTTTGATGGGAACTGCTGATAGCGTATTACATACTGACACATCATTAGCGATGTTTACACATCTATTGATCTCATGAATAGATTGACGACTTATTACATCATATTACATGATAATAATCTGACATGTACCAGTGTCAGTTTAGTGTTAAAACAATAATACATGGTCATGTTACTGTGATAAAACCCTAGTATTTTTAAAGTATTGTGTGGTATTGGTTATAACAATGTCTATAGGACGAAGAAATAGAAATAATGAAATACAAAGTATGATATATAAATGAGTGTGTTAACTATCATAAAACTGTTAGAATTTGACTAATTCTCACGCAGTATGTGTTTTGGGTTGCACACCAAGCAGTGGATTTTCCTATGTTGGAATATATAGTAATACGTAGTTACCAGTGTACTGCATCCTTCCGATATGTTAATTTACATGCATTGATCACAGAATGTTGAGTAATGCTCATACTCTTCTTGAACTAAAGATCAAGAATGAGGTAGATAGAGATCTCCGGATACCTAGGGTCCACCAAGAAATACATCGAGAATAAGATACATTTATATGTAATTTGGAATGTGTTACCCATTAAATCAAATATAAGTTTCAATGGATTAATCCTAAAAGTGTTGTCTTCTTTTTATTGACACAAATTAAGTTTGGAAGCATTAATGATATCACTGATTCAAATTCTGCATTTCCGGTTTGATTATGAAATTAAAAAAATAAGTTGTTCCAATTAATTACTGAAAGTAATATCATAAGAGCACGAATACTACAGTAATTGACCGACTTGCTCAATTTAATAAATCGACATCTTTCTAGTTGTAAAAATGAAAAGTACTTTAATTTTATTTGAAATTCATTAACTTGTCACTTTCACAAATTTTTCTTCGAGAAGAAAGTCAATGTATATCAATGAAACGTTAATCCTTCATTCGCGGATTACCTTAGTATTATCTATCCAAGTGAACTGGAGGTCAAAGAAATCACAGAAAGTAGTAATTCTCCTTCGTATTGAGATATTATGTTGTCTTTCGACATTGATGGTCAATTAAACACCTCACTCTATGACAAACGTGATGATTTCAAATTCGCTATCACAAAATTTTCTTTACAGCGTATTCATATCTCAGTTAATACGTTATTCCAGAGCATGTTCAAATTACAATGACTTTGTTCTGAGGGCTAGGCGACTTTCAGATAAGCTACTCAACAAGGCTTTTACATATGCTAGACTAATAATGTCACTGTGGAAGTCTATGGTCGTTACTAGACTCTTAGTACACAATATGATATCTTCTTACTCAGACTTTTAAATGATATTCTGGACTGAGACCGATCCCGATCATTTTACACAGATTTGACACCTTCTATACTAGAAGGCTACCTACTTTGACTTCTCCATATAGAAATATGTATGGAACTACACGATTTGACTCTTTCTACTAGGTCTATGTGACGGGTGGTGCTAGCAAGCAGGAGATTGTCACTCTCCGCGGTCATCTGATCTTACACCATGAAGGGGGTCCACATATGCTCTTCAAGTACACTTTTTCATTGTTTTCTATCTGGTTTTCATTTTCACTTATTTTGTATGTCTTTTAGATTCATGATTTTCGGACTTATGATGTGGATTTATCCATAACTTTACATTAACAAAAATCGTTTTATCTCTAAATTTTAAAGTTATGGAATTTAATTTCAACACCAATCAAGAAAGAATAATAGGAGGTGATGGAATATTGTAGTCTGAATGAAATGCACATCAACTAAATTTGAAGGATTAAGGAGAATTTTACATTCATTTGATAGAAAAGTCGGCTGTCGAAATAATATAAAGATAAAATCAAAAATTTAAAATCTTTCATATAGAAATGCTTTGCTTTGCTATTTCAGAAGCAGTAATCAGACATTTGTTATCCTGATGCTGAGTGCACTATGACTCAAAACAATTTCTAATATTATCTTGACTGTACTGTTTTTATGATAAAACGCAGAAACGTGATATTGTAGTATTGAAAATACTCCAAAGCGTTATCTTAGTATAGCATGTGCTATCTATGACGGATACTATCATTACATTATTTTAGATAGGACACCCAATGCACATCTATTAGAAAAATATGACAGTAAATATATAATATGGTTTATTTACGACTTTACTTGTAAACAATACAAATATGTTACATGAAATATTAGTCAAAGATTTAAACATTATGCATAGTTCACCTTGGCATTTACAGAGAGTGTTCATGAAGATGTAGCTGAAATGTTTTGTGATGGCATTCCTTTCTACTTTACACATTATTCGAACACTCGACATACTGACGATAGGCAAAACTATTTAATTCATACTTCATTAATTTTATATAAAAATTGTGAATTCCATGGATATAACATCAGAGATTCTTATCTAGTTAAGATAGCATATTATGTAATATTAATGAAAACTGAGATCAATGATAATGGAATTATTCATTCCTATGATGAGGTTTTTATTGATTTCCTTCTGTAGAGGAAAATCTATTATAACAGAAGAACATACTTCACTTTTGTCAAAAATTGAATCATGACATACCGTTTAAAAAGTGAAATACCTTTTTTGTGTATACTCAGAGTAAAATAAAAAAAAAATCCCTTTGTTTTTCTATATTCATGTATCTATCTCATTTCATTTACAGAGAATATATATCTGAAATTGTGTGAATATTATTAAGACTTGTTATTACACAGTTTATCCATCAAAGGTCTCATAAGAGCATGGTGTTTGTAATTTGCAATTTAAACTGTTCTACTGTAATGCTGACAAATAGAATGTCATACATTTTTCTCTCCTGAAATAAATTTTACATAAACACAACAGCAGGTACATGGAAAATGTCACGCCCTTTAATAATTTCCTCTAAAACTTCTGCATTATTAGCATGGTCAACCGTTACATGCAGAACGGCGGGCAAATCTTGTGTATCAACCTATATCTTAATTACTTTCCAGTATCTCTTACATAGTATATGACAACATCTGGGCATAGACCGGCAGTCAATATCTAAACCTCTGGATGGCAACAAAGGTGAAAGGCTAATTCTAATTCAGAGAGCATTCAAGAGAAGCACATTGCCATCGATATCTGACGCTTTGTGTGTTTATCATTAACATTAAATGTACTTACAAGGACAAACAAGAAAGGACATTTGATGTTAACGGTGGTCCTACAGATCGTCAGGTACATCACACAGAGAGCCCAATGCTCCACATTAGAACAAACATCGATCGCAATTTCCTACCTTTCTGGGTGCCCTCGATTCGTTCAAAGTCCTGGCAATATATGGCGAAACAGCAAGAGATTTCGATCTGAAGAGCAACATAAGTACTACGAGGTGTACCTCACCACTATGGAAGTAACAGGGAAGTTCAACAATTGTATACCGTCATAAATAAAAATACATGTACAAAAACAATAATTTCATTGACTTTTACATACACAAGAGAAGTTAATAGATGTGCCTAACAAAAGTGTCAGCCAATACCTAATTATTCCTCCAATTTTACTCAGTCAGATGGATGTCGTCCCTTAATTATTCAGTATATTGTCTCATATAAAGTAACTGGTCCCAATGGAATGTATGTTCGAAGTGTTGATAACTTTCTCAAAGCTTGCTAAATTAACTCAAGTACCATTCTTTAAAGTAATCACAGCAATAGATTATTCTTTTCATAATCTGCTGCTTCAAGATATCAGAAGTATTAAATCCAGCATCACCTGGCCACTTAGATTTACATGTATTTTCCAGGTGTCCATGCTTGTTGTACGCAATTCATTGTTGGATGTGACAAAGTGACTCAGGACCAGTTTCGTATTTTAAAATTTTCATTTTCACTACGGTCATTGGACAAAATGATGTATATTTCATACATTTCATCATGGTTATTGGATATACATGTAATTATGTACATTCACACACTTCATCATGTTCATTGGACACAATAATGCATAATTCATATACTTCATTATAGTCATTGGTTATAATGATGCATACTTCACACATTTCATCATGGTCATTTGAAATGATGATGTGCTTCTAAAGAAACAGGAGAGTAATACACGTAGATTCAACAAATATCTCTGTAAAGCTACAAATAGATAACTCTTTCCTGAAGATCTGAAGTTATTTGCTCAATGAAAAACAGTACTGAAATAGCGATGAATATTGTAAAAATAAGGAAGATAAAATATAAAGGTAACAAGTTGCCACATAAATGATTGCTACATAAACTGCAGTCTTACTGTGTACACGACAACGCTCTGCTATGGATTAGGGACTTCGGAAAAACAGATTCATCTAGATGGCCATGCCTTATCTAGCACAAATTTCCTACCAGGAGTTCCACAGGGAACAGTCCTTGCCTCCCTGCTCTTCCTCACATTCATCAACGACCTCCCAGACGTCACCAAGTCAGAAGCCAGGTTGTTTGCAGATGATTGCTTGTACTGCCCAACACAGAGGACAATAACAGTCTACAGTAAGATCTCACTTGATTACTTGAAAAATGGAAGAAGAGTGGCAGATGTCTTCCACCCGGAGAAATGCCTTGTCATATAGGTCTCATCAAAGCAAAAGCCTATCAACGCGGACTGCATGCTACACAAACATTAGCTAGAATTAGTGGACTCAAGCGAATACCTTGGAATTACAATCAACAACAACTTAAAGTAGAATAAGCATATCGATGTTATCACACCATAAGCCAATGCGACCCTCGATTTCTAAAGCGAAACCTCGGCGGTTGCAGAACAGCAGCACGATTCAAAGCCTACGAAGTTAATATACGTCCAACACTGGAGTATGTTGCCTTCAGATATGAACCTCATACCAGCAGACAGATCAACCAGATCCCTGGGATTGGAACCAATATAGATCAGAGGGGAGTTTTACTAAAAGTCGTAGGCCCAAACGTAGACGTAGACGTAAACTTTGCAAAGAAATATTTGTCTCCTCCCAAAAGACTTCCAAACGTAACATATACCTTGTACAACGCTTACCAATGTAATTACGTATGTACATAGACTTCAAGAAACATTCAATCGACGTACATATTAATTTAGTTGAAAAGTTTACGTCTACGTCCACGTTTGGGCTTACGACCTTTAGTAAAACTCACTTCAGAAGAGTAAAGATCCACCTTCTGCTGCTATTCAAGATCCAGTACTTTCTACTGGACATTCCTGCAGAGCAAAATACGAAAGTAACTGGTGTCACATGACTATGGCACTAACAACAATGTACCACAGTGGACATTCACGGACCCCTGAAATTCAGAGGTGAGACCAGGTGCCCGTGAGGAGTGAGAGTCCCCTGTTTGGCTAGCCACACCCGCCGCGAATGTCCTTACACACAGACGAAACAACAATAATTCAACACTGTATATATAAATGAATGTGAACAAACACTGTATAGAAAGTGTCAAAGCCGCATATAATCAGGAAAAAGGTATAATAACACTTAAGTCAATACCTAATCCAGATATACACTAGGACAAGCTTCCATCAACAAAAAGGATGTGTGCCGGTTTTCTTTCTTTCCACGTACAATCAGGGACTGGAAAAGACTTTCATCAGTATGTTCCTTGAAAGACTACCGGACAGCAATGGACAACATACCTTTGGCCCATTTCAGCCTAGAGTGAGAATCAATGAATTTAACTTTCTAACTGTATCATATTGCCCTGTGAGGCTTTTATCTTGAGCATAACACTCAACATTTGAGTACACTCCGTAATGTAAGACGAGAGAATGGTATAATGCATGCAATGATAAATAAAGTATCAGAATGTATGGACAGAAACATACAGACGACGTACCAACTCCCCATACTTCAAAAGTTTCAGAGAAATCTATTCCGTGTGTATTCAGTGCAATTATATGGGTCATTCTCTCATTATGTAATTATCAGTGGTAATCCGGCGCTAAGAGCAGTCGTGACGATTCTTTTGTTACTTATTCCCTTTGCAGTGTGGAGCTCGTTCGAAAGTTTCCCGCGTTTGTCTTAAGTGTTATTATACCCTTTTTCCTGATGTGGTGTGGCTGTGGCACGCTCTACACATTTTGTTTATTTGTGTTTGTTCACATTCGTGTACATATACAGTTATGAATTATGTTTGTTTCGTCTGTATTTATGGGCGGATGTGGCTAGCCAGACAGGAGACAGTCACTCTACCCGGGCACCTGGTCTCACCTCTAAATTCAGGGGTGTGTGAATGTCCAATGTGGTATATTGTTGTTGGTGCCAGTCATATGACCAGTTATTTTCGTATTTGTCACACCTTTTTTTAATTGAAGAACTTCTAATGAATCAGTGAAAGGTTACAATAAGGGAAAATAATAGATTTCGTAAATATTTTGCATTGCTACAAGAGAAAATTGAAGACATCTGACCAAGCTGTATGACACAAATCGCCGAGGACATGCACATAAAACTTGATAGTACTCAAACACAGAAAACAACATTACAAAATATTCGATTGTACTGCAGTTACGATACCGACTTAGGACGCTCCATTAAAGTAACAAACGTCACTCACATGGTGTGGTTAACCGGTTGACGGGCGTTAAACTTCCCATGCACCACAATAAAAGGACACACAATTAATAATTTGTAAATAATTCTTCATATAGAGAACAAGGTTTCTTAAGAGAGAGATAATATAAATTTTAACACACGAAAAATTCAAAAATATTCTAGGAGACATCAACATAAGTAAACCATGCTTTGCACGTTTGTAAGCTAGCTCGGATCCTTGATCTGTAGGAGTCACAAGGTACCACAAATATTTCCAAGGTTGACCTGTGCTCTGTACGTTAATATTTACGGTCTCTTGTTTGTCGTTCTGAGATTGAATATGGTGGTAGTCAGAAAATCGCAGGCATTTGGGAATTCATGTTAATATAGTCCTATAAACATGACCTTGCTGACAAGCGCGAGCTCATATCGGTGGGGCCCTTACTCTTTATAGCAAAGTGTTGCAGACAAAAATTCTTGCACACAAGCTTTATTTACTTTAATCCTTACCTTATGATTGTCACATATTTTGTTAAATCAGCTTTGAACAAGGATAAATGTCGTACATCGTCTGTTACCGCGATGTTTAGAATACACAATCGAATTTGCAATTTTTTTTTAAAAAAGCCCAACAAAACGAATATATACGTTCGTTAGCATATGCTCAAGTTCCAATTGACAGAAAAAGATTTAGATAGGTAAAACTGAAGTTTAAAATGATTCCCTTGCTATTTGATATAATCAATATCGAAGAAGTACCAAACCGTAAATCATTCTCAAAGTCCAAGGACAGATATAAATCGTGTGTTTCAAAAAGGAACTGTTGTGAACCCCGAAATACTGAAAAAATTCCTAGGTGAGACCAGGTGCCTAGGGAGAGTAAGCGTCTCCTGTCTGCATGCATCATCCGTCACAGCAGTTCTCAAGAAACATGTCAAAATCAAGAGTTTTGGTTTCCTAATTGTACATACGAAAGTACAAAACTCGTATACAAAGTCATATTTGGTGTTCACTGAACAGGTCATTTAGTCGTATTCCAGAATATTATCAATCATTCTAGAAAGAGGCACATCATATTTTCGTACAAGATCCCCATAGCGACCGTAGAACTTCCTCAGTGACGATTTCAGACATTCTTCAACATATCCCTGCATGAGCAACCTAGTGACCAGTCGTTTGGCCCTTGGAATAAAACCGTCGTATAGAGAACAGGCTCTGGCGTACCGTATAAGTTGAGATTTAAAAACTCCATAGGCAGGTGGGGACGGGATATTGCTGCAAAGAAACGGGAAGTTAGTTATTTGAAAGTTAAAATCGTCACGTTTGTCATACAGAGAGGTGTTCAGATGACCATCATTGTCGAAAGTTAAAAATATATCCAGATACGAAGCGGAATTATTGCTCTCGGTTGTCTCTTTTATCTTAAGTTCATGGGAATAGATGTCATGTATGTAATCATAAAAGTTAGGATTATTGATTGACAATACGTCGTCTATATATCTATACGTAAAATTAAACTGAGATGCAGGGCTTTTTCTGCCTGTGGAGAGCATGTTTTGAATAAATTCCTCCTCATACGAATATAGGAAAATGTCAGCAAGAAGTGGGGCGCAGTTAGTTCCCATGGGAATGCCAATGATTTGCTGAATAATGTTACCTCCAAACACCACCAAAATATTGTCTATTAAAAATTCCAGCATTTTGATGATTTGATCTTCGGTAAACTTGTGTTTTGCATCAGAGTTTTCATTTACAAAATATGTATCTTCCCGCCCAGTGACAAGATATTTATATCTACGATTTCCATTTTTATGGAAAAAAGAATTTCGAATAATTGCAGCAAGTCTGTTTTTGAGCTTTTGTTGCGGAATTGTAGTGTAGAGCGCGGAGAAGTAAAAAGATTTGATGCTGAAAATATTATTAAATTTCGGATATAATGAATGAATAAGTGGTAGAGTAAAATTTTATACCTATTCTTTTTGTAAAATTCAATCTGTAAATTATATGCTTCATAGTAGTTCCAAGTGTGTTCTCGGGCTTTTTTCATGTTCCTTTTTTTTTCAAAATAAACTGAACATAAAAACAAAATTCTTGTACATTTTGGATATTTCAAGGTAAGTGGCAGTAAGTTTAATGTATCATCTATGTAATTCATGTTGCATTTTAGCTGTCCTCAAGTAAATAAGAGGAACGGAGTCTTGCATTGCATGACTACCTGTAAATTCTACAATGTAATTTGATCGCTGTCAACGACAGTTTTTTTTTTCTGTCGTCGATTTTCAGTCAGCAATGATTTTATCTTACAGGGTGGTTAACATGTTAAACCTTTTGATAAGTAGGTGTATGATTGGCTGCTGGGGAAAACGTCGCAGCTGATTTCTACCGACGAGATGGACACGCTGACAAATTTATATGTTACTCACAAAACGTGGTTAAACGATCGTTAAATATTCATTATCTGAAATACAGAAGATGGAATGGCATGACGTGGACCAGGTACTCCCCAAATTGGATTGTCAGATCGTCAGATCGCTAGTGATCAGAAGATCATTGTTCATTAGTGTTTCCACGGTTGAAACAATAAATCCCATTTCGTATTAATATCTCTATTAAATGACTGGAATTAACGTTCTTGTTGTTAATATCTATATATCTTTATGAATATTAACAAAACCTTTTCTGTATTTTAATAAAAGAAAAAAGAGGAGTTACCGGCTCAGTTATGTGGTAGAAGTCACCATGGAGCTATACAATACATGAATATAAATAATATAATAGAACATTTAACACATTACAAAAATATTTGATTGTAGTGCAATTACGATACCGACTTAGGACGGTCATTTAATTTGACAAAAGCCAAACAAATGTTGTGGTTAACCGGTTTACGGGCCCACCTTCCCACTCACCGTAACAGCAGAACAATCAAAAGACGTACATTTAAAAATTTATAAATAATCCTCCATGTAAAGAACAAGGGTCAACAGGTATCGCATATTGAGAGGTCATAAAAATATAAACACGTAAGGTATTGTAAAAAACATAATGGTATAAAAATATATGCGACATCAACATGATAAACCGTGCTCTGCCAGTCTGAAAGCGAGCTAAGACCCTAGATCTGTAGGAGTTCCGACTAACAGTCAGAGGGGACGAGGTTCAGGACCATGTCTCCTCTGAAAGAGGTTTGGACAAGGCCCGTCATATAGTCCCCACCGCCCTGTTAGTCAGCGTGCAACGTTCAAGTAAAAGTCTGCATAAGGCTGTAGAGGGGCCAAATACAAGACCTATAGTCTTTTTGATGATCTCAATATATAAAGAAAAAATGTATTATTATTGTCTAGAAGATTCACAAGAAGATAAATTATGAATTGGTGTCATGTCATATATGACCATGAAGACTGCAAAAATTACATATTTGATTCTTTGTAATTGAAACGCATGGAACCTTTCATGAAATAGCTAAGTAAACAACAAAGAAGTGCCGAAGGGTTAAAAATATCTCATAGTCCACGGAATAAAAAGACAATGTCGTGTACAGTGTAATATTCAGACAAATGCGAACCCCAATTAAATCGAGGTGAGACCAGATGCCCGGGAGGAGATTACAAGCGTCCCAACCTGGTTGCATGCAACACCCGTCGCAAAAGTCCTGCAACAACTTTCAAGTCGAGGAAGTAAATACATAAATATATACACTTGAATACATGAAAAATGATCCTATTCACGGTATGAAATGCTGTTTAGCTGAAATTCCGTCATCAGAAATGCACGTGCATAAAAGTATGTATATACATATTTTGTCAATTGAAGTACAGTCAAAAAGTTAAGATGGTTAGTTTCTATAGTCAGATCTCAAATACCGGTTAACATTCTTGAAGCAGAAGATGCGCTCTCATTTATATCTTTTATCTCGAGTTCCTTTGGATATATGATGTTGAGGTGATCTTCAAATACAGGGTTGTTGAAGAAATATTTCCCGTTAATGTTAAAATCATACAGAGGTCTTAGTGTAAATGCGGAATCACATACAAATTTAACATTCATACCTTAAGAATTCAAAGAGAGGTAAATCATTCAGTTCATTAATAAAAGTAAAATCATGGGGAAAGGTTTAAACAGGGCCATTACTTCCGCAAAACAGGGCCATTACTTCCGCAAAACAGCCAAATGAGTAATGTACAACTTTTATATATAGATACTTTAAGAATATAGAGAAGTAGTTATTGCTCTTTACTGTAACGTGTTTCGACTAGAGGGTCCTCATCCGCAATTAGAAAAGAAAACATTGAATGTCAAATTAAGGTCAAAGTCGCCAGGAAAACAATCCTGATAATATTACATGATTTGATACAATGAATTGCAACTCTATACCAGTTATTTACACCCACTGGTGTTACTTTAATTGACCGTCCTAAGTCGGTGTCGGAACTGCAATACAAGCGAATATTTGTGTAATGCTTTCTGTGTTTATTTTACTATTATCATGTTTTATGTGCATGTCTGTGATTTGTGTCATACAGCGTAGTAAGATGCGTTCTGTCTTCTCTTCTATTACATGTATATGTAATTTAATCAGAGTTTTGTATCGCGTTTTGGATAATTCTAATCAAGATCATTGCCTGACATTGTTAATTAAAATCGATTGAGCGTTGTAATTACGATGCACTATAATATAATAATGCAAATTATACTGAAGATTTCCTGTCGTTTCATTTTGCTACACATTATGTTCAGTTCAAAATAACGATCCAGTTTTCGAGGGATATTACTTAACTAATTAATAGTGTGTGCTACAGACAAAACAGAGGTGTAGCCAAGTGTATGCAAGGAAACAGCTGTGTCCTCATCGTTTTCCTCAGAGAGAGAGAGAGAGAGAGAGAGAGAGAGAGAGAGAGAGAGAGAGAGATACAACAATGATTAAATTATATATATTTTGATCAAACTTACATTCAGGAATCGTATCATTCAACTGTATTTTGCCCTCGACCTATTGCAGATTTGAAGAAGGTCATATCAAGTGCTATCTGAGACCGCATAGAATTCAAACATGAAATTGAATGTGACCGATACATGTATATCCTCTATTTCAGATGGATGTTCGGTAAGGTGGGATGCGATCTGTATGGGATTGAATCCTACACGGGAGGACTAGCCAGCTTCTCCTTTGTGGTTCTTCTCTGCTTTGAACGTTATCTCGCCATCTGCCGCAGGGAATACTGTATGTAATCTAATTTCTTAAGATAACTAAATTCTACTTCAAACCAGTAATATCCATTACTTTATTGTGACATAACAGGTATTCACCATTATCTTATTATTATTATATTAATGTAACCTTTTCTTATGCTGCTGGACTAATAAAATGTCTATTAATTAAATTCGTATGTATAGTTCAAGTTATTCTTCGACTGAGTATCGACCGAGAGCAGTTACTTTATAAACTCACCCCCTAGAAACTAAAAACACAGCACAAAACAAAAATAAAACAATCCGAACACACGCACACATATACAAGCCCCAAAGCAGTCACTTAAGCATTGATTTTGTCGTAAAGAATGTAATTAATGTATGTAATTTGTAATTTTTATTTTAGCAGAATCAACCCTATCTTTTGTGCATATCCACTTTATCATGAGCTGATCTTTAACTGTACATTTAGAATATACAACCCCCCCCCCCACCCACACACACACACACACAGACACACACACACATACACACAAACACACACACATATACACACACACACACATACACGCCAGTCATTGCCCTTGCATTGACTTTGTCAAGATTAAATCTCGCAAATATGATAACTAATTCAATTATTTTCAGATAAGAACATGAATTCGTTATCGTGGTGGGTCATCATAATTGTCATCTGGCTACATTCTTTGATGTTCGGCATATTTCCTGTATTAGGCTGGAGCGAGTAGGGTTTTATTATGTAATCTCAGATTTAATGTTATGCACTGTTAATTGTCATTTATGAATCTTACGTTACTTAGACAATGATGACAAAACAATGCATCAGATTACATAGCCATCTCTAGAGGTATGATTGAATACCTTGGTTTGTTGGTAAAGCTGATACATGTACATTGTAACTGAACGCACCAGGAGCAAATCTACAAATGAAAACTACATTACCATTTCTGCAATTCTATAGCTATGGATAACCTTATTTGTCGAAATGTACATCGTCTTTCTAAATATATATGGTACATTTTCAAAAGTAAAACGAAACCCATTTCAAACAGCACAAATATTTATCAATGCAATGGTTCTACTTGACACAGGTACACTATGGAGGCATCTGGGGTTGCTTGTGGACCAAACTGGTTGCGTGGAGACGTGAACCACGTGTCTTTTATCGCCGTCATTTGCATTGAATATGGGATTCTGTTTATCCTTGGAACCTTGGCTATAAACTCTGCTAAGAATAACACAGAGACCCCATATGAGGAGAAAGTCACACCAACGAATTGGTTCACAGAAAAACAACTAGTTTGGGTAATATATATTTTCTCATTTCTATATTTTGACCTCTTGTCTCTATACGGAGTATTTATAGATTTTTGGTGTTTGTCGAGTATGAAGAAAGAAATGTAAGTTTACTAAACTAATTACATAATGATATGCCTTTTACTGTTTGATAATGATATATTTACAATCTGTTTTCATATATCTTCTCTTTTCTCAGATTTGCTTCACATTCGTTTTGATTGCCTGCGTGGGCTGGGCACCGTATGCTTACTTCGCCGTATGGACAATGATGTCTGAAATCAAAAGTGTAACCATGTTTGCTGCATCCTGTCCACCACTGTTCGCTAAGGCTTCATCTAGCTTCTATGCTATTCCATACCTGCTTGCAGACAACACTTTCCGCGAATTATTCTGCGGAATGAAGAACGTAGGGAAAAAGGTGGCGTAAAATGAAAGACTGATTGAATTTATATTGAAACCAAGGGCAAGACGTGAATGATTGTCAGTGACATGTTTTTATAATAAGATGAATGGTACTGTACTGAAATGATATTAATGAATGTATCTCCAAAGCTTTATGTATCTCTGCATTTCTTTTCTTTTGTCAGATGTAAGTAATCACTTTCACTTTTTCATTTTCTCCTTCATATTTGGTGTCAATCAAAGAAATAATGTATTTTCATGTCTGGTCTGTAATTTTTATCCCCTCAATACAGTTAAATCAAACATGTTAGAAGTCTAAGATGGTGGTGTATCAAAACCTTCACTTAGCTTCATGTAACCATGGTCAAGGTCCCTGTCAACATAAAGGAGATGACTTGAGACAAGGTCATATATCCCAAATTAAACTCTCAACTTGATTGAAACTTTATTGCACTACCCATTATTTTCACACGCTTCATTGAAATAAGTTCATGTTTGGAAGGTCATGTATTCAAAATCAATGTCGTTTTTAATTAAAGAAAGTTTTTGTTGTATGACTATCAATATCTATACTCTTTGTCAGTTTTCATCCTATATCATATATGTGTATTATGAAGAATTTGATTGTTTTAAACTAGAAGTCATAAGGTCAAATATAAGGCCTCTGTCAATTAAGGAACACACATCAATGGAATTAGTTAAAACATGGAAGAAAGGATCTTACTGGGAAGACCATATGCTATGACCTTGCCAATCCTTACCTTATTCTTTTAAATTCAGGGTAACTGTCAACTAAGGAGCATTTTTTCTTTGTCTGGCAGAATTGTTCTTTATGGAAAGTGTATTATGATCTTGAGGGCTTTTAGTCATTGTCAACAGTGACTTTCCAGTCATGGTTGGAGGTATTGAACTTAACTTGATATTAGACTTTCTTGCCACAGAGGAATTAAGTTTCATTCTTATTGCGAATGATCTAGTTTTATAAGCGTTACCTTTCTAAAACGTTGTTTGTCTACAATTAAGCGATAAATGTTTTCGATAAAGTAGGTGTTGTTCTTGTCTATGACCGTTCATGGATATCAAATGTTTATTTAAAATAATATCGCATATTCACTGATATCACTTTATTTGTCGAATTCCACGTATAGTGTATGAGTTAATGTTCGTATACATGTTTTTATAGTATTGCCACTGGATCGATACCACTGCTGGTGGGCTGCCAGTTCCCGAGGGTAACACCAACTTAGATTTCGGTAAAACGATACTCCATAAAATACAAACTCCAAACAGTACTAAAAGTTTATGTAAATTGAGAACTGCAGAAGACGCAAACACTCGAGTCCCTATATTTATCTATTTTATCTGCTTGCAGTAATCTTGCAAGTATTTATCATAGTTGCAGCAATTCTTATTCCTTTCACGTAAGAATTAAAACAGAATAAAATCAATTTTATTTCTAAATAAGTCGCTTGTCAAAGAAATGTTATACTTTACTTCGCTTTGCTGACGAGTTGTTTGATTTTTCACAATAACAAATGTCATAGTCTGTATGATAAAACCATGCTTAAAAACTTAACCACAAAGGCATACTTATAAGTCAATAAAATGTAATTAGGCCAATTTACATTTATCACACCAAAGAAATGTTTTCCTTATTAAATTGATCAGAAATAAAAGCGTGCGATGACTTACAGCTGCGGCAATTCAGAGTGACAGCTCTCCTGAACTATGAGAATGTTCTTGCTTACAATGCAGACCTTGTGTGTTGAGTCTATATTGTCTATGATGTTATTCATAATATTCAAGGAAATTAAAACAATTAAGTAAAAGAAGCAATATGAGTTATTCACTTCATTAACGTAAAATATGCAAAAAATATATATGTATATATATCGAATATGATATTCAAGAATTATTTACCTATTTACCTATTAATGCCTGTTTAGGTGGGTACTATGCTCTCATAGTGTTGCTTTGGAAAGCAATAGTGCCTGAGCGATAGTGATGGCGCTATTGCTTTCCAAAGCAACACTATGAAGTAACATATTACCCACCTAAACAGGCATTAATAGGTTTAGTGCATCACATGACACTATACAGGCACTATTGTATTTCATATGTACATACCAGTATTAGAAACTTCTACATGTTTTGCTGGTGTGATTTGTGTCATACAAACTTAAATGTATATCTCCATCCTTACGTTACTGATATCAGAGTGTGACAGACAGACAAACAAAGTGTTCCATTAGTGATGTTTTATTTTACAGGTGACACGAAAATAATTTTCAAAATACAGAATAAATTGCCTCTCTTTAATCTTATAAGAATCTTAAATTGTAAACCAATGTCAAAAATACATATACATGTATATATAACAATTATCACAGTGAATACCCAATATTTGACTTCAAAATTGTTTTGAACTTTTTAAACAACAGAAATTTCTGTAAAGTGTTTTGAATTTCTTTATAGTAAAAGTTAAGGGGAACGGGATTATAAAACCTAAAAATAAAGATTTTTGGACCGTTTTTTTTTTTTTTTTTTTGTGTAAAATGTGTGTTAAGATATATGTTTTGTAGGTTCTGATGTTTACTTTTGTTACATTCAGAGAAATGACTACTTTTCGAAAAAAAAATTGTATGCTCCTAGGGACCGCGTTTCCTCTATTAGAGTCACAAGTGATTACAATCTGCAGTCATTGCATTACTTGCCTTTCTGCACAAACCCCTTGCTTCTTACAACCACCTAATTGTGAAAACGTTGTCCTTCAAGGAACCAAATAATTGTATGGCATGGGAGATCGAAGTGAAGAAATGATGTCTTAGAGTATGGTCACGCGCTTTTATGTCACGAAAAACGGTTATGACGTCAAAATGCATGTGATGTGGTGAAGCCAGCTGGTGCTCCTTAGATACGTCATAACTCTTGTATAGCAAAAGTGAAAGTACCCGTCGTTCGGCACAACAGTGACCGGGCACTATCGCTTCAGATTATCTGTGGCGTTATGCAATTAAATGCCTAGGATTTATCATGTGATGCACTAATTTACTTTATTTTGAGAGTGGTGTTAAGAGTACTAAGAATGACAAACATATCAAAACTATAATATATCAATGTTAAGTTGGAAATAAAAAATCGAAAAGATATTTAGAAAATTGCCAAAAAATGAAGGAAAACATAGTTAAGCTAAATAATTATAAATTTTATTACAAAACAACCCTAAAATTTGCGGAAACTTAATGATAGGAGACTTTTTACACCCTTTTCATAGTAAGTGAATCTCATTGTCGTCTGAAGTCATCTTATGCCAAGCAAGTTCTTGCGTATCAGAAAAGGTGAGGCATGATACCATATGCCGGTGATAAAAGAAAAGTGATATGTAAATGAACGTAATTACGTCTGTCACATAGTCTTTTTCGGATTAAGTTAAGTAAATTGTCCAAATATGAATTCGATGTATCTTCACATTATAGACGTTCGCTCAAATCATGAAAACAATGGATTTTTAAATCTATTCTGGTACATCATTATGATGTGTAGAAAATATGAAAGTAAATTTGATCGTTTATATCGTCTAAACAATGTTACATATAAACGCCATATAAAGGTCTTTTCAAAACTTACTTCTGATTTCTCAATATCTCGATTACTGTGTTACAAATAAACTGTGAAATGGCATCAATTATCGAATTTTTATGGGGTATTGTTTAATTCTTTGCTTTTGAAGACGTTTACAACATGCATTTGGGAAGATAATTCTATTTACTTGTCCTATATTTTATGACAGAAATTTGTCATCTTCTCAAACAGAGTGGTTATTTGGCATGAAATAACTGTTTGGTGTATGGCATAAGTGTAAAGATGATGGATAAATCCAACCCGTAAGTCCGAAAATCATAAAACCAGAGGACATACAAAATCAGTGAAATCAAAACCAAGTAGAAAATAACGAAAAATGTCTACTGGAAGAGCATATATGACCCATCTTGATGAAGTGAGATCAGGTGCCCGGGGGAGAGTGAACATCTCCTGCTTGCTAGAAACACCCGTCACATATACCCAGTAGAAAGAGTCAAATCGTGTAAATTCCATATATATTCATATAGAGAGAAGTCAAAGTAGGTAACCCTCTAGTATAGAAGGTGTCAAATCTGTGTTAAAAGATCAGAATCGGTCTCAGTCCAGAATATCATTTAAAAACCTGGATAACGAGATATCATATTGAGTAATAAGACTCTCGTAACGACCATAGAACTTCCTCAGTGACGTTGTTAGTCTAGCACATATATAACCCTGGTTGAGTAACTTATATGAAAGTCGCCTAGCCCTCAGAACAAAGTAACTGTAATTAGAACATGCTCTGGATTAACGTATTAACTGAGATATGAATACGCCGTATGCGGGCGAAGATGGAATGTTGCTACCTATGAAAGGAAATTTTGTGATAGCGAAATTGAAATCGTCACGTTTGTCATAGAGTAAGGTGTTCAATTGACCATCACTGTCGAAAGACAACATAATATCTAAATACGAAGTAGAATTACTACTTTCTGTGGTATCTTTGACCTCCAGTTCCAGTTCACTTGGATAGATGATGCTGAGGTAATCCGCGAATGAAGGATTATTAATTGAAAGCAAGTCATCTATATATCTGTAAGTGAAATTGAAGCCAAGAGTCAATTGTTTCTTTCCTTGCGAAAGCAAAGACTGAATGAATTCAGCTTCGTATGAGTAAAGGAATATGTCGGCCAGAAGCGGTGCACAGTTAGTGTCCATTGGAATGCCGACAATTTGTTGAAAAACTTTTCCTCCAAACACCACAAAAATGTTATCGATAAGAAAGTTCAACATCTGGATGACATCTATTTCAGTATATTTATTTTTAGAACAGAATACACAAAAGAGTGTGGTTGACCGCTCTACAAGCCCAGCCTCCCACTCATGGAAAAGTCGAGTTAAGTTTAGGGGATCGGGGTTATATAGGCTAAAATGTGGCATATGTCAAAGAAATTTCACCGTACCTTATTTGCTAGTACTATATCAAATTATGAAAAGAGTGCCTTTTATTCATTATAACAACGGCTAGTCTTTTTGAGTTTTTACTTGTTTCGTATGTCACTTTAGCTTTCAAGACTTATGTTTTTATTTCTGTATGAATGACAGTGACGTCATGTAACGTCCCATATTTGATCAACTTTTCAGCACAGAAATCGATGTTTGGCAGACTTTTGATTGTTGTGCTTATGACGTCATAAGGAAATGTTCGACATTTACAATCTTGCGTGACGTCATCAAAATCGTATTTTGCGCTAAAGTGCTTCACTTTTTAAATGTACGTCCTTTGATTGTTCTGCTATTGCGGTGAGTGGGAAGGTGGGCCCGTAAACCGGTTAACCACACCATTTGTTTGGCTTTTGTCAAATTAAATGACCGTCCTAAATCGGTATCGTAATTGCACTACAATCAAATATTTTTGTAATGTGTTATATGTTCTAGTATATTATTTATATTCATGTATTGTATAGCTCTATGGTGACTTCTGCCACATCACTGAGCCAGTAACTCCTCTTTTTTTCACATTCAACGAAAGTATGTAATTCTGGATAAACGTTACATTGTCATGGGACATTAGCTGTTTCTGTCAATGGTAGATACCGTCAGTTAGGCGGCGCTTGTGTACTATCAGTTGGTAAAATCGATTGGAGTTATCAAACTTATGACGTCGCAATAACGTACCATTGTTCTTTACATCATTTTACATATGTTTTATTTCCTCCCAAAATATTAGGATCGCAGTTAATGGCGGTATCTCCCATTTATAACTTCCCTCCGAAATGATTTGCTAACGCGGTTTATAAATAGGAAATGGAAGTTTCCAGTATTATATTTTGGCGTTAAAAGCACATATATGACTGTATTAAATCGTGGCCACAGTCTACTAAATAGTGGTCACAGTTTACTAAATCGTTCCCACAGTTTAGCTATATCATCATCAATACAACAAACCAACAAACATGTGCGACCTTAATGAAAGAGAAATATTTTCATTAAAAGTGGGTTTCAATTTGGGTTGACACAAAGAGAGATTTGTCAGTTTTTGGAAAGCATAGGTATTAACATATCTGAACGTCACACAAGTCGTATTTTGCAGATATTTAATCTGCGAAGGAGAGGAAACTTTACAGACGGTGTAACCGTTATAACTTTTATTCATAACTGTGGGAACGATTTAGCTAAACTGTGACCACGATTTAATAAACTGTGTCCACGATTTAATAAACTGTGCGCACAGTTTAGTAAGCTGTGGCCACGATTTACCTAAACAGTGGCCACGATTTAATAAACTGTGGCCACGATTTACCTAAACAGTGGCCACGATTTAATAACCTGTGGCCACGATTTACCTAAACTGTGGCCACGATTTAATAAACTGTGCGCACAGTTTAGTAAATTGTGGCCACGATTTAATATTTTTCACACATGCCCGCTTACAGCCACCGTACATATATAAGTGTCTTATATTGCTGACGCGCATTATATCTCATAAATGCATCAGCCAATGTAATTCATTGAATTAGTGCCGGGTGTGGCTAGCGAAACTGGAGAATAAAGGTATGAATGGTTGCGGTGCTAAAATGTATAAAATCTAATCATCTAATGAGTTGGATTATTGTAAAAGTACATGTATACATAATGTAATCTAAATGATGATACATATAGATTTATATAGTGTAGTAGAATCTAGCAACAATTTGATTGTCAGATAAAAAAAGTGCAGTCGATTTTGGGATTGTTCAACAATTCAAGTCGAGGCTTTGGCTGATATTGTGATGTTGAACCATGACAATTGAGACTGATTATTTTCGTTTCTATCTGAATCAACCTGAAAGTGG
Source organism: Pteria penguin (assembly GCA_035048485.1). Lineage (NCBI taxonomy): Eukaryota > Metazoa > Mollusca > Bivalvia > Pterioida > Pteriidae > Pteria > Pteria penguin. Next base: position 71,888,027 of record CM068580.1, on the reverse strand, counting down.
TTCTTGATTATTTTTCTCGCAAATTATCCGTGTTTACATCGTTGACATGTCTTAATGCGGATTACTCAATATTCGGTCCTCTGCAGCTGCTTGATATAATTTCGTAAGAATGGCGGCCTAAATTAAGTTTTAAAAAACTGCGGTCTTACGATTTGTACATGCGCAATAGTCCTTCCGCAAGGTTAACTACAAAATTTGAATATACTGAGATCACTTTTCTTTCAGGTTTGTAGCTAACCTACCGATAGGGTTATTGTGCATATACAAATTGTAAGACTGCAGTTATCGTGAAAAGGTCTATAAAATCGCGTAGCAATGAAAAATATGAAAAGAGAATGCAAATCAAGTCATGAATTAAATACAGACTGAGGAAAACAAAATTACTGTGACACAATACATAGTGACGTTTAATTCTTCAAGTACTGAAACTGCATTATGTAATCGTGTTGCTTAACAAACATCAGTGTTATAGGGTAGTGATAACTGGTTAAAACGAGATCTCTCTCTATCCCAAGTGCGAGAACAAGTAAGTAATATGAATTCTGATTGGTTAGTGAGAGAAAATTTGAGATATACAAATGCTCGGTTATATGCCGCAAGGTTGAATTTGTATAAAAGCGTGATACCTAATAATAATATTTGCGGATCTGCAGCCTTATTCACAAAGAATCGCAAGATTTGTCGTAAGTTTTCTCGTAAGTTTGCACTTACGGGTACTCTTAAGTCATATTCACAATGGCGGTTGTAAGTTTTCCCGTTAATATTTCGATCGTAAAGTTACGACTTTGCACACGGCCCTAATTTTTTTTTATCGAAATCTTTAATTTCACATCTGCTGATATGTATAATCTGCTGGATCTACGTATACACAGTAATCTATTTGACATATTTTTTTTCAGGAAAGGAAAGGAAGAGACACCATCTTGTCTGTGTTTGGTTTTTTTTTTTTAAATAGAGGAGTTACTGGCTCAGTTATGTGGCAGAAGTCACCATGGAGCTATACAATACATGAATATAAATAATATAGTAGAACATATAACACATTACAAAAATATTTGATTGTCGTGCAGTTACGATACCGACTTAGGACGGTCAATTAATTTGACAAATGCCAAACAAATGGTGTGGTTAACCGGTTTACGGGCCCACCTTCCCACTCACCGTAACAGCAGAACAATCAAAGGACGTACATTTAAAAATTTATAAATAATCCTCCTTGTAAAGAACAAGGGTCAACAGGTATCGCATATTGAGAGGTCATAAAAATATACACACGTAAGGTATTGTAATGTAAAATACGAAAGTAACTGATGACACATGACTATGGCACTAACAACAATATACCATAGTGGACATTACCAGACCCCTGAAATTCAGGGGTGAGACCAGGTGCCGGGGAGGAGTGATGTTAAACACATATTGGTATAAAAATATATGACATCAACATAATAAACCGTGCTCTGCCAGTCTGACAGCAAGCTAAGACCCTAGATCTGTAGGAGTCCTGACTAACATTCAGAGGGGAAGAGGTTCAGGAGCATGTCTCCTCTGAAAGAGGTTTGAACAAGGCCCGTCATATAATCCCCACCGCCCTGTTAGTCAGCGTGCAACGTTCAAGTAAAAGTCTGCATAAGGCTGTAGAGAGGCCAAATACAAGACCTATAGTCTTTTTGATGATCTCAATATCATATTGTCTATTTAGAAGACGTTTGACTATTTTATTACATGATAAAATAACGTTATCGGAGCCTTTTACTTTCCTTAGTTTATATACGAGATCACCGTAAAAATTAGGATGGGAAATTCCATTGAATACATACTGTTGAAAAGAAATATTTCCAAATTTGGACAGAAGTTCTGAATAAGATCTGAAGAATTTGCCGAATGTTTTTCTTAGCTTGTGATATCTGTAACCCTGAGTTAAAAGTTTAGTAGTAATTTGTAAATTTCGTTTATGAAAGTCCAAAACATCGGTGCAGCCTCTAATTGAGAGATATAGATACCATATGATGGGAGTCGAGGGACATCGCCATCCAAGTAAGGGAAATTTACAATAGGAAATCCAAAATCCTCACGTTTATCATAGATATTAGTATATATCAGGTGGTTGATAATTTTGATGTTTAAATCTAAGAAAGGTGTAGATTTATCTCAAGTATTAGCTTTATTCAATGTGAGCTCTGGTGGATATATTTCTGATATAAATTGTTAGAATTCGGAGTTGTCGATAACCAAAATGTCATCCAGATATCTGCAAGTATTATCAAATTTGTCAATGAGGTCAAAACGTTTTGATTTTTGAATAGAAACCACAAACCTTTGGTGTGAGTTAGCGCTATGACATGGCTGCTTCCGCTCCCATTGTTCTGTAATTTTTAACGTGATATACACAGTGTACATATTTAATTTTTATCCTAATACTAAAGGAAATTTTTACTAAAGATAGTACTGAAAAAGTGAACTTCTTGGTTGGGTATCAAAGTAACTTTATGTGCAGGAAGATCAATGGACCGTGAAGTATAAATAGATAGATTATACATGTATAATGTGTTTTTTAGATAAGGCAATTAGTGAATTGTTACTTACATTATTGTTAAGGAGGAAAGTAAGGGTTGTAACCAGGATACATGAACGGTATGTGCACTGTAAGCAAACTCATATTAACACAAAAAACTTTATAACTTATATATAAAAGTTGTGATGGAGAGGAACACGGTTTAAAACAACACGTTGTTGGACCAACGCATAAGCACGGCCATACTCTGGATGTGGTGATAACACGAGATAGTAGCAGCAGTTTGTGATCTGCTCCGATAATAGACCATCAATATTTTGGTGATTCGCATGGTAACTCTCAGTATGACCACTTTGGGATATATTCAACCTTGGGTATATGTAGGCCTCCCAAACAACGCAAACCGTTACATAGAGGAAATACCGTGACATCATTCTGACTGAACTTAATGATGATATACAGTTAGCCATGTTGAAACTGCATAATGCTGTTTCTCTTGATGATATTTTTGAAGGCTACAACATCGAACTTCATGAAATGTTAAATAAACATGCACCGTTACAAACGAAATGCATTGTATTGAGACCTAATACCGTATGGTACTCGGAGGAACTACGAATTGCAAAACGAAACCGCCGTAAAGCCAAGCGTAATTGGAGACGAACGCAACTTTGTGTACATTATCAAATCTATATAGACAAATGTCAGTTATATAACAGGATGTTGACGCAAAGTACGACAGATTATTTCTCTATGAAAATATCTGAATACAATAACAACCCGAGGAAAATGCACGGTCTGGCAAATCATTTGATGGGCAGTGCAAGGGAGCCGTCGCTTCCTTCTAGTAAGTGTGAATCGGAATTGTCCAATAGATTCTCAGACTTTTTCATGGGTAAAATTGACACCATTCAGAGAATGCTCTGTGAATCAAATGCCAACAACAGTCATCCTAATGACGCTTTTACAGAGGACATTGGTTTTGTTGGTGAGCTCACCTCGGTGTCCTCAGATGAGATTAAGAAAATTCTGATTGAATCGCCGGCAAAGTTTTGTCAACTTGATCCCATCCCTACTGACATCTTCAAGAAATGTATTGACTCCTTACTGCCCACGATAACCATGATCATCAACATATCATTACAAGAAGCATTAGTTCCCGGTTTTTTCAAACAGGCTATTGTTAAGGCGTTACTGAAAAAGCCCGGTTTGGACAAGGAAATTCTTATGAACTACCCTCCAGTGTCTAATCTGCCATTTATCTCAAAAATCGCGGAAAAGGTTGTGTCCAGGAGAACAGATCATCATCTAGACACCAATAACCTTCACGACAGTCACAATCGGCATATAGGTCGAACTATTCTATCGAGACGGCCTTACTTAAAGTGATATTGCTACTGCACTGGACAATAATCACTGCGCTGTACTAGTCATGCTTGACTTATCTGCCGCTTTCGACGTCATAGATCACACGTTACTATTCCACCGACTTGAACGTACGTACGGCATAAAAGGGACAGCTCTGTCGTGGATAAGATCTTATTTCAATGGCAGAATGCAGCAAGTTGCAATCGGCTCCACATAATCCGATTCCCGATCACTATCTATCGGAGTGCCCCAAGGCTCAGTACTAGGGCCGAAATTCTATCAGTGAGATCTGTAAACGACATCATATGGAATACTACATATACGCTGACGACACTTGTTGATGCCATATAAGACCGCATTGCTGTAGTCAAGTCTTGATGTCACATGTGCATTTATTAGAGTCTTGCACGCATCATCTGTGATGTAATTGCGGATTCGACTGATGTTCCGAATGTGCATATAACACGTGCGCGAAACGGCATTGACTTGCTTTTCCATTGAAAGCGTGCGATCAAAGTATACTCCCAGACATGATTGTCGAACCACGCGGTGACTGGAGCGAAGTTTCATTTAAACTCATAATGTGTCTCTCTGATATCAGAGAATGGATGAGCATCAATCTATTGAAACTCAATCAAGACAAAACAGAGCTCATGGTGTTCGGATAGATTATGCGCTTGGTGTTTTGGAGCGAACACCATGAGCTCTGTTTTGTCTTGATTGAGTTTCAATAGATTGATGCTCATCCATTCTCTGATATCAGAGAGACACATTATGAGTTTAAATGAAACTTCGCTCCAGTCACCGCGTGGTTCGACAATCATGTCTGGGAGTATACTTTGATCGCACGCTTTCAATGGAAAAGCAAGTCAATGCCGTTTCGCGCACGTGTTATATGCACATTCGGAACATCAGTCGAATCCGCAATTACATCACAGATGATGCGTGCAAGACTCTAATAAATGCACATGTGACATCAAGTCTTGACTACAGCAATGCGGTCTTATATGGCATCAACAAGTCATTGATAGTCAGATTGCATGAAATCCAAAAATACAGCAGCTCGTCTAATCACGCAAACACGAAGATCAGAGCATATTACTCCTGTAATTGTAAGCTTACATTGGTTACCAATACAGTACAGGAGTCAATATAAAATCTTGTTATATGCATACAAAGCCCTTAACAATTCTGCTCCTGAATACATCTCTGAACTTGTCAAACTATACAGACCAGGTCATGTTTTGCGGTCTGAATCTATGTTCCAGCGTGAGACACCTAGGACTCGAACGTGAACCTACGGTGACCGGAGATTCGATAAAGCTGCTGCATCCCTCTGGAACGAAATACCGATAACTCTCAGAAAGGCCAGTTCAGTACCTGCTGTTAAAAAAGGACTAAAATCTTACCTTTTAAAAAAGGCTTTTGATTTGTGATTTTAATTTTACGACCAGTGATTTATTTTATTATGACAAATTTGAAGTACTGCGTAAGGTATCTTTTTATACTTTATATTTTTGCTTAACATTGAAAGCGCCTTAGAGCAACTTGATATAGGGCGCTATACAAATATTTGTATTTTATTATTATTATTATTATTATTATTATTATTATTATTATTATTATTATTATTATTATTATTATCATTATTATATTTTCAAACGGGTTGGCCGCAGTCAGAAGATAAAACATTGGAAAATGAACGTCGTGTATATTTTTGACTGCGCACAGTCGGCCATAATATTATGTGTCACGACTAATTTTCAGACCCAAATTATCATATTTTCTTCTTTATAGAATATTACATAAAATTTTGCATTGCATCTAGAAGGTATTGTAATTTAACACAATGATTTATGTTGAAGATACTTGTAGGTGGATAATATTGAGAGACAAAATATGACTCTGCCATTTTAAACGATTTTATGACGATATTACATCATTTTTACACTTAAGATTATACTTACGACACAAACTTAGAGTTAAGAGAGGGTCGAGGCACACGTAAAGTTACGACTAATTTTAGTCTAATCTTGAGTATAAGAATCTTTGTGAATACGGTCAAACTCATAAGTCTACACTTACGACAAATTTTATTCAATCATAAACTGAGTGGGACAATTAGTTTTAATCAGGTAGATAGCTGTCGTGAAAATAGACCTTGTAGTTCTACAGACACAGATTTCGAAGACATAGTTTGTATTAGAATGAGGATTAAATGCTGGTGTTCACCAGTTTTCGGCATGTAATCGGTGATGTACAGATTGCAAAAAAATTCGTTGAAGGACTCCGCTTATGCGTCGTCTAAAACCGCAATTTACGACATGTAAATTGTCGATTACAAACAGGGAATTTCAAAACAAATATTTCATAATTCAGGACTATCTCATAAGTGTCTATACACAGCATAGAGATTACTGGTATCAATCAATCTAAAGACTTTATCTAGTCATATAAATAAATTTGTGTGTATACACAAAGGCATTGTATTGAGGAGAGATCTCATTATGACATTAACCATGAAAAATAGATATCCCTTTAACACTTTAAAATGGTGTTCTGGTAAATATTAAAATACAATAAATAAATTGATAAAATATTTGAGTGTATGTCTTCTTATCGTCTTTATTATACTGTGGTAACGGCAGGACGAAGGAGAGGTTTATTCCATCAATTGGTTAACCACATATAGAAACACTTGATTCGTTTTAATAAAATTTACTCTTGAATTGTGTTTTTCTGATTTACTTTCATGGGGTTGATTTTCATTTGTTGAGTCAAATCTCTCCCTTAACATGGATATGAAAAAACGGCATGATAAAATTTTGAATCGTGTCTTACATCATTTTGTAGGAAGTGATGGTTTTACCCCAAAACGACAGTCCAACAGTTTACGTGAAAAGGTCTGTTATGTCCTTGTCAACTAATGAAAACCATATAATTAAGAGGCATATCGTGTTAGACAGAATAAGGAGGAAAAACAACGAAAAGTAGGCAGTTCATCAAGAAAAGATTTGTTAAAGAACATCATCGACAAATACGAGGAGTGCTGTCATATTCGGTCAACTCTGATATTAGACACTTCTGGGATTTCTACATGAACCGAACGCGACATTTGATACCTTATTGAGAACTGCGTAACACTTTGCTAGCCTGAAATCTTTTTAAAATATTTTTCGTGTTTCAGAACGTGATATGTTTTTATAATGTGCTATGTAGTTCACATATATTATTCCATCGTGCATTAACCTGAGTGTATATCCGTAAATTGCGATGGTCGAGTTTTTGTGATAGAATCACTGGAATGAACGTGAAGGATACCAGTGAGTTCCATGGTAAGAACAAAATCTTGCAGGCGAATGCCAACTTATACATTCTATTCTCGTATTTTAAATAAATGGTAAGGTAGAATTTATTGTACAAAATCTATACGGCTTATAGACCTAGATGATATAGTAAAGTACAATAAATATAAGTTGGAAAGAGAGAGAGAGAGAGTATATAACTTATAACTTGTTATTAAGATATACTCATAACAAACATTGCTGTTGTTGATTAAGATGCACATGCCATCTTCTCTGTAATACTATATGTTTATAGTCGTCGCCATTTCCAGACGGTGGGTACGGCAGAATATTACAGTTTAAAACAAACCGTTTACAGGGAATGCTAATAATAATGAAATACACGACGGGGTTGTATGCAAACCGGGGATGCTTACTCCTCCCGGCACCTAGTCTCATCTTAATTTAATTGGTATTCACATTTGTCTGAATATCACAATGTACACGATATTGTCCATTTAGTCCATGAACTTCGAGGTGTGGTTAACCCTTCGGTACTTCTCCGTTGTTTACATGTAACAAATTGTTATGTTATTTATCATTTTCAAATCCAGATTCTAATTCTATTGAAGAGGTAGAGTTAATGGTATCAGTGATTTTCCAAACATTACCTTTCAATAACTGCTCTATGCAGCCTGTTCTTTGGTATCTAATTATTTCATTTCGTACTACGTGTTAGCTAGGCAGCTTTCTTGTCTTTTATTGTGTTTTTACTTAATTACAAACCTTTTGCAATGACATCTCCTTTCTTTGGAATACAATTCAATGCAATCTCTGACACTTTTTAAGTATACTTGTCAGAAGATATATCTTTATTCTCGTCTGCAAGCTGCCTGATTAATAACAACGTGCTTTGCTATCGTGTCTTTTCAGCTGTCGGTATTGATGTGATGTATATTAAGTTATAGTAAGGTAGCTTCTCTTTTTCATATACATGAGTCGGCCGTTTCACAAAGAATCGTACGTACGATATTTTACGTACGTACAAAAATCCTTAAGAGTTGATTTTTTTTTGTGAGACGGCCCACAGATATACTGTCAATAGTATGAGTACATAGCAGTATCGTATGGACAAGAAAGAGGATATTTGTTGTTGGTCCTTTGATAAAAAACTTATTTCGTAGCAAAATGCAAACCACAGAAAATATATAAGTTAAATACTGTATTTTTAATAATTTGCAGGTGAGGGAACCTCTTCAAATATACGTTTTAATGAGTGCAGAAAAACTAAATACAATTGGATTACGAAGTCTGCAAAATGATGTATTATTGATACAATCAAGAGACAAATATATATAATTCCTATTTTTGTACTTGAAGGAGCTAGAGGGTGACGGCCCGTCCGTTGTTCATAGAATAACGTGACATTCAAGAAGGAGAAATAACATGTCATTCCGAGAATTGTCTGTTGTTATATTGGTCTTTATAAATAAACATGCCATTATTGGAGTTTTGGTTGACCTCAGTTGACGTCATCACAATGTTTTGTGGAGATTTGTATATACAGTTCAACTTTCTTAATTCGGCCTAAGAGACGTAAATAATTTTAAACCATTTCAAAGCAGGAGATTTTAAACAATGTAATAAACTTACAAATGTATTTCATCTTTTGATGGATACTCAGACTTGAAGTAACTTGGTCAAAATAACCAGTGTTACGTCACATGCCACCGTAAATTTTCAGTAGCTATAAGAGCAGGTACCCGGCCGGAGTAGATGTCTCCTATTTGGCCAGCCGCACGCGGTAAAAACGCTTTAAACATAGAAACGGCACCAAATTATTCAACAATGTATTCTCGAGGTGAACAAAAACTGTGCAAAAACGTCTCTGCCACACAGTGGGTTTTACATTATGATGTTAAACTGTTCTGAATGGCGATGATTCCTTACTCAAATATCGTCAAAATTAAAACCGATTGGTTGAATGAAAGATTGCTGAAAACAAATTATATTGAGTATCCCCTTTGCACTTGTTTGATTCGTTCTAACTTTGATAAGGACGCCAATGCTTTAATGCTTAGAGTGTTCTTTTTTTCCCTTTCATGCTTAGTTTTAATACACTGATTTCGTAGAAATTACATAAGAGCATATTGATTTTCAGAATAACAACTTAAACGCAGTGTTATTACCAGTAAGAGAGTCATTGATCGTTGCAAACTTGAAATCGAATTTAATTATGGAAAGTGGATTGTACGGAAAATCCAAATCTTAAATGTCTTCCAAAATTAATTTTCTTTTTGATTGTTGTTTGATGTCACACTAGGATTATGTAACCTATAGGGTGGCGGACAGTAATACACGATAAAAGGTCAATATATTGGCTGACTGTTAAGTGGAGGTAGGTCTATATAAAGGTGACAAGCCTTTAGTGGTGGAGGATCTATATGGGTGTGGCAAGTGTTTAGCGGTGAAGGATCTGTGGTTGTGGACAGCTTTAAATAGTGAAGGATATATATGGTGATGGCCAACAATAATTATTATTATTATTGGTAGATATTCTATATGATGGTGGCCAGTGTTTGGAGGAGAATGTATTTGGTGACCAACCTTTGCTGGTGGAAAATCTAAACTGTGGTAGCTTCCAATTATATATACTATATGGGGGTTCAGCATTTAGTGGCCCACAACTTGAAGTCAGATCCTCTTACTTACTGCCACCAAATCACCTGCATCTGCCTTGATGAAGGAGAATAAGTGCGGATAAGTGTTTTACCCCGCCCATTTTCCCCTACCCCAGGGGCTAGACCAAAGGTTCAAATCCAGTTAGACAATTTTATATACCACGACCAAAGCATCTGCTAAAATTATATACTTTTCAGTGATAAAGAGAAGCATAGACAAGACTTTTTACCTGTTCATTTTCTCTACCCAGGGCCCAGACCTTTTACCTGTTTATTTTCCCTACCCCAGGGCCCATACCTCTCATACACCACCAACAAATCATCTGCATCCGTCTTGGCTGAAGAGAAGAAGCACAGACAAGTATTTCGACCCAGCCCAATTTTCCCTACCCCAGATCCCAGTTTAAAACCCAGGTGCATAACTTCAAGTAGACCCTTTTATATACCACCACCAAATTATCTGCTTTCCTCGTGGTTAAGGAGAAGCTGGGACAAGATTGTGGGGACGGACGGATGGACGCGCAGATGAACGGACGACAGCTGTGTAGCATGATACGTTCATATTTTAATTCAGACATATAAACTCCCACACCTAAAAAACCTAACAAAAAACACACACCCCTCCCAATTCACCCCCTCAAAACAAGACAAAAGCCCTAAATGACTAAATGAGATTCTATCACTCATTTGACCACCACTCCACCATCTCCCTCCTTTCTGTTTTTAATATTCAAAAGTGAAAAAAATTTAAATATATGCTTGGTATTCCAGTTTTCCAAATTGAAAGTTAGAAATAATCTGGGAATATGGAAAACCAAATGCAATACAAGTGTTAAAGTTGATTTCAGAATGGGACCAGAAACAATACTTCTTTCTAGATCACTCGGATGTATTTACTTTGTCATTTTATGCACCCTGTCTGAGGAAGCGTATCTCACTTCATCCTGGATCCACCCCTTGATCTGGCCCAAAAATAACACCAAAAAGATACGTTGAGAACTTTACCTCTACCAAGTTTCATCAAAATCCTTCCATTTGTTCTTCAAAAATTCGTAAGAGATTGATATAACACAGATATAATATGCATCTTCTTCCTCTTTTATTTAAAAACAAAGAGTAATAAATAAAAAAGAAAAGAAACCGAATTACGAATTCTTTACAACAGGTTTTTTTTCAATCTGATTCAATGTACAAATTTAAGGCATCATAAACAAATCTTCAATGACAAAACCCATTTATTATATGCATAAATGAGAAGCCAAAACATCGCGCGAAACCCACGGTCATCCGCAGATCAAGAGGAGTAGACCAGGGGTCTGGATCAATCCTGAGATTCCGCGAAAATTACATTTCTTTTTATTTTTCTCTGTTATTTAAGTAATTTTACACACCGAAACATTTGTGGACCCCCTCTCGGAAAATTCATTCGGGTGGCCCCTCTCTCGACAAAATTTTGGATGTTTTGGGAATAATCTCTATATACACTACGCTGTTATAGCAATTTATTTACGAAACTGAGCTGTACAAGTATTTATATATTGATAATAGTTGACCGCATGAAGGCATATGATCATTTTCAATTCCCCATTGAAGTTTTTTTATACTTCGTGTGGAATTTCAAGTCTAAATATGCCATAAAGCAATTATCATTTAATATGCAATGTTGGAAATGTTGTAATATCCGAAATCGCCCCTGCTTCTTATTTTAAAGTTTCTCGTGAAATAAAATGCATTCAATTTCCCGCATGGCATAAATTTGATACAATCTCAAAAAACAAAATTTTGCAAAACAAAGTGGAAGGGGACATTTCTCCATATATACTTTATAAACACATCATACACAATGAAAATCACAGCAGTAAACTCTGGTAGAATATGAATCAATGCCAGGAATTTACTTAAGGTTTGTACCCATTTTATGTGATGTCCAATATATAATGGCCTACATTTCTCTAAAATTGGAACACTGATCAATGCGCATCTCAAAATTTTACTACATGCAGCTGGAGATCTTCTATTCATCGAGACAAGTTTAAAAAGCAAGAAATCATTGACAGCAATGCAATAGACAACTATGCAACAATAGCCAACTGACCATACAATACTAAATTTTCATTACAATTGAAGATCTCTTCCGCACTGCTGAGTTTTGTCACATGTACCAATATTGGCCAATGTAGAACTATTTGAAAATTTTGAAATTTGTTTTGAATAAAAAAAATCTTCCATCCCCCAAGACATTTTACAACTTTAAAGCTTTTCTGCAGAAATACAGATTTTTACTCATAAATTATGATAGGAACAGTGTGACCATCAGTAGATCTAGTTTAAGGCTCTGCTAGACTTTTACAATTTGCAAACCGACCTTAACTTTTTTCCACAAAGGTATGATGAAGAATATGATAATTGTCGTCCAATTATATTTTCCTTCACTTTTTCTACACAAAAGATAGACAATTTTGACATTTTGTTTTCAAATTTTGAAGATGAAAAAGTACGGCTTTAAAAGATGTCGTATGTCTTGATTACACTGCAACCCATGGGAATACACATGTTAAATATGAACGCACTATCTCTTACGATTCAAGTTATAACCAATGTTATATTTTTGAGATGTAGGTTAAAGGTCAAGGTCACGAGATTAAAAATCATTGTAGCGACGACGGAAGAGTCTTGTGATGATGGATACACAGGTGAAATATGAAAGCCTTTCCTCTTACGATTCAAAAGTTACGACCAATGTTAATATTTGAAATGTAGGTCACGACTTTGGTGTAATTTTAAAGGGCTTTATTAGTGAAGCATGCATGTCAAATATGAAGTGTCTGTTTCTTACTGTTTAGAAGTTATGGCGAAGGTTTTAGTTGATAACAGTTAACAGAGAAACAAACACACAAATGGACTGGACTAGATCATTATGCCCCCTCCCTCCCGATCTGTTGATCCGAGACAAAAAAAAAAACGATCCAAGAAAGTCACAGGTGTCAATTTGAATAATTGGATACCTAATTAAGCAGTTCTTTATGGCGGGCAAGCTATTTGGAAATTACACAAAAGCCGAGTCTACACGCCAAGTTCATTAATCTAGCACGTTCTAGTGTATTCTAGCAGGTGAGGAATAAAATCCAGGTAAATAACGTGTATACAATGGCGAGGTGACAGAAGATGTTTATCCAAAATCATGCATGGTATTATTTCACTGCACCCGAGTGCTGATAAATTCTCTATCTAGCCTGCTCTCCGTAAAACAATACTATTCATTCAGCACCTATTTAAACATGAAAATGCGCTGTATGAAACCCTGGAGTTTTCAAAAAGTCAAGTTCATAATTCTACATAAATTGTAAAAAATTTTATCGTTAAATTTTCCATTGAATGACATATTTATGTACAAATTGTTAATACTATATACTTTTTTTCTATTTACTAAGTTTGAAACTTGTAACGAGTTTAGTTATCGTTCTAGAAACATTTGAACCTCGAACACTCGAAATTGAACGTTTAGCAGAACATGCTACAGTACAATAATTATATTTCCATTTTACTCAGTTGTTCCGAATGCCCGACCTCGAGTTATAAACAAACTTTAAACAACCATATGAATAAAATCATACGATCTTATTATTAATGAGAAACACATTCATGATTTACACACAAACACCAAACTGACAAGAGCAACGTAGCATATGCGCCTCCCCCTGATTATTTCTGTAACGTGGGCATACCGTAACTCACATGACCACATTAGAGGTCATCTACTCCTTATAATCACCCACAAACAAAATTTCTCCATTCAAAAGTTGGTGTTTAATGATTAATAGATATGTCACTTGTCTTCATTTAATTTAGACCAGTATTAACTGACACAAAACAAAATCAAAATAAATATGCCAAAGACATGTATCCTAATTATAACTTATTAACTTAACTTAGATATCCTTAAGATGTATCTGTATACTAAATATCAATTCAACATCTCTATCAATTCCTGAGATATTGAGTGGAAACAGCTAATTTTAAGAAATTTTCTAAGTCCAAGGGATATAACTTTGACAAAAAAAGATCTTGCCACAAAGAATACACATGTGTAGTATGAATACCAAATCTCTTTTGGTTCACAATTTATAGCTAAGGTTAAATTTTTTAAAAAGTAGGTCAAATGTCAAGGCCAAGGTCACAAGGTAAAAATTTTGGTAACAAAAGAAAGGTCTTGCCACAAGGAATATACATGTGTAGTATGAATGCCCAGTCTCTTTTAGTTCAAAAGTTATAGCTAAAGTTAATGTTTTAAAAAGTAGGTAAAATGTCAAGGCCAAGGTCACAAGGTCAAAAATTTTGGCACCAAAACAAAAATCTTGCCACAAAAAATGTACATGTGTAGTATGAATACCCAGTCTCTTTTGATTCAAAAGCTATGGCCGTGTTATCTAACTTCCATACATGTATCTAAAAAAATAAAACTTGAAAGCATTGTAACTACACCGATCTCTGGAGACAAAAAATTTACTGTATGATAACTCTACAAGCAAAATGTTCAAGCTGGCAAGGGGAGGGGAAAACATCATCATGTTAAATTATGGTGTCCAACACTCATTATTGTATCAACTTTTCTAACATTTGTTTGAATACTGTGATAAATATTTCACTCATATATATATTATATTAGTGGCAAATTTCAAGTGATGCTACATACAATATACATCAACATGGATTTTGTTCTTGGAACGACTGAAAATGCTAAGAAAATGGATCAAAGCCATAACCTTTCCTGATCATGATAAGACACTCGTCTTAAACATGCGGACAACAAGAAATGTCAACAAAAGGTAAACAAATAAATGGTAGAGAGGAAAGATTACAACAGCTTTTGTATTGTTATAATAACTTTGAATATATCATTTATTATACAACCTTTAACGAAACTAACAACAGACTATTCTTTATTTGTTTATCTATATATATATAATACAGATTCAACATCATAACAGTTTTTGTAAGAAACACAAGAGTTCACAAATATATCACATATATTACATAGTAAGTTAAATATGTATCAAAGCATGATTGTACCACAAATGATTAAGTTCTAGATTAACCACTGACGACATGTATAGCACTGTATGGCATATGATTTGCATTTACTCCACACACAGAATTTACACATATCTGTCACCTGATGAAAGCTGAAAGTGATTCTACACGGAGTAAAAGGATACTGAAAATGAATGCATTCATATCTTATAGACCTTTCACAGTGAGAGCCCTGATTGACACAAGTACAGTATTTCATGATAATAAATGTACTTCTCATTTCCAGGTTAATATCTCCCCCATAGAAGCTTTTCTTGTATGTACTATAGAGATCAGACAATTTATTTTGAAAATAGACATACATTTCATGGTTCTATTCTATTCTGCCTATACCACCTCAAACCTCTGTTTCCAAATTTTACCCTAATATTTCTTGAAAATATATGAATATAAGCAAATTCAGAGAATTGTGGTCCCCCACTTTCAGGGTTCTATCAGCAAGGGTGCAGTAATCTGTGACATATTGTCATGGCTGTGCATGTACTGTGACATATTGTCATGGTTGTGCATTTCTACATGCATCTGCAGCGCCATTAGGGACACACAAGCCAAATATGAAGGCCCTACGTCTTATGGTTAAAAAGTTACATTGAAGTAGGTCAAAGATCACAGTCAAGGTCACATGATAAAAATTTTTAGTACAAACTGAAAGGTATTGCAATAAGGAACACACATGCCAAATATGAAGGCCCTACATCTCATTGTTAAAAAGTTATGACCAAGGTTAAAGTTTTTGCGAAAGACAGACAGATGGATGGACAGACGAATGAAATTTAATGTCCCCACACTTTCGCGAAAAAGCAGGGCCAATAAAACATGGAGGGAAAACCCTTTTTCAGTTTTCTACATATATTTAATTGATTTTAATGAAATATCAATTAAACTTAAACCTAAATAATATTGCAATAAATTAGGATTTGCATAAAACAATAACTGTAAACCACACGTAAAATAAAAACGTAAGAATAGCATGGTCAGACCATGCATGAATAAGAAAGCAGTGGAGGAAAACAGGATCGTCCTCTAACTGCCAGAAGTGGTATAACAACAGCACTAAATACTAAACATCACTAATCATATCACAATGTAAGAATACCACTACAACAATGTATAAAATTGTGACTATATTAATTTTAAACAAATGAAAATACTTCTATAGAGATTACTAGAAAACAAATGATGTGCTACCTTTTTTTTTTAAATGGTCACAAATCTATCAAAATACATCATTTATAAAAACTTGAAAACATGCACCCTTTCATAATGTATGTTATACATTGATTCATCATAAAAAAGTACTCAGAATGACCTTGCAAGCCAATTTTTTAAGAAACACTCTATGGAGAATACACACTTCTACTCTATGAATTCTATTTAAAGAGAAAAATAAACTTGAATTTCCAATTATTTTTGTACATAGTCTAAAACATTCAAAAACATATAAAGTTCAATTTACTTCTCATCAAAGTCTTTTTGATACACTTGTTTTCCAAATAGCCAAAAGCACAAAAAAGAAGAAAAAAAAATGTTGACCTGATGAGAGATATGGGTTCA
Organism: Pteria penguin; assembly: GCA_035048485.1. Taxonomy (NCBI): domain Eukaryota; kingdom Metazoa; phylum Mollusca; class Bivalvia; order Pterioida; family Pteriidae; genus Pteria; species Pteria penguin. The sequence goes on along the minus strand of CM068580.1, from coordinate 71,871,534 downwards.
ACAAATATGGTTTGTTGATGAAAATCTCACGTTCTGATTTGAGCATTTCTACATTTTGTTCTCATGGCATAAAATTAAGAACCTGTACATGTATTTACAAAGAAACTCAAGTCTAAATGCAAGACTTGAGACCTATAATAGCATGTGCTGTAATTCTAAGAATGAATTGAAAGTTTCTCTGTGAATAGTATGCCTGATATACTATTTACAGAGAAACTGTTGACTTATTCTTAAAATTGAGACACCCGCTATTATAGATCTCAAATCTCACACTTAAACTTAAATTTCTTTGTGAATAATACGCCTGTTTCTGAGCACAAATGTCAACTGTGGCTCCTTTAAAGCATTTAAATATACCTACCTACATTTCAGAGATATAAACATGGACTGACATGATTAAGACTCATAGAAGTACCATGTTAGAACTGTTTTGGCAAAAATGGAATGAAAAAAAGTATAATATAATCAAAGATAAATATAATGTTTACCATTACTAATTAATAATAAAAATTTGATCTATAATAATGTTAACATACATATTCATATATTATAATTTGTAACAAAAATTATTTTGAGTTCAAACCTGGTTGTAGCAACATTTTTTTTCCCCACATTTGGCATATGGTTTTTAATGTGGATTTCTTTGTATTGTATTATGCTAATATCTAGATCGCTATCACATTAAACATTCTGTGCTTGAGCACAGATTATTGGATCCACTGCAAAGGGTTTTTTCCCCAACAGGAAGAAAAGAACATTCAAAAATCTCTCACCTGGTGTCAGGACTGTTTTTGTCTTTGCTAAGAAAACAGTAGTTTGTCCAACAGCTACCATATTAAACTGAAAGCGCAACAAGTTAACACCCCAAAGAATCGATACTATATTCATACAAACTAGGCTTAGTACCCATCCATCATTCCAAAATAGTTCTGTGATGATCTCATAGATGTTGAGCTTGGGGTATACAATTCCACAATACAAGACAACATTAACTAAGAACATGATCATACTGAACAAAACTAATATCAGGAAGCGTATAAACAAAACATGGTTACTTTTAGCTATGCATTTGAGGAGGAACAAGCAATGGTGGTCCATTTGATAGTAACACTTGTCACATAGCTTGCAGTGCTTGGTCTTTGACTGACGTACCTCCTGTAAAATCAATCAATACTGACTGAGTGACAGTATACTAAATGTAGGCAGCTCATTTATCTGAATAATTTGAGTAATAAACACTCTTATGAGAGAAAATGTGATTTTCAAAACTACTGAAATGAAAAAAATTAAAATATTAGTAAAATTAATGAATGCTCTCCTAACTGTATCAAACCAACCACAATTTGTCTGTAGCATTATCATCAAATTTGGTAAATTCCTCAAATTAATGCCTTTCCTGATATTTCAGATTGTGACCTTGAGCGAGTATTGTCCAAAAGTTTCTGGCCCAAGGAGGGTACATTTGTGTGGAATATTATAAAATTCTGATGATTGGTCAACGAGATATGCTGGAATAAATGTGCTTCCAAATACTATATGGAAATGTGTTGGGTGACCTTGACCAGAAGAAATGACCCTGGATGACTTTTGATATAAGTTCCTGTCTCAAGGAATATTTGCGATACAATTTATGATACAATTTTCATGAATGACAATTATATGCTTTCTCACAATTTGTAAGGGGTTGATGGTATTGTAAGGGAATACTGGATTCGATCATTCAAATATAAAACCAAATTTACTGTCAGCATTACCTAGTATGCGCATATTAATGAAAATATGCTCATGTCATATATTGATGACTAGAGCTTTTGTTCACATTTTATCAATGCAATATATGGTTAATCTGGTATTTATATGGGCAGAATGTATGCCAATGATTTACCTCACACACAGGACAAAAATCTTCCAATTTTCTCTGAGGAACACATAAATCAATGATGGTCAAAGGAGCTTTATTTTCTTCATTCAGGACTGAATCAGGGTTTTCTGCAACAAATATTAATTCAATGTTATGCATATATATATATATATATATATATATATATATATATATATATATATATATATATATATATATATATATATATATATGTATGTATATATATATATGTACAGAAATCTAAGAAATTTTGTAATGGATTATAAAAATCAAAACAATACATGCAGGTTTTTCAGTTTTACAGGAGAAGTTACTTTCTAAATAAAAACAGGATTTACAGCAACACTTGACATGATCTAACATATGTGAATATGATCAAGTAAAATTAAAAGGAAATAATCAAATATAATATTTGATTGGAGTATTCATAGTAGAAAATGGAAGGTTGATTGTCTTTACAAGATTAATACCTTACATGCATGTTTGAAACTCAGCATTAAAAGATTAATACCTTACATGCATGTTTGAAACTCAGCAAAGTAGAAAGTATATGATAGCACAGTATATTAAGAGGGTACAAATATTAACAAGGAGAACTCTTTTTATCTGTTCAGATTATACTTTACAAGTGCTTTATCATTTCAAATGATATACACTTGTCTAATAATTACACAAAAAAAACCCCAAACATGTCGCAAAGAAAAAATAAATCAAATATCTTTTTCTCAGTGACCTTGACCTTTTCCAAATGGCCTCAATTCCATATGATGACACACTTCTTTGGTTCTATATAGCTTTTGTGTCAAGTATGACATTTCCATGTTAACAATGTTAGTGCTCAGACAACATTTACAGACTGAATCTTCTACATCTCTTTTATCTTGTGGCAGACTTTATGCTACAGTAAAACACAGGTTATAGGTGACTTTATATTCAAGAAGACCTCACTTTGGATATATTCCTCGAGATACACTTTAAGAAAGAAGCAATATATATATATATATTATATATATATAAATATATATATATATACATAATATATATATATATATATATATATACATATAAATATGTATATATATATGTATATATATATATATATATAAAGCACAAAGACACTACAGCTAACAAGGCACCCTATATTTCACTTATATTCGTTCGCTGTCTGGGACTTGAACCCACGACCTATGGTACCAAATCACCTAGCTCTCATGCATACGGCCCTCTAACCGACTGAGCTACCCAAGTTCCTTAAAATAGAGCTTTAATAGCCAATCATTAGCTAATCGCATGCATGACAACACAGCCGCAGAAAGTGAAGGGATTTACCGACATAAACGCAGGCGGATCCTCTGAAAGAATACAATCACTGACAGAGAAATAAACATATAAAGCACAAATATAATCAGTGAAACACCTGGCAGTACTATGGACCTTGGATCTCCAAAGAAATACCTGTAGAAAATAAAGACAAAAGTCTTTGTGCTTTATATGTTTATCTAATTTGTCTTTATTTTCTACAGGTATTTCTTCGGAGATCCAAGGTCGTGGGTTTGAGTCCCAGACGGGAATGAATATAAGTGAAATATAGGGCGTCTTGTTAGCTGTAGTGTCTTTGTGCTTTATATGTTTGTCTAATTTGTCTTTATTTTCTACAGGTATTTCTTCGGAGATCCATAGTACTGCCAGGTGTTTCACTGATTCTATTTGTGCTTTATATATATATATATATATATATATATATATATATATATATATATATATATATATATATATATATATATATACATATTTTAGAGAGAGAGAGAGAGAGAGTCTATGACATACGCAGTAAATATTTGAGAGAGTTGTAGAAGCTGTGATCTATGTAGTGAAACTTTCTGAGTCCCTTTTAAAAGTCAAAACATTTGTTAAGATTTCTACATTGTCACTGTCAGGGAATACCAAACCTCCATAAAGAGGCTTTTCCAGAGTCAGCAGTCGAAGTGGTGAAAGTTGGATAGATTGTGAGTTTTATTCTTTGCATTTGAAAAAATAATGGAAAGCATCTTCACTGGAATTTCCACAATGACAATGATGGTCAAAGAACAGTAATTCCATTTTCCATAGGGTCACATTTGAAATTACCAAACTTCCAGCAAGATTTACACAACATCCTACATCTTAACTATATATAATCCATATATCAAAATGTTTGCCAGACCCTCCTCTATCAGAATTTTAACAGTTTACCATAAGTTATCCACCTTAATTTCAAGAAATTCCTGCTGGAAAGGGGTCACCCCCAAAACTTTGCCAAAATTCAAACGTAAACAACAACCCCTTTTCAAAAAGTAAAAGAACACACACACTATATTGCAATGTCATTTCTTAAATTGCTTGATAAAGGTCGTAAGGCCAAAAATTTGCAATGTAGAGAGTTTGCGTTATTTTACTTTTTCTGTACCAGACTTCCCTTTGGATGACTACTAAGAATCTTTATAATCCCTTTTTAGGTCATAAAATCTTTACATTAGCCGAATGAGATAAAAATTCATGATTTTACATCAGAATCAATCTTTATTCATAGATTGATCAAATAATTTCATCCAATCAGAGCCCCTGATACACTGGAATACATGTAGTAGTCCCTCTCTCCCTACATCAGATCAGCCAATCACGACTCTTGTTAATTACTGTTCTTTGACCTGATGTGAAGGAGTGAGATTAACACAAAGATCAGAATTTAAGTTGCTACTGAAACAACAGATTACTGTGTGCATAATACTTAATTTGTTTTTCTTCAGTAAGCAGGTATATCAGTATTTGTTAATCTCTCTCAGGCTTAAGTGTTGCTTTTACTGATTGAGAGGACAGAATATACTTGATATCAAGTTCATTCCATTAGTGTATTGTTGAGAGAAAGAAGGAATTATGTGTGGAATTAGGTCTATAATATGGAATAACCACTGAGATTATATTGCTGGTCAACTCTATACGCTAGTATCTCTGTAGGAGAAAACCTCCTTCAAACATGTTACTGTAACAGCTACAGTTCAAGCCACTAATACCCTGATCCATTTTCCATTAATGATATGGCATTAAGTGCTTTTGCTATGGTATCATTTTAGGTAAGACACACCTGACAAACAGGCATAACAAAAGACCTTTTTGTATTAACTTCATGTCGAATGCCAGACATATTACGTGTGCTCAATACTGCATAGTGCATCATTCTGTTGTGACTAACAATCTAAGCATTAACATCATAATGAAAATTCTGGCAATACATAGTTTGTCAGGCAAGAGACCCAATATAACGTATAAAATCTATATATTGATACATGTAGTACACTTAATGTCACTTTCTTGTTGAAAAAATGAATCAGTGTATTGCTAAGGTTACCAACACACACTGCTAGCATCATGTTTTTAGAATTCATAGTATGTCTGTTTGAAGCTAAATCGGCCGTTGTATAAATGTTTTCTAACCTGTAGGAGTCAACACAAGTTTGCCATAGTAATAATACAATGGAACAACCATACAAAGGCAGAATACTGTATAATATTGGTAGTCTTTGTTATCTAATATTATAGTTAAGGCATATGTCTGTATATAGAGATATGGTGATATATATAGTATTAAATCTACTTCTTATTGAAAGCAATAAATATATTCCTCTGTTCTATGTTACATAAATTTCTGTGAAATTCTATCAATTTTCCTATATATGAAAGAACAATTATCAAGAGATTTAAACTTATCTTTTCAGTCAAATCCTAGAAGGAATCACTATTTAGTATGATAATCATACAGAAGAATTACAGCAATTTTTAATACATAAGAGTTATTCTTTTTATAATATATATATGTTTTACCTTTATCTAGGTAAAAAATTTTCCAACAATTTCCATTCAACTAAGTAAGTCAAACTTAATATTCAAATTCATACAGTAATAAATGATTAAAATCAATATTATTTCCAATTCTTTCACCATAATTCAATTTCTTTGTTATGTTTTATGTAAAATACTATTATTGGGACAATAATAAGTCATGTACTGTACATTTACCTTTTACCAAATTCATACAAGTGACATGCTGAGAAATTTCACTACATTTGTACATGTGAAATTAGCGGTAAATCATAGCAGAATTAAAATTAAATATTGCGGTTAAAGGTTGGCTGGTTGACTGGTGGTTTGCATTACTTTCAGCAATTTTTCAGATATATCGCGGCATGGGAGCAGGAGGTAATCATCCTCTATAACATAGTAGGGCAATCCGGGAATCAAATGCAGATTATTGTAGTTAAAACATACATATATAAATGTAGTGTTCTATTGTATATAATGCCATGCTCTGTTTGTAGACAATATGAAATAATTGCTAAAGCACTGAAAAAACAATATGCACAGGAGATGCTCATTTCTACACTAAGAAGGAATGTCGCAAGCATAAAGTAAGGATAGGTCAATACATGATGATACAATATACAAGAAGGAGATTTGAATTTGTCATCAGAGGATCCTTATACAAATTATTATGTATATATTTGCACTTGAGTCAAAAAAATTCAGAACAAAAATAAAAGTATGTAATGCAAACTGTGTGGCATAATTTTCATTGCAACTAGTGCTTACTGTAAATCAATATCATACTTCACTTATTTGTAAGTGCATGAAATTAAAAATTCTAAATATTTTTGAAACCAATTACTAAATCAAAATTATTATAATTGTCTGATATTTTCACAGGTCCTTGTTTAAGCATCAAGACAATGAAGTACCACTGTATAAGCAAGCCACTTCTAAAACAAACAAAATCATATCAGCCCTTTGTCACTACCCCTAAATAGCACTACTGATAAAACAGATTTGTTGATACAGATCATGTGATCAACTTACCAGGATCTTTCCTTAGAATCTTCACATAAAAGTAAAACAGGAACAAAATTCCAAACATACAAAACCCTGAGAGCATGGGATAATATTGTGTGACTTCACAAGAAGTTAAGAAAACATGGGTTGATCAATCTTTCAAATGTATTTAATTTTTGTATACACAAAGGAAATAATTTTTAAAGGGCTTGTAGCTAAATGAAACATTCCATATATGTATTTTTTAATTAATGTATGAAATTTAGATATCTAGAAAACTAAGAAAATGATACTTGACTCTTGTAAAACATGAGTTTCAATAGTTACTGCATAGTATCAAGAGCTAAAGTAGTACCTGCAAGGTATGGAAAACCTAAGCTGGATATCTAAAGAATAGAGTGAATAGTGTTTCACAAGTCAAAGACTTTCAGACAGAAGATAGATAAAGGATCTCTAAATGTCAATCTTAGCAATGGAAAAGGTAAGTGCAATGTTCTGTAAAGCAGTTGTTAAACATGTAGGTTCCTTTTTCATGCAATATTTCATAAACATTCAAATGTGTATTGTGTTCATTTTTAACCAGGCATTGCAATTGCACTATCATCTCCATGAACAGAGATACATGGTGGAGATCAATACTAATGTGGAGAAAGAAAGCAGGAGTTAAACAAAATCATCATCCATGGCAACCATATGCAATATTAAAATGTCATCAAAAGGATACAATGCAGTAAATGGCCTAGATAGAGAAGTGATGTGTGCAATAGACCAGCTGCAAATGTGCCAGCATATATGGGATTAGGCCATCTGAAAGATAGCAGTAAGGCAATCATTACATCATGAAACAAAAAGGAACAACAAAACAGTAAACTACATTGTATGTATGAATTATTATTTTAATGCATGTATGTTATACAATTAATAGGGAGAATTAAATTTTAAGTATACTCATTATGACAGAAATTATTACAAGTATACAAGAGTGACTTAGTGCTACTTGATCTATCATCTTTTTGAAGATTAGATCTAATAAACTTGGGTTGTAGGTTTCGAACCATATTGAAAATGAAATACCTAAGTATAACACTTAACCTGTGAGTACATGTACACCTCAAACTGGAAGAAGAGAAAGAATGGAACCATCATTTCTAATGTAATTAATCCCTAAAATGTTACAAACTTCAAACAAACAGTCTTTAACCTAAAAACTTTAAATGTAAAATTGACAAGAGATCATTGTAAATTATTTCATACATAATGATCCATACCTGCACACATGGGGGATTCTGTGATATTGTTTCATTAAATACCATAGTAGAAACATCATTCCCACTAGTATGACAGCTGCCTGATGATTGATGAAGATAAAGTTAGACAGGAGCACCAGTCCTGCATACCATGTTCCTGGTAGTAATAACAAGAAATACCAAGAAAACAAAGGTCCACGTGGTATATGGTTCTTATCACTTTTACGACCATAGTATTCTAGGATTGGTTTTAATTCTTTGTGACTGAAATCAGAAAAATTTTCAATATATCATTCAAACATAGGCCTAAATCCATTAGATTGATCTAACTTCAGAAGAATCACCATGCTCTGAAAAAATTGTCAGTAATTTAAATTATATTTTGATTCAAATTTTTTTTTTCAAAGCAACTATTTTCAAACACAAAATAATTAAATCTATGTAAAACATTCAGAAGATGTTTCTAAAACAGTGCCTAAGAAAAATAAAAAGTTTTACATGTATAAAGTACATGGTTAACCAATCACTGTGTCTTTTAAAGTATCTAAATCAGGCATAGGAAAAAGTCATTTCAAAATTAAGATTTATGCAATGTATTCAGGGTAAACTCATACTTAAGAAAAAAAAACAAGGTCCTTGTGCAAAATGATTTAATGAAAACTTTTAAAAACATGTATAATAATTTATCAATACTACACTAATTAACATCATGAGTAAGCTTTTGATTAAAACTAAAAGTTCCAACTAACCCAATACGGTCTCCTCTCCCTCCAAGGTCAATGGGAGTGAAACCAGCTCTGTTAGCCTCTTTCAGTACAGAGCACCCTGTAATCTGTAACATGAGCCATATCAGATAGCCATAGCCTTCCCTTGCTGCTACATGCACTGGTGTGTTGCCTTCCTTATCCACTTGTCTCAAGTCACTTCTCTGTAAATACATGTAAACAGCATTGATGAGGAATTGTCAACTGACAGATTTTCCTTATTTCTTTGTTTAATTCTTGTTCTACATCACTCCAAGATTACTTCACTTACATGATGATATATTCCTCAGGATCACCTAAAGAGGTAAAGGATTTCACAGGACCTATTTAGACCTAAAGCAGTGAAAGATGGCACAAGACCTGTTTAGACATATGTATCAGACTCACCTAAAGCAGTAAAAGGTGTCACAGGACCTATTTAGACCTATGTAACAAACTCACCTAAAGCAATAAGGGATGTCACAGGACTTATTTAGACATTTAGACTTATGCAACAGACACACTTAAAGCAGTGAAGGATGTCACAGGATCTATTTAGACGTATGCAACACTCGCCTAAAGCCATGAAAAATGTTACAAGACCTATTTAGACCCGACAGACTCACCTTAAACAGTAAAGGATGTCACAGGACCTATTCAGACCTATGCAACAAACTCATTTAAAGCAGTGAATGATGTCACAGGACCTACATGTAGTTAGACCTAAAGCAGTGAAGGGCGTCACAGGACCTTAGATTTACTGTCCTATCCAAAAGATAAACAAGAGGCCCAAGTGGGCCTATATCGCTCACCTGAGTACCTATATTATCAGTCATGCATGAAGGAAGAATTCATTTATTTTTGCATTAATGTGACTAAGTCAACACAGATGTTGAAAATATGTCAAATTTTATTTCAGGCTAGAATAAAAAAACAACACTTTTTTGCACATCCATTCAGGTGATTTTGATATTAAGCATTTCCTTTGTCTCTGCAAGAAGTCATTCAGGGCAACAAGTTAGTCATTTTCTTTAGGTGGGGCCTTTTGTTGACTGATTTCAAGTCTGGGTCATGAACAACAATTGTTTCAAATATTGTCCAGATCTAACTTAAAATTGCCTAATTTCATATGTTGAGTGTTGAGAAACATCTAAAAACTTATTTAGATGTGTAAAGAAATGAAAAAAAAATTTTGACCACAGCTTGATTTGAACCGCTACTCTCCATATTTCAATTACCAAGTGGTATATGTACTATTGTGAGAACTGCTTTTTAGACATGGTGGCATTATCTGTTACCCAATTTGGATGAAATTTACCAAATTGATAGAGGACTTTTAGTACTTCATGTATTCCATGTTTCATTAAAATCTTTCATGTGGTTTAACAGCAGAAGTGAAAAATGTGAATGAATTGTTCCTATACACCCTCATTTGGAAGTCTTAAAAAATTCATAGAAAATACAAAAATTGAGATATTGACAAAATTCTTTCAAAGTAACAATCCTTACCATAATTATGATCACAATAGTCCATAAGAAATCATCATTATCAATTTACTAGGAAATATGACACTTTTTTCTGCATTGAATCACCAAGTCCAAAGAAATGTCGAAAAAAATTCTAAAATTTGATTTTGGAAGGGAACCAAAATGACAATACATCTTCACTCATCCCTCTAGATCATTTCTATGCATTCTGTTTGTCTCTGTATACAGCCCGTATGAAAAAGAATATTGTTAAACGAGGGAACTCTTTTGTGACCTACTCTTGACTATGGTGGCGCCACCTGTAAAGAGGTCTGGACGAAAACAACAGAATTTGAAGAGGATCATAAGTGACTTATTTCTACCAAGATTTATTAAAATCCTTCAAACAGTTTTGTAGAAAAAGTTGAAAATGTGAAAAATGGCTAACCCCCCCCCCCCTTTTTTTTTTGGAAGTCTTAAACGTAAAATTCCTAATTTCATATTTTGAGTGTTGAGAAACATCTAAAAACTTATTTAGATGTGAAAAAAAAAAAAAAATTTTTTTGACCACAGCTGGATTTGAACCGCTACTCTCCATATTTCAATTACCAAGTGGTATATGTACCATTGTGAGACCTACTTTTAGACATGGTGGCATTATCTGTTAACCAATTTGGATGATCCGCACAAAAAACAAAACCTTTGAAAAGGACTATGAGTACTTGCATCCTACCCAATTTTATCACAATCCTTCAAGTTGTTCTGTAGATCAAGTTGAAGATATGAAAAATTGTCCCCCCCCCCCCCCTTTTCTTGGAAGTCTTAAAAAATTCATAAAAAATTCAAAAATCGAGATATTGAAAAAATTCCTTCACACCAGCATTCCTTACCATAGAAATGATTAAATGAAACCAAATGAATGCATCAATGTTTACTAAAAGAAAATAATAACTCTTTAATGCATTAAAATAACAAAGTCCAAAATAAAAATGAAAAAACGTCAAAAATTTGATTTTGGAATGGAACCAAAAATATCAACACTTCTTCCCATATGCCTCTATCTCATTCCTATGCAGTCGGTTTGTCGCTGTATGCACCCGATCTGAATAAGAAGTTTGTCAAAGGAGGGTACCCTCTGTGACCTACTTTTGTCTGTGGTGGTGCCACCTGTTCATGGATCCTGACAAAGATGACCACATTTGTCGGGGACCTTGAGTATTTGATGCATGCCAAGTTTCATTGAATTCCAGCAAGTGGTTCCGAAGAAAAAGTTCAAACTGTGAAATGTTTACACCAATTATCCCACCCCCCCTTTTTCTTGAAAGTCTTAAAAAATTCATAAAAAATCCAAAACATAAAAAATTGAAAAATTTTCTTCGCAGTAGTATTTCTTACCATCAAAATGATCAAATTAAACCAAATTAATGCATCAATGTTTACTAAAAGAAAAAAATACCTCTTTTCTGCATTAAAATTACCAAGTACAAAAAAACGTCAAAAATTTGATTTCGGAATGGAACCAAAAATAACAACACTTCTTCACACATCCCTCTAGATCATTCCTATGCATTTGGTTTGTCTCTGTATGCCCCCGGTCTGAAGAAGAAGTTTGTCAAAGGAGGGTACCCTCTTTGACCTACTTTTGCCTGTGGTGGCGCCACCTGTTGATGAATCTGGACGAAAAACAACAACACTTGTAGGGGACCATGAGTACTACATGCTTATCAAGTTTCATCAAATTCTGTTCAGTGGTTCTGGAGAAGAAGTCGAAAATGTGAAAAGTTAACGACGGACGACGGACGACGGACGGTGATTGATCACAATAGCTCACTTGAGCCTTTGGCTCAGGTGAGCTAAAAACCAATGAGCCATCAGGGTATGAACTTAACCCTCACCTACTCATCCAAGGTAACTAATTCTCTCCATTGGCAATAGAAATTATGCTGCCCTTGCCCATATGGTAAAGAAATTATTTTGAAGATGATACAGCCATATCACTGATATACAGCTTATGTTCTTCTTTCCATCTGACATCTAATTCAAATGATTTGTTGAAAGTGGAATTTTAATTCTGTGCTGGTTTCGAAAATAGGTTCAACATACATATCCCGTTTAACAAAATATTAAATCTACTGGTAAGCAGTTAGGGCTGTTCATGGTGCCATGCATCAACCTGATGTTGGCACAAGCCATGATTATGCAAACTGTGGGATTGAAAAGGAAATTGAATTGGAGTTTACAGAATAACAAAAATGTGGTTATGAAGTCACATATTGTGATTTATTTGAAAAACACAAACTAAATATAGAAAATGACAATTTACAATTAAATTTCATTGCACAGTTTTTTAAATTCTTAATCAGTTTTTTAGTGTGTACCCGTGAAATCTGATATAGGCCCTAAAATTGAACTCTGAAGACGCCACAAGGCCCATAAAAATTTCTGTAGAGTTACCGGGTACATCCTGGCCATTAGTGCAAATCAATCCCTGGAACTTTCATTTACAAGTCAAATTACGCCAGCTTATTTGTTTATCTAACACCACACATGATCATTTTACCTTCAAAAAGCAGTCAGTGTTTCACCTAGGAGGAAACCAGAGCACCTGGAGATAATTTCTTTCTATACCAATGTACATTATTAAACCTTCCTACAATCCTACTATTCCTGACCAATATTCTTATGCCATGTATCCAACTTTTTCTTCAATGTTTTAATTTGATGAAAATATCATACTTACAGTTTTAAAGTCTAAGATTTATTATGAGCCCGGGAGATTAAAGAGTGGCATACCTGTTTTACTTTGACAGATTACTGGATTTTTATGAACAAGAGATTTGCATCACAGATGCAAGGTGCGGAGTAGCAAAATGTCAGAAACAATGGGGCACATATTCCACTCATGGTGAGTAAGTGTATGAAGTTTCAATGCAATAGCACTAAACATATTGGACTTATGGTCCAGAAACCAATTTTTGATACCCCAATCATATGACCTTAACCTTTTGACCCCAAAAGCAATAAGGCACATCTTCCACTCATGGTGAGTAAGTGTATAAAGTTTCATTGCAATAGCACTAAATGTATTGGACTTATGGTCCGGAAACCAACTTTTGATACCCCACTCCTATGACCTTGACCTTTGACCTTTTGACCCCTGAAACAATAAGGCACATCTTCCACTCATGGTGAGTAAGAGTATGAAGTTTCATTGCAATAGCATTAACATATTGGACTTACGGTCCGAAAACCAATTTTTGATACCCCACTCCTATGAAGTGACCTTTTACCTTTTGACCCCAGAAACAATAGGGCACATCTTTAACTCTGGAAACCAATTTTTGATACTCCACACCTATGACCTTGACCTTAGACCTCTTGATCCAGAAACAATAGGGCACATCTTCCACTTATGGTAAGTAACTGTATGATATTTCATTGCAATAGCACTTAACACATTGGACTTATGGTTAGGAAATCAATTGTTGACAGACGCCCACATACATCAAATTAAGAGTCGAGTTTTGCAACTCGGCTAAAAATTACTACACCATGAATAAATAATAAAATAATATTTACAGATTTTCACTTCATAACTGCCATAATCAAAATAATGAGTATCAATTATTTGTATGACAAGAATAAATTCCTTTACGAAATGACTATATAATTTCTAGAAGGATGAATCTTTCTAGTAAGAGCTTTTTACTCTAATACTAACATATAAATCAAGTTTTCAATAATATGGTATCATAATCTAGTCATAAAAATGAGTAAATAGACATCATGTCAGGAAAATTACATATCATGTGCAGAGGCATGTTTTACCTAAATACAAATGTATATGTACAGAATACTGAAAAGTGTTTTCATTGAAAGCATATAATAAAAACATCAATTACATTACAATTATCCATACCGTACCTCTTTTCTGACAAGGAATTTAAATGCATCAACATGACCATATTGACATGCAATGTGAAGAGGTGTTTTCAGATCTTTCTCTAAGGACTTGAAACTGATTCCCTGCATCTCTAGATACTTCAGAACATACCTAATAAATACAAAACATATTTCATACACTAATTACAGAATATACAGAAGTTATGTCAGATTTACTTAAATTTAACACAATGTACAAAGATTAATGGCAATGAATAGCAAGTTACACACAAGTGTTTTTAATATGCAATCATGACCTCTGCTTTTGATACATCTTTGATTTTCATTCACAAAAATCTCAGCTCACAGTGTATGTAAATATATTCTATTAAAAAAAACATGAGTCAGCATTACTTACACACTTCCAGTTTGAGCTGTGTGATGTGCCATACTTTTGCCATTCTTGTCTACAGCATTAATGTTACCACCTCTCTGGACCAATAGATGTACAATATTGGCTTTTCCCCTAAGGCAGGCATAATGAAGAGGGGTTTCCTCAAAGTTGTTCAGAGCATTGACATCTCCCCCTGCTTCTATCAAGAGATAGCACACTGACCAGTCTCCTACCAGGCAAGCTTTATGTAATGGTGTAATTCCATGCCATCCTATCAGATAATGTATACAATTTTATGTATGATATCATAACAAATGCACTTATTACACATTATTTTTACCTAGTCAGAGTACATGCATGACTTTAATTTCCATTTAAAGGCTGAGATACAAGTTGAAAAGTGTATACCATTTAAATAAAAGTGAATGGCTTATAATAGCCCTTTTCTCATACTACCTTCTACTAGTTACAAGATAACTTGGTGGTTATTCCTGTTTGCAAGTTTCTCACATTTCATAAAAATGAAATATTCCAAACATCTTAAAAGTCCTCCAAAGGTACATGTAAGTAACATAAAACAAAGAACAATAAACTTAGCTGTTACAGTTGATGTATAAAGTATTAAAGCATAATGAATCAAATACAGTATGTATGACGGAACCAAGCTTGGATTATTCTTATCTTGCCTCATACTATAAGGAGACTACATGTAAATATTGTCAAAGTTATTGTAATTCAGATACATGATTATCATGACGATAACCAAATTGCATTATCTAACTGACAATTTTCTAAGTAACATATTATTGGTACTTTTAGTACATGATAGATATTACCACTGTCATGACTTTATTATTTGATTTCTAATTTTTACTTTCAACTGCATATAAATATTTCATTAGTAGACAATCAGAGGCAAACTGCATGGACATCAGACCAAAGATGTCTTTTTAAGTCTGACTGTATGAGTTGTAGTCTTAGTACATCGCTTGATGATGTCAAAAAAAGCCTCAACACATTAGCATATTTGACCTTCTGACTCACAGAACCACTCACTTTTCCTAAATGTTCTTTATCTTTGATAAATTCCTTGAAAAATTCTTCTCATTTATCATATAATGTACAATATAGGTTACCATGAAGAAGTGTTTCTGTACTTACAGTAATACATAGACCCAAAATATATATGAATACACTTGAAATAGTCTCAAGAAATGAAGCCGTCATATGAAAATGCATTTGTAGAGTCAATGCAACACAATACTTTTGCCTCATAGTGACATATCCATACCAGTGTTTAATATCATGTAGAAAAACTTATTTCGCAACTCAGATAGAATCTTCTCATTTGTTTTAAATCAAAGACCACCTACATGTAATAAATAGCCTATGCATCCTAAACTTTGGTCTATGGTTAAGTCGTCCCAAAGTTAAGTTGCCCTAAGGCTAAAGTATAAAGTTGCTCTATATCAGTTAAGTCGCCCTATCTGTGATATGTTTTATGTACAAATGAATAGAGAGATTTGTATGATTAATATTGATAGTAATAAAATATTATGAATAAATCTATCTCTTTTCTGAGACATATGTTATCGAAAATTATTTCTTTGTCGTAATGACTGCTGGATTTTGGTCAACAAAAGTTGTTCTATGTATGTTAATATTCAATCTTATCTCTTCCTTCATTATCTTCTTTTCTATGTTAAGCCAGCGTGGCCTAGTGGTATCGCGTCGGACTCCTGATCGGGAGGCCGGGGTTCGAGTCCCATTCTCTGGTCATGCCGGTGTCATGTCTTTCGGATGAGACAGTAAAAACTGAGGCCCCGTGTCGTGGTATGCATTGCATGTTAAAGATCCCTCACTGCTTCGGGTGGGTCCGTTGCAAAGGTCAAAATTTGTATGCCCCGCATCAGGCAGATGCCGTCACCATATACGTGAAATATTCGTGGTGTGACGTAAAACAAAAATCAATCAATCAATCTTTTCTATGTCCATGAGTACATGTACCTCCACTATTTCCAAAATCTATTTACCAAATGTTTAAATTAGTACAATTAGGAGAGAACACTGAGATGATAGATAATTGATGTAGATAGTGTTTGAAAAAAATCACGAGGTGACTTTGACTTGACATCATGGGGCTACTTGACCAATATTGGGCAATTTTACTTTCGGGCGACTTAACCTTGTGGTAACTTAACCTGACTCGCCTACACTTCAAGGTCAGAACATTATTTAATTGCAAGGAATCTTTAACGCATGATATAAAAATTCAGGAACCTTTCTCATGAATCAGTCTTGGTTGTTGTTGTATGAGCTGGTGTACGAGGGGAACAGCACAGTTACTGATCGCCTGCCACAAAAGCATTAGCTCCGATGACCCTTGGTGTATTTCTTGGGGCGATGCCCCAGGATATATTACTTTGGGATAAGCAGGGACGCTTACGTTATTCTCAGACATTTTAATCTCTATATTAATTTGATTCAGTTCCAGCTCACACCTGCACTGCACTGCCTTCTACAGACTCGGCCATTATTATGATGCCGTACCTTAATTTCAAAGAGACATTATATTTGATTAGTTAAGCTTCGGAAACTATGACCAATCAAAATCGATTTTATGAATCTGGAAATTGAGGGGAAATTTCAAACTTTTTCGCAGGATCAGGAGCAGCGAATACTGCACTGGGCCGCCACAGCTCAGGAAACCTGAGTGTTCCTATATTATGCTCAAGATCAAGTGGGAGCAAATACTTAAATAAAAGGACGTTTTATGTATGTATCTGCACATTGACATATTTTGTGTAGTTTTAGTGTTCGAATTTTCTCTGACTGAAAAAACCGAGTTTCAGTGGTAGGTTCTATTTGAATGTTGTTAAATGCCATTTAGACAAGTGACAGAATCGAGGAATATATATATTACTAGAAATAAATCTTCTTCGATTCTGTCACTTGTGTAAATGGTATTTAACAACACAAATATAACCTATTCACAGGCAATCTTCTACCAGTAATGTGCAGGGCTCCTACTGGGGTAGTCCGACAAATCTGACGTAGCCCTACCAAAACGACAAATGATAAAAATGCCCTACGTCAGATTTGTCGGACTACTACTGGGGCATTTTTCAATTTTAATCTCTCATGATGTAGCGTGCTGCACTTCTTTGCACTGCCACTATCTTGTTGATGTGGGTCTTGTTTGCATGGTCTCATACTCATGATACTGTGGCAGCATAATCAACCTGGGGTCTCACTAGGGTCATACATGTATAACTAGTGGCAGAATTGCACCAAAAGTCCTCCAAAATTTCAGCCTTCTGCTTTAAAATGTCTCTAGCTTGAGTAATTCCAGTTTCAAATTCTTTTGCCAATTTGTGACAAATCTACCTTTTCTTAAATGATAATGCCTTTCATTTATTAGCATGTGGTATGGAAGAAGTGTCCGTTATATAGAGAAATATTTATAAGACATTATGAAGAAAAAAATCAGTTCTGCTAAAATCTGTCCGTTATAAGGGAATGTCCGCTAATCCAGAGTGTCCGTTAGGACAGGTTTTCCTGTATTGTCTAATTCAAATTGTTCCATTATATTCATTTTTCCCAATCCAGGGCTCGCGCTGCCCTTCGCCATTTTCGCCAAAGGCGAAAGAAGTTCAGAATCAGGGAAAGAAATTATGAATTGGGGAAAGCCAATTTTTCCGTGTTTTGAATTTTCTCTTTTGATACAAGTTGATACAAGTTAAGGCTGAACGTATGTCACTGCTGCGTGAAGTCTTTTGTCCGAGTGCTGTAGTCAAATAGCGGTTGATGACTTAATTGGTTGATTGGATTAATCCCCGTTAGTTAACTTTAACACCTCGTCGAAAAGGTGTCAAGGTAGGTACACACGTTTATTATGTTTATTAATTATTGAGTTTTGGTAACGATTATCAGTGATCGTAAGTATGCTATTTCGATTGGACTAAGTTTAAAAGAACACGTTTTAATTATGAGAAACTACAATTAATGATTTGTGTATTAATTTGCAATTTCCGATTAGAATACGACAATGAAATATTTCATTATTCTTTATGCAACCGAGAACTTGATAACATACATGTAATTAAACGAAATTTTGAATTGACCGACGATCGGTCTAGTAAATCTCAAACTTTCTGCTCTTAGCTTTTAGAGTAAAAAATACCAAGTTGAAATCAAAATCTTTTATAAAGGATAATGTCTCTGTTTAGAAATCAACTTCAGTTAAAAATTCTAGCTGGCGTTTCAATTACTAATTGTAAAGTATCAGTATGAATCAGTTTTAGGCCTTATGTTTTGCGACGTATGTATCAAAACTTGCGCCCAAAATTCATTTAACAATGGCTGCAATGTGATAAAAAGGACAACATAGACAATCATGAGAACCATAAAGGTAGATGAAATGATATTAACATTTTACCCATACGTGACTTATAAAATAAAATATTTCGTAACTGTATGCAAGCATAGTGAATCGCTTAAGTCAATAGGCAGTATATTTGAAGTCCTGTCAATTTTTGCACATAGAATTTATGTATACTTTACATAATTCATTAATTAAATGAATGGATCATATTTTGATATATTTCAGCTGGTAACAGCCATACTGTAGCCATGATGAAACTTTGAGAGGGTTCTAACATGGACATAGCCCGCGTGAATGCACTGTCTAAGAGTATGCTGCAGTGGGTTCTTGTGAAAAATAGAAGAATTATGGTTCCAAAGTACTAGGTAGTGACTGACAGTGTACCACAGTTCATTTTGAAACAAGTGCCAATGTTTGTTTATTTTGTGAGAGAATCATTCTGCTAGTACATCACTGTGCTTATTTTGATCATGTTTACATTTAGCAAACTTATAACTGTCCATTGTATAATAATATGATAATTAGAGACAATAAATATATAAAAACAAAGAAAAGTGTTATGCATTTGTTAAACAGCTGTAAATAGGTAACTTAAGTTGAGAAAGACATTATGTCCCTGCGATTTATCTTTCACAAGAAAAGTGGCTACACATTTTTTCAAGCCAGTGTGAGCCCTGCAATCCCAAAGGAATTTGGCTGTATTCCAATTAAGATGAGAAAGTAAAAACCTTAGATTACTTGTGATAGGCACTTGCCCTGTATCAGCCTTATACACAAAAGTCTATAAATGTTCATCTTAGTATATTGTTGAAAGTGCCATTCTTTGCTACAATGCTAGTTACTTGTTGATCATAGTCATACATGTATAATGCAGATTGTAAAGGAGGACTACATGTATCTCCATCTGTTTGTCCAGCAGAAGCAATTTACCTAGGTGAAAATTGGTCGGTTTGTTGTCAGGAGTTCTTCCTGACTGACGCAGAATTTGGTGACCTTGACTTTGATTTCACACTTCAGTGAACACAGACTGATTTTCTCTTTAGTTTCCTTTTGCATGCCTTTAACATGAATAATGATGTGTACATCAAGCTTGCTTGCTTTGTAGACATTTTTAAAGAAATGTTTTTTTGACATCAAAAGCTACATGTATTTTATTTATAAGTTTTTATTTTGCAATCATACCATACCATCTTAAATGATTTCCTGTAAATTTTGCTTTAATAGACAGGGGGAAAGAGTAATGGCTAGACTGTCTTCTACCTAATATGTAGATGCTCTACAAACTTACCTATTCAAAACAATATTCCAGTCTATGATATAGTCTACACAATTTTATTATATATGTATTTTATTTATTTTCAGCACACTGGGACAGATGTTCAGCAGAAATTGTGTCATATCCTAAATTCCAGCATCAGATTGCATAGACAGGCAAGCAAAAGAGGGATTTTTTAATGACCAAAGCTTCCCTGCTATATATAAAAAAGAGTGTTCATAACTTCATATTTTACATGTATATATTCATTATGTACACAATACTTTCTTCATAAGAAGATCTCTCAATTGGTTAAAAAATGTAACCTGGAAAGTCAGTTTTCAAAAACTGTAACCTTGAACATGTCATTTTATATTATAAGAGGTATGGCTTTCATACCTGGTATTTAGCATCTATATTCGTTGTGGATAGAGCATTTGATTAATGACATATTTTCTTACTTTGTGATCTTGACCCTAGAAATAATTTTCAAAATCTTTAATCTTGACCATAAGAAATATAGCTTTCATACTTACCCGTTACATGTAGCATTTACTTGTGTATTCATTTTGACTAGAGCTGTTGATTTGTGTCATATTTTCTGACTTTGTGACCTTCACCTTGACAAAGACGTCAGCTTTGACCATGACTTTTCAATAGCATATTTCATTTCATAGTCAAAATGAAAGATGTTTACTTTACAGGAGTTCTATTTTGCGAAGAGTCAGATTCACAAATTTACATGAAAATAAAGTTCTCAGGGTGAAAAAGGCACTTTACAGTATTTAAAGCCATCCGACAAACTCTGTTGTCTTCTGAACACTTTGGTTATATTTAACATACATGTACATACTGAATATTTTGAATTTCTAATGCTGTATATACAGCTTAATTATAAGTGATAATCATAAGTTTTTATTTGTAATGGCTTTTTATGATGTGCTACTAAGTTATTTGTGTGATAAAAGACTAGCAGTGACAGCTCTTTCAAGATACATGTACATACACAGTGCTCTAAGTTGCGACCAAAACACTCGCATTTGCGACCTAAAATTTAGTTTTGCGACCAAAATATGAACAAACTCACATAAATGCGACCAATTCTTTTCAACTTGGTAAATCAGTTTTTTGTCCGTGTTCAAAAGTTTTTTTTTTAGACCGCTAAAATATTGTATTCAGAAATTATCAGGATTTACCGATATCGCTTTGTTTATTTTCACTTAAGTCCGATGCATTTGTTTCATTTTTTAAAACCGATCCACTACTGTAAAGTTTTTATTCGGAAGTAAAACCAATTAATGGCTAACAAACAAACGTTCGCCGACTTTGGTTTTGGTTCTCCTCGTCCTAAATTAGCAGCGTTAAAAGATGTCGACGAATCAAAAGATGATAACCTTTCTAAAAAACGGACAGCCCCTGTTGCCAAGTGGTTGTCTGAATTTTCTGGGTTGCATTATCCCGAGGGGAAAATGTTTTATGCCATTTGTTTTACAGTGGAGAGCCTGATTAGGTTTAGTAGCGAGGGGCCAGTAATGGTAGAGTTTGACCCTAAACCATACATAACACAATGGTTTGCATCTACCGGAAAAATAAAGTACTCTGGGTGACCTGTGGAGTCACAAAAAGATTAAATACATAATTAAACTGAATTTGAATTTGTAATACAAAATTAAAACATAAGCTTGTTGCACTGTGTTTTTGTAAATAAAAGCAAACATAAATGGGTTTATATGAAAAATTATATGTTGTGGCGATCAAAAATTTCTAAAAGGCGACCAAATTTTCAAGAAGGTCGCCTTTTAGCTACTTTAAACCAAATGCTACTTAGAGCACTGATACATGTATGTTGGTCAGAAATCAACATTTCTGAGCATCATGTTGTAGTATTTTGAATTGTATTCATCAGATGTTCCTTTAATCTGAACTTGTACATGTAGATCTGTCAGGAAAGGTATGGATACATAGCACGGTGTATTAATTTTGACCTACATGCACAGCAATTAGGAATGCTGTGTCTTTACTCACTAGTATTTCTTGATTCCACTGGGTTCTCGCTTTCTAAGGGGAATGTAATTTAAAGGTAGAAAGACAACATTTACAGATAGTGCCTGGTAATTCCAGTACATCAAGTGTGAAATGCAATGGAAAAAGAGTGTGATGAACATGCTGTTATTTACCTTAATATTAAATGTTAACTATGCAGAACATTTTATTTCAGATACGAGTTTGACATGGAAACTAATAAGAAAATGTCTCCTAGAAAAAGAGTAAAGGGAACTCTTGGAAAGATACTATCTCAGGTAAAGTTACATGTATTTATTTATGTCTGAAATGTTTTATTACATAATAAATAGTAGTCATGGTTATACATTAAACTGATATAACTCATAATATATAGCTAATTTTCCTTTGTGTGCTAATGGAAGAACCTAATGGAGATCTCAGATTCACAAAACCAGAAGTCCTAAATCTGAGTTAAATTCTGTAACCCAACAAAACCATAATGAACCTTTAAATCCTACTACTTGTCAGTCTATTATTATTACTGGTACCGCTATTTTGTTTATGTCGATTGCTCTAAATAACGCCAAGATTATTTCACTTATATGGGGACGGTATCTGCCTGATGTATTGTATGGAAACTTAAACCTACAACAAACCCACCCCAAACATTGTATGATCTTTTTTTTTTTTTGAAAGTTTCACTATGACATGGAGCTTTGCTTTTACTGTCTCATTCGAGAGACAAGACACCGAAAAAATGGACATCAGGGCCAATATTTGGCCCAATGCAAAATCTGTTCCATTTTTATATACTAGCATAAAAATGTGGGCGTATAATGCTATACCGCTGTCTTCCTTCTGTCCCACCTATCTTGTCCTCGCAACTCCTTTTAAACACTTGGGAGGATTTTGATGAAACTTAGTACAATGAAAGAATACCATATGAGGATGTGCATATTCAAAGGGAAATGCTGTCCAAAAAAATTATAGACGTTATGGCCCATGGACCTGGATTTTCTTAAAATAGCTTGTCTTTGCAACTCCTCCTAAAAACTTTTGGAGATTTTGATGAAATTTGACACAAAGAAAGAACACCATATGAGGATGTGCATATTCATAGGGGAATGCTGCTCAAAAAAATTACAGTTGTTTTGGCTCTTGAACTTAGATTTTCTTAAAATAGCTTGTCTTCACAACTCCTCTTAAAACCTTGGGAGGATTTTGATGAAACTTGGTACAAGGAAAGAACGCCCTATGAAGATGTGGTTATTGGAAGGGGAATGCTGTCCCCAAAAATTACAAGATTTATGGCCCTTGAAAATTAGAGTTTCTTAGATTTGTCCATGCAAAATTAAATACCTTGTCTTTGCAACTGCTCCTTAACCCTTTGATGGATTTTGATTAAACGTGGTACAAGGAAAGAACACCATATGAAGATGTGCATATTGGAAAGGGAATGATGTCCAAAAACTTTACAGGAAAGTTATGACCCTTGGATTTAAGTTTTTCGGCTTGTGACCTAGAGGTCCTAGGTTCGACTACAGCGGTCGTGTTCTGGCTTTCGGATGAGACAGTAAAAACCGAGGACCCATGTCACAGTAGACGTGGCACTTAAAAGGTACCTCACTGATTTGGGTGGGTCCATTGCAAAGGTCTAAATTTCTGTGCAATGCAACAGGCAGATGCCGTCACCATATTTGTGAAATAAACATGGATGTGACATAAAACAATAATCAATCAATCAATCAATGTTGATGAAAGGAGTTGGGGAGGGGGGAGATGTTGTCAATATGGGAAATGATGGATACGGAAAGAAGATCAATTAACCTACAAACATTTGAAGAAGAAAGCTGAACCATTTTTATTAATACATGTATTAAAGGTAATCTAAATTTACCACAATTAGATTTGATATTTAGTTCTAGTCTGTACGACACCTAGGATAATAAGATTCGGGTGTATTATGTGCCGTTTCACAGTTAAGTAACATGCACATTTTTTTGGCTTTCGCCATGTGCATGGAGGATGGAGATGAATGAATATGCCGAACTTAAAAGAATCAAAGATCATGGCATCACATAATTGTAAATATTATGTAAAAAAAATCAACCTTTAATTATTGAGATGTTACATAATATTATTTCAATTTCTGAAATAAACTAATCCAAAAAATTTCCAAATTTTCCCTAATTTTGTCATAAATTTAAAGTCATTTGTTAATGATTTCAGGTATGTTCAAGACTCAGTACAGTTTACATGCATACCATATAGATATACACTTGAGTATAGAGTTAGATGTTTGTTTGAAATTTTTTGGCTTTGATCCATTACTCTGCATATTATACTTTAATTAAAAAACAAAACCAAAAAACCACACTCCATCCTTTATTCTCTTGATAAAAAAATTTATACAAGAAAGTCCATCTGAATGCATTCATTGAACAGTCACAGTTAAATTGATGTATCCTGATGTGATTCAGATTACATCCAAGAGCCGTTAATTGAAAATTACATGTCCTGGTATACATATTCTGCTTTTAGCTTTAGAAATTGAATAGAGATGGAATAGATTTCGAGAATTTTATTTGTGTATCAGTAAGCTAACCTTCTTGACTGACTTGTCAAATTTTCTTTGAGCCAGTAAAATCTTGGTTTGTAGTGGCTCTATTGTAAAGTAGTGGCAAAAAGTTTTAGAAAGACTGCAGTCAGCTGGAACCTTGGACATGCTGAAGCCAAGCATACTATCAACCGAGCTAATCAAAATGTATCACAGATATAATCACACTGTATCACTGATTAATGTCGATATTTTTAAGATTTTATCTAATAAGGCAAACACTAAAATCGTGTTGAAATTCTTCATTAGTTAAATTTTCTTTTTTCCTGCAGATGCATTTTTACTTTAGTGATTCCAACTTGGCCAAAGACAGGTTTATGAAACGACATATCGACCAAGATCCTGATGGTTGTAAGTATTTAAGAAAAAGAACAAGATACTAATACAGGACTTTCAAGATATCGGTACGCATCTGTTTTGAATTTGACAGAAATTCCAGCATGATATATATGTACAGCGAAAACTGTCCAAACCGAACAATCATCAGGATAGCTATTTTGTCCGCTTTGGACAGGTGTCCGGTTTTCGGAGAATGAACGGGGGATTGGGAAAGAGTACTGCTTATAACGTGTTACAGAACATATATAAATAAACAATGTGCTAGTAGTGTTTGGGTTTGAAGTGGACATTTAGCCCCAAGTATTTCCATTACTAGGCTGAGATACCGATCATCTTTAGTCAATGTCCATCACGTCAGTATGATTCATGTCAGACTCTGGTATATGGGACTTTGGCACTTACGATTCAGTCTTCAATGTCAGTGACTTCAAATCTGCACAAGTACTCATTAACAAGTTAATTTTCCCAGTCTTCGGATTCGTCCTCTGTAGGCAAAAGGTTGTGAAAATCCGATTAGCATTCACTGTCGATGCCTGACCTCAACTCACACGCTAATTGGGCTAGCGGAATATCATCTTCATCCAAGTTGGTTATTATTGATTGTTCTGAGTGTTACCTTTCGGCAAATATCGATTACGGATTCAATTTTTGACACAAGCGATCTTAAAAAAATTCTTTAGCGAGCCTTAAATGCATGGATTACGGCTTGGTCCAATGTTGTCTTTAAGTGTTAATTCCATGCGTCTCCACTTAGAAGTCGGCTGCGACATATCTGCTTGGTTTTAAAAGCTTTATTTGCCTAATTCAATTATATCAGTAAATGACTTTCAAATAAATTAAAGGGTATGAAAACTGTATACATAGTGAAGCCATACAGTGTTAATACATCACTCAAAGATACACCCAAACAACCAATTAACAGTAATAAACAGGTGTCATTTTTAACAGCAGTACGGCATATGTAAACAATATGAGCAGTCAAGCGTGTTATCTCTTGATGACGAAAGTGTGCAGTATTGTCAGTTAAATGATATAAGATTTCATAAAATCTGGACCGGAGATCATGGCTGATGTCCTGAGTAGACAGTGCCCGTTATTTAGAGAGTTTACATCCAATGAAAATGATAGGAAAAATTTTCGTTTTACAAAATATGTCCATTTTTCAAAAGATTCCGGTTTTGACAGTGTCCGCTTTGGACAGTTTACACTATAGTAGGAGTACAACCATGACAACAAAATTTTGTAAAGAAAGTGGAAGACAACACTATTAGTAAAACATGATTTATAAACACATTTTATTTTTAAGCATACACAGTGAAAATCACAGCAGTGCAACCCATATTTACATTATTGTGAAAATTTGTGTTAGAGTTATTGGTTACAGTTGTACCTGTTTACACTATATAGAATGCCTAACATTTTACTGAAATTGAATCGCTAATGTGTATTTCAGAAGTCCTGTAATTACTCGTTTTTGGCATTTAAATTGTCCAGACACCTTGCTTCTCTAGAGGATGTTTTCATAACTTTGGTTTATTTTCTGCTTTAACAAACTCTGTTTTCATGTGTAAAAAGATAGTCATATAACAGAGGTGTATCTTAAGCATGAATGGGCTTTGTTCTGAATAATTCAAAGCATCTGTCTTCTAGTATAAACTTACTTAAGCATGCTGTGTGATTGGTTAAAGTTTAGCTTTAGTTTGCTTATTAAGACATGAAATGTTTTTATCTTTATTTCTGGTTACAGATGTGGACTTGTTACTGTTCTTAACATTCAACAAGATCAAAACTTTGGCAGATTCAATTGACTTAGTAGTTAAAGCTCTGACTTCTTCAAATTTCCTTGTGGTAAGAATAAAAACAAGAAAAACATTGCTTAATGTATAATGCACTGTTTCTGTTACTCTTAGCAAAGACAGGAATAGTTTTACAGCAAATACATGAAACTTTAATGAAAATGACTTACCAGTGTTGTCAATCAGAATAAACAACTCAAATGACCTGAAAGGAATCACTAAACATATACTGTGACACCAATCCTTGGTTTTATTGTCTCTGACTTACAAAGTGTAAAAATTGAGGCAGAAGATGATAAATTTACTTCAGAATTCTTTCTTACTTTATGGTCATGTTGAATGTGACTCTTTAAGACTGGAAATTCTCTGTGATACCAATGCCAATGGAGTAAACTGTCCCTTTGATGTAGAAATTGTTCGTTTCTTGTTTTACCAAGATTATTTCTCTGATAGGGTGATGACACCTGCATGATGCAGTGCACACAAATTTTGATGTAGGTCATGCAACAGACCTGCTTAAACCAGTGACAGATCTTGTTCTTGCCAATATCTGATGTTTAAAATTCCAACTGTTTTATATGATCCCTTCATGTTTGCGTTTTCAAGAGCAGACAGTACATGTTTACTTTTTTTCCTACTCTTTCTGAAGTGATTTTTTTTAAAACTTTAAACAATGATCAAACTTTAGCAAGTTAAGTTATCTCAAATGGTTAGATACATAGGTATATTGCAAAGTTCAGGTGATAGACCAAGTCAGGAGAACCCTTTGCAGTGTAATGAACATACATGTACACTTGACAACACCAAGTACATGTACATGTTTAGGTTTGAATTAACAACCTTTTTACTTTGAACCTTGTTTAACGTCACACCATGAATATTTCACGTATATGGTGACAGCATCTGCCTGATGCGAGGCATACAAATTTTGACCTTTGCAATGGACCTACCCGAAGCAGTGAGGGATCTTTAACGTGCCATGCATACCACGACACGGGACCTTGGCTTTTACTGTCTCATCCCATAGACAGAAACACCGGCATGACCAGAGCTGGATTCGATCCCCGGCCTCCCTATCAGGAGTCCAGTGCGATACCACTAGGCCATGCCTGCTTTCATGTTGTGATATTACTGAGAAATTGATGTAGAAAACTTTTGAAGCAACCAATCATCAATTTCAGTGTATATCTGTATGTTTTTCTCAAGTATATCTTACATCTATGTATGTTGTTTGATAGTTAAGTAATGACAAGACAAAAGTCAAGAGAAAAAGGCCTTATAAACCTCCAAAAGACACAGATGAAAGAACAGTATATGTGGTTTGTATTTAAAGGCTTCCTTAATTATATGAATTTTTTAGTATTTAATAACTTTTGCAGTTTTTCTAAATGAAACAGAAAGTTACAATCTTCTAGTGAAAACATAATGTAGGGGATGTTACACTCTCAAGCTTTATGTAAAATTTTTAAATTGAAATAATCAGAAACAGAAAGATATGACTGAATCCAAAGTTTGTATTCAAATATACATACAAAGTTACAGCTAATGATATAAAATTCCGTATATTAAGCAACGTTGACTTGATTATGATAATGCGTATTGTAATATTTTAATTATCTGTATTTTAGGAATGTTTGCCACAAAAAGCCAATCATGAATGGATTGAAAATGTGTTTTCCAGTTGTGGTAAAGTTACTTATGTTAGCTTACCTAAGTACAGAAGCACAGGTGATTCTAAAGGCTTTGCTTTTGTGGAATTTGAAGATAAAGAGAGTGCAAGAAAAGCATGTGAGGTAAATTGTGATGTGTATTGTATGCTTTAAATCATTGAGAAGAATAATGTCATGTTCTTGTTGCTTGTCAATTCATCATACTCCTTATTTGTTCCCATTATAATAGGGCAATTCATTTTTACATAAATTCATTTCTATGGTTTCAAAATTCAAAATTGGTTCAAAATTGTTCTTCATTTTGAAAATGTTTAACAGAAATTAAGAAAATTAATTCTTATTTTGACTTTTCTATTGGTTGGGATAGGCAAATGGTCTAGAATGCTTCATGGGAACTCAATGAATCGTCTAGCTTCTGTTGAGTTTTGATTTCAAGTTTTAGTTGGGACAAGTTGGTAGGTAGGTCATTGTATCTAGCAAAGGTTAATGGTTCTTTCTGAATATTGTGGTGTCCTTCACCCGGAAATACAATAGGAGGGGAAACAATCCTGGTGTAGCATTGTTAAGTAAACAGTTTTGAAAGAATTTATGCTCAGGTGATTTTGTGGCATAATTTTTCAAACACGAATGATGAATACCATATTTTACATATTGATAACATGGAAGAAACTATATTGTCAGTTCCACTGTATTATACGTAAGTTTGACTCCATCTTGTGACATTGTCGCTTTGCAGATGGTGGAACATATTGTATACTTAAAACATTATACAATATTCATTTCAGGAATTGAACAATCCTCCAATTGAAGCAGGTGATAAACCAGGAAAGTTTCCAAAAACCAACAGACAAATTGTAAATTATAAAGAGAAATTGGAAAGCATGGAACAAGGTTTGATTAATTCTTGAATCTCATTCCACATCTAAATAAAAAATGTTTTATGGTTGTACCCAGAAATGTATCTGTAACTGTGTAACACCTCTTATTCTAGTAGATCTGATAGACATTTCTAGGATTCTGATCATTACTAACTATGAGCGTAATTTAAAAATAAATAAATGGATTGCATTGAAATACATCTATACATTGACTTGATGAATAATGATTTAGCCAGTAGTTGAATTTGGAGATATGTTTTACTGTGTTGACTCCTTTCTTTTTGATGTAACTGATTAAGTAATAATTAAGTTATTCATATAAATCCTAATAGATATGTTGATTTTAATACATTGTCTCTTACCACTCATTTTGTATGATATTGGATTGCCTCAGTCTTTGATTATTTTAACAGATGGCAATATGATGTCACAAAAAGTCATATTCAGATGTAACATACAGAAACTACAGAAGTTCCTGTATGGTTGATGAAACAAGGTGACAAATTGGGATCGCTTTGTCCATTGTCTGTTTCTACATTGATATTGAAACCAAAAGCCCTGTTAAAAATGAAAAGAATAAGATATTACAGATCATGAGTTAAGAAAGTTTTCATAATTATAGGTAAAATGTTGCCAAAGTTCCTATTTGAATGGCTTGATTTTAGAAACCAAAAAACCCTGGTTTTTCTCTTCTTCTGACTGGTATCTTTTCACTCAAGGAATTCATTTCGAAATCTTTTGAAATGTTAATCCTGCTTACATAGATGATTTATAAACAAAAACTGTTCATAATTAAAACAAAATAGGAATGGAAGAAAATATAATAATAACATAATGAGCATTTATATATTTTTACAGACATTATAATGGAGGCAACACCAGAAGAAGTAACCAACATTAAAAACACTGATTCTCCTGGCAAGAAAAGGGGCAAGCAGAAAAGACGCTGCAGTGAAAGCAGCACAGATGGAAATATTACATCTGATACTGGAAGTAAAAGACGACTTAGTTCAAAGAGTGCAGAAGAAAAACAGTCTGACAGTTCAGCAAATGAGAGCTCTCCAAAAAAGAGGAGGAAAACTCAGAGCAGAGACAGCATTGATAATTCAGAAACAGTTAAAGATGTTGGAAAAGTAAAAAGTGCAGAACAGAGTGAGAGTGTAAAAAGTGAAGAAGATACATGTTATAAAAAGAGAAAGTCTCAGGGAAGAAGAAGTGCTGAAGGAAAGGACATTAAAGAATGTGATAAGACAGAGAGAAAAACTGATTGTTGGAAAAAGAAAGATATTAGATCATCTGAGGAAGGGAAAGAATCCGACTCCTCGGATTGTGTTATGAGGGATCTGTCCCATACCAGGAAACGTAAACATAGTGAGAGACTGAGCATGGAGAGTGGGGAACCTGTTTCAAAAACTTCAAAATCAGAGCCAAATGAGACGAAAGATAGAAGTGAATCAATCAAGGAAGCAAAGAAGAAGGACAAAAGAAAAAGAAGTAAAACTCATGATAAAGAAAAGTGTTTTCCAGAATTACGTGTGATTTCTAAGTAAGTTATACTCTATAAATATTCATTTCAAGTACATAAAAAATTTGATTGAATAGAATAACAAGTGTTTCTTGTAAGAAGTTGCTATCCCATAGTTCTTAAAAATGCAGATTCAAATAAGTAGCTGAGTGTATCACAGTTATTCACCTTATATAATTCTAAATCAACAACCAACGACACAAAGAAACTATTTCAAAGTACTGAATAAACAAAAGTTGGTATAGCACAATCAGTTAGGTGTTTGACTCATGAACAAAAAGTGTCAGGTTCAATTCCTGCCTTTAGACATTGATATAAATACTGAGGTCTCAGGTTCCATTCCTGCCTGTAGACATCAATGTAAATACTGAGGTCTCAGGTTCAATTACTGCCTTTAGACATCAATGTAAATACTGAGGTCTCAGGTTCCATTCCTGCCTTTAGACATCAATGTAAATACTGAGGTCTCAGGTTCCATTCCTGCCTGTAGACATCATTGTAAATACTGAGGTCTCAGGTTCAATTACTGCCTTTAGACATCAATGTAAATACTGAGGTCTCAGGTTCCATTCCTGCCTTTAGACATCGATGTAAATACTGAGGTCTCGGGTTCTATTCCTGCCTTTAGACATCAATGTAAATACTGAGGTCTCAGGTTCCATTCCTGCCTTTAGACAACAATGTAAATACTGAGGTCTCGGGTTCTATTCCTGCCTTTAGACATCGATGTAAGTACTGAGGTCTCAGGTTCCATTTCTGCCTTTAGACATCAATGTAAATACTGAGGTCTCAGGTTTTATTCCCGCCTTTAGACATCGATGTAAATACTGAGGTCCAATGTCACGGTAGACCTGTTACATAACATCATGCACGCCTTTGGGGTGGGTTTATTGCATGGGGTGAGTCTTATACTTTGTGCATTGCTTCAGGCAGATACTGTGTGGAATACTTCGTGGATCGTAAATCAAGAATAAAACAAAAACTGCACAGACAAACTTTGCCTGTGAGCTGTTTTTGAAAATCCCGATACATGTATCCAGAATTCAATATATACATATATAACAGTACATACATACATACATACATACATACATACATACATACATACATACATACATACATGCACTGTATGCATAAGAAAGAAAACACTACATATGAGTGGCAGGGGTAATGTGTGTTTTTATATTCACAGTGAACGCGAAACTGTGTGCGGGATTACTGGACATTTGGTCCAGTAATCTTCAAAAATTATTGGTCCGAACCAGTTATTACTTGACCAAAGAATTTATTTTGTCATTTTTCTTAATTACAATAGTGTTTCAGGAACAATTTATGCTACCTATGGAAGATTTGATACTAAAGTGTTACTACCTGAAAGACAGACAGACCTATGTTCACACAGACACTTTCCAAACACAATTCCAAAACATACACTGTAGTTCTGCAAAACAGGCAGCATAAAAGTGGAGCAAGTCATTATACATATTTCGTATAAGTTTACTATATGTAGCTATTCCTTTACAAACATGTACACACAATGTCACACACACATTTCATCAAGAAAATTATTGCAATATTTATCATCGTTGTCATCCTTTTCATTCTGTTATTCAAATGATTTGTTCAGAACGACTTCGCACTCTTTAAGTACCGAACGAAAAAATAGATTGTTCGGATAGTTGTAAATGGTGCAATGCGCAATATGAAAGTTAATGGTTATACATTGTGGGCTTTGAATCACGTCTACTTACGACTTCAATGAAGTATACTAGTATAAAATACTCAAAGGATCATTAATTTGAATTTATACTTTTTCTGTGGAAATTCTGAAAGGTCAAAAAAACCTTTAAAAAACCAGAATTATATTAATTATCTAACTATCAAGCTCCTTTTTAAGCAGTGGAAGGAGAAATCTAACTTTTATTTGTTGTTTTGGTTTTTTTTTTTAAATAACAGCCTTAGATTGTCTGTTATCTTCACTCGAAATGGGCATGAATATAAGATTTTTAAATTGAAAAAAGACTGGGAATAGGCATGAACATACAGGTATACACACAGGAATCAGCCATTTTTAAATGATTTAATTGGTACTTCTTGGCAAAATTCAGACAAAAGGGTACTCTGTTAGTTTCTTTTTATGTACAGTATTTTTGACCAGCAAATACACCCCCCTTCCCAAAGAAAAAAGAACGATATTTGTTTGACCAAAGGAAAGCTGGATAATTTGACC
This sequence comes from Pteria penguin, assembly GCA_035048485.1. Classification (NCBI taxonomy): domain Eukaryota; kingdom Metazoa; phylum Mollusca; class Bivalvia; order Pterioida; family Pteriidae; genus Pteria; species Pteria penguin. The sequence continues at coordinate 71,838,361 of CM068580.1, read as the reverse complement.
CACGATGATAACTGAATCTTGTTTGTTTTCAGATATTGGCACATGTAGCCTTTGATTTTTATGTTTTATCTCGTTGACAGGAAACAGTGGTTAGAATTAAAGAATGAATTTCTCATAATGCAGAAACAGAGTATGAAGAGATTAAAGGATTCTTTAAAACACATCAAAGAGTATAAAGCAAATCAAGACAAAGGTCAAGGTATATTTATATCAGTTATCCTTTCACATATGGTTTGAAATTTGCTTCATACATGTGTATCTGATTTAAATATCAGAGTGTTTAAACCTCTGCACTATTGTTTGTTAGATTCAATTTGACCAACTACAGTGCAAGAATGTCAAGTTGTTCTACAGTACAGGTAGTTGGTCTACATGTAGTCTGTACATAGGATGTATCTGTTTGTTTCTGGTATTTAGTAATGTATTGCTTGCATTCAAGTTTTTAACCTCGCCAGGACGAATGTCAGGATAGGTATTGTCATACCCCCATCATCGTTGTCGTTGTAGTTGTCGTCATCATCTTCATCCATAGACAGACTCTTTAACCTGGATCATAACTTTAAAACCATTAGAAACAGGACTTAAATATTTCACTTGTGTATTCCTTGTGCCAAGACCTTTCATTCAGTTCCAAAATTTTTTAACTGTGACCTTTGAAATTTGACCTACGTTTCACAAACTTTAACCTTGGTCATAACTTGTGAACAGTAAGAGACAGGGCTTAAATATTCCATGTGTCTTTACAAGACCTTTCATTATGTATCGAAATTTTTTACATTTTGACATTGTCTTTGATAACTCAAGTCATTTGGACTGTTTTACTTTAAGCCATTTAATATCTACACTTGTAATTATAAAAATTTCAGAGATGGAAGTGGATATGAAACTTGACCTGCCAAAGGCTAACATTGTAGAAGTTCCTAATGTAATAGTGAGAGTACAGAATAGTGAAGACATGAACAGAAAGCAGTTAAAGGTATATCGTAGTATCAAAATTAAAATTTGTATACATAGTCGTGGTGGCAAGGTCTGCAGCATGTAAGATTTAAGGGATTGTGTGAAACACCAGAAATCGATGAAGAACTTAACAGTTTAATAATTTTCCAAAGAATTAATCTTTCATGAAGGAGATGGTTCTCCAAGAACTGAATTTGAATGCACAATAAGATAATATAAACAGTTTGAGCTTCTTGTTTGTCATCAGGGTGATTGTGGTAAAATATTTGGCCGTATTGAATTATTAGCTGTAGTGTCACTCGTTAAAAGTTTAAAAAAAAAAATCAACCAATGGAACAAATACACAATAACTTCATTACTCTTGTAGTTAAAACTATAGGGGAAAAACTTGGTCGTTGTCATTCAATAGGAAAGATCTGAATGTTTGATTGTATTTACATCACACTAGGGTTAATACATTTATATTTCAACGGCATTTGCCTGATGCAGTGCACAGAAATTTAGACCTATGGAAAGAACCAACTAAAGATCAAAGTGATCAATAACATGCTCCTTCTACCATGGCATTGGTTTTCAGTATTTACTGTCTCAACCAAAGTATAGGACGCTGACGAATCACCGATAGAACTTGAGTCCAGAACCTGGTATTGAGTCTAGCACCTAATCCACTGCCAGCTGTAATAGGAGAGAACATATAGTTATATAGCAATTATGTTTGGTTAGTCCAAAGTATTGCAAATTTAATGATAAGGATGTGATAACCAACTTTTTGAAAGGAGTTGTGTTATCCAAGGTGATTACTTTTTTTTAGCTCACCTGAGCCGAAGGCTCAAATGAGCTATTGTGATCAATCGTAGTCTGTCCGTCATCCGTCTGTCCATGGTTAACTTTTCACATTTTTGATTTCTTCTTCAGAACAGTTGAACAGAATTTGATGAAACTTGGTATGCATGAAGTACCCATGGTCCGCTACAAGTGTTGTTGTTTTTCGTCCAGATCCACAAACAGGTGGCACCACCACAGGCAAACGTAGGTCACAGAGGGTACCCTCTTTTAACAAACTTCTTCTTCAGACCCGGGGCATACAAAGACAAACCGAATACATAGGAATGATGTGGATGGATGTGTGAAGGAGTGTTGTTATTTTTGGTTCTGTTCCAAAATCAAATTTTTGACGTTTTTTCAACATTTTTTTGTTCTTAGTAATTTCAGTGCAGAAAAGTGTCATGTTTTCAGTTAATTGATAACGATGATTTCTTATTGACCATTTTGATCATAAGAAAGGTAAGAAATATTATTGTGAAAAGATTTTATCAATATCTCAATTTTTGGATTTTTTATGAATTTTTTAAAACTTCAAAAAAAAGGGGGGGGGAAGGGGTTGGCCATTTTGTCACATTTTCAACTTTTTCTGCAAAACTGTTCAAAGGATTTAAATAAATCTTGGTAGAAATCAATCACTTTTGATCCCCTTCAAATTCTGTCATTTTCGGCCAGACCTCTGTACAGGTGGCGCCTCCACAGTCAAAAGTAGGTCACAAAAAAGTACCCTTCTTTGACAGTCTTCTTCTTCATACTTAGTCTGGTTGTATACAGAGACAAACAGAATGCATAGAAATGATGTAGAGGGATGAGTGAAGAAGTTTGTCATTTAGGTTCCCTTCCAAAATCAGATTTTCGACATTTTTTTGGACTTGGTGATTTCAATGCAGAAAAGTGTCATATTACCTAGTTAATTGATAATGATGATTTCTTATGGACTGTTTTGATCATAACTATGGTAAGGAATGTAATTTTGAAAGAATTTTGTCAATATCTCAATTTTTGGATTTTCTATTAAGTTTTTAAGACTTCCAAATGAGGGTGTATAGGGACAATATTTCATATTTTTAACTTCTGCTGTTATACATTAAAGATTTTAATAAAACATGGTATATATGAAGTGCTGTATGTCCTCTATCAATTATGTACATTTCATCCAAATTGGTCAACAGATGGTGCCACCATGTCTGAAAAATAGGTCTCACAATGGTACATATACCACTTGGTAATTAACATATGGAGAGTAGCAGTTTAAATCCAGCTGTGGTCAAAATTTTTTTTTCATTTCTTTACACATCTAAATAAGTTTTTAGATGTTTCTCAACACTCAACATATGAAATTAGGCCATTTTAAATTGGATACGGACAATATTTGAAACAATTGTTGTTCATGACCAAGACTTGAAATCAGTCATCAAAAGGCCCCACCTAAAGAAAATAAGTAACTAGTTGCCCTGAATTACATCTTGCAAAGACAAAGCAAATGCTTAATATCAAAATCACCTGAATGGATGTGCAAAAAACTGTTGTTTTTTATTTTGGTCTGAAATAAAATTTGACATATTTTCAACATTTGTGTTGACTTAGTCACAGTAATGCAAAAATAAATAACTTCTTTCTTTCTGTATGACTTATAATCTACGTACTTTGGTGAGCATTATAAGCCCACTTGGGCCTCTTGTTTTTTCTCTATAACTGTCATTTGGATGAGACAGTATTAACCAATGCCCTGGGTCAGGGTATGCATTGGCCCATGTAAAATCCATCCATGCTTCAGTGTGGTTTGTCTCATAGGTAAAAGTTATGAGGTCATACACAAGGAATATATAACTAGCCATGTCCTGCAGTATATTCACTATTTAGAAAACATCAAGTCACTGAAGTTTTCCTTAATCATTTCTTTAAAATGTTGTTGTCTGACCTTGTCAGTGGTTTAACATGGTTGGTAAAAATGTTTACAGATTTATTTATACATTCATTTGAAAGGTTTTTTTCAGGAGGATATGGGTCTTGAGGTAAATGTGGCATACATTGATATAAAGGATGGACAAAGAGATGGCTACATTAGATTCAAAGATGCTGAGAGTGCTGTGAAAATAGCAGACACAACAATCAAATCTTATTTGTTCACCATGGTTACAGGTAGGGCCGGATAAAATATTAAAGATTCTCAGATTTATGTTTTTGATTGACTTAATTTTTATGCTGCAAAACAACAAATTACAAGTTTTAGAATGTTTGACAGTATGTTCATCATTCATTTCTTGGCAATAAGTGATTGTGATACAATGTAATTTAAAACAAGTTTGGTATTTTATTAACTTGCTACATTGTATTAGTTTTTCAACCAGTTAAACTTCTACTCAGTCTTTCAGTGAATTATATTTTAACATCACAAACAATAATTGAAAACAAACAAACATAGAGTTATTGTCATACCACCAGCATCTGCACAGAAACTTTTACTTTGATCATAACTTATGAACAGTAAAAGATATGGCTTTAATTTTTCACTTATAGATTGCTTAGGATCAGAGCTTTCATTTAATACCAATGCTTTTGACATAGTTACCTTGAGCTTTGATCTACTTTTCAAAAATGTAATCTTGACCAATATCCATTGAACTGTGAGAGATGGTACTGACACAATCACATATAGATTCTTCAGGACCAGAACTTTCAATTGGAATGATGACTTTTGACCTAATGACCTTGACCTTTGACTTTGCCCTATATTTCAAACACCTTGTCTTTATATATTGAACCATAAAAGAAAGTGTTTTCATATTTCACATATGCATTCTTCAGAATCAAAGCTGTCATTTGGTAGCTACCATGGTTTTTTGCCGGATTTCAAAGCAATTCTGGTTTATAGATTGACGATGTCCGTCTGTAAACGTTTGCTTAAAGTTTCTGGTTGAAGCAAAATATCTGTAACTAAGAGGAGCATAAACATAAATAGGTTCCTTATGACCAGAGCTTTCAATTTACACCATGACTTTTGACCTAGTGACCTAGACCTTGGACTTTGACTTAACATTTTTAAGAAATTTCAACTTTGGCTATATCTTTTGAATCAACAGGGACAGGGCTTTTATACTTTACACATGAATTCTTTAAGATGAGTGCTTTCAATTGATACCATGACTTTTGACTTTGTAACTAGACCTCGGAATTTAACTTACTTTAAAGACATTTTAACTTTGGCTATATCTTTGGAATCGATAGGGATAGGGCATTGATACTTCACACATTGGCTCTTTATGATGAGTGCTTTCAGTTGATGCCAATACTTTTGACCTTGTGATCTTGACTTTGTTTCAAATTTGCTTTAAAAGGCAGCCATACCATCTTAAGCAATTTCTTGTTGCTCTAATGATCTTGACCTTGGTCTTTGACTCACTTTTCATAAAGCTTTAACCTGAATTATATCTTTCACATTTCACTCATAATTTTCAATTGATATCCTTGGTTTAGTGGCATTGACCATGAGATTTGACCTACATTTTATTTTGATCAAATAGATACTTAATACTGCATCTAGAACTTCAGAATCAAACATCCCTTTGAATTTTATTTTTTGTCAGTTTGTGAAATCATGTCTGATAGCTGAACATTTTGAGTGGCCCCATTCTAGCAACGTTTATTGGTTTCTGAGAACTTTTGTACTTAAATGTTTATAGTGATACACTCAATGTATGATAGTAATATAATAACTAAGTAATATCCATAAGAATGAAGTGCTTGAAACACTTTTATAACCATTCACAAAGTAAACAGTGTCACAATTGCATTTTGTCCAGTGATGTTATAATACATCTTATCCAAGATAAATTGGTCATGCATGGTCACTTTCCCCTTAGTGTGTGTGTGGGTGTGTGTTCTAAAAATAGCATGATTCTGCCTGGTGTGCATAACAAGAGTAGATTGTGCGGTAGACTGTGTCATGTCCTGTGTTGAGCAATATTCATGACAGTAGCTTATTAGTTTACATGTGTACTGTGTGAACTGTTCATAATCTGTGTGAAACCAATCCAGGCTGTATTCCTGTGTGAAAAACCTGGGTGCTTTTTGCTGTATGTTTCATGTGAAGGTGAGTGTTTATGCATGTTTATTGTTTTAGTTTTGTTAGTTATTATATTTTTCTTGTTCAGTTATAATATATATATCATGGTATAAAAGTGTTCTTAACTTTAATATTGATGAGATATATGTCAGAGGTTTGTATAGTGTAGTCAGACTGTATTCAAACACTTGTATTTATCTGTAGGAGGTCTTGGCTTGTGGCACCGACAATCCGGGTTCAATTCCCGGATTGCACCACTATGTTTAAGAGGTTGGTTACTTCCTGCTTCCATGTCACAATATAACTGAAAATTTGTTGAAAGCGACGTAAACATCAATTAACCAACCATCTGTAGGAGGTCATGTGTTTATTCTTGTGTCTGTGAGTCAAGGTTACTTACATGTTTTATTATTGAATACCCTGTCACTTTCATCAGTACAACTAAACCTTTATTTCATATGATGGTTGACCAGAATAGTATGAAACTATAAAACTGCCATCATTCATATTATAACACATTACAACTTAATAACTATAATGAGTTTGTTAGCGTTACTCAGAAGAAATCCCTTTAGATTTACTGCTGGTTGTCTTCTGATCAAGCTAGGAAGTGTGATGGTCCTAGCTTGAAATACTTTCACATATTCAGTTGACAAAAGAAAGGTTTCATTTAAATTTTGTAGTAGTAAGGAGTCGGTCCATCAGTTTGTTACTTGATGAGAAATTATTTGAAGAAATGAATGTCATAAACAATGGTAGAACCTATGTTCATTGGATTGAAAGACCTTTCTCACAAAGAAAAGTTTATATCAAGAAGTAGTAAGACTAAGTCTATGTTTAGTAAGGCTAAGTTTATGTCTAGTAAGGCTAAGTCTATGTGTAGTAACACTAAGTCTGTGTCTAGTAAGGCTTAATCTATGTCTTGTAAGGTTAAGTCTACATCTAGTAAGGCTATGTATTCTTGAAGGAGAGACATCTTAAAGATAGGATAGAAAAACCTTTGTTTGCTGAACAGTTTATAGTGAGTTAAATTGTATTGGTTGGTTGGTTGATTGGTGTTTTACGTCGCTTTCAACAATATTTCAGTTATATCGCGACATGGAAGCAGGAGGTTACCAACCTCTTAAACATAGTGGCGCAACCTGGGAATCGAACCCGGATCGTCGGCGCCGCAAGCCAAGCACTTAACCACTACACCACGCCTGCTCCTAAAATTGTATTCAAATTGTCAAAAAGCACTATAGGTTTTGCTTGTTTAGCTTACCTCTACAAAGGAGATGGAAACCTATACTGTACCCCCAACTTAACCTGTTGGCATTGGCATCTGGTTAAGAAGTTTGAGTAAGATCAGGTGTGAGAGAAGTATCAGTGCTACATGAATGAGGTTGGTGTACAGATTCATCATGACATACCCAGATTATATAATGCATGAGATACTATATCTGACCTGCATTTTCCGCTTGATAGACCAGGTTAGAAAGTCTTGATAAGGTCTGGTTGGATAGATTAATTTACTGAAATTGCTTGTTGTTTTCATATTAAGCAGAAATGTATTTGCTTAAAGGCAAATGTCACAGGTGAGCTTTGCAAATGTAGATTACACTATGTTTATTGTTTTGGTTTTGTTTATTTTCTTTTTCTTTTCCAATTTTAATTTGTTTTTTATATCAATTATTGTATACCTTGTCAACTTGATCAGTAGCTGACTTCCCATACAGCAAAGCATATTTTGATGTATTTAAGTGACTTCAATAATTCAGTAACAATTAGTCAAAGTTCAGTTTAGTGTAATTGTATTTATTTTATTTGGGGGGGATTTTTGGTTTATTTTTTATTAATTTATTTTTGTTTTTTTTGGTAGATAGATTTTAGTTACTTTACATTTTCTTTTAGTTTGTTTCATATATTTAGAACTGTTCAAACAAGTAATAATTAATTAAGTTAGACACAGGAAATTATTACACTTTGGCCAATGAAACATGTATTAAATAAGAATAAAATGTGAAAGATGATTATACATTGAAGGTGAGGATGAGATGGCATATTGGAAAAAGCTTAAATCTGATAGGGAAGCCAAGCATAACTGCAAGTCAAAGAAGAACAAACCAAGAGGAGCACAAAAAGTAAGCATGTGTAGGATGTAGCAACGGGTGGTGATTTTTGTATTGTATTTATATCAATATGAACTTATTGGATGGAGCTCAGTGAGACATATTTAGAACAGTTTTTCTTTTGCATATGTCTCTGTCCCATCAAAAGTTATGGCTAAGTGAAGATGCCAAATTTTGACTTTTTCAAAGAATTTTCTTCGATATGCAATCAGGGTCAATTTCGTGACCAAGGCAGTACCAATATTTTATACAGCAATTTTAATCGTTGTTTTGTCATTCTCAACATATTTTCATGACACTAGCACCTGTTTGGAAAAAAATATTCTCTTTTTATTTCTGGCATAATTTTTTTTCTGTCTATGGAAAATATAAGAATATAAGAAAAATTTGTTCAGTCAGTGTTTAACACATTTATATACTGTACATCTATACATACACATCAGATCAAGGGCTATGTAAATAAATATACAGACAGACCAAAAACTATAAGTTCCCCCCCCCCCCCAACAACAACAACAATAAAATGATTAGATTCAACCAAGTCATTTGTTTTGTGTTATAAGGATATACAGAAAGTGTTCCAAGCCTTCCTAAACCCTTTGGTAGCTAAAAGCCACTTACTATTTCCCCATCACTGATGATTTTACCTCTCAGAACCTTGTCAAATCAATGCGATGGATATGCCTTTTTAAGAATGGATGCATCATCCAATATATCCGTAAAGATTGGTTTTAATGACTCTGATCTAAGACAGAGAGATTCAGTTGGATTTTATATTACAATTGGAGTTTACATTACCTTTCAATCTTTCATTACAAAGAAACAACATGAAAAGTGAAGTCTGACGATCCTTTTCTTGTGTTTGTCTTGAGGTTTCAAGGGTGAAAAAACCTTCACACATAGATGCAAAACAAAGGAAAGCAAAGATATGGCATAAATGCACCATTAATACCTTTATTCACAATCATAAAATGTACAGTTGTGATACAAATAATTTGGAATTTCCAAGTTTATAACAATGACAACTATGATACATTAACAATATTTATTATAACACAGCTACTGCATCAATCACAGTCCAAAATACCAATAAGCTTTAAGCTGTCATTTTCACTGCTAAAGTAGGATCACAGATATAACATTTGTAGTGCTTTATTCATTACATTGCTTCTTACAGATATGTCTTTGCTGTCTTAAGATGTAGAGTGCCCTTGATTTCTTACAATAAGTTTATATGATTCTTGAAAGATCAGATCACTGCATGTTCTGAAAACAAATGAATGCATGATAATGTAAACATGTATATATTAAGATTGAAATGACAAGCACATTTTAGGATTTTCACTTCCTCATTTCAGTTTGTTATTCAGTAATCTGATATGCATTTAACATAAATTGCAAGTTAACGATTCATGGCATTGTCATTCACTAACTTTGACTCAAGTCATCCCAAAAATTCATTATGAAAACAGTGAGACTTGGGGCAGTGTATACATTTACTACTGTACATGTATGAATATTATACAATAGGGATGGAATAAAGCAATGATTTGATAACTTTATCCTTTCATCAGGATCCTGTATTGATGTGGGTGCCATTTAGGAATAAAATTTTTCTGTGTGTCTATCTGTCAACAGTTTGGTTGTGATGTGATTACTCAAGGTTTTCATTTGACAGGCCTAAGATTTCATACACCATTAGTCAAGGTCGCACAGTGGGGCTCTTCATGGCTGTCAGTTTTCTTGCTTATCACAAATCTGAGATTTGACTTGGTGAACATTAGGAGAGAAATTCAGTTATTGTGAAATATTTGTTCACAATTACCAATCAGAATATGGGATTTGGATTTTACTTAGTTTTGTTCTGTCATTAAATACAATTGAACCATTCTGCATGACCACTTATTTGAACGTTTGATAATGGAATAAATTAAAATGAAATAATCGACTTGCAGTAAGTATTTTCTCAGTTTATGGCACCAGACCCTGTACTAAGGAATATTTCTTTTGTTACGTTAGGGGCATCAGTGATTTACAAACACATCTGCAATTACATGTAGGTGATTTAACAATGAGTATGGCATTCAAACAATAACATTCTGCAGTTAATCAGATTCTTCACCATAATCATATGTGTATCTTAAGGAGACTATTTGGTACATTTTAAGGACATTGAAGGCCATTTCCAAGTTTCACCTCATTCATAATGAAATATTTGTAGACAAGTGAATGAAATTCTCTGAGGTTACTGTAAAATTAAAGATCACAAGTGTAAAGCCATAAAGAAAATGGTAATATCTACAAACATTATTTAAAAAAAAAAGAGAATTGTACCTCTGTCTGTAAATATTGTAATTCTCTACCTTGAGTGAAATGTCAGTGCTTTTCATTAGTCATGTAATGTTATGGTAATTTTTAAGAATTTCAGATTTCAGAATTTCAAAGCCTAAGAAATAGTGTTTTAAATTTTTTTGGTGTTCTGATATGTCTATTGTCTGGATGAAAATTTCAAAGCGTAGTCAGTTAGTATATAAACATATTTTTTTTTGCAGTTATTGCACCAAGCAGAAAAGATTAACAAAGAAAAGGTATCCAGGGTGCATATCAAGTTCGAGGATGATTGACTATCTATACTTGGACATCATGAAAAGAATTAATGTGTAAATTGAATCAATGCTTCAAATGAAATATATGTATTGAATTTCAATAGAAATTAAAATTTACTTTACCACTAAAACTGGCTGTTACTTTATAGGTGAAACACTCCTCCACCACTAGAGAGTGATACTAGCTGTTACCTTATAGAATATTCCATCTCCACTAACCACAGGCTGTTACATTATAGATCATATAATCCTTCACCTTCACCCCTAAATGCCTTGTAGGCGAAATTCTTTTTTTACCACTAAACATTGGCTGTTGCTTTATGGGTGAAATATTCCACCACTAACAATGAATATTAATTTATTAGTGAAAAACTCCTCCACCACTGAACACTGACTGCCACCTTTACCTCTAGATACCTTGAAGGATTCACCACTAAATACTGTCTGGTTTTTATAATTTTAACTAAACAAAACACCATTTTAAGTTTGGAAAATTACTTTGGTTATTAATAGTACTTTCAGAACACTGTACTCATTTATTTCCTATTATCCAGGCTTAATTAAGATTAGGTTCGCCAAACTGCATTAAAATTTACCTTCAATACAATCATAAAATCAAATATCCCAAGGTACTTTCTATATATCATTGGCCCACTTTTGTGCCTATAGTCAGTACTGGTTTGGTTCTGTTTGTTTGAATTTTGGGTTTGACATAAAACTGCTGTCATTAGTTTTTCTTCCTGTGATCAGACAAACACCCAACAGAATCATACGAATGTCTATCACCTATCCAGTTTTCCCATCTGAAATTCAAAAAGATTTCCTGGAGTACATGAACATCCAACATGTGAAGTATCATAATCTAAGGTCAGAAGGCAACTGTATTACAGAACTGTATTCTCCATGGATGAATGTACAGAATACTGGAAATCAGTGTATACCTAGCACTTACATTGTCATTGAAATGGATATAACAAACTAGTTGGCTGCTCTGTAACACTTTTAAAAATGAGTACATGCAGATGTTTTTTATGTCCCTGCCATGAAATGGCCAGGAGCATATGGTGTTACCCTGTTCCTTCATTCCCTCATAATTCAGTTTCCACTCATTTTCTCTTTGAAGGTTTGATGGATTAAATTGATATTGGGTATATAGATGTATAAAGGGAAAATGCAGGTCAGGATCGAATATGGGTGTGTTCTGGTAATTTTTTACAGAGTAATTGCCCTTGAACATCTGACATTTTGAAAATTTTCAATATTACTTCCCTCTCAATTATATTTCACTACTCTTGCTGCCAGCGGGGGCATCTGTGTCGAGCCGACATATTAAAATTCTAGTTTTCTTTGAAAATGAAAAGGGAAAAAACTTCGGCATTCATGTCACAATATGATTAAAGAAATTGCTGAAAAGCGCATAAAACACCAATTTACCAATCAAAACTTGAGCGGTGTAAGTTGTTCAAAATTAAAAGGTAGAAATTGGCACATAAATCAAGTTTCTAATTTTAATGAATGGAACAAATCGGACTTGCCCTTGACGAACGCTGGTCCATCATAGCTTAATTTTTCCAATAAAAGCTGAACTATATTCTTATCTGGGTGAACAAGGATAATGCAAACACGGGCGCCTCATTTATAAAGACAACTTAAAAACCAATTGGATGCAGATCAAATTGAACCCGTTTGCTGATTACGAGCATAACACATTAGCCATTTAGCAAAGATTGATTAATTTTTGTTTAACGTCACACCACGAATATTTCACGTATATGGTGATGGCACCTGTCTGATGCGGGGCATACAAATTTTGATCTTTGCAACGGACCCACCCGAAGCAGTGAGAGATCTTTAACGTGCCATGCATACCACGGCACGGGGCCTCGCTTTTTACTGTCTCAACCGAAAGACAGAACACCGGCATGACCAGAGTGGGACTCGAACCCCGGCCTTCCGATCAGGAGACCAGCGCGATGCCACTAGGCCACGCCGGCTTCATTGATTAAAGTGTTAGGCATATAACACGTAATGTTTCGATGCGGAATAGTGTAAGATGTGTATCGTTGAAAGTTATATACCATAAATTTTGTGAAAGAACGATGTGCTATACAAGATTTTGAAAGTGCAGGAGTACTAAGCGTTTCACTTAATATTCGTTTGTGTGTTTAAAGTCAGATTATTTATGTTCTGTAACATCCTTAGAATGAGCACTTTCACGTTATCCACTATTTGACATTGTGCATGTGTATGATAATGCAACCCATGATTTTCAAACTTTGTAGACATTTCTTATCACATGAGGACTAATCTTATTGATTTTCAAGGTCAAAGGTCGAGATCATTTCTAGGGCAAAAATAGCAAATTTTTGAGAAAGCACCTTGTAAACAAGATACAGACCAAACCGCTTACGCCAGAACTTTTAAACTACGCACTTTTACTTTCTGTTTTATTTTTTACGGGAGAAAGAATCCTTTTGATTGTCAAGGTCATATGTGCAAGGATGAGGTCACAGTGCTAATGTATGGTAAATCCTTGTCCGGACCGTAACTTTCTTCTGCCTTCATTGATTTGAATAATATTTCATAGAATTGTTGGCCAGATCCCAACGGTGTGTCATAACTTTGAACGAAGTTAGATTTCATTATTAGTATTATCTTACATGAGTTTTGCTTCTTGAATGAAATTGAGTAGAAAATTGAGGCTGGGACAATTTTAGGCAAGGCCTAAATAAGAGGGGGGGGGGGACACTTGGTACACTCACTTAACCCCTCTTCAAATTAAACGACGAGCATATTATGCAACATTAGGCGTTGCTCTTGTTAAATAGATGCACAGAAAAGAAGACCAGTGTTTTCGGCAGTTTTCTGTGTTTTTATACGCGCGTCATAGACGGGGCGTATTATGTTATAGTATTGTCCGTCCGTCTGACGGTCATGTTTTCCGGACTTTTCTCTTCAGGACCCCGTTTCATCAAAGGGCCTAAGCCTGGTCGTAAGCTTAGTCGGGCGTAACTTTCGGACTAAGTCAAAGTTTGGGACTAACTTGCGTTTCATCAAAGGGCGTAAGTTAGTCATAGGCCTAAATTATAGCCTAAAATTTACGCCTGCTATGAGGCAGCCTTAACTTTTAGACTAAGACTAAATATGGCTGCCATAAATTCATAATCGTACATGAATTTCAAAGAAGGCAAATAAGACGCAAACATTTCCCTCGGAATCATAAAAAGCATGTCCTACCTGAATTCAAGTGCGCCAAAGGCTCCTTTTTCGAATAATTTCGATATCTTTTGTAGAATATGATGTCATAATTTTTTTCTCCATTATTTATATATCCGTTGTGGGTAGTTAGAAAAAAATCTAATAATCTAATAAAATATGAGAAGTGGAAATGAGTTTTAAGGTAGATCTACCTTAAATTTTCATTAATTTTGATGAAATTACATTTTCCCGATTTTCTTCATCAAAAAGCAAAATTAGATTATTAAAACATTTGGCATATCTATCAGCAACATTGTATAAAAAATCCTCTATATTTATTGAAAATACTACGGCATATATTTTTGAAATGAGGAGAATAAAATATGTAACATATACATTTATGTGTTGTAAACGAAATGAAGAATTAAACCATTTTCTCTTATTCATTTGTCATCATTAACCCTAGGACCTTATTATTTCCAGTGAGAAGCAATGTGTCAAAAATAGAGAAAAAAATATGTATTGGATTGAGACTTGGCATATAACTTTATATCAATCAGAGTAAGAACCAGTTTACATATAGTTATCATTGACTTGGTTTTGTCAGAGCTATGGACCATCAGGAATTTTGCAGTTTTCCGGACTTTTTTCTGCAGTCTTTCAAGGTATTGGATTGGAACTTGGCAAATAACTTTATATCAATAATGATATGTATCAGTTCGCATTACGGTATGATTGACTTGATTTTGCCAGAGTTATTGCCCTTGAACTTAGAAAATTTCAAGGGTTTTACAGTTTTCGGGACTATTTTTCTGCATTCTTTCAAGGTATTTGATTGAAACTTGACATATAACTTTATATCAATGAGAGTAAGTACCAGTTCGCATTTGAGTATGACTGACTTAGTTTTGCCAGATTTATGGCCCTTGAACTTAGATTTTTTTCATTGATAGCATAATGGCAGTTTCTGTTAGATATGATAACTTAAGTAATTGTGAATTGATTTTCATAAAACTTATACAGAATACACTAATAAACTAAAAGAATATGCCTTACGATTTCGAAAATATCCCCTTCGTCAGTACAGAGTTATGGGTGTTTGATATTTTTTTAGCTCACCTGAGCCATAACTTCAGCGTTTTTACCAATATTTAATGACACTTACCTAGTACATTTTTTCATTGTTTTTATTTTTTAACAAATTACACATACCTAGTGCATAACTTCAACGTTTTAACAATATGTAATGACACCTACCTAGTGTATGACTTCAGTGTTTTTACCAATATGTAATGACACCTACCTAGTGCATGACTTCAGAGTTTTCGCCAATATTTAATAACAACTGCTTAGTGCATGACTTCAGCGTTTTTACCAATATGTAATGGCACCTACTTAGTGCATGACTTCAGCGTTTTACCAATATGTAATGACACTTACCTAGTGCATGACTTCAGCGTTTCCCAATATGTGATGGCACCTACTTAGTGTATGACTTTAGCGTTTAAAATTACCAATATGTAATGACACTTACCTAGTACATTTCTTCGTCGTTTTTACCTTTTATTTAATGATACCTCCGTTTTACCAATATATAATAACACTTACCTAGTGCATTACTTCGGTGTCTTATCTTTTATATAATGACACCTACCTAGTGCATGGCTTCAGCGTTTCTACCAATATGTAATGACGCCTACCTAGTGCATGACTTCAGCGTTTTCCAATATGTAATGATACCTACATAGTGCATGACTTCAGTGATTTTACCATTATGTAATGACACCTACCTAGTGCATGACTTTAGCGTTTTTACCGACATGTAATGACACCTACCTAGTACATTTCTTTATCGTTTTCACTTTTTAAGCCGGTGTGGCCTACTGTATAAGGTACTCGTCTTGTGATCGAGAGGTCCCAGGTTCGAGTCCCGCCCTGGGCACACCGGTGTTCTGTCTTTCGGATGAGACAGTAAAAGTCGAGGTCCCGTATCACGGTAGGAGTGGCACGTAAAAGATCCCTCACTGCTTCGGGTGGGTCCGTTGCAAAGGTCTAAATTTGTATGCAATGCATCATGCAGATGCCGTCACCATATACGTGAAATAATCTACGTAATGCATGACTTCAGCGGTTTTACCAATATGTGATGACACCTGTCTAGTGAATGATTGATTGACTGAATATTGTTTTACGTCACTCCGGGATTATTTCACGTATATGGTGACGGCATCTGCCTGATGCATTGCATACAAATTTAGACCTTTGCAACGAGTGAGGGATCTTTTACGTGCCACGCCTATCGTGACATAGGACCTCGGTTTTGCTGTCTCATCCGAAAGACAGAACACCGGTGCGCCCAGGGCGGGAGTCGAACCCGGGACCCCAAGGTCATGAGCCGAGCACCTTATCCAGTAGGTCACCTTTCTAGTGCATGACATCAGCGTTTTACCAACATGTAATGACACCTTCCTAGTGCTTGACTTCATGGTTTTTACATATGTGTAATGACGCCTTCCCAGAGTAGTACTTCATCGTTACATTGACAAATTATATGATTTATTAAGTAACACAAGAACTAGAAACCTGTCACACAAAAACTCGTACGGATTTGTGTGATATTCATGTTTTATTTTAATTGCGTTATACATGTATATCTTACATTTGACAAATAAACTATACACATGCATCATCCAAGAAACAGAGAAAAAATGAATAAGCTTAAGTTTTCCAGGTTTTTTTTCGCTAAGCTTTTAGAATTTGACTTGCTTGATAAAACTTCGTTAATAACACAGTATTACTAAGCCCGTAGAATGAATACTCATTATAAAAGAAAGATAACTCGATACCCACTCATTTATGATTTAAGAAAGACAACTCTTTATTACTTTGTAGCCAAACGGAAGATGCTCAATTGGTCTCAACTGATATTTCAGGGGTCCATGAATATCCACCTTGATGTGTTCTTATGAGTACCACAGTGATACAGTTCTAGGCACCATCATATTATACGGTTCTGTTCGTATTTAAATGCATATATAGCAATAATAATAATGATAATAACAATAATAATAATAATATTAATATTGATAATAATAATAACAACAACAACAATAATAATAATATAATAATAATAATAACAATAATAATAATAATAATAATAATAATAATAATAATAATAATAATAATAAATTTCTTCCTTTTAGTTTTCATACTATTATATTAATTTAGGAAAAATTTAACAGTTAAACAGTTGATACACGTTTACGAGTGAGTCAATAAATATGCTGAGAATGTGTGCAAATGATCATTTCATAATTATAAGATTCATTATAAACTGTCACATTCTACTCAGGTAAAATAAAAATACCACAAGTCATTATCCATCATCCCCGCCCCACCCTCACTAAAAGATAGAATAATAAAACACACACACAAACCGAAAAATACCCCCCCCCCCAAAAAAACCCCCCAAAACAAAAACAAAAACAAATCCCCCCCTCCCCCCCCCCCAAAAAAAAAACCCAATTAAACAAACAAAAACAAAACAAAAGCAAAAACAACCAAATAAAACATGCTAAGAAAACAAACCCCAAAACTCCTATACTTTAAAAGAACATCCTCTTAAACTATGAAAGCACCTTATTTTATGTTTTAAAGATAATTGCTTTACTCGGTGCATGATTGGTTTATTATAAATTATTGAAAATTCGTTCATGTAGAAGAGTAAGTTTTATATAAAAATAGCAATAAATGATCAAATCTGGGCATCGGACATGCCTTGACACAAACTGTGCCCTAATCTATAATAGGCATTACATATGTCAATAAAAGACCATGAAATGTAACGCATGCATAAACTCCGCTTGTTAGTCGTTAATTTAAAAGACAAATGAAATAATGATCTATTTAACGTCAGTGTGAATTCATTTCTCGTATAACAGACACAAAGGAGATAGGATACTCACGCCGTCGCATGGATCGACATTTTTCTGGGTTTCGCTCATTCATTTTAAGCGCGTTACCACCCGGGACCTCTCATTCCTCGTCTCTGACAATACGTACATGACGGCGGAGGAGCTTCTCTGCCTTTTTGATTGAGTCGTTCACCTGTGTTATAGAGTCAGGTATTTAAAGAAAATCTGTGACATGTTTGGAATCAAAAGATTTTGCGTAAAAAGTGTAAAACTGTGATTCGTGTTTCCACAGTTGATTTAACTTTTAATCAGATAGTAAATGCATTCTGAAATACCATCGTTTGGAGAAGTTAAATAGGAGTTACAGCACATGAAAAGTTTGATGTGATTTTCAGAGGGAATGCTTTATTTTAAATGTTTTTCATACCTTCAGGATCATCTTTATTCCAGAAATATTGACGGTTAGAAACATGGTATTGATTTTGAAAATACTAAATGAATGATAAGAGATGAATTTATTGGATGTGACTTTATGTATAACAGTGTTTACACTTGCAACGTTGATTCGGCGTGGTACAGGTAAGTTATTGTATGTTAATGTCTGTACTTTAATTCGTTCTCCTCTGTGCTCTCTTTAATACGCGTGAGATTATATTATACCGTTTGCATATCTCTTTATAAAGTCAATATTTTATATTTTAACAAGGAGTTTTGTTTTTCACGGGTCATGGGGCTAGATCAGAATGAAATTTGTATGAAGTTAGAAAAAAAGAAAAAAAAATCACTACGTAGAATGAGACCAATGCATTCCATTCTCTACACACGTTAATTAAAAAAATTCATCCATGTCCTCAAAGATTTTTGTATTGCCTAATGTTACATACAAAAACAACGTACCAAAGTGAGCATTCATGGATATGTTAATTGAGTGAAGTCAGGTGCCCCGTAGGAGTAAGTGGCATCTCCTATAGGAACAGCAACACCAGCAGTGAATGTCCAATACACAGACATACATATTTCAACACTGTGTATATACATGGGATTAATGTCATAAATGTGGGTGAAAGCTAATGTGTATGAAGTTCTGACGGTCGACCACTGTTACTGAGTGTGAAGCTATATATATACATACAGTATGGACAGCAAAATTTGCTTTGAGATTCTAAAAACGTATTAAGCAGTATTTTTATCAATAGAGGCATACAGTACGGTATACATTTTAACGATTATATCTGTATTCATAAAATTTTGGAAGAACGCATGTCAATACAAATCAATTACTAAAAAATATTACATACTTAGGCCTCGATGAAAACTCACATACCGGATGAATTTTAATCGTCTCGAATTCATCTTTTATTTCCTTAAGAATTTCCGGTGTATAATTGCAGACGAATATCAGAAGGAGCACCAAATTCATTACTTATTTCTCATTTAGATGCAATGCAAGGATTTACATAGATATACTGAATGCGTTATAATGAAGGTCATCAAACCTCTTACAGGTGTTGATTGAATTCACAGTTTCTTGTAATTAATGAATTGGATATTCATGATTACGCTGTAATTTACAGAGTGAAAATAGGTAACTTGATCAAAATTGGGAAATATACCAATATTAATGGTACAGAATGACATCTAACCATGAACATAGTCAATGTACCCATAATGTAATACATATGTGTATAGCAGGATGATAGAAAGATATTAAAACAACATGCGTACACAACATCCATTATCATCAGTTTTGGCAAAAATGGAGGAAAATCAAGTACTTGATTGGAAAAATGAACTCTTAAAGATTAACTGGTAGCCACATCTGCCATGTATAAATTACCATTAATAATCAGAAATACCAGAAAAAAATGTGTAAGGTCAGAAACTGACTGACCGGTTGTTATTCTAAAATCTCGATGCTTATTTGCTGTCAGGAAATCTTCATGGTTATGACAAAAAAAAGGTGAAATTAAGGATAACATGTATAAACATCTAAAAAAAAAAAATGATGTGCATGTCTTTGAAAATACTATCACGTTAGTTATAAATGTAGTGTTAAAACTAAAAATGAAATTTAATTAAATTCAGTTTAAATCCTTTCCATAGAAAGTAAGGATCATTTTTCATCATATTAGTTGGTGACACAGGCATATGTATCATCTTACATGACTGCTTACATCAAGATAAAAGTGATGAGTATATAACAGGGTACAAACAATTAATGTTGATCATCTAGCAATATTATGAGCAACTTTTCCTGTAAATTTTTATATCTTCATACCACCATTAACAGATGTTAAAATGTTAGTTGAAGGTGTATAAAATAGTTGCCAGTACTAGTTGTATGAGTGCATACTCACTAAACATCAGTTGAAATAATATACAGCATCGTTACAAAATCATGTATGATAAATGTATGATAGTAAATTTAAAAATGAATAAATATTTAAGGTAAATGCTTCATTTATACGTTTGATGTGAAAACTGATGTTTGGATGCATGTACATACTTTTCAAAGCAAAAAGATATACATGTACTTTTCCTTTTAAAGTTTTGATATTTAAAGGGAAGATTTAAAGGCTATAGTTTTGTGTATTTGAAATAGCATATGCACTTGTAAGTAAACACTTAGTTGATATTCCAATCATTACCAGTTTATTTTTCTTTTCCTTTTTTTTTTTCTATAAGGACACTCATTTAATCTCTCAGTTGTAAGACAAGACAACATGTTATATACCTTTTCACCCCACATAATTCTATCTTACATGTATATTTTATCTGAATTTTATTTTGTTTTATAGGTGAATGCCGTTACAATGGCAGACTTTACATGGTAAGTACTATTTCTTTTCACTGAATGTTATCTTTTTGAGATTTGATTCAGTGAGAATCATAATTATTTGTCATCTGAGACCAAAATAGTTCTACATAGAAATACATGTCATCATGCTGAAAGGCAAAATAAACATGTTGCTATTGTAATTTTTGATATGTCTAGTGCAGCTGTCATTAATTGGGATAAAGGCAAAATGAACATGTATGCTATAAGAATTTTGGTATGTCTAGTGACTAGAAGAAGCAAATGCAAGTATATTGTACATGTACAGGCAATTACGAATGTATAATGAGATCTGTATATTATTAAAAAACCGAAAAAGAAACTTATTTAAAGTGTTTTATGTGTTATGATAAATGACCTCCATAAAATCAAAATTCAATCAAAACTTTTACATTTAATGTTAAAACCTCTAAAAATTGACTCAGATGTAATGCCTTTAGTAACATTTACATGCTAATAACTGTGCAAACATGCACATTGATTTTTCATATCAAATAAAGAAACTATAGAAAACAAAAACTAAAACATACAACAAAAATATTGTGTAATTTCAAATCTCAAAGAATTGGATGATAATGGGTATCGCAAATGCAGTACATTTGGATTAAAATGAGCAAAAGAAAGTTTCAGTCACCTTTGTGTTAAACCCTTAATTTTTGTGTGGAATTTGTTATGACAGTTATATTCTTCACCACACCCAGTTTTTTTTCTGGAAATGCTTGAAAAGTTCAAATTCACTTGTGTAGTGCTTTGTTTTAATATCACGAAAGCTGGAAAAAACATCAGATGTATAAACATTATTTGTGGTGATATTGGATGGGAAAATGACATGATGCTCCAGTTATTGTGGAGGAATGTGGAGGAGATTTGCACACCTTGACAATTATTTTAAATGTAGTATTATAAAGGTATAGCAAAGGCTTTTGTGTGTTGATTATGAATGAGTTTGAGACAATTAAGTGAAGGACTTAGGAGAACAAATGTGATGTATAAAATAAGTGGCATCTGTATGTCATTCAGTGATTTAATGTAAATTGTAAGACGTTACAAGGTGTCCTTTTAATTACAGATTGTAATTGTAGTTTGATATTGATTTATGTATCTATATATTTATTTCAACATATTTATGTGTATGCATAAATCTATATATAAACTTTCTTTTTCTAGTAATTAAATGCACATGCCTACTACAAATATGTAATGGCAAAAGAAATTAATTTTTTTTTATTTTAGGGGGAGGGTGGTTTGTTTTGCATATAAACATCTTTCAGGAAAAAAGGCATTTTTCTGCCCTTCTTTCACATCCTGGAGTCTAAGAGAAAGGGAGAAAAAAAAGCTTTCTTCTACAGAAATGCAGTATTTTCAAATTTCTATTAGTCTTTAAGTTTATTTGAAATCTTTTTCGTCCTTATTTGCATCAAAGTTTCCTATAGTACTTTAAACATTCTTTTAAGTAGTAGTATAACACTTCTCATATCAAAGTTGCTTCATGCAGAATTGAATGGTTGACATGTGTACTTGGAGTAAGATTTTGGAGTCAGTTTCGAGTTTATCACCTGCTTTATCATACTACAATACTCACAAATAAAGCATGTATTGGAATCAGCAAGAGAATTTCTAGATAAACCTTCAATTTATGGTGGTCCAAATGTCACAGCGCTCATTAACATTTTGACATTTCATAAACAATACAGGTCAAATTTAATCAAATTGACCCTTGTAATGATAATTACACGAACAATTGCTTGATTCGTCGGTCCAGTCAGAGTTAATGGAGCATTGAGAGTAGATCTCGTATCAGTTACTACTCTTGTTGTGACAGTTGCCGTATAAATATTTATGATTGGAATTTAATTCCGTGTACCGTTACAAGCTGTCGTCCCACTACAGAAGTCAGTATAAGCTTAGGACATCGAAGATCGATGCAGTGATAAGTCATAGATACAAGGTCCCATCAAAACTACACTATGGTACAAGATACTATAGCTAGGACTTACCGATTAACTTACAATTACAAGAAAATACCAGCGATGGAAGATAATATTACAGCCATCCAAATTATTTAATTTTTTACACTTGGGAGAAAACTACAATGACAGTTTTAGGCATTATATCCATGGAAATTGATATACACAGATGACCATCTGTATTAGGAAAACAAATAAAAAAAAAAGAAACGAATTTTAGGAGTATTGTAATACAAACAGAACCAAAGAACAGAGCATCTAATCCACATTTATGATTTTTAATTTTGACCATCCCTTTGACACAAAACCTCTTTATCAAAGTTGACATTTTCGTTTAAATAGTACAGGCAGTTCGGTAAATAGAAAGGCGCTATAGTGTTATATCCCTCCGTAACACCTTTTGTATTAACATCACCGTATTTCATGATTAAGGACAGTAGGTGATAGCTTCCCATGCCGCAGAATGTAACACGTGCTGATCCAGATTTCGTTTGTTTGAAAATCTTTAACCCCCTGCGTCTTAAACCCCCCCCCCCCCCCCCACACACACACACACTCATACAATGTTGGTTGGTTGATTGGTGTTTTACGTCGCTTTCAAGAATTTTTAGTTATGTTGGCATGGAAGCAGGAGGTTTCCAACCTCTTAAACATAGTGGCACAACCCGGGAATCGAACCCGGATCGTCGGCGCCGTAAGCCAAGCGCTGAACCACTATATACCAAGCCTACCCCTCTCATACAATGTACAGATATGGAGAAAGATAGCTTTCGGCCACATTAATGTATGTTTACTTTCCTTGGTAAAGTCTAAGCACAAAAAGGACTCCTCTTTGACAAGATTTTATCATCAAGGGTGAACCCCTATTTAGAAAATTGCAGAGTCGACTCCCATATCATGCGCTATTTACTAAATAGAAAGATTATCGGTCTGGATGTTGTAGAGCGCAAAAGGAGCTTTATGTACTGAAATAATGCCCATTTATTAATCGAATGACTACTTGCAATTTTAATGAAATCATTTCCTTTGTCATAAAGCCAAATATAGAAGTATAAGAGAGGTAATGTATACCATTTAGCGGCGCTAATACGACATATTATTTGATGAAGCCCGGGGTATTCCATTCATCAGTATGACCATAACATGCCTCCTATCTCCTGTAACAAATCCGATTGAGCGATTTTATGTCAATTTATTGTTAACGTTTGACGTAATTTATTGGAAAAGGGAGATGCGGGGGTATAACAGGACAAGTTCACATGCTGTTTGATGTCGTTCTTCTAGAGACATGTCTTATTCGTGTGCATCTGGGCAAAAGAAAGAAGGCTACCCTTAAATCTATTGTGTGATATAATATGAGAAAACAGGCTTTGAAGAATCCTCGACGATATGGGCCGCCTTGTAGAACTTAAGTTTAATAGGGATGGTAAAGAGAGTTCTTTTCAATAAATTTTGTGCGATGCACCAAAACCTCGCATCTTATTGACTGCTGCATTTTACTGTATAATAAGTATGAGGCGCTGGTACATAAAGGTCGTTATGGGGTAATAATTTGCTGCTCTTGAAGAAATTGTCATTGCATTGATAGACGGACCTATTTAAATCAGCCACTGTGTTTGAATTTAGTTAAATGTGCTTTTAAAACATTGTTATTGTAATGTTCATTGTTATCCAAAATCTTTTCGGAATTATTTATGTCAAATCTGATAGTACCAATATCAACATAATAACATTATAAATATATCAAAATTGATGTCAATGTGGTACATTCATCTGCATAGAAAGACAACGCTTACATTTCTTCGTAAAGCATCTTTCAGAGATATTCTTATTTTGAGACATGTATTCAGCCGAAAAAGGCACACAAAAACTGCTCCAAATTTTGTATATATACATATATTGGCAATATTTTGTTTTCTATTATATACATATCATATGTATTATATACATAATTATATATATGTATTATATATATATATATATATATATATATATATATATATATATATATATATATATATATATATATATATGTATGTATGTATTATATACATATATATTATATACATACGATTACCTAATAATTGGCTACAAAATTCTTAGATAGAAATTCCTTTCAAGACGCTGAGATGTCCTGCTTTTCAAAATATGTCATTTTAAAAAAGAAGTATAAAACACATTAGATGAATAATCATTCATAGAGAAGCCATTAGTAAGGACTAAGAAGGATGTGGAATGCATCAAAAGGTTGTATATTAATCTTAAAGCACATCTCATCAGAAGGTCGTTCGTGTAATACAAATCGTGACTCACAGAGAAGGATAAATATTATATAAGTAGTTTACTTAATTTAGTGGTCTCATTGTTAACTATTGGACACCGAGGCGAGGGGACGCGGCTTTATGAAGTGTGAATTTACACCTTAAGCCTGGTAATCCCATCAGCACTTACACGGATAAAGCTCGTTTGTGTATTCAACGTTTAAATCTTATAATAAACGGTCAGAGGTTTCAAATGTTTGATTTTCGTGCTTGAGAAAAAAAATGGCTGCTTCGTTTGTTTTGGTTTCGATGTTTGCAAGTTTTACGTGGCGTAAAGGGAAAAAATGTACGAGAGAGGAAAACTCATAATTGTGTCTAAATATAAAATTTGATTTGCATCCTGTTCTGATATAGTGCTACTGTTTATTTGGTTTCTTTTTGTATTGTGATTGATAAATTAAAGTTGTTGAAAGATACAGATTACATAGAAGTGTTCTAGACTACAGGGTTGTTTTACATAAAAGCATATACGTTGTCATAAATTGTTTATTAAGCATTCATTTATCATTATAAATGCAGTGCAATACACAAATACATCATATATAGATATAAAAATTAATATGTAAATGAACTGAATATCTTTTTTTTTTTTTTACAATTTGTCTGTTTCGAAAGGACTGTTTTGTGCATTATTGTTTAGCAGCAGCAGCATTTGCTTCTTGTGGTTTTAATGTTTTCACTTTAATCAAACGACAGAAATACATAGGAGTACGCATGAGTGTATGCCTGGCTTTGCTTCTAAAAACGTCTTCAGAAGTCGTCGACATTGTTTGTCGAATGTAAAATTTTACAATACATAGAAGGCATTCGTAAAATGTCTTTATATATTTTGTTTTCCGTGTCTGAATCCGATGAATCAAAAGTTCAGACAGTAGATTGTGTGATCTGATTTCAATATCAAGAAATCAAAAACAAATATAGTATGCGACGTATAGTGATCCCCTGCTAGTTGACAGATGGATTAAATGTTAAGATCATCTTATGTGTGAAAACGTCTACAGCAACTCAACTCCGCATTCTCTCATTTAATGCATCAAAGAGAAGATAAAAAGACGAGGTGATCTTGATAGCTGATGCAAATACTTTAACCTTAGCTTATAATGTTGTAACAGGGTACGTGGTAATATATAATTAACGATTTAAAGTCCATCTGATACACACACGGTGGAGTATTTGACCATGTATATATATATATATATATATATATATATATATATATATATATATATATATATATATATATATTTATATACATCAAGGACTTATAGCCTTGATATACATGTATTTCTTTTTTTTTCTCCTTCTTTCAAATTTTTAAAAAATTTATTTTTGCTGTGTGTTGCATATTTTGAATAGTTATTTTAGTTTTTGTGAGTTATTTGCATACAGACAGTCACGATAGTGCACATGCGCATCTTAATGAGATGTATTTTTGTCTTTTTACTCTTTGTAATATATGAATCATACGTTTATTCGGCTGATAGATCAAAGGGTCATGTAAAATATCCGACATAATTACAGCGTAATGACATGGCTCCCAGTGTCGGCGACACCGCACTCAGGCATGGGTATCATCTTCGCGCCAAATAAATAAAACGTTGTCTGATGTAACTAGGCTTGTACAAAACTGGAGGTGCTCTAGATTAACACAAAGTGCTGCCCTCGTTTGTCATTTGTCACTTACAAAGGGGGATAACTGTGTGAGGTTCCGCCACACTGTGGTTTAAATGACAACAAGGTGCATATTTTATTGCATGATTAATTGGGTACATGCAGAGACTGGAGTTGATAATTAGCGATGGAACTTAATCGTTGTATTCATATGTGGTTATTGACTGTTTGTTATGAAAGGCATAGAAGAAGTAAAATTTAGACTTTTGATCACCCTTTTATGGTATACATCATATACAGTATATATGGTCTATATTTATTTATACATTAAAGCCAATTCAGACATGGAAATCATTGATTAAAAAAGTTGTGTAACTGTTAGTTAATGAAAGAAGGAATGGAAATTACTGGATATTTAACAATAACTTTATTTTTTCAATAGCAATTCAATAGATTGAGAAATGGATATATCTTTGTTATCTAACTACATAGTCCTTAAACGAAAAGTAGTTGAAACACTCCCCTTTCCCAACACTGAAATGTTTGTCGATTAGATTTCTTTATAATTAGCTTTGAGAGCACTAATTTAGTCTATTTTTATCCTTAGTATAAGGAGGATCGTATTAAATTAAACTCTTCTCACGAAACCTCCGGCGTTACATGGTAACAGAAAAAAAGCCACAAGGTTCACGGCATAAAATGAAAGTGAGAAGATTGTATTTTGGGGAAGAGTGTACACTGAAACTGCTGTAGTCATCATGACAAGATGGTCATACGATTAAGGGAAATAGAGATGTAAAGGGCGCTTTTCTGGTCAAAGTTTCACGTATCACTCTCTCATTTCATGTTCTGTAGAGAAAAGAAAGGGCACTTATAATCGAGCTTTACATATTCTTACGCTGTGATAAAATCTTCTCTTTACAAAGATAAACACAAATCCCCAACAGTTGCTCTCGGCTGGATTGTATTATTTTCATTGAAAATTCAGGTATTGCATTAAGTCACATCGCACCCATATACCCTGGGCAATACCATGTCATCTGATACACCATCTCAAATCACTAAGTAATTTCAAGGGTGAGTAGATCTCATCGTGCTGTAGCATTTTATAGGAGCACATTGCATAATGAAAATCCCGAGTATATGCAATTCTGCAGACGTAGCATGCCGATAGTATCTTTCTTCTTGCTCACATTGGAAGGTTGTTCTTGGCAGTTCTTGGCTCGATTATCCTACATTGCTGTCCCTACTCAGACACAGATATATTTGTTATGTAGATATTTTATCTGTTGTTCTTTAAAACATTATCTTTTATCAATTGCGATTCAACATGGATTTCACGCGCTATTTGTAAGGTGCCCAATGACATGTAAGTGTTAAACGATAATGGACTCGTGAGCCATAGTTGTCGATCACCAATCAGTTGGCCCGGGATACTTTATTGTCCTCACTCCCGTGGGGGCGCTCTGTATCTAGATTGACAGACTAATCATATGAAACGGGGTAACACGCTTCACGTCTTCATATTTCACCAATTCATATTCCAACAATCGATATAGACCAGACATATAATGTATATACGACAGGAAACGTCTAGGGTTGACATGCCCTTCCCTGAATAAAAAAGAAGCAAGACGAATTCTGCGGGCTCTATCAATTAAAGCCCATTTCTATCAATACTTTGTGGAAAATGGCATTCTTTTGTGTGCATTTCAACTGTAAACCCCCATAATCATTTTTACATAGGCCATAACATTCCGGTCCCACTTTTCCCTGGCTTCTTAAATTGCTAGATCCGCATATTATATGTATCAATGCTTGAGTTACATCTTTCCATCAGCGACTAATGAATGATAATGACACAGACAATGAGGTATTCATTAACGATTTAATCAACAGGGACAGGTGTTGTAAAGTATTCGTACGAACTCTTATAAATAGGTGATTTGTTCCATTCTGATTGCTATATTTTGAGAATCTCTAAGTTTTAGTATGTGTGTCGTCGAGATCTCTACTTTATCTCTCACCTATTTCCATCGCAATCTGTAGATGGTTAAAGCTGATTAAGTACTTTATGATTAGATGTTAAAGGTAAAGGTAAACTCGGTTACCTTTAATATATATGTACATGTACTAGTGTTGTTAGAACTATTTCAAATTTTTTTTTTGCACAGATTGCAAATGTATGTAATGGTTTGTAACCACAAATAACATCTTTGGCTGAACATTATTAAGATATGACACGCTAAAATACAAGTCATCTAACAAAGACATAAATTATGAAAATGACACTTAAAACCCTATAAAAAGTGAACTTGCAGTGGTTAATAACAACATTAAGACGTTTATTTAACTTATGCATTTGGTGGCTTCCCATTCAGACTCGCCACATGACCTCTATTGTACTATGCTAAATCCGCAAGAATTTATTCGATACAGAAATGTGACGTTGGACACCCATCTTCAAAGCTCGTCGATCAACGTCATTTAGTAGGTCGGATATCATTGACTTAAGTCATAAAAATCTTTCTCTCGGTATGTTTTCTTTCTTTTGATATCCTTTTGATTATTCCTCTTTTTCATCGATGAATAGGGTTTTTAGTTCAACTTCGTCACCTTCAAATTCGAATGTCTTCATACCACACCCATCGAATTTGCTCAAAATGTATTTCATGTAAAGCTAAGAGCTACAATTTACAATGGAGGTGTTAGAAAGATCGTCGATGAAAAGAATTTGAATCAGTGTGCTTAGAATTGAAATGACAAGGGGAGTTATCGAAAGAGATCCTTCACAACTACAAAACACTTGAAGTGTGTCTCTACCTGCTGACCCCTTGTCGTGTAAATTATAGGACTTCGATTCCATTCAATTGACCTTGGCCCATCAAATTTTGTTGATTGAATGTAGCAGCAATACATGGCGACCTCTGAGGTGTCCCCATACTTAAGTGGATCTGGTTAGATTGTGTCACCCTATTCAGTCAATAGAATATCGTATTCACCTCACTAATTGAAGTCCAGGTACCACTGCATCGTGTAATGAAATAGGATTGGCGGAGATCTGATTGCCGTAGAGACATTTATACTGCGTGCAGTATGAATGTTTCTGGTTACCTGCGATTAATTTGCGAAAACAAACATAATTCCTCAAAAAGAAGTTTGTATATTCAGTTTGTATTGAAATTCTTGTGTGCTCTCTAGGATGATCTGTCTGTGTGCTCTATAGCAGGACCTGTTTGTGACCTATTGATATTGTATTGGATTTGTATTGAGGTTTCATTTTGATAATGTAACCACATTCAGCTTATCATTAATTGATCACGTTTTCATTTCATTGAAATTTAAAAATATATCAATATTAAAAATAGGTTTTAATGACCATACATTTAAACACATTTTAATACAGATTCCACCTGGTATATTGCTTTATTCCAACTGTAGGGTCTATATGACCAATTGACTTAACACTGATCAGGGACATGTTATTACTCTCTTGCAAGCCTTGAGTAGAGTTGTGTACCTACTAGTGGTATGCGCACTAGTGTACCTGCCGGTGTTTGGTGTATTAGTGTATCTGCCGATGGTTGGTGTATTAGTGTACCTGCGGTGGTTGGTATATTAGTGTACCTGCCGGCGGTTGGTGTACTAGTTTACCTGTCGGTGATTGGTGTACTAGTGTACCTGGTGGTGGTTGGTGTGCTAGTGTACCTGCCGGTGGTTGGTGTATTAGTGTACAAATTGGTGGTTGGTGTACTAATGTAGCTGTCGGTGGTATTTATATTAGTGTATCTGTCGGAAGCCGGCGTGGCCCAGTGATATAGCGGTGGACTCCTGATCGGGAGGCTGGGGTTCGAGTCCCGCTCTGGTCATGCCGGTGTTCTGTCTTTCGGATGAGACAGTAAAAACCGAGGCCCCGTGTCGTGGTATGCATGGCACGTTAAAGATCCCTCACTGCTTTGGGGGGTCCGTTGCAAAGGTCAAAATTTGTGTGCCCCGCATCAGGTAGATGCCGTCACCATATACGTGAAATATTCGTGGTGTGACGTTAAACAATAATCAATTAATCAATCAATCAATCAATGTATCTGCCGGTGATTGGTGTACTGGTGTACCTGCCGAGGTTGGTATATTTGTGTACCTGCTGGTGGTATTTGTATAAGTGTGCCCGCCGGTATTTGGTGTATTAGAGTACCTGCCATTGGTTGGTGTATTAGTTTACCAGCTGGTGGTTTTTATTCTTGTGTACCTGGTGGTGATTGTTGTACTAGTGTACCTGCCGGTGGTTAGTGTACATGTGTACTGTCTGTATAGTTGGTTTTCAAGAATTAGAGTACCTGCCGGGTGCTTGTGGTTTGGGAACGAGTCTACTTGTCGGTCGATGGTGCACATGTGTACCTGCTTGTGGTTAGTGTACGAGTGTACTTGTCGGTGGTTGGGGTACAAGTTTCTTGCATGTTGCGTTCGTATTTAGGTGCTGTCATGTTTTACTTCATGAATTCACTAGAGGTTAGCACTATTCAGGTTTACTTTATATCTACATTTCACCCTCTAGTGATTTTCCTTATCTATATTCCATGCAGATTTTGTGGCGAAGAAAGCATTCTTTTCACTTTTGGTGGATGCAATCAGCCATATAACCAGTAAATATTCTTAGTTACATGGTCACCTTGTGGGGATGTACGAAATGATACGGAGACAATAAATCGCATACCGGGCGAAGCGAACGGATCTACGCACCTTTAGTCTCCTGTAATGTTTTTATCAAAAATTTTAGGGAATACTTTTTGATAGGACACGAGGTTATGAGAGATCACGTTTAGATTACTATTAAAAGTCAAGTCAACGTAAAACGTCGAGGTATATCCAAATGACTAATACTGGGCCCCAGTATGAGAAAATCCATAGTAATCACCAATGCTTATACCGAATACTTGAAATTAATCAAAAAGACTCCAAAATATTAATGACCATTGTGAATGGTGATAGATTAGTGAGAAGTACCTGTTTGAAACTGAAAATTTGTGATAAATTTGGGCACTTCGATGAAAACTAATACACTTTACATTATTTGGGTGTACCCCACTCAGATGTTCATATATTGGATGCGGTCGACTGAAGTTGCATTCTTTAATTATGAACTTGCTTGGAACAACACGTTCTTTCTTTGTGTTGTGCATTTTCTGTATAGATCTATAGCTAACATGTCAAAAGTGTCGTATGTTTCCCTTGTTTGCCGACTTTCACATAGAAGACTGGCAGATTTATTCAGATAATCAAACTCTGTGCACGCCTTAATTTTAAACCATGCACTGAAATATGTCTTGTATAAATGCCACACCAATAAATCATATTTACTCTTTGAGCCGTTCACTGCCATCCTAAAGAGATTAAATCTTCATTATATCTTTAAAAAAACTGCTGTCACTCGGATTTTGAAATTCGACTCCAATCTTTGTATCAAGACCGAAGGTATCTGTGTTTCCCAACATACGCCTTTATTTCAAGGCAAAAGAGGACTACCTGTTCATTATCATCTATGTCAATCTTTCTTTATTTCATCTTAGGAAGTCAAAGGCGGCGATATGACGTTTTCAATATGTAAGTGTCTTTGATTGACTTTCGTGTACAGCATTTTCATGATGTCATAGAAACTGTTGTGTACTCATTTTATCTGATCTATTATTGCTAGTATTCATGTCACCACAACGCAAATGCATAAATACTTAGTCCGGTTTTCTTTTTCTTATATTATGCAGTCCTTTTATACCGCACTTCGGAGAAGGGGTATATTGCTTTGTTGTTGTCGGTCAGTAGGTCCGAAACAGTTTCCATTCATTATCTCCGCGACGGATGCACATTATCAAATGAAATGTGGCATACGGATACATCACGAAAATACATGTATCTAAGTCAGCTTATGATTTGGTTACCATCGAACAATTTTTCACAGAGTTACACCCCTTGAACGTAGAAAATTTCCAAAAATTCACAATATTCGTTCATTATCTCTGCAATAAGTACATGTATTGAAAAGAATTTTTCATATGTGAGTCGGTTATGAGTAGTAGATGACCACTATTGATTTTCAGGTCAAAAGATCAAAGGTCAGTGAGTATAATGTAGTACTTTATACAATCGGTGTCCGCCCAGTATTTTGAAAACCCTTTGCTTGATAGTGATATTTCATATGTGGTTTGGATGAGTAGTAGATGACCCCTATTGATTCTCATGTCAAAAGGTCAAAGGTCACGGAATGCATGAAGTACTTTATACAGTTGTACAGTATATTACCAGAAGGGGGCATATGTCTTTTACGAACATCTCCTGTTGTATGCATGTATTGATCACTCTTCCAGATAATGTATGTATTAATTTATGTGTAAATAAGATTAATATTTATATTTTCTTTTCTGATTCTCGCTTTTTCGGTGAACACATCTCGTCAGACAGGGAAGCATTTGTGATAGTGTTTATTGTTAAGAGTGCTGTGTTTTAATTTGTACATACAGATCAAATACTTCATAGATATTAGATGATTCAATTTATGACATTAAGTTGTAGATTTTTAAAAGTGGTAAATTGTTGAGACATTGTTTAATTGACTTCATACAGATAGTCAAAGTACACCCTCAACGATACTGTACATTTGGAAAAGATAATGTAAAAACAAAATACGTAACCGCACCATGAGTAAGGTTATATTGTATCTTATAGGAGAAAATTTTAAAAATAAATCGGATAGGTTTTTAACTTAATGTTTACAATCGTTTAACTATAATAATTTTGTAGCCAAGTGGAGGGAGATGGGCATTCGATGAAAATATTTATTACTTAGATGATTTGATTTGGTATGGATGCGGAAAATAGGGTACAAACCATACATACATCGCATTTAGTACCCTTCTTTACCTTTCGGTTTAATTTATTGTGATACTCAACGTTTCAAAATAATTCATCTGTGTAATTCCCTTTAAAGGGCCTTGAAATATCAATATCTAACAGTTTAAATCTGATGTTTATAAAATGAATAATCAGAGTGCAAAATGTGTTATCCGTCACATAGTAGTGGAAAAATTGGCACTTAGGATGTAAAAATATGCCCTGATATTCAATGTCATTGTCGGGTTTCTTTTATCTTTAAAATGGCACGAAATAGATTATTCTGATGGAATAGAAATTTGAATAAAGTGAAAAGTGATAAGGTAAAAGTTTAATTTTAAGGTAAGAGAAATGATACGGTCAGAGGTCCTAACCCCTATGTAGGGAGTGCCAGTTTTCAGATATCTTCAGTTATCTTTTGAGATAAAATATTTCATAAAAAATGTTCGAAAAATAATAGTTAATATATTGAAGTACTGTTGAACAGCTTGTCATGATATAAAACGTCGCAGAAGGCGTATTGACGACTGACCTCTGGTGACCCTGAGGTATAATACATCTTATTTGTCCTTCAGACAAAGGTAGACAGATGGACAGCGGTCATGTAAGGATATGACTCCCAATATGTAACATTTCACAGTTTAGGTGATATATTGCAAGTCAAAGGTTAAGTTCTGCCATAGGTAAACAACTAATTTGTTTTCATAGGACACAACATGTTCTTTGTAACCAAAACTGAAACTAACAACAACGACAAAAACAACAACAAAAACGATAATAATCCTCCCAAAAACAAACAAAACAAATAAACAACAAAAAATCCAAAAACTAAACAAGACATAAAACCTCCTGCACAACTAACGACCCTCCCCCCAAAGAAATCTAATTAAAGAAAACGAACTCCTCTTCTCGAACTTTCGACCAGGTGGCCATTATCAAGAGAAATTTTCAAAGGCCACGAGGTCGAAAAGTTGGGAACATTTTTTTATATATTGGATTCACACATGCCTGAATCTATGTAAGAATATTTTCTATGAAATTATACATTGTAATTTTTAAAATATAAATCCTTCCGACAATAAGGATTGTTTTGAAGCATATTCATGATGCAATGGTAGTATATGGTTTCCTGAATGAGTGATCATCTACTTTTGGTTTTCAACAAATATTAGGTATTTGTCGAGGCATGGTTATCCTAGGACTGTGTTCGTGGGTTTGAGGTAGTAAGTTATTCTGGCAATAAATATGACGTAATTACTGACGTTTTGGAAACCGCATGATGCTTACGTGATGCATTCATAGACTTCTAGCACGTTAGAAAGGAGGTCGGGTGTGCGGCGTGAATATGGTGTTCCAGATTGTATACAACACATACGATTTAATGCTTACATGCCATATCAGGGATAGAGCCGTAAACAGAAGATGGGCTATTGTACCATAGGCTTTTAAAGATACCAATACAAACAGATGGACTTTATCATCAAGAAGAGTGAGGTTCTCCTTGTGGGATGCTACTCGTTTATGGAAATGACAAAAAATCTCTTCATGCAATGACTTATACATCCCGTTTGAATACATCATATGCCATTATTACGCATACAATGAAAAGTTCTTTGCACGTGCAGTTAAAATTACGATGTTCCCCGTGAGGGAAGTAGTTACAAAAATAGTATTGCATTAACACTTAGTGGAGAGATTTTATGATTAACACAAATCTGACATTAGTTGCTCTATTACCCGTATAGTATTCATTATACTATAGATAACTTCCATATATCTTTGTACGAAACAGTACACTTTTGAATTATTGATAAAATTACATAAATTCAAAATTAATATTTCCCATATTTTAGTACATTTTTCAAAAACATAACAAACACAATTTCTCAACATTTTCTAGTTTATTCATTTGATTAAATTAAATTCCTTCTGATGTTGACTTTTAGTCTAGCAGTCAGTATCGGTGCCGTGGATAGTAACAGGGTTTGACAGGTCGTGATATCTGTCACCGACACTAGGGGGAGCCACGGATATCCCTGAATGTTCAGCAACGAATACATTCAGGTTTTATCGTCAACATTTGCATAATTATGACTTATCTATATTTTCGATCGTAGTATCATTTAAGTTGTGAGAAACATACAATAGTATCTCAGTGTGCAGTGGCGCCTCTCCTCATATCATGTGAACATAGCCATCAAAATCAATGATGGGAAAAAGGAGAGTTTGTTCGAAAACAAAGCATGGTGTTCATCGAAATATTTTGATGATTACACCATGAATACAAACAAAGGGGAAGTTATTGGAAAAAGTCGATCGTATTCATATATATCATCAGCTCGTATTTTGTTCTGTGAAGATCTTATTGATCTCAGATCATGATATTTTTTGCATAAATGTAAATGTTATACCTTAACAAATCAAATCAAAATGTTAAACTTACACTCTTGATTAAAAAGGGAAAAACTCACTTTATGTATATATCTGTGTATTAATGTATTGTTTGTTTCCTGTGTAGAATACATATATACAGAATACATTGTTCTTGTATGTTACATGTGACTGAAATTATTCTCCCTAAATTAATTCAGATCACTTGTCGTTTCCGTTGTTTGTCGTGCGGAAGCGATGAGTTCACTTTCTACATGATAAAATGTAAAATACATGGGATGAAAGGTTATGACGAAACATAAAAGAAAATTTCAGAATGAAAACTAAAGGAAAACATTATATACTTTTTATTCCGTGTCCCTCCTGGTAATGAATATCGGCACGAATAAAGGTCATGTGAACGAGCGAAAATGAGCATTTATGGATCACATTATGTTTAGCCTGCCACAGGGGTAGCCACATGGGACGAATACGGAGGTGATAGACTAACAGGGGTAGACTCATTGAACAAGACCTTACATGTCAGACTTAGAGAAAGAAAGGGGCAACATATATAGCAACTCCGTCTTTTATCGCTGTTGGACATCTATATAACAAAAACCTACGTGTCTCTTCTGTCACTCAAATACTTCGTGTTAGCATGCTTCTATTCTAGAGTTATATACAGGGCCAAGATGCTAGAGATATTGAATTCCCCCGTGTATTGCAAGGTAAATAATACGCGCCTGTTGTTGTTTTGTCGGATAAAGATTCAAATATTTGGCCCTTGGTATTTGACTTCCGATGAGAAAATGTATTTTGGAATCAATGCCATATCTATTCTGCCTTGATTTAAGTGGATTAAACTGCTCTCTACGATCGACATTTGATTTGTAGTAGGTTTTATTAAGAGCTCAGGTCTTCCTTTTCTACTTTTTACTATTTTTTTCAACTGATCATTACATGTGTGTGCATAATTTTAACATTTTATCTGAAAGAATAAACAGACCATTCACTTTGCATGGTTCTGTACTTTATATTTGCAGTAATTGTAAACTTGTATCACATGGTTGCGTTATTTGCCTTTAAATTTTAAAATATTTATGATTAATGTTGGGAAAATAACTATAATTTACCTAGATGTAAAAGTTAAAAAGACAACGTTTATCTTGTTACACATTCCCTGTGGACACCTGGTGCATTTCTCTTTTTAAGTGTAGGTCTGGTTCACTATTTCTCCTGTTTATGTAGTTTTGCATGAGGTGTTCTCAATTGCTTCCACCCACGGCATGGATAATGGGCATTGCTGGTCAGTATGGTAATTCAAATCCGATGCCGTCTTTGATTTGGAAAGTAGTCTATGCAGAGTAATATGAGATATATTTCTCGAGGACAACTGACAACATCTCTGATTTTAGTCCATATTGATTCTGTGAAATGAAAAACTGGTATTTTGTTGTATTTATAAAATTTCGATGTAATCTGTTATGAAAGTGGTTTGCGATAACCCGATTGACATTCCCTCTGATTTTGAAAGGCTTGTTCGAACGGGTCTTTATCATTAATATTTCAGAAACTCCATGCAAGACGTCGTCCTGGCGTTATATTGGTTGCACGTACATGTACTACTTCCTATGTATGATTCTGAAAATGTCCTATTTTATTGACTCCTGATTACTGATGTCCCACTGATTTGAAACTGGCCTTTGCAAGCTTTTTGTACCATTCATTTATCAGAAAGGTACTTGAATCAAGCTTTAAGTAGTACGTGATAGTATCGCTAATATTCATTTCATGTTGGTGTTGACCCCTTCTTTTTTTTAAAAAAAAAGTGTTAATCTCTATGATATTTATTTTTCATGGGCAGCTAACTTCAACTTTAATTAAAAAGGTGTAAAGTGATAATCTTCGTAAGATTCATTTCATATACGGGCACCTGCATGGTCCACCTTTAATATGGAATCAACCCCTGCTTATCTATTTAGCTTTTATTTCATGCCGGCACCTGGTCTGACTTTGATATTGAAAGTAGCCCTTGTTTGGTTTTATAATATTTTGTTTCACACAAGCACCTGGTCCAACATTTCAAAATATTTTATATTGACTGCAATTACACACTTTTCTTTGGAAAAAGTCCAGCAATTGTCTTCTGTTAAAACAGTTACATACTCTTTTTCGTTTTTTTTTTTACAGTAGATGAAACTTTATATCTTTTTCTGAAAGTCTTTTTAACGAAATGCATACATGGGGATTGACTTGTGGTTGGCATAATGAGGTAACCTGAATTCAATTTGTAGTCACATCATCTGCATCTGTTATTCTTTATAATTAAACCTGTACCTCTTAGCCATTATACCGTCTTTGATGACATGGGTCAGTCAAGGTTCTGGTCATATCATCTCGCTCTGATTACAATCATCCCCCTCTACAAAGTGCTAAAGGGAGATAACGTGTAAATGGAGACAAGATTCTGATGTTATCTCTTGTTTGATCCCTCAACACAGAACCTATAGAATGATAATGAGATGAGCACTATAAAGTCAGTGCCCTGTCGTATTTTATTTGTTAAATGAAGACTCTTTTATTAAAGGTCCTCGAGATCTTACACTAAATTTAAACAAGCAGACACAAGTTGTATTGTGTTTCACTTGAAAACTAAATATATAATCATATATCATAGTAATGCCATTGTCATATGCAGGTAGTGTGCTTGTCGGAGATTAGTAAAATTAGAAAAAAGAGAGTAGCTTCATTTGAAATCTATTTGTTAATTTCGATTTACGACAATGCATCTTGTTAAACTTTTTTGTATGGTACAAGTCAATTTAATTTAAAGAATCAGTAATCGTAGACGAATTTCAGAGGTATTGTTTTAACTAGGATTCCGTATCAAAATTCCAGTATGTCATTGGAAATCTTGCAAATTACTAGACCGTTTGTTGATGACAACAATATGGCTGTATAAATGTATATGGTGCAGTGATAATGCATTAACATTTTATCGTGGTGTTTTATTTCATGATTTTAGTCGTCTAATGAAGTGGAAGGGATTGGATATAGACTAAAGTAGATTGTTTTAGTCATGACACGTGTACAAATGTTAATTAACTTTTAAAAGGTATGCGATACACTTGATGACAAGACCTGTGTTGTACATAGACATTATCTTTCTTGAAGCATTTAGTCATACAAGATGGGGAATCTACATCGGATGTATAGCAGATTATTCTATAAAAATAATTATTCTTCATTAATAAAGAGTGGACGAATCAGGATTTCTGATACGCATATTGACTTAAAACACCGTGGAAGTCATTTTCTCTTATGTCAGAGTTAATATTCTTCAACGCATTGCAGTGAAAATTGTTGTTGCCTCCGAAGCGTAGCGACACTCACTGTCCGTCTGTCTGTCTGTCTGCCAATCTGTCTGTTCCTCTATCATACGTTTGTTTTACCTATGACCAGTAACATACAATTTTCCTTGGAAAACAACACACACTCTAGTAAATCTTATGGCTTCCTCGTGCCCTTTTATAAATAAATTTGTCTATAAACGCAGTGCGCCATGATACATAACTAAATACTACTGGAAGCAGTGCTAGTTGCAAATTTTATGTTGAGCATTCTCGCTATTTGACAGCGGTATAACGTGAAAGTGTGAATGGTTTTTATCAGAATTAGATAAATCACGGTCTGGATAAGGTGGAGGTTTCACCAGAATACCTGCCAAGATCGGTGGATTTCTCAAAGTACCGCGATGTCCTTCAGCACTAAACATTGGCTGTCACCTTATAAATAGGTGAACTGTTTTTGGTGTGGCGGTAAGCGGTACAGTACGTGTACTTATTACACCGGAATTTCTATTGTATCAGAGTGAGCAATGATCCTTTTATATGCTAATTCTTGACCATAGTAATAGTAATGTATTAAAAAATGCGAATAGGAAAGGCATAGACCTTGTTAATTCATAACTGCGTTAATGATAAAATTGAGTTGCATTTAGAGATGCAACGATATACCGCGATATGATATATCGCGATACATGGGTCGCAGTACGATACACGATACGATAGGGAACTCAAACGATACGCAACCAAACGCCAATGTTACTCATTATAAAATTATGTTGCAATTTCCATGATAAATAGAGATGTTTCATATTTTAAAAATTGTAAGAAAAGACCAAATGGATATGTTTTCAGTATATTCTTTATATTGTTATATTGTATCAATTTGTACCTCATTTCTAGTATGAATTGTAATGTGTATTTCCTTTTCTCCCAAAGCTCTTTTATACATGTAGGATCTTCATGAAATCGAACAGGTACATTTTAACCCTGATTTCATGATAAGAAAATGTATCACGATACGTATCGTATCGCTGTTCAAGTATCGTGATACGTATCGTATCGTGAGGAGCTGTATCGTTGCATCTCTAGTTGCATTACACTAAATACGCGTATAGCAAACAGTTTCAAGCAAAATATCTTCTAACCAAGTGCATTGCCGTAGTCATCAGCCTTCTGGTTTTAAAGTATTGTTAGTTTTAGGAAGGGTCGTCGTTGATACACCTAATTTACAATGATATTTTATAAAGTGCAATGAGGGCGGAAGGGGATGGGGGTTCTCTTATTCTTTCGGCTCTGTGATAATGTCTGCTCATATAAAGTTATGATATGGAATTGTACTGAAATATGATTATGTAGTATCCGTTGAGTTTCTCAAGTTTGCACGCAGTCTTGATCACGGACATCGTGTAGACTGCGTCTGATGACCCTCTTGACACAGCGTGGATGGGTCAGTGTGGCTTTATATCCTCCATATATAATCCCCGCTACACCATTTATTGTCCTTTGTGTAAACTGTCTTCTGATCATACAAACTAAGACTCTGAAATCAGATTTATGCCTGGTCCTTTTTACACATTTGAACAGATTATTCCTTTGATTCATGTTGTTGAGATGTATTCACACCCTCGATTTCAGATCAATTTGTTTAAATTGTAATTTTGTTTAGTCTGCTCTTTTCGATTTATCTTGCGTTCTTATGTAAAGTTGTGTTTGATATAGTTATATAAGACGGACGTTCAGAGCAAGGCTGTATAACTAAGATCTATCATTTCTCCCTCTCTGTATTAAGTTGATGTCAATGTACTCTACCTTGACTGGAAAGACAAGAGCTTACACCTTTACATGTAGATATTTACTATTCAAATGCAAATTCTTCAAGCAAGATATGCGATGGATACGCCCACTTCGTGTGAAATGTGTATGTCCCCATAGACTGGATTAACACTGCCACAATATAATTACAAATATATGTTAATTTCATGAATTTAGGTCGAATTTGTGTCTTTTGTACAAACTAATGTTATTTTGGTTTGACTTTTATACATTTCCATATCATTCGTGGTATGTACCGTATGTTCTTGCAAAAACTGAAGTCTCGATCAAGTAACTCTTCGGCGAGATTGTAGATCTGGTGACCAAAGGCCACTAGTTTGAGTTAAAGTTCTTATCTAGTTCATTGACAGGGATATTAAGGTGGAAAATCTCAATGATAAAATGTGAAAGAAATTGGTTCTTTATACATCCCGATATGTTCAAAGCTCTACATGAAACGTATACTTTCTGAAAGTGTTACTGCCGACAAAAAATTAACACATCGGTCTTAAATTATTCAGCATTTCATAACATATACTACGATATTAAAGATATATCGAAATCTCGTGTTGTATTTTGCACATACTAAATTTTTGTCGGTCTTAAACATACTTTTTTATATAACCTTTCTTCCCAGTATCGTGATTTTAGCTAATCTCGAAAGAGTGACGATTTTGTCTAGCATTCGTGTGTGTATATTTGTATAATGATTGAATGATTAAGAGTCATGCAAGAATGTTATGGAATTTCAGAACCACACGCTATGGTTACCCAACCACTGTACCATCTGTTCCTGTGTTGATCCAGTATCGGTGTGCGAAC
This sequence comes from Pteria penguin, assembly GCA_035048485.1. Classification (NCBI taxonomy): domain Eukaryota; kingdom Metazoa; phylum Mollusca; class Bivalvia; order Pterioida; family Pteriidae; genus Pteria; species Pteria penguin. The sequence goes on along the minus strand of CM068580.1, from coordinate 71,796,719 downwards.
ATGTGCGATGTCTCAGTCCTAACTGTGATTTTAATAGAGTAAGTATTATTTAGCTTTTATCTGTACGTTATGCATATATTGCCCAGAATAAGAATTAGTTTTAATTTTCACTAGCGAGTTCGTTTAGACTTCAGGGTAAACAAAGAACAGCTGAGGCATGACAATCAGAGGCAAAGAATAGAAAAATATTACATATGGGCATTTTCATGTACTTTGGGGTAAAACGGGAAGCTAAAGGACTGTTTTTACCTGGATCCGTCACTTTTCGAAACATATAGGATTGATAAACACTAAAGATATTTACATCCCTTTTATCTATCCACAAGCTTGACAAGCAAAACGTCATTTTTTTAACTATTTACCGTAAAAGGCACTATTTAAAAACAAGTAACGTTATCAAACCATAAATCACAGGAGTAAAACTACACCATATATTGTACTCATACAAAAGACATTTACCAGTGTTTCCTGAACTTGATTTCTATTTGGCAAGTCGGATATAAAATATTTGTGATGTAAACACTAGATATGCACTGCAAAATGTGGTGGCGTATTCACCCAGATGTGAGCGAATGGAGTACATGGTATATTGACAATACCGTGGACCTGATTCGCCTTGCATTCTTGTAATTCAGGTGTATTCAAATTAATCGTCAAAGCATGTTTACGAATAAATAATGTTATGTAAGTACTGTATAAACAGCTGAAAACTCAAATATCACAAAGGTATGAGAAAAGCAACTGCTAATATCGTACAATTTGTAAAATCAAAATCATTGATGAATTTTCAAAGATACAATGATAAAGATGGACTCGGTATAAATATATCATAGAAGCAAATTGCACGGGACACACTTGTAAAGAACATCTTATCAGGGACGTACCGGGTATATACGTTCAAGCCTTCATCCACCCGCTATTTGATGTCTATGAATCTAGAGATTATAGGATATTATTCTCAGTCTGTTCAGGTTTTATGCCTTACTAAATAGACAAATCATGTCGAATCTACGTCACGTTGATATGGTTTCGGAGATAAGACGAAAGATGGAGATGTCTTTTTAGCTCACCTGAGCCAAAGGCTCAAGTGAGCTATTGTGATCAATCACCGTCCGTCGTCTGTCGTCCGTCGTCCGTCGTTAACTTTTCACATTTTCGACTTCTTCTCCAGAACCACTGAACAGAATTTGATAAAACTTGATAAGCATGTAGTACTCATGGTCCCCTACAAGTGTTGTTGTTTTTCGTCCAGATTCATCAACAGGTGGCGCCACCACAGGCAAAAGTAGGTCAAAGAGGGTACCCTCCTTTGACAAACTTCTTCTTCAGACCGGGGGCATACAGAGACAAACCGAATGCATAGGAATGATCTAGAGGGATGTGTGAAGAAGTGTTGTTATTTTTGGTTCCGTTCCGAAATCAAATTTTTGACGTTTTTTTGTACTTGGTAGTTTTAATGCAGAAAAGTAGTATTTTTTTCTTTTAGTAAACATTGATGCATTAATTTGGTTTAATTTGATCATTTTGATGGTAAGAAATACTACTGCGAAGGAAATTTTTCAATATTTTATGTTTTGGATTTTTTATGAATTTTTTAAGACTTTCAAGAAAAAGGGGGGTGGCATAATTGGTGTAAACATTTCACAGTTTGAACTTTTTCTTCAGAACCACTTGCTGGAATTCAATGAAACTTGGCATGCATCAAATACTCAAGGTCCCCGAGAAATGTGGTCATCTTTGTCAGGATCTATGAACAGGTGGCACCATCACAGACAAAAGTAGGTCACAGAGGGTACCCTCCTTTGACAAACTTCTTATTCAGATCGGGTGCATACAGCGACAAACCGACTGCATAGGAATGATTTAGAGGCATATGGGAAGAAGTGTTGATATTTTTGGTTCCATTCCGAAATCAAATTTTTGACGTTTTTTCATTTTTATTTTGGACTTTGTTATTTTAATGCATTAAAGAGTTATTATTTTCTTTTAGTAAACATTGATGCATTCATTTGGTTTCATTTAATCATTTCTATGGTAAGGAATGCTGATGCGAAGGAATTTTTTCAATATATCGATTTTTGAATTTTTTATGAATTTTTTAAGACTTCCAAGAAAAGGGGGGGGGGGGACAATTTTTCATATCTTCAACTTGATCTACAGAACAACTTGAAGGATTGTGATAAAACTGGGTAGGATGCAAGTACTCATAGTCCTTTTCAAAGGTTTTGTTTTTTGTGCGGATCATCCAAATTGGTTAACAGATAATGCCACCATGTCTAAAAGTAGGTCTCACAATGGTACATATACCACTTGGTAATTGAAATATGGAGAGCAGCGGTTCAAATCCAGCTGTGGTCAAAAAATTTTTTTTTTTTTTTTTACACATCTAAATAAGTTTTTAGATGTTTCTCAACACTCAACATTTGAAATTAGGAATTTTACGTTTAAGACTTCCAAAAAAAAAAAGGGGGGGGGGGGGGGGGTTTGGCCATTTTTCACATTTTCAACTTTTTCTACAAAACTGTTTGAAGGATTTTAATAAATCTTGGTAGAAATAAGTCACTTATGATCCTCTTCAAATTCTGTTGTTTTCGTCCAGACCTCTCTACAGGTGGCGCCACCATAGTCAAGAGTAGGTCACAAAAGAGTTCCCTCGTTTAACAATATTCTTTTTCATACGGGCTGTATACAGAGACAAACAGAATGCATAGAAATGATCTAGAGGGATGAGTGAAGATGTATTGTCATTTTGGTTCCCTTCCAAAATCAAATTTTAGAATTTTTTTTCGACATTTCTTTGGACTTGGTGATTCAATGCAGAAAAAAGTGTCATATTTCCTAGTTAATTGATAATGATGATTTCTTATGGACTATTGTGATCATAATTATGGTAAGGATTGTTACTTTGAAAGAATTTTGTCAATATCTCAATTTTTGGATTTTCTATGAATTTTTTAAGACTTCCAAATGAGGGTGTATAGGAACAATTCAATCACATTTTTCACTTCTGCTGTTATACCACATGAACGATTTTAATGAAACATGGAATACATGAAGTACTAAAAGTCCTCTATCAATTTGGTAAATTTCATCCAAATTGGTTAACAGATAATGCCACCATGTCTAAAAAGCAGTTCTCACAATAGTACATATACCACTTGGTAATTGAAATATGGAGAGTAGCGGTTCAAATCCAGCTGTGGTCAAATTTTTTTTTTCATTTCTTTACACATCTAAATAAGTTTTTAGATGTTTCTCAACACTCAACACATGAAATTAGTCAATTTTAAGTTAGATCTGGACAATATTTGAAACAATTGTTGTTCATGACCCAGACTTGAAATCAGTCAACAAAAGGCCCCACCTAAAGAAAATGACTAACTTGTTGCCCTGAATGACTTCTTGCAGAGACAAAGGAAATGCTTAATATCAAAATCACCTGAATGGATGTGCAAAAAAGTGTTGTTTTTTATTCTAGCCTGAAATAAAATTTGACATATTTTCAACATCTGTGTTGACTTAGTCACATTAATGCAAAAATAAATGAATTCTTCCTTCATGCATGACTGATAATCTAGGTACTCAGGTGAGCGATATAGGCCCACTTGGGCCTCTTGTTTTTTTCTTTTTTTGATTCATGTCAGTGCATCTATCTCGTACAAAAACGCCTCGAACTAATGTAAAGACAAATGTAGTACTTAATTAGGCAGAACAATGTAGTGCATATCACTATATTATCATTAAATTTGACTCTCAATGTGAATATGTGCGGTTACAGAATGGAAAAGGGGTCCGAACACATCCTTAGGTCAGCAAAGTGACACATCCTTAGGTCAGCAAAGTAACTCGTCCTTAGGTCAGCAAAGTGACTTATTTTGATACATTTTGTCCTCGACATGAATACCTTTCTCCCATCTTCCCTCGCTTGTTGAAAAAAATGGATTTGCGCCTGATGCGGAACTACGAGGTTTTTTTTCTCGTTGTATTGTTATGATATTCAGTGACATAAATATAGATGTATTCACCTCAGGCACATTGCTTGGCGGCAGTGTTTAATGAATAGTTACAAGAATGACCTTTACACCTGCTTAATTAGTTCATGCAACTTCTGACCACTCGAAATAAATACTAGCACAGGTCATTGACATAGCGCCCTTCAGGAGCAGACTGAGAACTTAAGCAAAGGTAGGAGGCACAGTTCAGTCAGTGTTTACTATTGTTTAACGCAACACCATTATATGGCGGTTATGACGGTGGACAGCGAAGGACATACACTGTCTGACCTTCCCGTTAAACCATACAGTGAATTTCAGCCATCGGTGTTTTAGCGTACTGGCCGCATAGACCTCTAGCAATAGATATACTGAAAAAATTTGTTCGCGTTTTCTGTTAAAGAAGAGAACAGTCTGTATCTTAATATTTATTTTATTTTCACATCTTTGTTCCAATATCTTATTAAAATGTTTTTATCATAGGTCTAATGACTTCTTTTTAGTTGCATCTAGAATCATTAAGTTTATTTTTCTCAGGGTGAATATTTACAAGTCCCATCAGATGGCTGTTGTCCAGAATGTGTCCAGCATCTGACCCCATGTCAGTATCAGTCCCAAACAATACCTGTAAGTATGCAAGAGATCAATAACATAATCCATTTCAGTAGAATTCATACCAGAATTTGTTTTTTTCCCCAACAGTTGTAAGAAGGTATGTAATTCTCCCATTCAAATTCAACTTTTTAAACTTTCACCATGTTGGTATACTTCATTTTAACATGCATGCAATGAAACAAAATAGAAAAGTGTTTTTCAACAACTGAAGACCACAGATGACATATGTTTGCTATATTCCATTGAAGTTTTCTTAATTTAACCATGGAAGAGATCTACTAGTACCACTGACTGTTTAAGTATTTATTTCTAAAATCAAATCAATAATTTATATATGAACATAGTGAAAATGTAGCAGGATTTACAAAAGTAGAAAATTCACAATCAGTTGAAGTTTCTGTGTAAAGATAAATACATCTTGTTTTGATGTTAACATACAGGGGGACACTTAAATAGGAAATGATTCTCTTTGTTCGATTTTATTTTTACAAAATTTATGAAATGTTTATGCTCTAAGTATAATTGAACACACATACATGTATCTACCAGTTTGGATTTGTAATTTGTTGACACTGACTCACAGTTTCTGTATAAGACTGCAATATTTTAGTTAAAGAGGGAATTTGTGACATTTCTTAAATCTGAAGATTTCAATTAAATGACTGAAATTGTTTTTCTAGTATTATGCATTCTGATTATATTATGTTCATTAAGGACCCTTTTTCATAAAATTATTTAATTTGTTTTGAAAAATAACCTTTCTGTATTTAATCTTTTATTGAGTGTGTTTTGCAATGAAAATGTATTCGAAGCAAAACTCAATTTTAATCTTCAAGCGTAGCTGCCAGTAAAATTTCATGTTTAGTTTATTATCTTTTTCACTCTGTTCAAAGGGACTAAAGCATCTAACAACCCAGTCATACATTTTTAAACATGTAGGGTGTATACCCAATGCACACCTAATAGCTAAGGTTGATGTTTAGTTGTGAACATCTTAGATATTCGTCAAGACCATATTTTGAACCTGTTCAGTTGGTACTTTGTCCTAACCTTAGAATCAGTTTTTAAGAATCATTAAACCAGAGTTCACATCCATAAGTTAAAAGAGGTACAGTTATTCATTTGATTGATAAATTCTAAAAGGAATAAAAGTCTGCATCTTAAAAATCCCTTCATGCAGTTAATTTTAATGTTTACTTCAAACTACTTATTCCAAGAATTCGGATGATTGCATAAGAGACATTCTAGATTAAGAAAAAAGGTAAAGATTTCAGAGACATCCTTTTTAATGTAGTATGAATGTCGCTGATGATTTGTATTCAAGAAAATATGGTTGTCTAGTAGAATGTGGTATTGACATTTGAACTTAAAAATTGTGATCTGCACCACATATATGTCATATTTTCTTGACATTAAAATGAATATTCATATTTAATTCTTATAGATTTATGCTGAAATTGTAAATTCCAAACATATACATTAATTAGTCATGTACTGGAATTGATATCTATAAATTCCAAATATGTATATTCACACATATCATATTAATTGTAATAGGTTTTAAATATTTGATAGAATATTGGTATGAAATTTCCATTTTATTGGAACTTTTATAAAATTTTTATTAGAAATGAAAAACACAAAATATAACTTGTATTTCAGATTTAAACTACAGATATCTGATTCTAGCTCAATTGAATTGAATGCCAAGATATTGTAAAATGTCATAATAAATACATTAGAACTTTCACCATCGTTCTGCCCTTTTCAGCACAACACTGATTGGAACCCTTCACCTTGCACACAATGTATGTGCTGGGATGGGGAAGTTACATGTGCTGCAGAGATATGTCCAGACATACGATGTAAGCCTGGAGAAGTATCTCAAACTCTTCCTGGCAACTGTTGTCCCAAATGTATACCCTCTGGTCGTAAGTATGGTAGACTCATACCTTTTGATCTTGAATATGAGGAATATCATTAGGAACTAAAGTTTGTGGACCGTGATTTTTACTCTAGATCAAATAGTGGTCTTCCCTTTGAAAAATAGTACATATTTCATAAAAAAAGATTTATGAAACTAATTGTTTTAATTAGTTTGTGTCTCTTCAACCAAGTTTAAGAATGAGCATGAAGGTTCTTGAGATGTCTTATTGATCTCCCCCTAGGTTCATGTCTCTCGGCTGGAAATCGTTATGATGATGGCAAAGAGTGGTCGCCAGTACCTTGTACAAAGTGTGTATGCAGAGATGGACAGACCACTTGTTATCCCATACAATGCTCACCAATTATTTGTCCTCAGGTAAATTTTCTTTACTAGTAAAATCATATGATAACTATTTATGTAATATTAGTAGGGGATTTATCATTTAAATATTATGTAATATTTAGAACATTGACTGACATTTATTAACATTATTTTGAAATTGTATTGCATGCTGTAATCCTTTTAAAAATCTGAGAATTTTGTTTTCATCTTTATTTGCCTATGTTTTTTTTCTGGCTAATGAAAGTTAATTCATATCAACTTTAGCTTTGGATTTGTTTATTTCGAGACTCCATGAGTTATTCTTACAGAATTAGCTTGAGAAAGAAGTTTATGTTTTGGCAGATTTCATTATTCTCTGTTTACTCATCTGCATTCAGTGTCAAAATAGATCAGCATGATTACCTAGATTAGATTCTTTCCAATGTGTTCCAAGTTTTGATAAGATTTCAGTGATAAGAAATTGGAGATTCTGTAATGAATTTTAATTGGTACTTGATAGTTAAATGGTGTTTACACATTGTTTTCTTTACACCTAAGAATGTGCACTATTTTGACCTCATAAAAAATGTGCTTAGTTCCTCCTGCATATGTGCTTTATAAGTATACATAAATTTAATAACTTGTTCAGTGTGTGATCTTGAACTGTTTAAATTTTAAGTTGCTGCATAATTGAAACATTTTAGCTTTCTTTATTTTGACATTTACAAAACTTTAAAATAGATTGATGATGTAAATATTGATATCATTAACATTGGAAAGTATTATTAAAGACGAAAAATAATTGTATCAGATTTAATGAATTAAATAACTGGAATAATTAGTATAAGAAATAATGTAATAAGAAAAGTATTGTATCAAAATATTGAAATAATTTCTATCAAAATCAGATATTACAATAATTGGAAATTAGAAAATTGAAGTAAAATAATTAATACAATTAATTTATAAAATAATCATAATAATGAAATAATTTGATACATCAGAAATGATAATTAAAGTAAGAAGAAAAGTAACAGGAAACAAATATTCATTCAGTATAGCCATGATAGGCATGATGCTTTCGTTTATCACTGGAATAGATAGTTTTTACATGATGAGATATTTATTTTCTTTACTGCCCCTTGTAACACTGGTAACCGTTCAGATTATCATTGCTTAAATAACTTTTTAATTTAATCGGAAAATTTCATTTACATGGACTAACAGATTTACAGCAGTAACAAGTATATTATGAAGTATTTTGTGTGTGGTTTCAGTAGCTATCATTTACTGATCCATCTTACTCCGTTCTAGTCATTACCCTGTCTTATCACCTCTTTATCAGTGGTGCTACAGTGCTCTAGCTCATTCAGACAAAACCCTGACTTTTATTTTTACCTAGTAAATCACAGTGTAAATTATTCCTGTCTTTGTAGCAGTTTAAATTTTGCACTAACTTACTTTTAAGTGTAACCTGTTATTTGTTATTAAACTGATTTTAAAGAATTTCAGGCCATAGGCTACTGATTATAGATGGGTAAAGGGAACTAGTAGTGTAGATAAAGTCAGGTTAAACGCCTCTTTAATCTGATATCTTTTCTCCTTGGTGAAATGCACCAGATGTATAGATTTAGATCATCTGCTAAATAGCTTCATGGCATGACTTTCATTTCTTTTATCACATTTATGTCCCATTTTATAAAAAGGAAAATAGGTTTTAAATTTTGTATTCTTTCAGTGAAATGTAGGAGTTATGTAGGGATTCAGTTCTTTAGTAGAGAATCTTGTTGGGATGTCATCTTCAATATATCAAATCTTATCAATTGATAAGAAATTGTGTGTGATTAAAAAACTTTCTTCTCTTAATAAATTATGTAGTTGAAAGTACTGAAAATTCTAGATTATGTTGATTTCACATAAATTGTTAATACCTATTAAATTATTAAGGGCCAGCATTCTAGTAGATTACTAGTAAGATTTAATCATTTGTCTGCCCATCTGCCCCTACATCTATCTGTCAACAATTTGGTTGTGATGCAGTAACTCAAGGTTTGTGCACAGGTTTCATTAAGATCAAGGTCAAACAGCAGGGCCCTTCATGACTTTGTTTATTAGTTATTTTTCTTACATATTTTATCATATTAATAACAAAGATAAACATTATTATTATTATCATTATGTTATTATTATTATGTTATTATTATGATAATGATGATTATTATTATTATTATTATTATTATCAGAATTATGATTGTTGTTATTATTACTATTATTATTATTATTATTATTATCATTACTATTATTATTATTATTATTATTATTATTATTATTATTATTATTATCATCATCATCATCATCATTATCATTTATGTGTATCATTATAGGGTCATACAAAAGAAAGGCCTAAAGGAGAATGCTGTCCTGTCTGTATGGCAGCCACTTGTACTGACAGATCTAATATATACAAGGTATATTCAATTCAAATCTTAAATCAAAACTGCCATATCACGACTTACAATGTTAGATCACATTTCTAGCATAGCTTTATAATAAGACACATTCAAATGTGAGATTTGTTGAATTATTTAAAATTTCTAAATAGTTCAAAAGAGTGTTTGTATAGAAAGTCACTGGGTATATCAACATGTTTTGCATTTGCCTTTTGATAACAAGGTGCAATACATTCTGTGAATAGGCGTTTCCATATGTTTGAAATGATTTTCAATGTTTGAGGATGAGTTGACATTTTCTAATATGGATAGAAGATGGCACTGTATAAAAAAGTGTTGACATGAAATTCTGTACTAAAATAAGTGATAATTTAAATACAGACATGCCTTTCACTTAGATAACATTAAACTTATGCTCCCTTAGATTATGTATACACATGCGGTTAAAAGGATGTTAAATATATTTGTAAGACGTGCTTAAGATGAACATTAAAGTCCATCATTGATTTTATATTGTAATGTAAAACTTCTTGGGAGATTTAAATAGAATTTTATCACATGTCTGCTAAAGAAAAGTATAGAACTTTCATTGAAATGGTTTATTTGAGGATTTAGTAGAATTCAATATGTATTTTCAGAGCTAATTGTGCTTTAAAGTTTTGAAGCCTTGGTATTTTGGGGATATTATGGGTATATGAACCTGTAGATAAATATCCTTCAGGGAGTACACAGATAGCTTATAATCACATTTATTTTTATGGACATTCCCTTTGCTGTAATGACAGTATACTGTAAATCACGTTTTATTTTTAAGAAAATGAATTTCAGTGAGAATTAGCAAGAATGTCTTAATGAGAAAATAAAGTTCCCACCAATAATAAATAATGATGTGTTTATTATTCAAACACGGATGTTTAGTTTATAAGGTTTCTGACAAAAACCATGTCATGTGAATAAAACTGAAGTACCTCACAAAAATAAAGTACTCCAAAGTTAAAAGTTATATGTACTTTTAAAATCTTTTTTTTTTTTTGAAAAAAGGAAAAACAAAGGATATACATTTTTTGAGCAGAAATATTTAATAACTTATTGCATAATGTGTTTCTACAGTAAGTTAGCTGCCATTTGATATGGATATATATGACTTTTTTCATTAATTTTTACCATACAGAACTCTTTGTTCAGTCTTTTGATACTTTTAATGTTTCTACATAGCATCTTAAATACCAGCTCTCTTGTGTATATGAGAAATTAAGAAATTTATACTAATATATTTAATCTTACATTTCAGGATGGAGAGCAATGGCAGAGGTCACCTTGCACCTTTTGTACCTGCCTTCAAGGTCAAGTTGTATGCAGGAACAAGGAATGTGTCAAACCCAAAGACATGGAATGTATGAAGGTACAGTAAATCATGCATATCTTACCAGTTATATATTGTATTAGCATGTGTCCTTTGTATTTTATCTTTTTTGTGATCTTTGCGCATACTCCACCTCGGCTAGAGAGCTTAGTAGGTAGAGCACCTGACGGATGTTTGCTGCTTAAGAAACTAAGCTACAGAATGCTAAAAGTGTCCATATCATTAAAATATATAAAAATCCTCGTCACATGGAATTCTTATATCTTGCATCATGCCATTAGTGTTTGACTAGATGTTGAACAATTCATATATGTCTCACTAAATATAATCTTAAGATCTGATATGTCTCCTTGGATCCATAATTTTAATTCAGAGTGCATTTTCTCATAATTTATAAAGCTTTGTATGCCTTATCACCCAGTAGGAAATGTGCATTAAACAAGGGATTAAAGCCAATGGTTTTTGTTTAAATTACCAGTTTTTAGACTAAATGCCAGTAGATAAGTCACTGATACCAATAAGTCTGCAGATTTAAGCTTGATACGGTATCTTAAATTTCATTACATGTATTATGTAATATGCATGCATTCGATGGGAAGTAATGCATGATTAAAAATAAATAATTATTAAATGATGAAATTCGTTTTACTGAGTTACAGCCCTTTGAAGGTTTTCTTTATGGACGAATGATATATAGAAAAATTTATATATGTCCATGTATTGAATTGATATTAGATTGCATAAATCATTGTATACAAAATAAAAATACTATTAGATATTTTCTCAATGTTTCAAGTTTGGTAATATGGTTCACAAAAATCTTGACAGAAGCTTTAACTTGTATTTAACTTTAAATTGACAGTTGTAGTATATTGTGTGGGTAATTATAATATGGAAAACACAGATATAGTATTGCCTTTTTAAGTGTGAAAATGCAATGTTTTGATAAAAAATGAAATTGGTTGATAAATATCATAGAAATTATAACTGATGTTTTTTTTTTCCCAGAATGAAATAAAAGTTACCAGAGAAGGAGAATGTTGTCTGGAGTGTGTTAGTGCAGAGGGTAATATGAATAAAATGTTTGAAATACATGTTGCGAATTAAATTGTTTTATACTGAAGTACATGTAATAAGTATGAAAATGTTTATTATATTCTGCATTGAGAGTTTTGAAGAAGGGTAAAGAGTTTTAGTACTTTTAGTGGACTTTCAAGTGCTTGGCTTGTAAAGTAGACCTTGGTTGGATTCCCAGATTGCTCCACTTTGTTAAAGTGGTTGTTTACCTGCTGTTTACACATCACAGTAAGACAGAAAATATTTTTGGGATACATAGAAATATGCTATAGCATTGTATGCAAATAAGATATCGTAGAACCCAGTGTGGTTTAATGTTAATATATATACATATTAATACTCATCATAAAATTATCATATATGCATATAGAGAAATATTTGCTAATGCAGATGCCTGTACCAGCCTGAGCCCAGTTAGATACAGTGGAGACATCTGGAACTCTTCAGAGTGTGAGTTCTGTGTGTGTGAGAAGGGGAAGACTAGTTGTCATACTGCAACATGTGGACATATCAGGTGCAAAAAGGTACATTTTCTGCCATCACGTTTATAGTGTACAGGCAGTAACTGACTACGTAACGAGCAGTATGCTTTGATGTGTGATACATTGAATTGTATCTGGTATTCAGGTTGTAATCTACACTTAATAGTTTAATAGTATTCATAGGGACTCGAACATTTGTTTGGAATTCATAGTTGTCAAACTCAGGTATTCAGAAAAGATTTCATTTCTGAAATGAATCAACACTTGACTGAGTATTTGTATTTTATCTCATATCATGGAATTCTCAAATTATGCTGTAATTTTGTTTTTGTTTGTTTGTTTTTTTTTCATTTTTGAATTAGTAATTTTACTTACGTAAAAGATGTATTATAGAATATGAGAAAACTGTATGTTCAATAATACTCACAGAATTAGAAGTAAAAAAGTTTATTGTTTATTGAATTTTAAGTGCAGAGTAAGTGCATGGAGTGCAATATGGTTGAAATTGATGAAAAATCAGATAACTGTCATGTCTGCCATAAACTTCAGCATGACTCCAGTTCTGCAGTACCTCTTCATCTATTGGTGCAGAAGAAAGATGAAAGTTTAAATTGTTTTAATTTGCCTCAGAGTAAAAGAAAGTCATGTTCAGTGGAGGATATCATGCAAGCAATATCAATTATTTGATACTAGATTTTTTTATTTCGGTTTTTGAATTTTTTTGTAATGTATGTAAAAATAGATTGTCTGGTAATTTTAGTCAAATTGGTGACTGAATCCAAACTAGAATAATTAATAAACATTACAAAAAAATGTGAAATTTAGTCACAACATACAATTAACTGAGAAATTTTACTTTCAACAAAGTAATAAGCAACATGATTTGAAGTGATTAATAGTGTCCAGTATTTAGGATGTAGTTAATTCTTTATACATGTAGTAACTATTATGGTATACATGAGAAGTGGCAAGTAGTTTTGAATTCAGAATTCTCAAAATCTGGTATTCAGAGAACACTCAACTGAAGAGCTGAACATAGAAGTTTTGGACCAGGAAATGCTTTGTGAACAAAAAATGTTATTATTTCAAATTTTGGAACTCTGTTTTATAATATTGTAAAATTTTAAAAGTTGCTTCCACTAATGTTTAAAATTCTTTACAGAAAAGAATTTCATTGCATGAAATTTGTACATGGTGTAGAAATACTTAAAAAATAGATTATTTTCTGTAGAATGAAATTGAGGTGAAGTTGCATGGAAAATGCTGCTCAGAATGTGTTCAACCTCCACAGTGTCACTCTGGAGGGGAAAGATACTCAGTAAGTATATGTATTTCTCTTTAATCCTATATTTAAAGTTTTAAATCCTTAGAATGTATAAAAAGACAATGATCTCAATAAAACAATTGTAATGGTTACTATCTGTGTAATTTTGATATGTGTACATATATTTTGAACTGCTGTCTTAATACATTAGGCCAATTTAAAAAGATTAATAAAATAAGACAAATGAAAAAAATTCAAGCAATTGTAAAACTTAAGACCTTAAACTTATACATATAAAAATGTGAAGTTAAAGCTAGACAACAATTAACTTCAAACCAAACAAAAAATAAAACAAAATATCATAATTCATATGATACTGCCATATCTGTCCTCATTAAATCTCAAGTGTAAGTTGCTGAATTGTCATAAAGAATTAAGGTATGCTGAATATTTTGTGTACTGCTAGTGGTTGTATGGAGATAATACGTATAGACACCCAGGCTAATACTGCACGCTATCATGTGTGGATTATGTAATAGTAGACACCGATCATATTATTCTTTGTGTGACAGTTAACACCCTCCGTACTGATAGATATGTTTTATTTGTCTCCACTGTACTAATGAGAGAAGCCACAACTGTTCAGACTCGTATGATGTATACACTTGAGATGTGTTTGTTGTAGAGTGAAGGATAGAGTTAGGGTTGTAGTAAGGTATGCACACCCATAACATCAGAAAGGCTTTAACTACATCAGTTGTAGAATTTTTCAATTTGTTTGGCTCAGAAATAAAATCAAGAATTGTGTTCAACAGATGACAATGAGATGGTGTATTCAACAAATAATTTTCTATCAAGAAAGTGATTCTGAATTTTTCAATCAGAATGGAGGTATACAAGAAATAAAATAAAAAAAAAAGATGAGCGAAAGATTGGTGAAACAACTGTTCCCAGAATAATTGCTTCTTTGTGAATTTTCTCATGCACTATTTTTTTTTATAGTGTAGTAAATGAAAGCCAGAGATTTTAATGTGAAATTAAAAGCTTTTTCTTTGGGGGATGCATTTGCAAGTGTTTGATAAGTATGTTATTTATGAACTTTGATGTAGATCAAGGCAATATGTATATTTTAAGTGAGTAAAGTTCCATCAGGAAGGTGATAAACATTAAGCCAGTTTGAGTATCTGTTTTACTACATAATCACTTTACTGTGTGGGATGTTTTCTAGACAGGTCTTGTTTACTCTATCTATTATCTTCTGTATGATGTGATAACTTGTCATTTCAATTTCACTTATCTTAGCATGATAATGAACCTCAGATAAAGTATTCTTGGATCACCCACATGTAGATCATGTGCTTCTCTGTTGTGAATATTTTTATCAATTTTTTCAACAAAGCTGTTTTCTAAGAATCTGATGGAGGTCTGAAAGCAAGACCTAATTAAGTCTTTGAATTATGAAAGTAAATTATCATTCAACAAATTTGCATGTGGCCATGTGACTTGAATGGAAATACATTTGACTTTCAATACCTCATACTCTGGGAGGGCCAATGTAAACAGTTTGAGTTATGTGGAATTTGAGTTAGAGGTTTATACATATGAAATTAGAATTGAACCTTTAAAATCAGATTCTAAATCATTGGGAATTACAAGTTGAATGATGATCTTTCAAATTTAAGGAATTGAATTTTCAATATTTATGTCAGCTGATGTAGAAAATACATAACACAAATATAAATGATACCCATATACTCCTTAATTAATATGCTTTTCTTGATAAAATTGCTATCATGTTGGTAGCATACAGGCATAATTAGATTACACTGTCCCATTGCATACTAAGTGGGAATTCAGCAGATACAGTACTGAACTCAGACAATTTCAGTTCTCTTTATCAGTTCAAATCTTTCATCCAAGAGTACACTACATTCTTATCATACTAAACCAGCTTTGCACCAATTAACTTTATTATGTAACAAAAGAAATGACTTCTCTGAGATGAAGAGTGATAAATCCTGTTTGTCTACACTTTTTACATGAATTCATAAGCTGACTTCCATATCTGATTCCTGCACCTGTTGATTACTCACATTTCATCATAGACAGCCTCGCTGTGCCAGCGATCTTTACTGATACAATAACTGACATTTTAGTGTGCCTTTCGCCACAAATCCTCAACTTATATATTTTATTTGAACTGATATAGACTATTTCCCACTCTCATTAGTTTTGATGACTTTGATAAGGAATGTTCCAATCATGCTTATCTCTATGCTGGGGTAGAATTTTATTTTGATTGGATAACTGTGTAATACAAGTGTATATGTGATATTGCTTTGTCTGGGAGTTTATTGCAGATTTAAGCGTTTTGTAAATATTTTGGAAAGGTTAGAATAAGCCATAGTGTTATCAATTTTATATAAAAAGGCTTATCTTTCTTCTGTAGTTTTAATGGTTGGTTATTGTTTTTATTTCATGGGAAGCATGAGAAGTTTTCGGTTTCATATTATGCTGGAGAAGTAAAAAAATAATAAATAGTATTGTAAAAATATTACATTTTGTGGACGGACAGTTTACTGTGAATTTGAACTTTTGATCACTCTAATATCAGACCCAATTATAGAACAAGGTCTGAGCTTGGGTCTGTTTAAGTTCAAGTGTGATTTTTTTTTCTCAGATTAATTTGATATACATTGATTTACAGTACAAATAAAATGTAGAAGTACAACGACATGATTAGTTTGTAAAATATGAGATCTACTTAAGATAATGTGCAATGAGATTTAAAGATGATCAATTAATCAAGCCATTAAGAGGTATCCATGAATACTTAACATTACATCCTTGTATGTGTAAATATTCATTTTGATTATCCATTATATTTTCCAAATCCTGTGTAGTTTAGCATTTTATTGATTCTGGGGATTTTATATTTATGATTGATAGGTGTATTTGTTTTATGGTCATATATCTTCTTTATATATCACAGCTCTTGAATATATATGACTTTGTGTGATGTTGTAAATTGTTGTTTCATCTTGTTGATACATGTATATATCATAGCTGTAGTGTATTAAGGGTATATGTCTTCATATATATCAGAGCTGTAGTATCAAATATGTCTAACTTGTTTAAGTATATATTGTAGCTTTTGTGTTATATATCTTGATATGTGATGTTAGTTTACATTGAATAAATCTTCTTGTACAAATTTATAGAGCTGTAGTGAATATAATGTATATATTTTGGTTATCTAGGATGGAGATACGTGGCACCCTGACCCGTGTAGTGTGTGTAACTGTGTAAACGGTGAGATTGTGTGTTATGGTACTCAGTGTCCAGTGTGTGCTGACGATCATATAGCTGTTGTACAGAGAGGAGAGTGCTGTGGTACATGCCAACCATGTAAGTTTTATTCGGTCTTTGTGTTATACAGAGTTACTTACCATTTTGGATGGTATCTGATGTAAGGAACTTATGATGTCATCAAATTCTACGGATATTGATCTAAAACTCAGGGAAATGATAGTCCACAAATGATGTAATCATAGGAAATTGATGACATCATAATTGTTTTACATCAGATACCGTCCCTAATGGAAATAACTCTGTTTAACGAAAAAACTCAATAGGCAGATACATGTAACAAGATGTATTATTTCAAAATGCTATATTTGGGCAAAGGAGTTATACTTATCTAAGCTCAATTTTGATTGGTTATATAGAATCCTATGTTTTCAAATCAAAGTAATATGTATTTGTGCAATTTTATGTCGTGTAATTTATCTATTATAATCTATTATGTTTTTTGGAGGGTTAGTACTAGTTCATGTTATGAATTCTTGACATATAGCTAATACATATATGATAAAGAAAAGGGAAAAGAATATTTGAAAAATCTTTTTGTATTATAAAGAAATTTCTCATTTATTAGATTCAAACTAAGGTGAGAAAATGTATTGTAGATTTCAAAACTTGAACTTCTTTAATACATTTTCATGAAATAAATTTCATTTTCTTTGGTAAAAAATATGATTAAAAATGGCTAAATATGAGATAAAAATGATATACAGTATGTAGAGAAGCATTTTTTTTTCAAAAATAATTTTTACACAGTGAAGTGTGGAAGTTCTTGTAAGAAGTGTTCATCAGAGAAGCCTAATGAATGTACTGAATGTTTACAACCTGGACTGCTGATACAAAATGGTGAATGTGTGCAACAGTGTGATCAAGGGAAATTTCAAGGCAGAGATGGAAAATGTCAAGGTACTTCTGTTTTCTTTGATTTTTTGTTTTGTCTACACAAGTATAAGGCAGTATGTTACTGGCTTTCATAAAAAAAAAAAAACTCCTTCAAAATTTGTCTTGACTTTAGTTACATTCAGGGGCATTGTTGTTTAGCATGTAAATGATTGATTTTTTCACTTTGACAGTTGATATACCTTTGTAACTTAACTTTAGCAATCTTGTTTTAGCTCACTTGAGCTGAAGGCTAAAGTGAGTTAATGTCATAGCGCTTCGTCGGTTATTGGTCGTTGTAAACTTTCCACATTTAACCACTTTGATCAAACTTGGTACACCTGTAATGCTAGTGGATCTCTACAAAATTTTTTTTTTGTTCAGATCTGTCAACAGGTGGCACCATCGTAGACAAAAATATGCTCAAGAGGATTCCTTCCTTTGAAAATCTTAATTATCAGAAGGGATGAATGGATTAAAAAAACAAATAGTGTTTGAGTGTTCTGGAAGGATGCAAGATTTTTTTGTTCAATTTTTTTTTTTTTAAGTCCAAAAAGGATTGTATAATTTTTTGGTAATTTCTTAGATCTTCTCCTTGTAGGTTGTTTATAATGCATTCATTTTATATATTTTAACTGATTTTATTATAATCAAGGTAATTGAAAGGAAATTGAATACAAAAATAAGTTTTAGGGGTTTTTGCAAGTTTTTATTGAAGGTAGAAAAAGATGAGAGAGTGGAAGGGTGGGGGAAGGGCTTTTAATGGTGGATATCTGCTATAGAAGTAATGGAATGATTGTGTGGAAACATGGTAGGGATAAAGCACTCAAGTCCCCTACAAATGTTGATGTTTTTGAACATATCTGTCAAGAGGTGAATATTGGGCTTAATGACATTAAGTCCCAAAGCCCGGTATCCACCTTTGACAAACCTATTTTTCAGACTGGCTGCATAGGTCAGATCAGAGTACATCAGAGTGATCTCGATAGATGTCTAAGAAATGTTGTTTTTGTTTCAATTTGAAATTAAGTTTTTGAAATTTAATGACGTCTTTTTCAAATTTGCAAGCATTTTTGTGTCATTTTATTGATTTATTCAACACAGAGAAGCAATAAAGCATTTATTTATCAATGATATTTAAAAATTTGTGTTTCAAGCATTGTTTGAAATATTATGTTTAAGTTCCTTCTTCTGGATTTATTATGATTTTTTTCTATTTTTATACATGTATAGGCAAGTTGATGGCTTGCTGAAGTTAGTGATTAAAACTTTGTTGGAGATGAACCATTTTTTCATTTCATTTTACGCCAAACCAAGCTGTGTTTTGCAGCACTCAATAATTCATATTAGAAAAACAATTACTGACTTTAATCTTTTTCTTGTCATTTTCTTGATTTATTCAATATATATAGAGAATCTATAAAGTATTTATTTGCCAACTTTTATTAGAAAATATCTGTTTGAAGGATTATTTGAAAATTTCATGTCAATGTTTCTTGGTTTTTAACCACTTTTCTCTAGTTCTTTAGTTCATTTTATATTAAAACAAGATTTAAAATATTAAATATTTAAGAAAAAATGTTGGAAAACAGTTTTTTTCAGTTGTCAATTAAGGAGGAGAATATATGTATTAATTTTGTGAATTTCTTCAAGCAGTCTGTAATTTGTGAATGAGCAAGGTGTGCTCAATTGAACAATATAGGCCCACTAGGGCCTTTTGTTTACTGAATGAGATAGGAACTTAAGCTTGTTATTCTCAATATTGAAGCTTTTTTTTTTCAAAACATGTAACTAAATGTTCTACATCATTCTAAAAATAACAATCAGGGTGAGCCTAAGGTATTTAATGTACAAACATTAGTTTCTTCCATTTATAATAGAAAAGAGAAAAAATGGTGAATATAATCATTATATATGACTAACTGGACTTAAGTGTTTAGAACTGTTTTCAGATTGTGATGAGAGTTGTACTAGCTATATTGGTTCCACTCCACTCCCCTGTGTGACTTTTGAACTATTTTCAGATTGTGATAAGAGTTGTGCTAGCTATATTGGTTCCACTCCGCTCCCCTGTGTGACCTTTTGAACTATTTTGAAATTGTGATAAGAGTTGTGCTAGCTGTTTTGATTCCACTCCATTCCACTGTGTGACTTTTTGAACTATTTTCAGATTGTGATAAGAGTTCTCTTTAGCTGTATTGGCTCCACTCCATTCCACTGTGTGACCTTGTTGGACTATTTTCAGATTGTGATAAGAGTTCTCTTTAGCTGTATTGGTTCCACTCCATTCCCTTGTGTGACCTTGTTGGACTATTTTCAGATTGTGATAAGAGTTCTCTTTAGCTGTATTGGTTCCACTCCATTCCCCTGTGTGACCTTGTTGGACTATTTTCAGATTGTGGTGAGAGTTCTCTTTAGCTGTATTGGTTCCACTCCATTCCCCTGTGTGACCTTGTTGGACTATTTTCAGATTGTGATGAGAGTTCTCTTTAGCTGTATTGGTTCCACTCCATTCCCTTGTGTGACCTTGTTGGACTATTTTCAGATTGTGATAAGAGTTCTCTTTAGCTGTATTGGTTCCACTCCATTCCCCTGTGTGACCTTGTTGGACTATTTTCAGATTGTGATGAGAATTGTGATAACTGTGTTGATTCTACTCCTTTCCACTGTGTGACCTTTTTGATCTATTTTCAGATTGTGATGAGAATTGTGCTAGCTGTATTGGTTCCACTCCATTTCACTTTGTGACCTTTTTGAACTATTTTCAGATTGTGATGAGAATTGTGCTAGCTGTATTGATTCCACTCCATTCCACTGTGTGACATGTAAGCCAGGGCTGCTGTGGAAGGATGGGCAGTGTGTTAGACGATGTAAAGATGGCTACTACCAAGACAAAGATAAATGTTTTAGTAAGCAGAACATTTCATGCTACATGTATTGTGATCATAATAGACATTTGTCTACTTATTTGTTTTGGGGTAAGAATTTGCATCATTACAATGATTTTTCATTGTTTTTGTTTTCAAAATAGACCTTTCTCTTAGTTTATATGATGTAAGGGACAGCACTCAAATCTGCTGCTCAAATTTCTGCAAATTACTGTGATTTCCGAATTCAAGCATTGACTTATAATAAAAATTCCAACAAAAAGTGGTTTGTCATGCATAATGCTCCTTATGTCATGTGAAATTGGAGGAAGGTATATTAACCAACTGACTGTGATTATTTTTAGGGTAAATTTAAGCCACATTCGATAGTAACCTTCATCACAATTATCATGGGTGAAGCATAATGCAATAATCAAAATAATCATAGACATGAGGGAACAGTATTTTAAAAAATCTTAAATAAATCTGTTCTTCTTCAGAGTGTCATCCAAGTTGCAGCTTTTGTCTGGGTTCCACAAAAGATACCTGTTTATCCTGCAGCAATCCTGGGCAAATATTGCAGAGAGGAACATGTGTAAATAAATGTGGTTCTCAATACTTTGTAAAGAATGGAGCATGTGTTGGTGAGTTTCCATATATGAAATAAATCATATCTTACTTGCAAAAATTCAAAATTGAAATGGTTTTTGGGGAATAGGTAATAGATTGTGTCTGATTTGTACATTTTTGTAATAAGATAAAAGATTCTTGCATTTCTATATTCTTGATGTACTAGTAAAGTATTTATGAACTTTTTTATGAATTGATCCTTCCAGTAGGCATATGTTTTTATTGTAATAATGTTATCTGAGGTCATACATCAGGCAATGACACATTTCTTTATGACATCATAAAGATAACAATTGAAAATATTCACAATGCCATATTTTTATTGAAGCGGAAAGTGTAAGCTTCATTGCTATTTTGAATTTTTTGTTTGTATGGTAAAAATTATAAAGACATATAAATTATATTTAGAATGCCAGCCTTCCTGTAAAACTTGCTCAACAGATGGAAGATTTTGTACGAGTTGTCAGAGTAACATGGTGTTACACAGGGGGCAGTGCTTAGTAGAATGTCCAAATGGTTTGCATGCTGATACCAGTGGTGTGTGTATAGGTAAGAGGAAACTTTACTTATTCTGTCATTGTGTACTTTTTGAGATCAAGGCTCAATTCCCAGATGGCTTTGCTTCTGTATAGCAGTAAATTTCTGTGACATTTATAGGTCTGCAATTTTGTGTTGGTGAACTTGGATGCTATCTGTATACTTGTATATAGATGAGTATCTCATATGAATTTACTTTGGTTTTCAAGAAATTCAAAGAACAGTTTTCAATCATACTAAGTAGAAAGTGTGCCAGATATATGAGAAATAATAAACTAATCAGTTATTATAAACAATCTCTTGGCTTTATCACAGTACAATTGCATTGGTACTAAATTTCCTGTCACATATCCATTTTCTGTTTATGGTGTGAACAAAAATTTATGATCAATATTAATTTCATATACTATTTTATTTTTCAACTCAGTTTAATTTTTATGCCCCCACCAGGTATGGTAGGGGCCATTAAGTGTTTATTTTGTTCATCCTTCCTTTCATCTGTCATTCCGTCACACATTTGGTTTCTAGATGATAACTTGAATACTTTCCTTCGTATTCAAATCAAATTTGGAGATATGCTTACTTATCAAAAGAAGAACCCTGTTGATTTTGGGGTCAAAGGTCAAGGTCACAGCTGATAGAAAAAAAAAAGATATGAAATTATTGGTTTCCAGGTGATTTTCATATATTATCATATATCATTAAAGTGCTATTAGAATGCTGGAGAATTTTGTGTTTTGATGTAATACTAATTGAATTATTCCTTCATTAATAGAAATTACAACTTTTTATGCTTCAGTATTTCTCTGGGAGATGTTTTAAAATACCAATTTGCTTGGTATCATGAACAAAATAAAAGAATTCCGGTTTAACTTGTTACATAACCTTTGTACAACTTTTAACGTCATTTAGTATGACGTCACAATTCAAAGTTTAACGTAATAATGAAAAATCAGGGAAAAGTAGCACCTGTACAACTTCTGACGTCACATATTATGGCAATTAACTACTGAAAAAAGCTATCGAACTTTTTACTGTTTATTGTATATATCCTGAGATCGGCGTCACGCATGAGCATAATATTTTGTGAGCGACTCTTTTATGTACATAGGAACATAATATAGAAAAATTATGATCATTCTAATAGCACTTTAATTAACTGCTCTTCAAAATTTGATAACATGATCATAATTCACATATTTTACAGATCAAGTTCTTTTAAACAGAGGTAATTTAAAATCTTATCAAAGTGGAAAGATACCTATAGATTTGAGGGTCAATATGTCAAAAGTCACTACTGGTAATATTTGTAGAAGTTATGGCCCATGAAACTTATAATTAAAACGGGCATATGTTTTATAAACATGCTCTAGTTTTAGGAAAAAAGATCAGGTGCCACGCAGCTGAACTGGTAAATTTGGGGCATTTTGTTTTTGTTCTAGCTGTCGTTCTGAGGCAAAAATCTTTAACATTGGTCAAAACTTGTAAACGGAGATAAGACTTTGATATTTCTCATGTGTATACTTTGTGACAATACTTGCTTTGTTGACAAAAAAAATTTTGACCTTGACTATGACATATGATTTTCTTCATAAAATTTCAATATTTACTGCTATTGGGGACCTAAATGTTTCACAAATACATCTTGATTTTTCTTCTGATTTTCAAAGGCAAAGAAATTTTATTTCAGAAGTTCAAGATAAAGTTTCTCTTAGTTTTGTTTTGAAATACTTTGTATTTTTGGTTTGCTTTTTTGTTTTTGGTTAATATGATATTCTTAAAAATACTTTTTTTTATGTTCTACACTCATCTTCATTTTATATTCAAATTCAAAGTATTTATATTGTATATATTTATAGTTAGTATAATGATATGAATGCTAGTGTATTCAGAGACTATAATCTTTGACTGACCATACCTATAAGAGTAGAATCACAGTGGATAGAATCTATTGAGTACTATGTATTTCAGGTTGTCATCCGAGTTGCAAATCATGTAGTGGACCAACTGACACTGACTGTTTATCATGCAGTGTTGGATCAGTACTGAACAGTAATGGTCGATGCCAGATGGAGTGTCCAGTTGGTCAGTTTGTAGACAAAGATGGACAATGTAAAAGTAAGTGTCTAATATGATTCCTAACACTTAAAGAGGTTATATCATAATGTTTCTTCTTGGTAACCGTATCTTTGAAATATGTGAAAGTTTAGCATTAATTCATTGTATTGTATAGTTCAAGATAATACACTTTGCTTCATTAAACCATCTTAAAAAAACTTAGAAAATAAATTACATTTTTACTGAAGTTTTCTTTGCTATATGTCGATAGTACATTTACAGTAATCCTACAATGGTCTGATCTTTACTTTATTTCAGATTGTGAACCAGGTTGTTCAAAGTGCCATAGTGTTAAAAGGGGTCAGAGTTCAGTATGTACCCTTTGTTACAGTACAGAGGCAGTGGCTTTTGAGGATATTTGTGTCCGTCAGTGTCCAATTGGTCATTACAATAGGAGTGGAGTTTGTCAGGGTAAAAACAAAATTCTATTTCCAATTTGCAAAATACCAACATTTCTTGCATAAAACATTCACTAATAACTGTTGTAGTTAAAGTAACACATCAGTTGTAATCAACACGTCAGACTGAAGATCAATCTAATTCATGCAAAACCCCATCCTCTGTTCATCTGCCTGGCCATTGGTCATTCAGTTATGAACAACAGTTTGTGATCACTACTTCTCTAGACTGTCCATCACAGAAAGTTAAGTAAGTCCCATTTTGTGAGTTATGACTTATGTCTTGATATGCATGATGTAGGTTTTTATCCATGACCCTGTGGTCCAGAAAAGGGACATGGCCACTTTTCCAAGTACGTTTAATATAATACGTGCTTTTCTGTCCTAACTTTTTTAATGACTTTGATGAAACTTCCCCAAAATTATCAGCTTTGCATACTTTATGGTGGGAAGACTTTCTTTGAATTCTGTAAAGCTTCTGTCAGATCTCAGACAGAAAACTGATGATAGTATTAATTATTGTCTGTTTATGAAACTACATTGCTGCCACTGATTTTGATGATGTATTGTCCTCATAAAAATCACAGAAAACTTGTGAAATCTTTGTTATACTGCATGTTTGTTGTAATCAGTTTCTCACATTTACATTCTTCAGTTATTAAATGAAAAATATAAAAAGAAAATGTTCATTGCTTTAAATAATGCAAAATTTAATAATGTATAGGGAAAGATTTGTACAATTTTCCTTCATGTGATCTATACTACAAGAAATAAGACAAGTACTATATAATATACAGTAGTATATGAAATATGAAATAAGAAAATATGTTTATAAAAGTTTTTGTCATTTGCTTGTTTAAATAAAAAGCAGTATGATGTAAATGTTATTAAGAAAATTTTTATCATTGAAATTACATACCAAAATCTTTAAATGAAGGTATGTGTAAGACAAATCCATTAATTACATTAAAATCATCTTCACCACTGTTATAAATTTGCTGAATATTGTCTATGATGGATTGATAATTAGCATGGTGTGATGGCTATTAATGCATGCTACAGGCTGCAGTAACGGCTGTGTTACCTGCCATTCCCCTGCTCACTGCTCACGATGTGGCCCAGCTCTAATGCTTGCTGATGGTGTCTGTGTACAAAACTGTGGACCAGCTCAATTTACAGATGACATGAAGGGCACCTGCGAGGGTAAGAGTCCTAGAGCAGAGTACTAAACCTATATGCTTGTTTACATTCAGATGTTCATATGGGTGTGAGAAGTTTAAAATTTTGAGGAGAGAAAATATAAGCAGACTTTGCATGTTCAATTGTTCTTTGTGCTTGTGTGATCTTAAGTTAATATATCAAATGTGGTGATAAAGTAAAAGTGTAAAGAAATGTAAGCAGAACTTTTTTGAATTGAAATTTTAATAAACTTATGCTGCACCTTTGAATAAACAATTGCTTAAACTGTGAGGACAATAGCTTAGTTCTTAAGTTCTACGTGATGATTTTTTATAAATTAAATCACATTTATATATGATATTGGAATACTATTGATATACCGGTATGTATTTGTCTTTTGAATTTTTATTATCCCATATCCTGACCTTGCCTTTTACTATATGAAAGAGTTTTCTATATCACTGACATTCATATTTTATCATAAAAGGTATTTATTAACATGAGATTATGTGGAACTAATGTTAAAAAAAAAACCCGTAACACAGACAAAAAAGGAAAAAAGGATTAAAACAAAACATTAAGTAATCATTTTAGCAACTAATAATTTATCATACCTACTGACTTGTATTTCTTTTACAATGGTTTTTTTCACAGATTGTGCTACTCATTGCCTGCAGTGCTCCTTGAAAGAAGAGTGTATTCAGTGTGATAACTCTACCTATCTGAAGCAAGGATATTGTATCCCTACATGTGGCCTTGGCTTTTATGAGAATCCACATACAAGACAATGTGATGGTATATTTTATTTTCTTAAAACCATGACTATTCTCCTTTCAAATGTTTTTGTGAAGTTTTGTATTCAGAAAACCTGGAAGTCTTTATATAAATTTTGGTAATTTGTTATTGAGTATTATAAATATTATTTACATTAGTTTGTATGAGAGAAACTGTAATTTTTCTTTTATTCAGTTTTCAATCATTATGGTAAATTATTAGATGATTTTCTCAACACCAAAATTCCATCATTTTCACTGCTATTTCACACACACCCCCAACTATGTTATGAAAATTCAAATCAATATATTGGATATGCTTATGATGAAAATGTTTTTCTTGCTAAGTTTTAAATTGTTAACAATTAGCCGTACATTTCTTGGAAGGAATACAAGTAAATTTACTGATTAACATTAGAGGTATACACTATTATTAAAAAGCAATAGAAAGTGTTAAATGTACTTATCCATATTTGAGGTCCTCTCAGTTTTAAGAGTGTTGGTGGTAGAGTAGACTACACAGCAATGGAACTCATGGTAGATTTTCATGTTTTTTTCAAGTTTCATGTTTAGTCCCTGTTTGGGCAGATGGTAAAGTCAGCCAGTATGTGTGCTGAAGGTGGAGAGAATCTCTGGATACACTGGTTTCCTTCATACACAATTACCACCGTTTAAGTGTGTTGTTAAACAACAAACCAATGTCTCAATATTTAACTATTAATGGGATCCCATTCTATGATATGGTTTGGATTTTTAATTCCATCTAGATATAAAATTTTCTACCATACTTAAAAGAGAGGTTACAAAGAAATTAATAACTTGATGTTTTTATGATTCAGAGAACAGTAATCCACCTAACCTTCAGATTTATGGCCAGATACAGCTAGAGGAAGGAGGCATTGTAGTCATCCCATGGAAAATTTTTTCACTCTCTGACTCTGACACTCCAAAGAGTGATCTACTCTTGATAGTTGTACAAGTACCCGTCAACGGGAAGTTGCTGAAAGCCTACATGGGGAATGACGTCGTGCTAAATAATGGCGATGTATTTATGCCTAATGATTTACAAAGTGGACGCATGCGATTTGTACACAACTTTGGAGAGAGTACTAAAAGTATGATTATTAGTAATATTTCTTTGTTTTGACAAAGGATAGATAGTATGATAAAAGATTATAAACATTAATTAATCATGAACATTGTTGTATATTGTTTGAAATAACAAACATATTAAGGTCAAGTAGATAATTATACAATTATTGAAATAATAATACATGGTATATCCCAATGGTATCATTTATTTACTTGATTTCAGGTCAAATATTACTAAAAGCTACAGATAGGCAGCTGAATAGTGAAACGAAAACTTTGCACATTCAAGCTGTGCCTAAATCACCTCCTCTTCTTACCAAACATCATCCTTTGATGACCTACATTGGAGAGGTCACTTCTTTGGGCACAGAACACTTTGATGTCAGAGTAAATGGTGCGAAAGAATCAGTTTCCATAGCAGTATTGGAAGGTACAATGTATATTGGTTTATTCTACTCTTTCCGTTGATTGTTGCTAGTGAAACTGGTGTATAACAGAAATACTTTTTTTATAGTATTGTGCCTTCTTAAGGAAGTCATTTTGATATTTGATATTGTTAGTTATGTTGTAAATCAAATAAGATTTGTTATGACATCACTGATTTTTTTTTTGTATTCCCAAATGAAATTTGTCATTTTTACCTCATGAGGTAATATGCTGGAGATACCAGTAGTTAAAATACAGATATATATATATATATATATATAAGTTATAAAAGAAGTCAAAACAGGTATTTTGGCTAACAAAAAGATTGATAAACAATAGATATTTTCTATTTTGATATAATATTGTTTATTATAATATGTTATTTAAAGTGATGATATATTTTCAGGCCCTAATCATGGGATCATAATCAACAGAAGGTATCGAGTGGCTGTCAGTACTTTCAGTTTGAAGGATTTCTATGATGGAAATATTGCATACAGCCATAATGGGAAACTAACAGCAAATTCTGACCTTGTATTGCTACAGATATCTGATGGATATCATCTTCTGACCTTCATTCAGCACATAAATATCAGACAAAAGGTCAGAATGACAGATTTTGGAGGCCATAATGACATTTCTGATTTTCAGAACATAATAGATAAATGAAAAAAGTTCAAAATTATTTTAATAACCACATTTGATCTTGGTCATGTTTGTTTATTATAATGCAAATGTTACAAATTGGAGAATAAATATTTGAAAATCTTTTATTTTTCTTAGAATATTTGTTGCTTACTTTGTTTTCTACTTTTGCATGAAGGCAAAGTTTTATTGTTTGATTTGCTATGATTTTATTTGACAATTTTGTATAGGAGGATAAACTGCCAATGTTGGTCAACAATAACATGGGTCATGTTAAGATGAATGAGATGCTACAGATAACATCAGAGTTACTTCTAGCTAAACCAATGGATAAAAAGAGAGCTCCCTCTGCTGACATTATTTACACACTAGTGCCACCTATTAATAATCCAATGGAAGGTAAGAATTAAAATTTCTGTTTCTATAGTCCATAATTTTCATTTGTAGTGTAAATAATTTTTAATGACATAATTCACATAGCCCTCACTTAAGATTAATTCATGAGACATAAATTGCAAGGAGAAATATATATAGCTAAGGGTGTCTTATCTTTTTTAAGTGCAAATCAATACAAAATTCAATGTGTTATATGGAAAATGTTTAAGAGTTATGACAATATATAGCTACATCCTTGCTGTTTTAGGCGTTAAGCAGACTTGAAGTTTTCACATATTTTTGTAATTTGATTTCAGGAGAGTTAATTATGGTAGTACACCAACCTGCAGATGGACCAGGTAGAGGCTGGGAGGACATGGGACAAGGCAAAATGTCTGCTAAAATGTTTCGCTTTCTGCAGAGAGATATTGATGAGGGCCGTATTTGGTATAAACATATGGGTGCAGCAGCAAAAGCAGACACAATCAGGTTTGAGGTAAGAGAGGTACCCAGCATATATTGTGAGTAGGCTTAGGCTCTGCACTGACACCCAGTGCAGATTCTCACATCTGTCAAGTTTGGGTTCAGATTGTTCTCGGGACATATTAACTCGCAGATTATTGTTGTGTCTGTTTTCTATTTTATATTACAACTGGATGAGAAAAAATACCAAATTAAAACTTGAAAGTTGACTTCTGAAAGGTCTTCCACGATGGTTGTCTCTGTCAAATACTTTGGTTTTTTGCTTACTGCACACTACATATTTATGCAACAGTGGCATAACATATCAAAACAAACAAAAAGAGCATGAGCAAATGTATCTTTGAATTCAAGTAATGCTTAAAAATCCATGTCTCTTTAAAGATGCAGGCAACACTGTTCAGATTTCATAGGAATTCTTTGTGCTGTAATTATTTTAATGTCATCACATTGTAATGTGTCATTGTCTTTTGAATGTATTTGAAGGTGTCCGATACATCCACCCCTCCAAATGTACTGAAAGACCAGTCTTTCTTCATTACTGTGATGGAACAGCAAATCACCACTACCAGACCCACCCGAGCACCAGGAGCCAGACTTGGCATGACTGTAAGAAATCTTACTATTACATGCTTTTTTACTTATGTTGATGGAAGAACTGCATTTATATAAATTCATCTTGATCTTTCACTGTTAGATATTTTATGTTTAACTTTATTGTAGAATTCGAATTATGTATCAAGTGTTCATAAATTTGAAATTCATAGCAAGACAAAAACTGTAGACAAAAATTTAAACCCTAATCATAACTTTAGAACTCTTAGAGACAGGGCTAAAATATTTCACATGTGTATTCCTTTAGCCAAGACCTTTCATTGGGTACCCAAATTTTTGACCTTGAAGTTTGACCTACTTTTAAAAGACTTTAATCTTGGTCATAACTTATGAACAGTAAGAGATAGGGTTGAAATATTTCATGTGTGTATCCTTGTGACAAGACCTTTCACTATATATCAAAATCTTTGTCCTTTTGACCTTAACCTTGATGATTGACCAACTTAAGAATAAATTTTGCTATTTAAATCTAGTTGCCACTGGCGAGCATTTGTCTTCTGATAGTTCTTGTTTTGTTTGTTACATTCAGAATCTCTCAAGAAAAATTTTCTTCACAGGTTTTAGAAAATCAAGTTGTACCTATCAGTAAAACTCATTTAGCATTTCGAGATCCAAGTTCAGCTGATTTGGATATAGTCTACAGTGTAGTAAAACCTCTAGGTAAAGAAGAAGGAACTTTGGAACATGTGCAAAACCCTTTTGTGTCAATCAGTAGGTTTACTCAGGAAGACATCAATAATAACAGGATAATCTACAGACCCCCCCTGAAAGAGATTGGAACTGATGAAAAGGAATTTTCATTCTCTTTCTCAGGTATATTTATAATCTAACATATTTAATAATATTTTACTTAGCTTATAAAGACTATTTTTATTTGATAAAATGTTTACTGAAACATGTGCCATAACTCAAACTTCCAGATAAACTTAATCATTTATCATATGAAATGAACTGAAATGTCATTAAACATTAAATTTGAATTCCTGATAATTTGAACTATTTCTCTTTGTCCATGAATGTTTGACTCAAATATTGAAAGTGGATATAGGTATGCATAGTCCTTTAATGATCTTTGTATCAAACGGAATCATAATATCCAAAAATATTTCAAGTGATATATCACTGATACCCCCAAAACTTACTTTTTGTGGAAAGTGAAAACTTTTCTTGTTACAGAATATCCTTAAAAATCTCATTTTTTATTATTTGAATTGTAGTTTCAGATGTTTCCCCAAATGATAAATTTCAACAACTGGAGATTTTTTACATCAGAGTTTTGCCTGTTAATAATGAACCACCCAGATTTCTGAATGTGAGACCAGCTGTCAAAGTTACTGTAGGAGGCACTGTTCCTATTGGTCAGTCACTTTTGGCCATTTCTGACCCAGATACTAAAGCAGAAGATTTAACTCTTTCTCTGACCACGGCACCTCAGAATGGCAAGCTAGAAAAGATATATAGTGATACAAAGAAAGTGGAATTTAGAGAGGGTTAGTTTCCATATTTCCATCATCTTCATAGTTAGAGATTTCTTTCAAAATATCATAAGTGGCACTGGATAATACATGTATATTTCATCATTAAATCTAGGTAGAAATTGTGTTTTTGATTATGTTTATTGCATCTAAGTTTCATATAAATGTGGAGCTGGTGAATTCCAATTGAATTCATTTATCAGTCATCAGTCCAGATTTGAAATAAGGTTTTGATTGAAAAAGGAAAGAATAAAAAAAATAAGTTCACTGAAGATCTATTACACCATTATACGATATGTATTGCAGGTGACCAGATTGGATACCAGGATTTTCTGGAAGGCTTATTCCAGTATTCACATGAACTTTCCTCTACCCTTGTTGATAGGTTTGAGTTACAGGTGAATGATGGCTCTCATTCATCGTCTGTTATAGTCAAAGTTAATGTAATCAAGGTAGATCAGTCAGCTCCTGTATTACTTCCATCAGCCGTGGGCAGAATTGCCATGTTAGAAGGTAACCATTAATTCCATTGTTGTATAAATATTTTTATCTTCGCATTTTCAGCACACATAATTTTTAGATTGAGAACTACACAAACTGAATTTCTTTTAGAAAGTAATCATAAATTATATTTATAACTTTGGTTTTGAATATAATATTCTTCATTATACCTCTAATTATTCATTGAGTATTTCCAAAGTTTTCATGCTGCATGCTCCTTGGGCATCTCTTAAAATTTGAATATTGTTAGGTAAAAGGAGAAATGCTTGTTTAATCTTTTCTTCAGATTGTTCTCTGTAGCAGGTTGTTTTTTGCAGGAGAGACTGTCATAATCCAGAGTAAAGACATTGGATTTACTGACGATGATGACCCAGATCGAAGTCTTCATATTTTACTGGCATCTTCAGTCCTCTATGGTAAACTCAAACAACAACAAGGGAGACTTATCCAGACAGGAACCATATTTACTCAGCAAGACATAAATGATGATCTCATACAGTGAGTTCATTTAAGTATTTTATCTTTGAAATACTATGTTCAATGCCTATCAGTAAATTTCTGGATTATCCATATATCTCACAGTAGACCCAAATGGACTTTAAGAGTAGAAGTTATATATGATCAAAACATTTGCAAAACATGGAAAATGCTAGAGCTTCATTAAGTTGATAAACAAAATTGCATCTACATGTATAGTTTTTGAAAAAAAAAATAAACAAAACATAAGCCCCACCCACCCAAAACCAAAAACAAACAAACAAACAAACAAAACAGAAAATACAAAATGAAACTTTACTTTTTCTTTTTCAAAGGTGGTGGTCTTATGAACTGTATTACATTTTTTAGAACAGTGCTAAAAAACAAAAACAGAATAGATGTAATAGAGATTATTTACAACATAAGACATGTATGAATTTGCTAAATAAGATTCTGTTTACTGTATGAAGGTACACAGCAGACCAAGAGATTGGAAGTCAACCAATCACAGAAAATCTTGTATTTAATGTCAGTGACAGCAGTGGAAATATATTACCCAATCAGATTCTTTCCATTATCATCTCTCCATCAAACAATCAAGCACCTGTTGTTATTCTGGGAGGAAATATTGTGGTAGGTACTTACTCAAGCTTTATCCAAGACTTAAGAATGTATTTCTGATACTCAAAGAAAGTAGTTAGATTGCTTGGCAAATAAATGAAATAATTTCTTAAAACTGTATTATCATTTGGAAACTGAACTATAGACATGGGATGCTGTATTCCTTGTGTAATGATTTAGATTTTGTATTGCAAATTAAGGTTGAACATGTGTCAATTGTTTACAAAATTGATATTTCAACCTCATTGAATGCTTTGTCAAATATGATGCATGTCAATTGATTTTGACAAACATTTTGCACTTTTGTTAGAGGCTTCTTTGACATGCAAAAAAATCTCTTACTGTCTATAGTAATAGTGATTTAAGCAGCACATCAATATTTGAAGCTTGTGAAATAATCAAAATGCTCAACACATACAAACATTTGGAATTTATATCGGAAATAGTGCATATTCATTGATATGTTCTGTAGGTTGAAGAGGGAAAGAAAGTGAAATTTAGGAAAGACAGTATTAAAGTTACAGATGCTGATAGTAAAGTAGCTGATCTTCTTGTTTACATCACACAGCAACCTAGATATGGACAGATTATAACATCTTCAACAGGTACTAGTCATTTTCCGATAGGTTTGACCTCGATATAGTCAAATTGTGATGTTTTTAGTTGATACATTTTTATTGTCATTTGTGATGCAATAACTCAAAAAGATTGTAAACCACAGTTTTCAAATTTCACCCATAGATACAGAGTGATGGTAGGAAGATGGCCTTAGATTTTGGGAATCAAAGGTCTATGTCTTACTGTGGAGTATTACATGATTTTCTGTTTTCTAATCTTACATAAAACTGTATGTTCATGTCTTTGTGAATAGTCCATATATATTTCCAACAATAAAAAGGAGTTATAGGAATTAACAGAAACAGTCTTTGATAGAGGTGATCATCTCAATATACTTACCAACTTTTGATTTTAAATATGCTTTATTTAAAAGTGATGAAAGGATCTGAAGTAAGAGGGAAGCCACACATTCTGAGTGCTTTTTCCATACAGGATCTTCTGGATGGTGAGGTATTCTACAATCAGTCTAAACACCAGGGTCTGGAGACTGAGCATGACTACTTCCTCTTCACTGTGACAGATGGGGTGAATAAATCACCTGTTGAAAGATTAAACATAACTATACAGGTAAGATGGATATATTATTATCTTATAATTAATAAAACTAACATGGAAAATAGATTATGATTTTATTTCTCTAGGTATTCTCTTACTACTAGTGTGCTTGATGAGGGTATATGGTGTTCTCTGACTACAAATGTACCTATGATTGCCTACTGTTTTCTCTGACTACTAATGTACCTGATGAGATCTTAAGGTTTACTCTGACTACTAGTGTACCTGATGAGATCTTACTACTAGTGTACCTGATGAGATCTGACTACTAGTGTACCTGATGATAGCATATGGTGTTCTCTGATTACCAGTATACCTGATGAGATCTTATGCTGATCTCCGACTACTATTATACCTGATGAGGCCATATGGTGTTCTCTGACTATTAATGTACCTTATGAAGGCCTACTGTTTTCCATGACCACTAGTGTGCCTGATGAGGAATTATGGGTTTTTGTAACTGCTAGTGTGTCTGATGAGGGCTGTTGTTATCTGTAACCACTAGTTTGCTTGATGAGGACTTTTGGTTTTCTGTGACCACCACTTGATTGGAGCTTTTTGTTTTCTTGGACCACTAGTGTGCCTGATGAGGACTTTTGGTTTTCTGTGACCACCAGTGACCTTGATGAGAGCTTTTTGTTTTCTGTGACCACTAGTGCATCTGATGAGGACTTATTGTTTTCTTTGACCACTAGTGTGCCTAATGAGGACTTTTTGTTTCTGTGACCACTAGTGCATCTGACGAGGACTTATTGTTTTCTTTGACCACTAGTGTGCCTGATGAGGGCTTATTGTTTTCTGTGACCACTAGCATGCCTGATGTGGGTTTATTATTTTCTGTGACCACTAGTGAATCTGATGAGGACTTATTGTTTTCTGTGACCACTAGTGAATCAGATGAAGGCTTATTGTTTTCTGTGACCACTAGTGTGCCTTATAAGGACTTATTGTTTTCTGTGACCACTAGTGAATCTGATGAGGACTTAATGTTTTCTGTGACCACTAGTGAATCTGATGAGGGCTTATTGTTTTCTGTGACCACTAGTGTGCCTGATGAGGGCTTATTGTTTTCTGTGACCACTAGTGTGCCTGATGAAGGCTTACTGTTTTCACTGATTGCTTATGTACCTGAATACTCTCTATGGTTTCTTTGACCACTAGAATACTGAATTTTTCTAACTACTCCTGTTTTCTCCACCTCTTCACATTATTCACCATCTTGTTATAGAAATCATCCTTGTGTATCAGTTTCTTTACAAATAAAGAAGTTATAAGTGGTAAACAGTTGCAAGAGAATAGAAGTAGAATTTTATTGCTGATAGTTTTTCACTAGACATTGTTAATGTGAAATTGTTTAATGTTTATATGGAGATGCTAGAGGTGTTTGTATAATGACAGCTTTTGAATGATGAGAGCCCTGTCCTTGCCACAGAACAGCTGTTTGTTAAGGAGGATGACTCAGTTGTCGTAGGCAGTACCTCACTGTATGTGATAGACCTGGATACGGAACCTCAGGACCTCATCATCACTATGGATACGCCTCCAACATATGGTGAACAATTATCACTTTGTTTATGTTAATTTCAACATTATCATGGTGTATTGTGATATGATATTTGGCTTTAATGAAGATGGCTCTAAAAACTAGAAAAAGAAATCTCTGAAGAAACAATGGAATATTTTTTCTTACTGTGCAGTATGTTTTTGAAATTATTAATTGAACAGTTTTTAAGTTCCTGAAATATAATCATAAATCTCAATGGTATTGTTTTTCCATTTGGTATAAATTGAATATAGTCTCCTAATTTGAATTATCAGGCAACTTTAACCCATAAAATTTATACTTTTGTTTAAGTTTACTATTCGAGCGTGCATTTGAAAATGTTAACTCATTATTCCTTCTATTTGTGTCATTTTATAGGACAGTTTGGGAGACGGGATGAATTGGATGATAGCATGTCAGCTTTACATGTGTTCATTGCAGGAGCACAATTTACTTACAAAGTCAGTATAAGGAAACAGACCTCTTTGTATTGTTAAAGAAATTAAACATTCTTTTTTAGCTCACCTGAGCCAAAGGCTCAAGTGAGCTATTGTGATCAATCACCGTCCGTCGTCCGTCGTCCGTCGTCTGTCGTCCGTCGTCCGTCGTTAACTTTTCACATTTTCGACTTCTTCACCAGAACCACTGAACAGAATTTGATGAAACTTGATAAGCATGTAGTACTCATGGTCCCCTACAAGTGTTGTTGTTTTTCGTCCAGATTCATCAACAGGTGGCGCCACCACAGGCAAAAGTAGGTCAAAGAGGGTACCCTCCTTTGACAAACTTCTTCTTCAGACCGGGGGCATACAGAGACAAACCAAATGCATAGGAATGATCTAGAGGGATGTGTGAAGAAGTGTTGTTATTTTTGGTTCCATTCCGAAATCAAATTTTTGACGTTTTTTTTGTACTTGGTAATTTTAATGCAGAAAAGAGGTATTTTTTTCTTTTAGTAAACATTGATGCATTAATTTGGTTTAATTTGATCATTTTGATGGTAAGAAATACTACTGCGAAGAAAATTTTTCAATATTTTATGTTTTGGATTTTTTATGAATTTTTTAAGACTTTCAAGAAAAAGGGGGGGTGGGATAATTGGTGTAAACATTTCACAGTTTGAACTTTTTCTTCGGAACCACTCGCTGGAATTCAATGAAACTTGGCATGCATCAAATACTCAAGGTCCCCGACAAATGTGGTCATCTTTGTCAGGATCCATGAACAGGTGGCACCACCACAGACAAAAGTAGGTCACAGAGGGTACCCTCCTTTGACAAACTTCTTATTCAGATCGGGTGCATACAGCGACAAACCGACTGCATAGGAATGAGATAAATGCATATGGGAAGAAGTGTTGATATTTTTGGTTCCATTCCGAAATCAAATTTTTGACGTTTTTTCATTTTTATTTTGGACTTTGTTATTTTAATGCATTAAAGAGTTATTATTTTCTTTTAGTAAACATTGATGCATTCATTTGGTTTCATATAATCATTTCTATGGTAAGGAATGCTGGTGTGAAGGAATTTTTTCAATATCTCGATTTTTGAATTTTTTATGAATTTTCTAAGACTTCCAAGAAAAGGGAAGGGGGGGGGGGGGGGGGGGGACAATTTTTCATATCTTCAACTTGATCTACAGAACAACTTGAAGGATTGTGATAAAACTGGGTAGGATGCAAGTACTCATAGTCCTTTTCAAAGGTTTTGTTTTTTGTGCGGATCATCCAAATTGGTTAACAGATAATGCCACCATGTCTAAAAGTAGGTCTCACAATGGTACATATACCACTTGGTAATTGAAATATGGAGAGTAGCGGTTCAAATCCAGCTGTGGTCAAAAATTTTTTTTTTTTTTTTTACACATCTAAATAAGTTTTTAGATGTTTCTCAACACTCAACATATGAAATTAGGAATTTTACGTTTA
The DNA here is from genome assembly GCA_035048485.1 of Pteria penguin. Taxonomy (NCBI): domain Eukaryota; kingdom Metazoa; phylum Mollusca; class Bivalvia; order Pterioida; family Pteriidae; genus Pteria; species Pteria penguin. The sequence goes on along the minus strand of CM068580.1, from coordinate 71,759,131 downwards.
AGACTTCCAAAAAAAAAAAGGGGGGGGGGGGGGGGGGGGGCCCATTTTTCACATTTTCAACTTTTTCTACAAAACAGTTTGAAGGATTTTAATAAATCTTGGTAGAAATAAGTCACTTATGATCCTCTTCAAATTCTGTTGTTTTCGTCCAGACCTCTTTACAGGTGGCGCCACCATAGTCAAGAGTAGGTCACAAAAGAGTTCCCTCGTTTAACAATATTCTTTTTCATACGGGCTGTATACAGAGACAAACAGAATGCATAGAAATGATCTAGAGGGATGAGTGAAGATGTATTGTCATTTTGGTTCCCTTCCAAAATCAAATTTTAGAATTTTTTTCGACATTTATTTGGACTTGGTGATTCAATGCAGAAAAAAGTGTCATATTTCCTAGTTAATTGATAATGATGATTTCTTATGGACTATTGTGATCATAATTATGGTAAGGATTGTTACTTTGAAAGAATTTTGTCAATATCTCAATTTTTGGATTTTCTATGAATTTTTTAAGACTTCCAAATGAGGGTGTATAGGAACAATTCAATCACATTTTTCACTTCTGCTGTTATACCACATGAAAGATTTTAATGAAACATGGAATACATGAAGTACTAAAAGTCCTCTATCAATTTGGTAAATTTCATCCAAATTGGTTAACAGATAATGCCACCATGTCTAAAAAGCAGTTCTCACAATAGTACATATACCACTTGGTAATTGAAATATGGAGAGTAGCGGTTCAAATCCAGCTGTGGTCAAAATTTTTTTTTCATTTCATTACACATCTAAATAAGTTTTTAGATGTTTCTCAACACTCAACATATGAAATTAGGCAATTTTAAGTTAGATCTGGACAATATTTGAAACAATTGTTGTTCATGACCCAGACTTGAAATCAGTCAACAAAAGGCCCCACCTAAAGAAAATGACTAACTTGTTGCCCTGAATGACTTCTTGCAGAGACAAAGGAAATGCTTAATATCAAAATCACCTGAATGGATGTGCAAAAAAGTGTTGTTTTTTATTCTAGCCTGAAATAAAATTTGACATATTTTCAACATCTGTGTTGACTTAGTCACATTAATGCAAAAATAAATGAATTCTTCCTTCATGCATGACTGATAATATAGGTACTCAGGTGAGCGATATAGGCCCACTTGGGCCTCTTGTTTTCGACTTAACATCCTTTTTTCATAATGTATACAATAGACTGTCATTTTGAAGAGATCATTTATGAATTAAAATGACGTGCAAATTTTCTGTTAACTTTGAACTAATATTTCTAAATATGTTTCCAAAGTTTTTCATGATTTTTTTAATAAAGCTAAGAGTATTCCAAGAACAGGTATTACCTACAAGGAAAGTGAAGGAGAGGGGCCACAGAGACACTGATAGATGGACAGAGTGACAAACAGATGAATGAATTGTATGATGTTTTCTAAGAATACTTATGCTTTACAATTGTCTATTTTTGAATCGTAATGGCACTACTTACAGGACATTATTGATGGTATGATAGTCTACCATCAGTCTGGTCAGGATGTGAACAGTGATAGCCTACAATTGACTGTGTCTGATGGAGAGTTTTCTGATACTGCGACACTTAATGTAGTAATTGGTATTGTGAATGATGAAACACCTAGAATATCTATCAACCGAGGATTGAGAGTAAATGCAGGTAACCTTATTGTCTCATTCTTTTTTATTATTGTATGTCGTTTCAATGAGGATTGAGAGTAAATGCAGGTGACCTTATTGTCTCATTCTTTTTTTTTTATTATATGTCATTTCAATGACATTTGATACTTTGGTGATGTTTAACTGGTAAATTGCATAGAGATTCAATTGCGCTATACCACTATAACTGATTCTCACATATGCTAACATTTGCTGTGACAAGGATTGAATCACAGGATTATTTGGAATCATCTTTTTTCAAAAAGATTATTTGATCAATTCATTACACATTGACCTGGAATTTAAAATATGGATCTGAGGATTAATTACATGTTCTGTGATTTTATATTCCTTATATAGTAAGTACCTTTTTATATTAAAGTCTACAAATCATATTCTGAATAAGAGATGAAATTGTTCTTTTAAGTACTACATGGTCATAATATTTTGAAAAAAACTTTGTAATAATAAAGGTAAAACTAATATTATATATCTATATATTATAATTCCTAATATATGATTTCATATATAAAGAATGCTGGATATAAGTTTACTGAATGACAATGATGAATTTCAGGTTCTACAACTCCCATCAAATCTCAAGATTTACAAGCCACAGATATTGACTCTGTGGACTCTCTCATTATATACACCATAAAGAGGGACCCTAACAGAGGTCATTTACAGCTCAACAAGGGGAATAACCCAATGAACATATCAGTCAAAGGTCCAGCTAAGACATTTAAGCAAGAAGATATTAACAAGGGCTATGTACAGTATATACATAAAGCAGGAGAACTAGCAGGGGTGGTTACATTTAAATTTGATGTCCAGGACCAAGAGGGAAATCCATTGATAGATCAAATTTTCTACATTACTGTTTTAGGTAATTTCAATATTTTTGTAAAGGTAAACAATGAACAAAACTTTTTCTGGTGTAAATTGCATATAAAAATGACAAATTGTTATTATTTTTTGCAATATAAACAGAAGCTGCTTTTTTCTTTGATGATTAAACAATATAATAGTACTTAGGATCACTTTGCCTTTTATCTGTCTTTCTTTTTGTAGTACTTACGAATCGCTCTGTCTTCTATCTGTCAGTCTGTTTGTAATACTTAAGGATCACTCTGTTATTCATCTGTCTGTCTGTCTGTAATACTAAGGATCAGTCTTTTATCTGTCTGTCTGTTTGTAATACATAAGGATCACTCTTTCATCTGTCTGTGTGTAAAACTAAGGATCACTCTGTCTCTCATCTGTCTGTATATAATACTAAAGGATCACTCTATCTTACATCTGTCTGTCTGTTTGTAATAGTTGAAGATTATTCTGGGTTTCGTCCATCTGTCTGTGTATGATATCTGTATGAAAGCTGTCTTTGCAAGCAGTAGGTGTCTAGTGGTACACTCTACTTTAATGTCCATGTTAAACTTCATATTTTACCATTTACAAGTATATGTGTATTTAAAAATCTTCATACTTATTTACAGAGGACAGACACCCTCCTGAAATGGTGAATAAAAAAGAACTGGTAGTAAGAGAAGGAAGTCATACAAAGATCACAACTGATTTTCTCTCCTTCACTGACATGGACTCTGAACCTGGTGATCTCCAGTATTTTCTGGTGACAGCTCCTGAATTAGGTCATTTGGAGTTGACTGGTTCTCCTTCAGTCCCTGTGTCAGAGTTTACTCAGACTAACTTAGCTGCCAATAGTGTGATGTATGTACATACCAGTGCAAAGGAGGTGTACATGGATAGCTTTGTTTTTACTGTAACTGATGGCACCAATGAGGTATGTGTAATAGGAGATGTTGATAAGATCAAGGGTATATACAGGTAGTAATAAAATATGATGTGCAAATGACTCTGCCTTTGTACAACATATAGAACTTTGTAATTACATCCATTTTGTTTGCATTTTTTATTAAAATATGTAGATTTGCATATGGAGATAGTTTGTATTTTTTTTATTTTGTAGGTAACTCATAAGTTCTTGATCAGTATCACTCCAGTAGATGATGAGATTCCAATCGTGACCAACAAAGGTTTAAAAGTGCAGGAGGGAGTAAGAAAACTCATTACATCATTTGATCTCAAGGCTGTGGATAAAGATACAAAGGTAGCTATCAGATACATACTGCGTGATCATTTCAATCTTTAATGAAAATATTAAGTTTACAAAAGTGCTACCATCTGTATAGTGATCAAATTTCATGAAAAGGTCTCATATACATCTTGACAAACATTTAAAAATTAATTTGAATAATTTTCATTTTTATTTGACATTGCAAGTCAATAGATGCAAATGTATGATAGAAATTGCATTTATTGATGAATATTATAAGTATGAAATATAGATGAGAAATTTTTCAGAATTAGATGATTTTTACAGCCCTTAAGACTGACTTAAGCTAAAGATCAGGCCTACCCTCTTTTGTGAAACTCAACCCAAGCTATGGTTGCTTTAACAACAGAATGGACTGACTGATTGATTGATTATTGTTTTATGTTGCTTCATAATTATTTCATGTATATGGTGACCATATCTGTCTGATGCATTGCTTTTGCAACAGACCCACCCAAAAGCAGTGAGGGATCTTTAACATGTCATGACTACTGTGACATGGGACCTTGGTTTTTACTGTCTCATCTGAAAGACTGGACACTTTTTGTGACCACAGCAGGACTTGAATGCAGGACCTCACAGTCATGAGCTGAGCACATCATTTACAGAGCCACAAAGGCTTAATAACAGAATAGAAAATTGCCTGATAGTGTTGCTTATATTAGTGAAAACTTTTTTTCTAGAGATTAAACAAAATCTTTACAAAACAATATAGAACATATAAAAACTTGTAAAATTGGACAATTCACCACATATTACTTTAATTATCTTAATGATATGTAAAAAAACATCACAATCCAGGTTATTTTTTTATGTTTTATTTGTGTATAAATACATTCATGGCAGTCATAGTTTCTTAATTTTTCTAACCTTTAGGAGGATTTGCTGACATTTTCTGTGGTTCTTGCTCCTCTTCATGGTCAGCTGGAGCTACAGAATGACCAAGGGTTTTATCCTACCACCACGTTTACAATGGCTGACATCTTTGCAAACAAGCTGAGTTATCAGCATGATGGGAGTGATACACAAGTAGACCATTTTTCCTTCACAGTTACAGATGGTACTACTTCTCTCTTTGCCATGCAGATGGATGGTAGAAGGGGAGATATCAGTGTTCCTTCAACAAAACCTATGGTAAATATGTGTCAGTTGTAGTGTGAGTACATACAGATTTACAATTGTTTATTGCCTTGAACATACTTTTATAAAAGGACAATTATATTTGACAGAAATATTTTTTATGTGTTGAAAATAAACAAATAAAGTATGTATATCTAAAGTTGATAATTTTCCAAATATTGTTTTTCATACATGTAGTACATGTATAATAACGTTTAAGTTAAAAAAAAAATGTTATTTTATCCCCTGTAGCATTTTATAGGGAGGTTTTTTTAAGGAATATTATGTCAGTGTAGAAATTTTGTGTGTTTTTAGTTATAATTCCATGCAATGTAGCAGCCCGTGGAAATCAAACTTTACATGAATTTCATGGAGACAAAAAAACTTAATATTCTCTTTACATCTATTACCTTCAGTCTGCACAAAAACAAATATGTGTTTAATGTTTCAGAACTTTAAGATTGAAATCCTTCCTGTAGATGATGGAAGTCCAGTCCTGGAGACAAATTTAGGACTACAATTTTTAGAACAAACTACAAATGGGGTAAAGTTCTTTATAAGTGTAGTCAAATCTGCAACATGACAGAAAGTACACTTTAACTGGAAAAATTAAAAAAATTCCCTGGATAATTTTCACTTTATAAATATTCTTTGTACACTTCACACTTATCAGTTATGGACCTCAAACATCTCTGTAGTACTACAGGAAGTTTCATGGCCTTATACTTGTTATTCATCCAATATAATGTTCTTTTTTTTTTTTTTTTTGCGATATACCTCATTTTTGTTTTATGATTAGTTTTAGATACTTACTAGACTCTAGGATTATTTATTTATGTATGCTTACAAACTTCTTTGTTTTACAGATCTACAACATTATCACTTCACGTGTCCTTTCATCAATTGACAAAGATACTTTGCCGACAGACCTTGTTTTCAAGGTCACAACTCCCCCTCGTCATGGTCGACTAGAACTTACGACAAATCCTGCATCTCCTATAACATCATTTACTCAGGGTTAGTGGAAAGAACATTTAGCGATACGCATGTTTTTGACTTGAGTGTTAAAGAAGATATATAATTTGTTGAAATATGCATCTGGTGCACTAAATTAAAAAAGTTACTTACTGGTAAACTATCAAACTTATAAGAAGGAAAGAAAATGTATTATATTAAAAATCAAGACAATGATAAAGGAAAGATTGAAAAATTTATCTAAATATTTAACATGATGTTCATACATTCTCTTTACAGAAGTGAAAGTTTTTGTGTAATGTGACAGATAATTTATTGTCCTTCTTTTTTTCTTTTTATAATTGAAAAACTTAATTTTTCATAAATACTTGTTATTGTAGATGACATCAACAATCAGATTGTACGATATGTGTTGACATCTGACCCAGAGGTCATTAGAGACAGTTTTACCTTTGACCTCATAGATAAGAAGCCAAACAGTGTGCCTGGCAATATTTTTCATATCATGTGGAGTGTGATCAATTTCGAACAAACTCAACTAAATGTGACAGAAACAGCTGGTGTAATCAGGGTGCCTCTTGTTCGTACTGGTAACCTTAATCAGGTAAGTCCTGCAAAGTATATTAACATTATCTCTTGATATGAAGGGGATATCTTATTCGTTCTATGCATATATTAGAATTGTATGAATGTGAAACTTGGCAATTTGGTTTGAAAGAGAAGCAACAAGCGTACTCAGTAGATGGAGCAATTTTCATATTGCTTCATGTTATCTTAATATTCACTTTGTAATACTTTCATTTGAAGCAGTAGAAAAGTAATGAAGATTTGAAATGCCAAAGAGAAAACTGAAGACATCTGACAAAGCTGTATGACAAAAATCACCAAGAACATGCACACAAAACATGATAATAATAGAATATACACAGAAAAATGACATTACAAAAATATTCGATTGTGCTGCAGTTACAATACCGAATTGGGACTGTCAGTTGAAGTAACAAACGTCATTCAGTTGGTGTGGTTAACTGATTTATAGGTGCCCACCATCCCATTCACCGTAAAAGCAGCACAATCAAAGGACACACTTTAAAATTTATAAATAATCCTCCATATAAAGAACAAGGATCAATAGGTTTCTCAAGAATAGATGTCATAAAAATTTTATTACACATGAAACGTTTATAGAATAATATGTTGCTATCAAAAATATGTAAGGCAACATCAACATAAGTAAACCATGCTCTGCCAAAAATAACATATGATAGACATCACACACTTATGATGATATTATTTCATTATTCCAGTACTCTATCCTGACATGTAGGACTGTCTCTGAGTCTGCTAGTTCATCACCATCAGCCCAGCCAGGATCTCAAGACTTTCAAGAATTAGTAGGACAGGTAAAAACATCAAATGCAATAATAAGAATTCGCCGTTTTGCTCAGTTTAAGAGATTCTCATTATATCTAAACTTTTCAAGCTTCTATAACTCTTGTTTTCTCACACTGTATTGCTATATATATTTTTTTCAGGTTCAGTTTGATGAATGGCAGGAAACCAAAGTGTGTAGTATTCTCATTAACGATGACTCTATTTTTGAGAGGTCTGAAACATTTCGTGTTGAATTAGTTCAGCCAGTGTATGGTCTTATTGGCAACAAAGTCAGAGCCACCATAGTCATCTATGATCCAGAAGATGGTGTGTATTGAATTCTTTTTCTTATGTAAGATGGCTGTCACACTTTAGTCCACATTTATCTTGTGTAGTGTTAAACTATATATGTGTCCTCTTAATTTATTTAGCTTTCATGGCAGAAGTGGCTAATCACAGGAGACTACTCTTCCCAAGTACCAGGTCTCATCTCTGGTTTCAAAAGATGCATGAATGTTCACAGTGGTACCTTGCTGTGTGTGCCACAGTGACATTTTATAAGTTACTTCTGTATTTTATTTTATTATGTCTTATTTCTAGATATTTATTTAAATATGGTTATGCATTATGATAGGAATATATTTTTCACCTTAAGAGTCTGTCAGATACCTTTTCAGCTTTTCATTTTATGCCCTCACCAGTCATTGCTAGGGAAATTAAGAGTTTGCTCTGTCTGTCTTTCCCTCAAATGGCCATTCTGTCCTTCTTTCACACAACTGGTTGCAGGATGATAAATCAAGTTCTTTACATCTTATTAGAATGAAATTTAGATGTAAAGTTTTATCGGAAGATGCCTACTTATCCTGGGATGAAAAGGTCAAAAGTCAAGATCACCACTGGTGAAAATAGATTGAATTGGTTTCCTGATGATAAGTAAGGTTCCATGCATCCTTTATACAGCATATTCGGAAATATTAAATTTTCATTAAATGGGGAAGATGCCTATTGGATTAGAAGTCAATAGGTCAAAAGTCAAAGTCACTACTTGTAATTTTGTAGGTGTAATGGTCCATGAAACTTAACTTAAAACTTTAGCTAGGGAACCTTTGTTGGTGCTATGAAATAAGCCCACAGTGAGGGCATATGTTTTACAAATATGTTTTAGTTTAATTTAGATACAGTTTATTGAGGAATTATATAAGTAATATATATGCAACTCTAAATGATTAATCAGTCATAACTAATGATTACATGTATTTTATATTGTCTGAGTAGTAACTGTCTTATCAGTGTAGCAAGCATGGTTTTCAAAATGAGAGTGCCTGAGTGTGAAACCACACCTATTCCATTGATAGGACAATTATTACTCAGACACTTTGAAATAACCATTTATATATTTCACTCAGCACAATTAACATACATTTTTCATTGGGTCAAAAGCCATGCCATAGCAAAGTTTAGAGGAGTGTTGATTATTGTGTATGTGATAATAACTTCTTTTAAAGTAACTAATTATTGTATGGATACAACAAAAGAAAACACCATAAAAAAGTGATAGGCATTGGTATAGATATAGTACATGTTGTGAATTTTGAATTCATCAGTATTTTAAATGTCCTATGATATATACAATATACACACGATATGTACTTTGATCACAATAGACACATTGATTGCATATATGTTACTGATCTTTATTTTAGAGCCAAGCATTCAGTTCCAACATGAATTATATAGTGTGAATGAGACTGATAGATACCTGACAGCTAAACTAGTTAGAAAAGGTAGGTTGATAGAGACTAGATACTGTTTTGTAATAATAAAAGAATGTTCTGTATATTGACCTGTCATATCTTATTAAATTGATGAACTATAGAATACAGAAAAATTGTATCTCTGCTGCAGTGTTGATATGTTTTTGTGTTGCTTAAGAAGCCTATTGATACTGTGAGATGATACCTTTGTTCTGTACATTTGCCTGCTCTACTTCTATACCTCTATATTAACGATATTCACAGGCTACATGTAATACTTGGAATTCTCACCTACAATCTTAGTTGACATTGTTTTCTAATTTTAACTTAATTGTAAATCCATAAGAAAAATTGAATAAACATATTTAATCTTTGTATTTGTAATACCTAAAATCAAAATGACATTGACAAAGCAATTCATGAATTTTGTTTTTATGCATTTGTAAATTATATTTTTTTTGTAAATATGTACATAAATAATTGTTTTTCAGGTGATGTGAGTGCCAGTGTATCCGTTGTGTGTTTCACTATCCCCTTGACAGCTCGAGGAAGTAGTCTGACAGGGTTAGAATCTGGATCAGATTATATTACCCGTGGCAGGACTAATGCTTACAGAGTTGTCTTCCCTCCAGGTGTCACTTCAGCTTTATGTGATGTCAAGGTATGTTTTCATTCTGTTCAACATTACATTTACAGTTGGCAGTTTTCAATGTGATTAAGATGTTTTCCTAATAGTTTGAGGAAACTAATAACACACCTTTTTCACATAAATTTCATTCTTCTATTTCTACCTACTTCTGCATGCCACACATATGATGTGTTGCTGTAAACATTTGTGTCATTATGTGAGGTATTAACTTTATAAAATACCCTTGCAGAAGGTACCTGTAGTTTGTTTGGTATTGGGCCTTTTGCATCATGTACAATCTGAAACACATTGTCATAATGCAGCAGAATATGGCTAAGGTCAATCAGTGATTTATCCAAAATGAGGAAAGACAAAAACTAATAAGTCATACATGTTCTTCTTTTTCATGTAGATTTTACAGAAAAGATTTTCCTGTAAAAGAACACTATTATTATAGCTTTGTGTGGAATTTAATTTCAGATTGTTGATGATAGTATCTATGAGACCTCAGAGCAGTTTGAACTTGTGTTAGCAGACCCTACAGTAGATACCCAGATGGGACCTGTAGATCGTGCTACTGTCATTATTGAAGGCCCAAATGATGGTAAACAAACAAATTAAGAACATTGTCTCTATCACAAGAAAAAATAGATCCTTTTTTCAATGCCCCTAGTCAGTACGCTGTCTGAGACATAACAGTTGATCAGACCAACTGTTTGTCTATTTGTCTTGTTTTTCAGAAAACATCGTAAACATAGTTGCCAACATAGTGCATTAGTGTTTCACAGAAATATCTTTATACTTGAATTGATACACAAAATTGTGGTTAGGCATATGTATTCCTTGACTGATTTTTAAAGTGATTTTTGTGGCTTATCACAACAGACTTGATTTCTCCTATAAATGGGATGGTACCTTCCAGAGAAGTTATCAATGAACACCAGATCATGTGTTATGTGCTAACATCTACTATGAAATGTAAATACAATTTTTGCTGTTTTGTGTGAGGTAAAAGAGACTGACAAGACTTCCAGGGGGTGTAATCTCTGGACTTTCCAATTCTGAGCTGAACACTTTAACATTGAGCCATGCCACTTCTTGTGTATACAGAAATATTTAAACTATTGTGTTTGTAATATGTAGAACTTAGATTTATGTGGTGTTTTGTAAGTCATGTATCCATATGATCATCTGGTTTACAGAGTCCATGGTTCATTTGAGTGCATCTCAATACTACGTAGAGGAGAATGTCACCACACTGGAGATCGAGGTTATAAGAGAAGGCTCGGATCTCTCCCATACTACAGTTATATGGTGTGCCACACAGCTGTCAGATCCTCCCTCGGCCACACCACAATTAGACTACCTGCCTTCATCTAGTCAGATCACATTTCATCCCGGTCAAAAGTCTGAGGTTTGTATTTCTGTATCTAAATAAAAATGAAAATACAAACAGAGACCTGACATGGCTTAATTGCTTGCTTACTTGACCTGGTAGATCATGAGTTAAGAACTAGTAGTTCATGTCCTTTTTTTAAAGAGATCATACTTATTATGTGAAAGATCTATTCTTGTCCGATCTGATCTGTTGTACATATGTATATGTTGACATTTTGGAGTGCAAATTTTACAGTAGTCAATATAGCTAATCTTGTTTTAAGCATCAACTTAACAAAACACTAACTTTATCTTCAACAGATGTGTCGTTTGACCATTGTCGATGACAATGAGGATCCTGTGCTTGAAGGAGAGGAAACTTTTACTGTTTGGCTAAGCTCTGCTCTTGGTAGCATCTTGATAGAACCTCACACTGCCGGAGTTATCATTCAAGACTCACTGTTAGATAGTAAGTAGATCTTAATATTCATTTTTCATAAAATTAAAAAAGTGAGGTGTATGGGTCCTTAATTTCTAAGTTGGCTGAATTGACTCCATTGATCTCAGTGTGACCTCCTCCGTCATCTTTAAGATTTGATCCTTTGTTTGAGAGGACTGATAGTGTAGTGTAGTGTAGTGTACTTGCCAAAAATAGTTATCTGACCCTGGGTTCTTTGCTACTGTAGAATAAGGCAATTCTTTTAAGAAAAACCCACATTTCCAAGTTTTCCAATTTTATGAGCAGTTTGTTACAGGCAGAAATGTGTATATGTGTATAGATCAGAGATATTTCTTGAATTTCAGTACCCATGATGCAATTTGAGGATGAGACTTACACTGTAGCAGAGCCGAGTAAATACATCATTGTACCTGTAGTAAGATCTGGTGATTTGTCCATAACATCCTCTGTGATCTGCTATACCAGACAGAATTCTGCTCGTGTCATGATGGACTATACAGAGAGGCCACTGACTGATGTGTCCAGGATCACCTTCCTGCCTGGAGAACAGGTTAACATACTTTCAATGTTTATTGGTGTTGAGCTTTTCCATTGTAATGTACAATACACACACATGCATATATATATATACATACATACATATATATTGCATTGTTAATCATGTTTAAATTCATAGTAATGGCTCTGCCATGAACAATTTCATTATTGTGGACTTGTTTCTGGGTTTCTATTATTTCATTTTTATACAACACTTTTTATCATCATGATACACTTGTATTTGAAACATTGTAACCTTCGAATTTACTGAATGAGAAAAACTCAGAATTTAATGTATTGATAACTAAATTCTTACTTTCAGATGAAAAACTGTACAGTTGCTATAGTGGATGATGCAATATTTGAACCAGAAGAGATTTTCTTTCTGAGATTAGCACAACCTCTGGGATCTGATGACACTCCTGGAAAAGTAGGAGTTAGGAGGAAGGCTGTCATCTCTATCACTAACAAAGAAGATGGTAAATAGCCTAGCTCTGTATAACTTAGTATGGATATAAATATAGTTATCTATTGAGGACTTGTATTAGGTCATTGCTGTCCATCTGTAATATACCTATACATATTTACTAGGTTTTCTACATGTAGATTGAAGAAAGCCCTCTGTTTTAATGGTTTAGTCACAGGTTTTTGTGCCATTCCGTCATTTCTGTTATTTTTGTTTTATCAGAGCAGCAGTACAGTGTGTCTCTATAACTTAAAAATTAATCAACTTTGTTAATTGGAACGGCAAGTATATAATGTAAGAATTTTGTAGTGGTGACTTTACACTTTTAGACACTAGTGTATAAGTTAATCACAAGGTATATGTGACCTCTTTCACCACACGATCCTGTTTGAAATGCCCATATACATATAGTGTTATAAGATTTAAAATTTGTGTAATTCTTTTCATTTGTCAAAGAATGACAACTTATAAGGTTTTATGATTTTTACAGTACTGACTAATGATGTTTGAGATGCTTGTGTATCATATGAATTAAATGTAGTATTGTGATATATTGTAGTGCCTACCATTCAGTTTGAAGAATCTGCCTATACAGTTCATGAGCCGACATCTGGTAATAGTAAGAAAGTGCTAACTGTCATGGTGGTGAGAACAGGGGACCTTAACAGCACATCCAGTGTGCGTTGTAGCACAAGGGATGGCTCAGCACATTCTGGTACAGACTACAGTCCTAAGAGTAGCAAAATGAAGTTTAAACCAGGTAAAACCTTAATTATCTTAGGATTTGATTCTTTTTATGTGTAACTAATATGAATGTTTAGTATACATGTATTTGTTGATGAAATTCAATATATTTCTGATATATTAGATGATCTTTTCTGTAGTAAAATTAATCCCCAGGAAAATGAAGCTACATGTACGAAAAGAAGAAGCCCTTCGTTTTGATTAAATTTCTCTCTATCTTGATATGAAGACTTCCACATGCATAAATAATTTGACATGATACAAATTTCTCTGCACTTAATGTGACAAAGACAGAGCTTTATATTAACATAAGTAATCAGACAAAAACATATTTAAGAAATTTGTTAAACATTTCAGGTGTTTCTTCCTTGGAGTTTCCAGTTGGTATCCTATATAATAGAGACATCGAGTGGCATGAAGCTTTCACAGTCCTTCTTGGTGAGGTTGATGGAGCAGAAATGGGGCCAAATTACATCACAACAGTAACCATCCTAGATGATGAAGTCTCAGGAAGTCTAGTCCTGCCAGCACCTCCTGTGGTGAGCATACAAGTACCAGGACTGATAAGGAGAACAATAATCTACGATATTATTATGATATATGTTGAATTTATAACATATTGTAACACGATAGATCGTACAACATGAAAGGCTATTGTTTATTTAGTTTAGTTAGTTATTCAGTTTGAGCCCTCTGGTGATGATGATATGAATATTGGTCCAGATGACAAAATAAAACTAGCTACAATAACTCATAATAATACACAGTGATGAGCATACTTCTGAGCAGAAACTGTCTAGGAACAGCCTGTAGTCTTATAGTTCCTCTGTATGCTAGAACTTCTGTTATTTTGCAGGTTGTGTCATTGTTACACTATGACGAGGTAGATGTAGGCATGACTAAGGATCCGTCACCTGGGTATCCTTTGGTTTGTGTGTCGGTAAGTTCCATCATTCTTATCTTCATATTGTCAAAAAGCTAATTTCACTACTAAGATTCATTTAAAATATCTGTTTGCCGTTAGTTTATTTAATATCTTAAATCTTGACAATATATATTGAATCAAGTAATGACTTTCAGTAAAAAATTTTTATACATAAATTAACGTTTAGATTTCTCCTTTTTACTATTTCTTTCTTTATTTCATCTTTGCAGCCTTGTGATCCACACTATCCCTCATACCGAGTGACTCATTCCATGTGTCAAGAGATAAACCAATCAGCCATTGTTTATCGATGGGAAGTTGCCATGCCATCATTGGGCTCTGGGTCAAGACCCCCATTTGTTATGATATCAGACAATACCATCTTTACCAGTATTGACAAAATGGTGTTAGATAGCATCTATTTTCGACCCTCCTTTCGTATAAGATGCATAGCACAACCCCTGCATTCCAATGGTAATCCTGGTATCCCATCCAAGAGCAAGGAGGTCCAGATCAGCCATGGAAATGGAATATGTAATTCCCCAATGTTCCAAAGTGCTCCTAACAGTTACGGAGCGCAGTCCTTTCTTGCTAACTTGGAGTACGTAGGACCAGAGGACAGGTCTCACCCAAACACTATACACATCAAGATAAGTATACCCCATCAAGATGGACACCTACCTCTAATCTCTACATATCCTTTACACAATATCCGCTTCCTACTCTCGGACCCAGTGTATAGGCAGCAACATCTGTGTTCCAATATCATCACATCTGAAGAAAGGTCAGACATTGTCCAATCTGGATTTCTGGATAGTGCCAACATGTTCCCATCTTCCTATAACTTTGCATACCAGTTTGATCCCCGACTTAGGGAGAATAAGACCATAGGTTTATACAGACACCTTGATTTGAAATCCTGTGAGTGGACCTTTAGTGCTTACTATCATATCACAGATCTGGTGGATGTATGTGGAGGCAATATTATTTCAGATTTCCAGGTAGGTTCTGCCATGGATCAATGTAAAGTAACTTTGTAACTTTGTAACAACAATGAAGGTTCATCTGTAAGGGCAATTGTAAACTTTATATATAAAATCATATTACTTATCAAAGGCATACAAATCGAAATATACATAGTCCAACTTTGCTATCTTGAATCTTTAAAAAACTTGAAAATCCTTGGAAATTTGAAGTAATCATGTGGTCCTGTTTCTGTTCTTTTCAACCTTTCTGTTTTCATTAACAATTTAGATATTTCAAAACCTCAAACCTACTGAAACTGAAAGTGATTTTGAAGGAACCATACACTTCAAGTTATCAAAGTTAGACTGTATATGATCAAATTCTCAAACAGTAAAAACATGTTTAAGGCATATAGTCAAAATGTCTGAGCAATGTTCCTGAATTTAGATATGGGAACTTGATATTCTTACTCAGTCAATATAATCATTATGTAATAAGACTATGTTTATAACTCATATAAAAAAAAAGCAAATTAAAAAAGTATGGATAACTTTAAATTTCAATAATATGCTTAATTTTAAAAGTACGAAATAATTGAAAGTCTTGTAGTTATGCTTTTCTTATACTTTCTATCTTCAGTATTGTAAGAACGTACTTTAATGTTTCAATGAATTAACTGATCACTAGATAGGAATTTATGTATAATGAAGAGTAAGGTTTTAAGGTGTAAATGGCGAGAAGATCTTGTGTACTCACAGATACATGAATATGTCAAATGCATAAATAACAATGATTTTACAGGTACGAGATGTGGGGAAAACATTCCTGACCATCAAGGTGCCACTGTATGTATATAATGTATATGCAACAGCACCTGTAGGATGGGGTTCCCTTCAACATCATACAGAAATGGAGTTCTCCTTCTACTACGACAGCATTCTGTGGAAATCGGGATTAGAGACTATGGGAGAAATCAGTGGAGATGTACAGATTCTTAAAATCCTTGTAGGCAAAGATGGAAAACTAGTTATTGACTTCAAAAGCCATGCCAAATTCAGAGGTTAGTTTTCAATAACATTGACAGCTGACTGGTTGTTCGCAATTGAGCAATTGCTGTATGAATATGGCAAAATAAAACTTAAATATTAAGTATGGATTATTTAAGATTTACAAAAGATATTTGGTAACAATAAAAACACATCATTACATGGAGTATTTCTGATGCTCAGATCACCAGATAGTGTAAATATGCTGATATTTAATTCAGGAAAATAACTATTTTATTTGATATGTCGTTGAAAATTACAGGTTTGTATGTACTGGAGCATAGCTCACTTCCTGATATACAGAGCCATGTATTGCCTCCTGAAGACATGCCCATATCATTTGACCTTGCATATTTATGGGGTCAACAAACATATGATAGCCCACATCAGTTATGGAGAGCCACAAGTGACTACAGCTTGAAGGTATTGTTGATATTCATTTTGTACTTTTACACTTAAGTACAATGTAGAAGTTACAAATAAGAGAAGTACAACTGTTTAGAATTTTTACCTGTGTAGTTTCATAGGAATGTAGTGAAGAAAAATGTGATGTTCAACTTGGTTATCTTGTGAAAGATTATTATCATTGATAATATATCTCAAGATTTACAAAGGTTTCCTTAAATTCCTAATAAAACCAGAAACAGTGTAAGAATAAAAGGAAATAAAGAAACGAATAACACAATATTTTTCCAAAGGCTTCATAACATCATACATACATACATTGTAAAGAAAGTTTTCATATTGTGTGATTTACCAGTTAGCTACTTTTATGCACAGAAAATAATTTTAGTGTATCAATGAATTCCACTTTTTGATTTTAAGGAAAATATCCAATATGACTCTAAAAGCTGTCTGAATTTGATTATGATGGTGGATGTATGTAAAGGGGCAATTTTTCATAATTTATTTGTGTGCTGCCTCTGATGCACAGCAACATATAGGGATCATTTTGTCTGACATCCATTCATCTGTCTATGTGGTAGGAATAAAACTGAGAAACTGAATAGCTGGCAACAAATGTTCCTTTAATACTATAGTTGTAGACAAAGGTTAAAAGAGAGTTCGCTAGAAAATTCAACCTATTCATTATTCATTATGCTTTAAGATTTGAAATCTTATTTTCAGGATTATACTGGGACATATTCAATAGAACTTATTCCCTGTACAGTAAAATCTACCCAGATCTTCATTTCTTCCCAGAATCCACTGCCTTGCACACCTCAGAATCCCCAAAGGTAGGTCTCAAACTAGAATCTGTAGTTTTTATTTTGTGTGAAGCATAGTTACACATAAAGAACACTTTGTCCACATATCTGTATGTCTCTGTCTATCAGGCTTTATTTCTTTCTTTGTCTATCTGTAACATTAGAATTAAGGGCAATTCTGTGGTGCGGGATTAAAATGTTAATTGCTTTCCTTTACCTTTTCAAAAATTCTGCATACTTGAAAAATATGACCCTCCAACTAATAAAAGTAATAATAATATTAATAATGATAATAACAATAATAATCATCTTGATTATTTGAAGTTAATTACTTTACCACTTATTATGATAAAAGTTGAATATATAACTGTTCTACATTACTGAGAAATGTTTTTGATTTTTAGATTTGAAGTACCTATAGCATTCCAGCAATCTAACCGTCCAGTTCCTCTGGTATATTCTTTGAATACCAAGTTTCAGATCACCAGTAATGAGAGAGTATTTCTCAGTAATCCTTCAACTGACCTAACAGGAGAAAGTCTGGATGAAGCCGTAGTGTTCTCTCCTGGTAATTAATTTCTAGTTTTTCACATAGACGTCATCTAGTTCATACCAAAAGAAGTTTACACTAATAAAAAAAAAAAGAAAAAGAAAAAAAGGAAATTCCAACTACATGTGTAATCATATCTGTTATATCTACAAATCATTCATACATATAAAAGAAATTTTTATGCACCCATTTTTTTTCTCATACATACAAACAAGTGTAGACAAGTCTACAGCTACCACTGATTATTATGCTTGAAATATTTAGATATTGAAATAATATGAAAATGAATAAGCTGCTGTTTTGTAAAGAACAAATTATCAAACCTGTCTCCACATCTGTAATTAGAGTCCACCTGCATTAAGTGACCACTTTTCCACCTTCCGTCTAGCAATATGACTATATTTTGGGTCCAATATATCAAGGTTCTACTTAATGGTATTGAATACACTTAAACTTTCATTGTAAAATGTAGTCATTATGTATTGAGAAAGCAAAAAATGTTACTTTGTCCGTAAAACAAGTTATTGTAAATTAGGATTTTACCAATTAATATATGTCATGTAAATTGAAAAAAAGATAATGTTGGATTTTCTTGATTCTGTTCTTTTCCCTGTTTAGTTTCAATGTATACACCATTGCTGTATGTCTAACTGCAATATACATACAGTTACAATCCTTGACAAATGTCAATATTTATGAAAATACTTTCATTAGGTCAAAAAGTATTTGGGAGAGTATTATGGAATCCAAGTCAAGACTTAAAATCAGCATACAAACTGTCAGTAGAAAAAGTATATATTTGTACAGGTAAGAAATAACTCATTACATTGATATTAGCAGTGCTTCATTTAGTAATGAAATTTCATTTAATTCATTGATTATGTTGCCTTTTGTTAAAAGTTTGTAAAATGTCTTTTAAGTAAAGCCGTTTTTCCTAGGTTTAAATGATTTTCTCAGACATAAAAATTAATAGTTGTTCATTACATATTCAGGCACTGTCTTTACTCTCGAAAAAATTTGAATATTACTGAATACATATGAACGGAAATTTGTCTTGGTAACTGAAACAACTAAGTCTAAACTGAAAATAGCATGTAGAAGTCTGACAACATTTTTGAGATATTTAATATTCTGAAAATTGTTTCTCCTAGAGAGTTATCCTTCTTGACCATATTAATTCTTTTGTTTATTATAGTACTATTTTGATATCATATTTACAATAAAATGATCTGATTGACATTAATAAGTTTCTGGCAATTTTCTGGATATGAAAATAACAGCAATTTTGTCAGATTTATAGAGTTGATGGTGAAGACAGTAAAGGAAACTTCAGCATTTCATTATTTACTAGGAAAAAGTATGAAGGGAGAGTATATAATACACATATGACTTGAGGGTATTTTGTCTTGTGAGGGTATTATCTTGCAATAATTTTAATATTTGCTTGTCTGTATATTGAAGGGAGTGATGGGTATATACCGACCTATGACCCTGATGGTGAGGTATACGGGGAAGGACCACAGTTTGGTTGTATTCAGCCCAGTAGGAAACTCCAGTACAGGTTCCTTATCCTAGTACGTCTAACATGTTCCATTCCTCAATATATATGACATTTTGTATTGCTTTATACTATTACACTTCACTTTGAATTA
Organism: Pteria penguin; assembly: GCA_035048485.1. NCBI lineage: Eukaryota > Metazoa > Mollusca > Bivalvia > Pterioida > Pteriidae > Pteria > Pteria penguin. Next base: position 71,739,542 of record CM068580.1, on the reverse strand, counting down.
AATCAGTTATTGTGATAAAAAAGATAATTGAATTAAATTGATGTTCTATTTATTACTTAATAATGTATCATCAAGTAAAGCTGAAAAAAAAGATATCAGTACATTGTATTTCAATTTAAGAGAACAGAATTGTTTTTATGTAAGTTTACACGTGTACAATACAGGAAAACCTGTCCTAACGGAAACTCGGGATTAGCGTACACTCCCTTATAACGGACGGATTTTAATAGAACTGATTTTTTTCTTCCTAAAGTCTTGAAAATATTTCTCTTTATAATGGACACTGTCTACTACAGACAACGGACACTTCTACTATACCAAATGCTAATAAATCACTTCAAAAAGACCTGGTTTTAAAGGACAGTGTAATAGCCATGTGTGTTTATTTTACAAACATAAGCTGGTGATTATCCAATCAAGTTTTTTTGTACAATGTACACACAGTGTCAAATCGATAAGCCAATAATTAGCCAATTAAGTTTTACCTGTACATGTATACAGGTAGATAATGATTGTTTGCTGATATGCATCAATATATATTGATATAATATGTTCACTGTAGTATCAAAGGGTGTTTATACCCCAGGGTTGTTGAGAGTAGAAAACTGAGATGATTCTGAATAAATTAAGGGAGTTTGAAATATGTGTCCAAATGAAACGCGTTATCATTGAAGTAAAGGTACATGTAGATTTGATAAATTCTACAGCAAATGGAAAGAGATGTTGCGAATTGGCAAAAGAATTTGAAACTGGAATAACTCAAACTAGTGACATTTTAAACGGACATCTATTTATAACGGACAGATACCTTCAGTCCCTTGACTGTCCGTTATATACAGGTTGGACAAAGTCTTAACATTCACATTTAAAATGAAAAGTGGTTGTAAGGACTAATTTAGCAAACTGCTGGACTGGATGTGTGTGTGTGTTTGTAGCATACACTTAGTATAGATCCATGTTATTACAATATATTCCTTTTGTGCACTTAGTAGTTCACTACATTGTTAACATTAAACATTCCCACATTCTACATGGTTTGCGCAGACCTTTGAAAGCGCTTGGATGTAGAAGCATTCCTCTTAAAGTTCTTTATTCTATGCCGAAGCTAATTACACAATTGAAATGAATATTAACTATTTGCTATGACTAAAATAAAGTGTGGTTACATCAGCTTCAAGTCATGATAACGTGACTGTGATGGCATTACTTTAGATGTAAATACGGTCATTTAGCACATGAACTCGGATTTCATATCAAACTCAGGTGGTAGTTCTTGTTAATGCAAGTTCATATGCTCATCAGCCATTAGTTCATACATATAATAAACTTCATATTAATGTAGCACTCACATCATGCTAGGTTAACGCTGCACCCAACTATTTATGTCATAATTCTATAACACTTTTTTATCCTCACCATAATTAGCATATCAAGTCTTATGACAAAATAAAAGAAATACAAAATTTATATGAGGAATACAGAATTCAAAATTTAATGACATGGAAACAGATGAATGATAAAGTTGATGTGTGCATTCAATGGCCATGGTGAAACTTGTCAGAGATCCTGTGTGCATGCAGTAGCCATGGTGAAACTTGTCAGAGATCCTATGTGCATGTAGTAACCATGGTGAAACTTGTCAGAGATCCTGTGTGCATGCAGTAGCCATGGTATTACTTGTCAGAGATCCTGTGTGCATGCAGTAGCCATGGTGATACTTGTCAGAGATCCTATGTGCATGCAGTAGCCATGTTGATACTTGTCAGAGATCCTATGTGCATGCAGTAGCCATGGTGATACTTGTCAGAGATCCTGTGTGCATGCAGTAGCTATGGTGATACTTGTCAGAGATCCTGTGACAGGGATTGGTTTCAATGATGCCTTAATACAAATCATAATGTTGGACTGTAGGTTCTGCAATTCATAAAATCCACAAGATATTTTAGTGTGTGTGACAATAAATTTTACACATTTTTTCTTTGTGTGACTCTTACAGGATAAGGGTAACCCTGATGTAGTGAGTCGGGCATTCCATAACATTCCCTTTGATGCTCAATTTGTTGGTGGTAGTGCAGAGTATTCCTCTCTGGAGGAAATGCCTGGAGTAGATGGCTTTATAATGAGTGTTGATCCACTATATAAGGTTAGTATCGTATTTCTTTTGTGTCCCTTGTGAAGCCAGTGACACTTAAGGGATCAGTGTGTCTCTTTTATTCGTATTAATCCACTTGTCTCACATACTAATTTTGTTAGAAACACAGGAATTTCTTGAGATAATACAATGTTTTTTTCTCATGATTTATTTTCTTTCAGTAAGATATATTATGTTTAATTTTTAATTATATTGTCAGTATTTTGTATCAGACAGATTAGATTTGGTTCTTTTTTTTGTGGGCCACTGTCTGCAAACTGTAGAGATTCTTAGTGATCACTTTGTTGTCTTCCTTTGTGTTCATTTACCAAACTTCTGTTTTAAATATCTATGGAAATTCCTCAGAACACCCCGCTCTAGTCATCTAATCTGTCTCACTGTTTGTCTGGAAATCAATCACATGAAGATGAAATTAAATGCAAATACAAAATTAATTTTGCCAGTGCATACAGCAGCATACAGAAGTAATTGATTTTCTTTGTCTATTTGGCCAGGTAACATCAGGACTTCAGTGGTTTCTACAGGTGATTTATATCATAAGTAAAGCAGACTCATCTAGACATCATTTCCATAATAAACGTTCTGTGATGTCACACATATCGAAACGAGATATTTCTAGTCAAACCCCTTATGACATTCTGCCAAAAAATGGCAGTGGTTCAAATGGAACTAATATGGTACACCTTCCTTTAAAATACTCACAAACAGATAGCCCAGTGGAGAGGGCAGACAGTTCCCTAGTGCCAATCATTTTACCTCTTATAGTTGTTCTCTTAGTGATTTCTTTAGTGATATTTATAATCTGTAAAAGACGTAAAAGAGGACGACATAAAGAAGAAGTACGAAAACATGAAGAAAGTGCAGTACAGTTAATGCCAGTAACAACAAATCTTGCATATCAAAAAAGAAACAGTCAGATGCTGTCCCAATCCAGGATAAGTGTGAATGTGACAGAACTAAGAAACTCTAGCATCTGTCTTACAGATCGAGATCCTGTTGTCAAAATAAAAAATATCAATGTTAAAACTCAGGGAAAATACCAAACCAAGTCAGGGACAGAAGTGTGATATTAACCTACTATTTGTAGGTACATGTGTTACAATGTTTATACATTAGTCCAAAAGAAGTGCAATATATATGTCACATGGTGTTATCATGTGACTTGTTACTTGTATTCTTATTGGTTAATAGCAGGTGCTGTTTACAATAATTGTCATAAGGTCAGTTTGTTTAATATGAATATTTTGAACCACATTTGTGCGATTTTTTTTCTTTTTTTTTTTTTTTATTAATGTACATGTTAAAAAACCATAAAAATGAAAACCAAATTTCATTGCCTAAGCAAAATATTTCTGATTCTTTTGTGTAGATATTTCTAACTCTTCAAAAGTTTAGACAAGGGAATTAATTTTATGCCTTGCTAGAAAATGGTTGTGGCATTCAGTGTTTGTTCATTCCATTCTATACCCTACATGGTTTCTAGATGACTCAAGTAACTTTCCTCAGAATCAAACAAATATTGGTATATGTTGCTACTTGTAAAGAGAGAAAGAACCTATTGATTTTGAAGTTAATTGACCAAAGGTTAAGGTTGCAACCTCTGAATTGATGCTGAAAGTAAGAGAATCTTGAGGGTTTTTGTGTGTAAATCAAGTACTTGTCAACTAAATCAAACCTACTTTGGATATCTTGCTGCTTATCCAGAGAGGAAGAAACCCATCAAGATCAAAGTTCAGAGTTTAAGGTCACAACTTTTGAACTTAAGGTAAAAATAAGTGATCTAGAAATGTGAAAATATTTAGTGGGACATATGTGTTACAAGCATTCTCTAGTTGTTCTTTAGATAATTTGTTTGATTTTACATCATCATTAAAATAACTAAAAATACCCTTGTGGGTGTCCTTATGATATTTTCTGCCGTTGTGTTTATGATTATTCTTGATATTATAATGTTTCTGCTATATTTACATTATATTGTTCTATTTCTTTTGATGTCTAAAATGAAAACTCTTATTTATCATTAATTACTAAATAAATAAACACATATTTTTTTTATATATATATATTCATATGAAGCATTTGAAACACTCTCTAACAATTAACACTTAAAACTCACATTATTTAGTGTTGCGTCACATATTTGTTTCTTTATAGTTATACATACCTGTCAACTAACCCAATTTTGATGGGTACTGCCAAGCAAGACCCACCTGTGACTCATAAACCTCTCATTTTGTGATATGATAATTCAAATATAAAGTAATGAACATGTTACATAATTTTGTGAAGGACATTTTAAAAAGAAAAATAGGTGAGGAAGCTTTTGATCAACCAGGAGAATACAACTTGGGAAATGTGAGGTATTCATCACTTAAAACAATGATAAGTAGAATTTATTTTTAGAATGATATTTATATTTAAATATGATGAAAAATTAATTTGAGACAATATGTATGTTTAAATAGCATGTGTGCTACTGTGAAGGAAAGCTCATGGTTATTAAGAAATTAGAGACCTATCAAAGTTTTACAGCATAATGTAGATGAACTAAGTCTGAATATAATACACTTACCACAAGAATTAGGTATACAATCCTCCTCAACAATTACAATGGATAAAAATGCCAAAAGTTTTGATTTATTTTTGTATCCTTGGTCACCATAATGTTATAGGATCTGAGGTTAAAGGTCATATGATGGAGGACGTCATTCATGAAATTTTGTGGGTTTTCAGAAATGCAATTTAGCAGGAGGAGCAAGAAGCATAATAAATATAAAAAAATATTGTCTTTAATGTGTTTTCTAGTTTTACATTGTTTAAGAATGAAAAAGAAACACAGGAATGAATATAATGCTTATATTATTTATTGCCTATAGAAACTATACAAAATATGGTACTGAACAAAAACTTTTATCCTCTAAGAATTGAGGTATATTTATTATACCTTCAATATGTAACTTTTTGACCTTGTCATTAATTGTCATCAAGGACCATTCATGGATTTTAGTTTACAAGTTTGAGATATTCTATCTCCCTGTGTCAAAATTGTCTTCTTATATCAAGACCATCAGCTGAGAATCAGTATGAATACTGTCAGGGATATATCAGGAAATAAGTTCCCATAGTCAAAATACTTCTCAAATGTAGATCCTCATTCTAAACTTGTTATATTTGTAAGACTCAAACCTGATAGAAAGGATAACAGTTATAACAACAACAATGGCACTATTTGAAGGAAGTGAGCCTGCATAGGTCATGGGTTAAGTGCCTACCTTATAAGCGAGAGCTCCTAGGTTTGTGTGCCACTGATGGCTCGTAAGCATCCTGCCTTAAAGATGAGCATGTAAAAGTTGTCTCACTGCTTTGACTCTAAATTCCTGTGCACTATATCAGGCAGGTGCCGTTACCATAAATGTGCAATAATCTTGGTGGGATGTAAAACAAGACTATACAAAAAAAAAACCTCACAGAAATTGGTGTTTAGAATGAACACTTCTTGAGTAGCTTTTTACAGGAATTTCACAGAAAAGTATACTACAATTTACTCTTTTATCAAGAGGTTGAGAGGAGAGTAATGCTTCTATTCACAGATAATTATAAAGATCAGGTAGAAAAGTCAATTGTACTACAGGAACAAACATCATAATTGAACTACACGATATCAATGCTTGGTAAACGTTAATATAAAATAAGAGGTAAGGGATACTGTGGCACTAATAATATATCTCGACATCATAGATCCTAGAAATGTCAAAATACCAGTTGCCTTGGAGGAGTGGAGTCTCATGTCAGAGGTAAGACCAGGTCCTAGGAGGAGTAGGAGTGCCCTGGTTGGTAAGCCCCATCCGTTGCATAGACAATATGAATGTAGATAAATGCTGTATATAAAGTGGCCAAGCCACACAACACCAGAGCATGAGTATAATAACACATAAGTCGAATCCTCTGCCGGGAACTTTTTATCACGAGCTGGAAGACTAAAGCAGTGTAAGCTATGAGTTGATGCTTCGGGCGCCCCAGAAAAGACCCCTTTTCAGATATCTTTACAATCCAGAAGCTTTGTGTTCAGTTTTAACAAAATGTTCTAATCCTCATAAATTCTCAAAGTTCAAAAGAAACATTTTAAAATGTAAGGTAAAGATGAGCTTGATGGCTTCCATTTTACCCATTTCATTAAATCATTAGTCTGTCATCAGAGTGAATTCCTAGAAAGTATTTGAATTCCTGATGAGGAGAGACTGAGAGCAGTAAACAGAATATTAAATTGGTATATTAATCATCATTAGTAGAGTGGTGAAGGGAAACCCAATTGCTTCATGGACGAGAAACTTGTGCCAATAATGATGTTTATATTAAATGCTATTGCATTTATAATTATAGATTGTAAGTATTCTGAAACTTTACATGATTATGTTTCTAGAGATATGTTTATTGCGCGAAGAAATTCAGAATTAAACTATCTCGATGTGCTAAAATCATTGGAAAATAGGATTAGTTTAATCTGAACAAGTGTAATTTTGCTGTTTCACTTGTATGATATCCATGAGTATTTGTTGTGATGAGGATGAATTTGTCGAAGATGTGTAGTTCAGGAATCATAATTAAGTTTTGAAGCTTTTAAAAGTTTCATGCAGTATTCAAATATTGCTCATTTTCTTTGAAAGTTTCTGAATTAGTCTGGATTTAAGGGCACCGCCACTTGTCAGATGAACGACTTGCCGTGCTTATTCGTTTCTGGAGAGTAATTCTGCTCTGGTCGTTTCATTATAATATCATTGTTGTATCTTGATAACAGCCTTTGACTACTTCTGGAAATAGAGTTGTACTTCGATATTTTGGATGGAGACGTGACCATGTTTTGTTTTTCCGGATTAAAATGTTGTTAACATCTAATAATTTTAAGATTGTTGCTCCCAACGTCTGACTACTTTACTGAAAGTTTTGCTTCTACGAGCTCTACTGTATTTCTACCTACTTCTACCTGCTCTACTGAACTTATATTTATCTTCTACCTGCTCTACTGTACTTATATTTTTCTTCTACCTGCTCTACTGTACTTATATTTATCTTCTACCTGCTTTACTGTACTTCTTATATTTATCTTCTACCTGCTCTACTGTACTTATATTTATCTTCTACCTGCTCTACTGAACGTATATTTATCTTTTACCTGCTTTACTGAACTTATATTTATCTTTTACCTGCTCTACTGTACTTGTATTTATCTTCTACCTGCTCTACTGTACTTATATTTATCTTCTACCTGCTCTACTGTACTTATATTTATCTTCTACCTGCTCTACTGTACTTATATTTATATTCTACCTGCTCTACTGTACTTATATTTATCTTCTACCTGCTTTACTGTACTTCTTATATTCATCTTCTACCTGATCTACTGTACTTATATTTATCTTCTACCTGTTCTACTGTACTTATATTTATCTTCTACCTGCTCTACTGTACTTATATTTATCTTCTACCTGCTTTACTGTACTTTTTATATTTATCTTCTACCTGCTTTACTGTACTTATATTTATCTTCTACCTGCTCTACTGTACTTATATTTATCTTCTACCTGCTCTATTGTACTTCTTATATTTATCTTCTACCTGCTCTACTGTACTTATATTTATCTTCTACCCGCTCTACTGTACTGATATTTATCTTCTACCTGCTTTACTGAACTTATATTTATCTTCTACCTGCTTTACTGTACTTCTTATATTTATCTTCTACCTGCTTTACTGTACTTATATTTATCTTCTACCTGCTCTACTGAACTTATATTTATCTTCTACCTGCTCTACTGTACTTATATTTATCTTCTACCTGCTCTACTGTACTTATATTTATCTTCTACCTGCTTTACTGTACTTATATTTATCTTCTACCTGCTTTACTGTACTTCTTATATTTATCTTCTACCTGCTCTACTGTACTTATATTTATCTTCTACCTGCTCTACTGTACTTATATTTATCTTCTACCTGCTTTACTGTACTTCTTATATTTATCTTCTACCTGCTCTACTGTACTTATATTTATCTTCTACCTGTTCTCCTGTACTTCTTATATTTATCTTCTACCTGCTCTACTGTACTTATATTTATCTTCTACCTGCTCTACTGTACTTATATTTATCTTCTACCTGCTTTACTGTACTTACATTTATTTTCTACCTGCTTTACTGTACTTCTTATAATTATCTTCTACCTGTTCTACTGAACTTATATTTATCTTCTACCTGCTCTACTGTACTTATATTTATCTTCTACCTGCTCTACTGAACTTATATTTATCTTCTACCTGCTCTACTGTACTTATATTTATTTTCTACCTGCTCTACTGTACTTCTTATATTTATCTTTTAAATGGAAGTTTCTGAACGCTGATGAGTCATTAAATACAAGTAATAAAATAGTGATTAAGTAAGTAAGTAATTGTTTATTTGAGTGTCACATGCCAAATATAACATTATAGGTACATAAAAACAGTACAATACACAATAAATATTCAGCATCCTGCCTTAAAAGACATATGAGACACTATGTAAAAATACAACACAAATTCATGATACATTTAAAACAATACCTTGATAACTGACTATAAATTATAGAAAAAATGATCATAATACATACACATACATACATATATACACATACATACATACACATACACATATACATACCACACACATACACATACTTATACACATATACATACATACATACACACACATACATATATACATACACATATACATATACACATACATACATACACACACATACATACATACATATATACACATACATACATACACACACACACATATATACACATATGCATGTAAATATAAATTATATATTAATATACTGGTGGACTAAATCACCTAGAACTCAGCATGTTTTCTTCTTCTAAACATTAATGATAAAATATTTGCAACAGTAAGCTGTAAATTGTAAGTATTCATTAAATAATATAACTTTTCATTGTCACTAAAATTCTCAAAATTTGAATAAAAAACTTTCGCCTCAGAAAAAAGTGTATATCTTAGATCACTGTAAAATTCACAATGTAGTAAAAATGCATTTCATCTTCTAAAACCACATCTGTACAATATCTACATATTCTATTTTGTAAGGTTGTTATTGGCCTGGTATATCAGCCTGTTTCAATTTCTAAAGGTAAAGAACCACTGCGGAAGTTAGATAAAATGCTTCGTTGATCTCTAAAATGCACAACTTTAACATAATGACTAGGTACAAGACTATGTTTGTATAGGCGAAACGTTCTCAGTTTATTACCATTTGGTTTGTTGTTGTCATTGCACAATTCCCTACACCACTCTAATTCATCATTCTTAAATAAAACTTTTTTGATATGTAAAATTCTATATTTTGTAGAGTAATTTGAATGTACAATTTCATTGAGATTAAAATGACTTATGATAGACCTCATTTTATCTTCCAAAGAACGTTTAATGTCAACTGACCATATATGTATTCTCTTAACAAGTCTGTCCACTGGCAGATCTTGAATATGAAATAATAATCTAAAATTTTCGAGTCTCTGCTCCGTGAGCGTTGTGCACCATCCCATGTCGCCCCGCGTAGCGGCATTCGACGCATTCCGTTTTGCTCCTAAAAAGTATCTAGCCGCTTTGTTTTGTACTGTGTTAATTTTTCGATGTGTCCTGGTTCCCCGGATAGCAGCACCATAGTACATCACAGGTTTTACTAGGGTTTCCTACAATTTTACGAATACGTTATATGCCATACCGCCACATGAAATAAACTTACTATAAAGTGCGGACAAGGCCCGACTCGCGGCCTTACTAAGTTCGGACACGGTGAAAGTGAAATCTAGATGGTCATCCAGCCATAGGCCTAAATAGCGGTACCGTTTATCGTAATCGAGGTCTATGTCTCCACAATGGAACGCAAAATTCGATCGAGGCTTAGACGCACATCGGAAAAGCAAAATCTTAGTTTTGTCTTTGTTGATAGATAGCCTCCATTTAAAGCACCAATTATTCACTACGTTGAACATCCGCTGAAGACTGTCCTCGTCAGGGGCGATAAGTGCGATATCATCAGCGTATAAAAGAATGGATAACTGAGTGCTGTCAATCTGGATACCATAATTCAAGGCATTGATATCGTTAGCAAGCTCGTTAATATACACTGCGAACATTGTCGGTGAAATTTTGCACCCCTGTTTTACACCTTGTGTTACTGGGAAGAAGTCGGTTAGACATTCATTAATTTTTACGGCACAATGTGTTTGTTCATATATTGACTTTAACGCATCTAAGAATTTTCCTCCCACACCGAGCTGGAATAATCGGAACCACAATAAATTTCTATTCACGCAATCAAATGCTTTTTTAGCATCTATGAAACACACATATGTATCCTTCCGCGCTAATTTCCTATTCCTAATGACGCTTGTTAGCGCATAAAGATGGTCCAGACAGCCTCTATTTTTAAGAAAACCCTTCTGCTCGTCTACTAATACTGAATTTTCTTCAAGCCATTCCGTGATTCGCTGATTCAGAATGTCCGCATAAATCTTACATGGTACAGATATTAGTGCTATGCCCCTGTATCCAAGGGGGTTCCTCGGATCCTTATTGGATTTAAGGATGGGATTAATTATCGTCTGACGCCAGTCCGTTGGTACTTCGCTTTCTTCAAAACAATATTTTAGTATACGGTACATAAGATATATGCACATGTCATTCCTCAGCACTTCACTTGGAATCTCGTCCACGCCTACTGCCTTATTCAGCTTTGCTCTATACATTGCTTTCTTGACTTCCTCATACGTGATTTCCACATTAAGCGACTCCGTGTTTGCATTTTGTATGATAACGGTTGTGTCCATAGTGCGTTTAGCGTTTTTAAGGAAATCATCATCAAATTTATCATCACTCATATTATCATTAAATAATTTATGATAATCGGATTTCCACCTATTTAGCACATCTCTTTTGTTTGTCATCACATTTCCATCATCGTCAACAACTTCTTCCGGAATCCTTCTAATTCGGTCCGTGTGTATTCCCATTTTTCCAATTGATTTCCAAAAGTCACGTGTGTTGCCGTGGTATACCATTTTTTCTATTTCTAGCTGCTTTTCATATTGGAAACGTCGCTTTATTTTACGATGCATTCTGTCAAATCCCTTTCTATTTTCTATAAATGCCTGTTTTGTACGCCTCCTCTCTGCTGTTGATTTACTTTTCCTAAAATTCTTTTCATATTCGCACACCTCTCTCCATTTTTCACTCAGTTCTTCGTTCCAATATGGTTTTCTGTGCGCTTTATGCTCTTTATGCTGTGTTTTGATTCCAACTTTACGCTCTTTTAACTTGTGTTCCATTTCATGTAACAGCAACTCCTTAAAATGACTGTATGCTTCATCGGCACTATTTTTATTTTCTTTTGTTTGCTGCAATCTCCTCATGGTTTCGTTTAACTTTTCTATAGCACACTCGTCACTAAGAAATGAATCCGGTAAACACTTTACATCGAACTTTCTTGGTGCATTTACAACAACTTCCTGGTCCCTTCTGTCGGTTTGTGGTTCATCCCATTCATTCAATTCCACAGATAATAGAAATTCTAGAAGTGAATGGTCCGGCACTTTCGAATATCCATGAAGTGAAAGTTTATTGATCAGGTCTGAGATGGTGTGGACTTTGAAATCTGTAATGGTTTGCATTTGCTCGTATGGGGTGATGAGATAATCCACAACTGATTTACCGACCGTGGAGATGTTAGTAAAATCCTGTGTGCCAATGCGCCCATTAACGATGCCCATGTTCGAGTCTATCAGTAGGTCAAGCCATAGATCGCCGTTTTTATTACTATAATTATCAATGACCTCTCGGAGCGAAACATCATCAACTCCTTCTATATAATCGCTAGCCTCCCCCAAACGCGCATTGGAATCTCCCATTATGTATACCTCTCCTTCATTTTGGTATGAGCAAATCTGTTCAAATAAAGTAACATAAAAACTGTTTGCATCACAAAATTTCGAGTTCTCGGGTGGGAGATAACACACATACGGCAAATTGTCGCGATTTTCCCTTAAACAATAACCATATGATGCCATCGTGCGAATCATCTAATAACTTGATGTTAAAAAAATTCTGCAATTCACTTTTAACGAATACTCCCACTCCTCCGGATCCGCGCCTGTTACCGGCTGGTTGATTGTGTCTGTTATTTCCATGAAATAAATATCTATCAATATTCAATATTCAGTGATGACGATATGACATTTTGTGACTTTAATAACTAGATGTAATGATGATAACACTAACACACGCGCTATCCATGCAAGAAGGTAATATTCTAACGTAGAGTGGTCACTTTTAAAACATTAAATATTATGTCATTTTCAAAGAATATGTATTGAAAGCACTATTTTGTATTGAAAGCACTTTTTAACGGGTCATTAAGATGACGTAAAATATTGGAACATGGTCTTTTCTGTAATCTACACAATGAAGCATAACTTTTAACAGGAAAAGAAAAATTCTTAAGCAATTTTCTTGATAAGGCCAGGTAAAAATATGTAATATAATGGAGGTAAAGTGTTTCCTTTGCTCTGTACTTGATATTTAAGGTAATAGGTAAATTTATTCTGTGACGTAAAGTTATTGTTCATTTACCGTCATGTTTGTTTATGCAAAAGCATACATGATATATTGATGGATTTTACACTGCTCTCTATTTATATCGTTTTGATCATACGATAAATGCCGAGAGGCCAAAATGTGTGATATTGAGTACTGAGTGTCAGAGCCACTTCACTTTCCTTTGCAAGGTGGAAGTTGTTTTTTTTTTTTTTTTTTTTTTTTCTTTTAACAGAAATTTATAAACGAAATAATCGATATGCTTGTTAGCATATCCTTGATGTTATGTAACGTAATTGATGGATTAATAGGGTTCGCCGCTGATACCTTTATTAAGAGGAATTTAAGGGTTAAAAGAGTATTCATTATGACGTCATAATAGCGTACTTTTCTTGAAGTCTTTATTCCCTGCCCCTAAAATAAGACTGCAGCAAATGACAGTGAATCTCCATTAAGGATTGAATGTTGTTTTTTTTGTCATTTTATTGGAGTGTAAACGTCAGATGACGCGTAGCGTAGCGGTTTTACACACATTTTGTAAAACTGACCGTTAGTGAAAAAAAAATTCAATTTTTATAATTATCAATATTTTAATATCGTTTTTTTTTTACATCATTCGCGCACCAATTCGTTTTAGGAATGAAAATTCACGTGCGGTGTAGAAAAATATCAACATATAGTAGTATATACGATTAATTTCCCCTTTATTATTATTAAAAATAATATTCAATGAATATAACAATTAGCATTATCAAAATTCACTTCTTCTGTACATGATAGTATATTTTTTACACTAATATTTAAAAAATTAATATGTTTAAACATTATTATAATAATAATGTTTAAACATTTTAAATGTTTTAAATATTAGTGTAACATATTCATTCAAAACTTGGAAATATATTTCTCAATATAAAGAAGCAGTAAAGCATTTAAACACAGTAGGTAAGAGATTATATATATCTGATTTTTATCTAGCAGTCAGTTGTTTGTGAATAAGCAGATTGTGTTCAGGAAAACGATACAGGCCCATTTTGGCCTCTTGCTATTAGTTAGAAAATGGTTGTGGCATTCAGTGTTTGTTCATTCCATTCTGTACCCTACATGGTTTCCAGATAACTCAAGTAACTTTCCTCAGAATCAAACAAATATTAGTATATGTTGCTACCTGTAAAGAGAGAAAGAAAAAAGAGGAGTTACTGGCTCAGTTATGTGGCAGAAGTCACCATAGAGCTATACAATACATGAATATAAATAATATACTAGAACATATATCACATTACAAAAATATTTGATTGTAGTGCAATTACGATACCGACTTAGGACGGTCATTTAATTTGACAAAAGCCAAACAAATGGTGTGGTTAACCGGTTTACGGGCCCACCTTCCCACTCACCGTATCAGCAGAACAATCAAAGGACGTACATTTAAAAATTTATAAATAATCCTCCATGTAAAGAACAAGGGTCAACAGGTATCTCATATTGAGAGGTCATAAAAATATAAATACGTAAGGTATTGTAAAATACATAATGGTATAAAAATATATGCGACATCAACATGATAAACCGTGCTCTGCCAGTCTGAAAGCGAGCTAAGACCCTAGATCTGTAGGAGTCCCGACTAACAGTCAGAGGGGACGAGGTTCAGGACCATGTCTCCTCTGAAAGAGGTTTGGACAAGGCCCGTCATATAGTCCCCACCGCCCTGTTAGTCAGCGTGCAACGTTCAAGTAAAAGTCTGCATAAGGCTGTAGAGGGGCCAAATACAAGACCTATAGTCTTTTTGATGATCTCAATATCATATTGTCTATTTATAAGACGTTTGATTATTTTATTACATGATAAAATAACGTTATCGGAGCCTTTTACTTTCCTTAGTTTATATACGAGATCACCGTAAAAATAAGGATGGGAAATTCCATTGGATACATACTGTTGAAAAGAAATATTTCCAAATTTAGATAGAAGTTCTGAATAAGATCTAAAGAATTTGCCGAATGTTTTTCTTAACTTGTGATATCTGTAACCCTGAGTTAAAAGTTTAGTAGTAATTTGTAAATTTCGTTTATGAAAGTCCAAAACATCGGTGCAGCCTCTGACAAATCGAACTAATTGAGATATATAGATACCATATGATGGGAGTCGAGGAACATCGCCATCCAAGTAAGGGAAATCCCCAAAGAACCTATTGATTTTGAAGTTAATTGACCAAAGGTTAAGGTTGCAACCTCTGAATTGATGCTGAAAGTAAGAGAATCTTGAGGGTTTTTGTGTGTAAATCAAGTACTTGTCAACTAAATCAAACCTACTTTGGATATCTTGCTGCTTATCCAGAGAGGAAGAACCCATCAAGATCAAAGTTCAGAGTTTAAGGTCACAACTTTTGAACTTAAGGTAAAAATAAGTGATCTAGAAATGTGAAAATATTAAGTGGGACATATGTGTTACAAGCATTCTGTAGTTGTTCTTTAGATAATTTGTTTGATTTTACATCATCATTAAAATAACTAAAAATACCCTTGTGGGTGTCCATATGATATTTGATATATTTATATATATCTGATTTTATCTAGCAGTCAGTCGTTTGTGAATAAGCAGATTGTGTTCAGGAAAACGATACAGGCCCATTTTGGCCTCTTGTTATTAGTTTCCCATTGTTGTAAGTTAATGATGCTTATTTCCACTACAGTTGCATGAAAGAAATATCAGTAATGACAAACAAATTGTGTTAATTTTAAAGTGAATGACATCTATATATAGAACTCCTCACGAACAGATCGTTAACCCATAAATAAGAAAGAAATCTAAGGATTAAAAAATATTAGACTTCCAGAGGGAAATAAAGAGGTTATTATAAAACACAAAACAGAAATACTCAGTATAATGACTGTTCGGTGTCTTGACTTTTATCCAGTCATCAAAATGATATAAATAGAGAGCAATTTTAATTCATGACTATGTCAT
The DNA here is from genome assembly GCA_035048485.1 of Pteria penguin. NCBI lineage: Eukaryota > Metazoa > Mollusca > Bivalvia > Pterioida > Pteriidae > Pteria > Pteria penguin. The sequence goes on along the minus strand of CM068580.1, from coordinate 71,723,768 downwards.
GTATGCTTCGGCATAAACAATCATGACGGTAAATGAACAATAACTCTATGTCATAGAATAGAGAAAACAGAAGACATCTGACTAAGCTGTATGACACAAATCACCAAGGACCTGCATACAAAAATGATAATAGTTGAATATACACGGAACGACATTACAAAACTATTCGATTGTGCTGCAGTTACGATACCGACTTAGGACAGTCAATTGAAGTAACAAACGTCAATCAATTGGTGTAGTTAACCGGTTTACGGGCGCCCACCTTCCCACTCACCGCAAAAGCAGCACAATCAAAGGACACACATTTAAAACTTTGTGAATAATCCCCAATATAGAAAACAAGGATCAACAAGTTTCTCAAAAAGAGAGGTCATAAAAATTTATCACACACAAAACTTCTTTAGAATAATATTTTGCTATCAAAAATATGTAAGACAACATCAACATAAGTAAACCGTACTCTGTCCGTCTGTAAGCGACCTCAGATCCTTGATCAATAGGAGTCCCGACTAAAAGTCATAGGTGACGATTGAATAATTATAAATGCAAAATCGTAATGTTTCACAATGACCCATAGAATCAGGCAAAATGATTTAAAATTTTATTCCAGAGTAACTCGTCTTTACTTTTGGTATATAATATGCTAAGAACACATTTTCTTTTAATCATACTTTTTGAGGAATTTTTGTATCTGGAGACTTATGAGAATCTTCTAATTAAAGCGTGATGGGTTAATGTCACCAAACGCCTTATATAAATGTAATCGAAAACAATAATTAGTCAGAAAAACAGAGTGGGTACGGGCACTTGATTGTCTTTCTCGTGTTAAGAGTTCTGTGTCAATGTCTTTCATCAACTTTTTTATCTGGTACAGATCTATAAGAAAATGACCCAAATCTCCTGAAGTTTCTTGATAACTAATCGTAATAGCCCGATAATTGTCATTTTGCCGTGTCGAGCCACATTCACAATTTTTCTCGTTCGTTTTATTTCTTTTTTGTTGTTGTCGCCAAATAAGTAACAATTCCTTGGCATCAATTTCCTCTTTTTGCTGACTACAAATGGTTCTTTTCCAAGTGTAAACCATTCGGTATCGCTTGTATGAAACGGCATTAATTTGTTTTATCTTGCCGTCATTCTTTTTAACCTTGGAAGTCGTCCTGTATGGTTTTGGGGTTTTTTTTCGCGACAAAAAATTCTTTTGAACGGTACACTCATAAACATTGAAACATAGAAAGCTTTTGTATATATCTGCTTCATGTGTGATGTCGAATGTTAATTACTTATTATTTTCATAGAGCGGTATTTACCATTCCTGTCATAGAGGTGTATCAAATGTACTTTAGGTATTGTTGTTCAGTCTTTATAAATGTAGATATATGTCTTTTCTGTTGCAGAATATCTAGAACTACAGTTGGTAGAATTTTGAATAATTAATACGGATATTTGAAATTTATACAGAAACAGAGTCGGTGCCTCAGACCTCTTCGTATCTTTACCCCCTTTTCAAAGGTGCAAGTTGCGTAACATCTAATTAATCTAGATACGGTTGTCGTTGAAAAACCTATAACGGCTGTCAATTTGAATCTAGGACCCTATTGATAATTTATGGTCCTTTAAAAGAATTTGAAGATGTTTCTTAGAATATGGATATATAGTATTAATTAGATGAAGATCAATTGAATTTTCAGCTCAGATAGGATTGAAAATGACATTTTCTCAGTTGATTCCTTCGTTTGTTTCACTTGACAATATTTATTTCTAAAATCGTACAACATGGCAGCGACATGACTCTTACCATGATCAGATCAGGGAACACTCATGACACAATCCAAATGATGATAATATCTGAGGATAAAAGTATGCTAATCTCATAAATATTTTGAGAAGATTGACTAATAATTCTACAATAGAATCTTCATATCTAAACATAGCCACCGAATGACGTATCATGTGACATTAGGGAAATAAATTCGTAAACATCGTGCTTTATTATCACAAAGTGCATCGACTTAATTGTGGAATAGACATCATAACAACGGTATAAAGATGTATGGGTCCCCCAACGAAGAGAGACAGATCTAGTTGTTACGGTAAATATTCATGACACAAACAGATAAAGAAGGAGGGAGAAATCTTGAATGTCTGACGGATGCAAACATAATAGCTATACAGTGTGAGATATGGCATGCAAGAATACTGCTCCAAGTTCCGTTATTGCCACCCTGTGGGAAAACAAGCAATAAGTTGCTATTATATACAATAGTATTTTGGTTAACATGATTACAAGCGTTAAAACTAGATCAAGAGGTGAAGTGATGTCAGAACCTCGGAACTAAATCTAGACCAATAAGCCATTATTTGACAATATTCGAATAAATTAACTGTTAATCTGGTAAAGTGTCTCAGTGACATTAGCTCCCTTTCTGATGGGCAGAGTAGAGTTAAATCTTGTAGATCTCACTTAATATTTTTGATACAGGTACTTATAATTCATTGCATGATGACATCCGGATTTGATTGTATTAAACTTGAATTGACTGTATGTCTTTATGTTCTAAAATGAACACATTTCATATTTTATTTGTTATTTTAAGCGTAGGAGATGTATAAGTAAACCGGATAAGCACAACCATTGAAAACTACTGCCATTTCATTCTGCCCCCGTTAATTAGTTAGCTCTGCGACTACGGTATTTTCGAATAGATATGCTTGTTGCCTTAAAAAGGATATAATGAAATATTTGCTGATGATCACATGTGTCATTTTATTTGTTTGTTTAAGACAAATAGGAATATCCTGATTGATAGAGAGCGAATTTGTGCTGCTATATGCAGGAATAGTTTCCAACTGAGTAATTAAATTCGATAGCGCCAGAGTACATCATATAATTTTTTTCATGAGAAATGTCCTATTTATTTTAAATTTCGAAGAATTATTATTTTTCTGTTATATTTGAAACTGATCAGGGTTATACTATATGTTAGAATGATACTGTATATTTTTTTTGCACAAATATAATGAAATGTGTTTTTTCCCTTCTTATTTTCTCGGAGTAATCGATAATAGTAATATATATAGTCGTCCATTTTGTTCAAAAATATAATTAAAAGATTGAAAATGAATGTTTAATAATCAATTATTATCATGCCAATTCGTAAGACAGCGAGCATGTTTGATGTCTTGATCTGTATATACAGAATACAAATATGAAATAAAACGGTATTTTAGTATTTTTTCCCGAGGCAAGGCAAGGTGATAAAGCTTGGATTTGTTCGTAGTTTCTATAGTGCAAAGCAAATGAATCACACTCCCCCAAGATAGAAAAACAGGCCCATTGCAGGATGACTCTCCAACAAAAATTGGAATCCATTACATTTATAGCTGGGGTAGATTGAGCCAATCTGGTAGAGTGTCTTGTTAACAAACATAACTCTTAAATTCAATATCTTTGAGCTCTGAGGATTGAAGAGGCGATCTTCTTATCATAACACCTTTACCTCTGTGAATCCCGCTTCATACATATTTCAGTACTGTGTGACCCAATATGTATCAAAACTAATCATAAACAAATATATGTACATTACAAATCATACACAGTTAAATGAATACACAAATAATAACAAATAATGAATAAATATGTTATACAATAGATATCTATCTGGTGCACTATAGACCATTTCAACAATTTTGTCTCTTCAGTGATGCTCAGTGTCACAACTATGGAAATACAAAGTGTAAGTATTTGAAGGGCAAACTCATTTACCAAATTTACCTAAAAGTAAGAGCCGAAGAAGAGCAATGCATGAGGGGGATGCTCCTTAGTTTTAGAGTGATTTACAAACTTTCACAGTAAATCTGAAGTATATATTTAGGGTCAATACAGAGTACAAATGTAACTTAATATAGCTTATAGGAAACCTGAGAACAGTACTTTTAGTCTACGATTAATCGGAGAGTATGTCTGATGCGACATGATGGTACTCAGTGTTGACAGAGATTATCGACGCCATATGTCTTACAACTGATCGGTCAATACACTGCCCAAACCTTTGGTATTTACCTAAATGTGACCGCTTGCGCGTCTCTACTAAAACGCACTCCTTCCATAATGTCCACATCTGTTTATTCTGCCTAATGTCGTATCAGAGAGAACCCTGACGAGCGCAGCATGATTAAATCATGGATAGAAGAGATAAAGCAATCAAAACAACACTATATTGAACGATTTATTGAGATGATAGCTTACTTCTTCACTGTACTAAGCCTTACAATCTCATTGATGACGATTTGCTTCTCAGCATTCCTGGAGTTCACCTGATTCTACCAAGTAATGTCCACATTTCCTCGCTTAAGCTCTTAACAGAGTAATCATCGGAGAATGGGTAATGGTCTTAAGGTATGCATATCTTTTAGAAGAATGTTAACTCTAACACCGAGGAACTATACACCTAAATTGATAGTTTATTAAATATATGATTTATTTTTACCTAAATTTACATTCGTAAAATTTACTGAATCTCCCTGCAGTTAAGTTCTTTTTTCATTTTTGAGAAGAAAACAATTATAGAAATTTCTGGTTTTTGAATAAGGGAGTTATGTCCCATTTTTATCTGAGGTCATAACCATTGTAATGTAATATAAACCTCCTATGGAAGCGTGATTTTTAACCACTTCGTATTCCTTAGTTTCATAGATCGAGTTTACAACACAGTAATTTTACGTCAGATACGTACTATATAAGCTATGACGTAGATAACTCTGTATCATGATATTAACCTTGCTTCTTGTAACAGACATTGTCACTAATGACGCCATTTCTCTTACGGGGTTTAATTGTTTCATTTTTCTCAATTTTACTATAGGACTTTGTCTATTTCCAAACGAATTCCTGTATAATGTGTTCTTAAAAGAAGAGAGAATGCATAGTAAACTACATGATGTTAGACAAAACGTAATAAATAAAAGAGAAAACAGAAGACATCTGACAAAGCTGTATGACACAAATCACCATGGACATGCACACAAAACATGATAACAGTAGAATATACACGGAAAACGACATTACAAAAATATTCGATTGTGCTGCGGTTACGATACCGACTTGGGACGGTCAATTGAAATAACAAACGTCACTCAGTTAGTGTGGTTAAAGTGGTTAAAGTCCTTTTTGTAAAATATGACGTCAGACATTAAATCATATGTGATTTCTGTTTACACGCTCGCCAGACGTTGAACATGAAAGCATGAGTGAAAGTAGACATGGTTATGGGGCTTATCGGCCATTTTCTGTCTTTCTTGTCAAATTAAATGACCGTCCTAAGTCGGTTTCGTAATTGCACTACAATAAAATATTTTTGTAATGTGTTCTAGTATATTATTTATATTCAGGTATTGTATAGCTCCATGGTGACTTCTGCCACATAACTGAGCCAGTATCTCCTCTTTTTTCTTTCAATCATGCGGAAATAAAATCAACATGTCTAGAATCTTTATGAGCAGGATATAATATACAGTGCTTATATCAAATCTGTATCAGCATGATATAATATGCATTGCTTACATCAAATCCTTATCAAGATGATATAATATGCACTGCTTACATCAAATCCGTATCGGCAGGATATGTTATACATTGCTTACATCAAATCCTTTTCAGTATGATATGATATAATAGACGCTGGGTACTGAAATCTTAGTCAACATGATATTATATGCAAGAAAAAACCCCTTCATCAGTAGGGTTGACATCAGTGAATAAAAGGGAAAATAGCAATTGCACATGGCATACAATATGGCATAAAATTAAATGACTTAAAATTTTTATTTATTCTTTGGTTCACTGTCTCGGCCATTTCCGTTTTAACTCTGCTCTCTAAATATTTATATATTATTAGAATTCCAATCATTAGACCATTACTATTACTGAAGAGACATAAATTGTCGAAATACCCATCTAGTGCACAAAATTATAACACGTATACATGTTCTAATATAGATTCAAAAAGGGTCATGCTTAGAAAATTATTCAAAGATTTAAGCAAGATACTGTTATGCAAAATGTTTACAGTAATTGTGTTGAACTGCACACATTATATTATGTTAAATATCAGAAAACCCTATATTCTTTTAATCTTAATTTCTTAATTAATAATTAAGTAAAAATTACTATCGAACCCAAAAGTATAAAACACATCTCTTTGATAGAATAAGTGAATGCAAAGGTGGGTGTTTAATACCATGATGAAAGATGAGTGCCTGGATTAGTGCAAACAATACTAAAGCTATAGACCACATGATAAGATACTGTATGTCAATATTGATTTATTTCAATATATTTGAATTTTAAGGTTTTAAAGATATGAACAAATCATCCCACGATTTTCTGAAGCAGCTTTAACTTTTTTCTATAAAGTATTTTCTATTGCGTTTAAAATTGACACTTTCAGTATCGGATTCTTGGAGAGACATTGTGTCTGATAAAGCTGGGCACTTCTGCATGAGCTGTCCTTGATCGATGTTCCCTACACTATAACCTATCATTAGCTGTAATGAATAAGGACATTATGACAAATTCAGGGGGCATGTTTTTCCACAGTAAATTGTAGTTTAATAGTATATTTAACGGCAACTTGGAATAATGCAGACTGTGAAATATCAAGTATATTCGATCCCATTAATTCTGATACTGTATATTTTAACAATTTTATCTCGTATTTGAAAGCCTACCAGTAAAGAAACTGCAAATAGATGCACGATGATTTCATATCAAGTCTTATTTGAATTGCAGATGATAGGAAATCAAAAGGATAGATACAAAATAATGCAGATTCAACTTATTAAGCGAGCATCAATTCAATTAAAGCCCCATTACCATAACAAAGCATATCATGGTAGAATCTCTAAACTACACAAAACGGAATGGAATTGAGTGATGTACGAGAAAATTAACAATTCCTAGTCGAAAACATTGCTGGTGATAAAAACGTTGCTGCGACTATTTTCCAGGAAATGAAATTTTCTTTATCACTTGCTGGAGGATTGGCTAAGTTACTGTGATTTCAGATAAAATTATTTGAATGTTTAAATGAAAAAAAATTATGTTATAAATTCATGGTCGAACTTTATTGCAAGTTTTATTACCTAATTTAACATGGCAAAGGATAATGCTGAAATGACGTAAAAAGACACCGTACATTGGGTTGTAAATACGTCGAAAACATTAAGTAGTATATGCATAATAAAATGGGGGAAATAGATAACAATTTAATAGATGTCATAGACACAAAGAAGTCAGAAAAAAAACCCTAACAGATGAGCACAATTTTCGTCACATATTAGTGGTTATGAGTTAAGGTAAGCTGTGTTCAAGCCTCTTACATATCTTAATACATTTCTATCAAGGAGCATTGGGTGAAAACATCACTAACCCTTTTACTTAAGAAATCCCACAAAACACCTTACATTTAAATATGTATACTGTGCTTGTGCATAGAGTAATCATTTTGTGTTCATATACATGAAATTGACATTGTGTAAAACAACGAAAAAGTGTATACAATTGTTGTTTATTTCTTATTTCTTTCTACAAATCGTCAAATGATATAGAAATGTAATGTATAATTAGTTGAGAAATTATGTGCGGATCATTTGTTTCTGCCTTCGTCCTCAAAATTCGTTTTGTTAAAGCTATACCTCTTATCTTGTTCTACAAATGTAAAATTTCATACTACCATATCCTGCAGTGTTTTGTTAATGATGATTTTTTTCATCGTTGTAATTATTCTTTAATTTTTTTAAACAGCATTTCTTCACACATGTAATGTACAATTTATTGAAAATTAGATTTGTTTAGAGATCTACTGAGTCAACTTTGGGAATAGAATATCTTTACAATGATTATAGCGTACATCATATTATATTTTTTTTTATATGTATCCATATTTTACCCATGGAAAATACTGTAATTAAAAGTAATTCACAGGTTTCAAGTGGTGAAGAAAGTAATCATAGATAAGATGAGTAGCAATAATTATGAGTCTGAAATGACAGCAGTGTATAAAATGCCAGTTTAATGATTTTAAAAATGCATTTACTGCAGTAGAAATAATGAAAAATCTATGTCAAGTAAAAAGATGGCCGGCGGAAGTCCATCTTGTTAAAAATATTGAAAGCTTTACTGATAATGTATCTACTATTGCAAACCGATCAGTATATCACCAAACCTCTATCCACATTGCTTACGAAAATACTGACCCACATCAAACATGGTCTTCAAACATACTGTGGAACAATATACTCCAGAAACGGAATCAATCAGATGTGGATCCTGAATAAATCTAAGGAACTTTAAGATAATCTGAAATCCCCCAATTTCAATTATGTTTCCAGCATAAAATCTTTTGATTTCTCCACACTCTACACTGCTATTCCTCACCTACGGCGTTTTTGTATCTCAGCTTATAAGGTACGCCAGGGCATGTTCGGTTTTGTCACATGGGTAAAACGACTAACCGATAAACTATTTGTTCAGAGTTATGTTACAGAACGCCTGAAATCGTCACTGAGAACGTTCTACGATCGCTACGGTGATCTCATAAGAAAATATGAGGTCTCACTTTACAGAATAACTAATGACGTTCTGAAGTGCGATTGAATGACTGTTAGACAAATCCTATTATGACGTCACTTTCATCATTTTTGTACATTTCTGTGTGCATTGGTACTTTCACCGAATTTGACATGTTTCAATATAACTGTTGCAACGGGTGTTGTATGCAAACAGGAGACGGTCATTCTACCCGGGCACCTGGTCTCACCCCGGATGTTATACTTAACGGGTTTTCAACGGTTTGTATGGGACAATTCCATAATTTAGCCTCCACTCTTAGACTTCGACATTGGATAACTGATCGGGATTTCTTCGTTGTTTAATATGGTAATGAAGTGGGTCAGTAATTTCATGGTAGACGACAACAATTTATGTATAGACTCGAAAGAGCACCCAACCAAAAGCAAAAAGCAAATTTTTACCTAGCAGGAAAAAGTGCAGCCTTTCAACATGCCAGTGCTGGTTCAAAACAATAAAAACAAATCATGAAAAAATCAAGAAAATTAAATTCGGACATAAAAATTCAGTAGCTTTTGAAAGTGTCTGATAACAATAGCATTTGCATTTCTACATTGTATAAAGCAAGACCATGACATATATGAAGAGAATGGGGCAATAGATGTTAATCCAATTTTATTAACGTTTTGGATTTTCAGGCAAAACATTCTCCCACGTGTGACGTCACATAGGCAAGATACCTATGTACGGACGTCATATTTGCGTAGTCTATTCCAAATCAGCTTCTTTGACCGCTTTTGACTATCTACAGTAACAAAACGTGAATGTGCTACAATGGCCTGAAATTTTTACGGGATTTATCACTTATAGAATATGTTTGAAATGAAATAGAACGACGTGTATAAATGTATATCTATCATGCAACACATCTTAACGTTGTAGCAGCCAATTTGTTCTCAGATGTCCAATGTTTCTACAAGGTAATATTTCTTCTCGTCAGAATAAGATCAATATTTTTACATTAAGACATAAAACTATTAGAAAACGTGGGTCACATGGTCGTCGCCGTAATCGTAACATCAGAAAACGTAATCGTTTAAATAGGTCATTAAACGATCTTCTATTTATCGCAAAAATAATGGCCGTCATGAACTTTTGCATGCACTATCCTCTATTCCGGTAAATAAATTGAAACCTATCCTGGACGAAGCTGATCTTCGAAGTTTACGCAATTCTGATTGATATAAACTCAATTTGATTATTTTATTTTCATATAAACTCTTTCCTCGTATTCCGTTTCTTCCACCCAAGCAGCAATTTCTCAAAATTAAATTCATTAATAAAGGCTTCGATCTACTTAACATTTCTAATATTTTCCGTGATCATAGAGTCACATCTAAAATCCCCCAATATTTTGAGAATTTAGAACCTCCACTTATTTGTTACCAGTACAAAAAGCCTATAAGAAATCTTATTTTAAATTATAATAAAGTTACATCTAACCCTGATGTTTCAGACTCTATTCCTTCGTCGTGTTCTTGTGAAAATTCTAAATATGTTTATAAACCGGCAGGTCATGTTATTACTGGTGACCTAAACTGTATTTCGGACAAGAAATTGCGCACCTTTTTTGGAAAAGGACCTAAATATAGGTTACCGTCCAGGATAGATTTCAATAAATGCCGTGACGTTATAGAAGATGCTTTAACTACATATTGTAAACGTTGGTGTAAAAAAGAACAGGTAAAGGTTCATGCTCTTAATGATTGGAAATACAAGATTTTAAGAATTGTCGATATCCGTATTAAGAACATTACGGAAAATCCGCATTTATTTCAACAGCCTAATATATTGACGACAAATTCTATTAAAAAGAAGATAGCTGACTTACATGCTAAATATGCCTTTGTTCCCGCTGATAAAGCAGGTAATAACATAATAGTTGTTTGAAAACTATATTATATTGAAGTACTTAAAAACGAATTAAACTCCACTCATACATGTGTGGAAAGCCCTACCTCAAAAGAGAGCACCTTGCACGATCACCTCATGACCATGTCCGACTTCAAAATTAAAACTGATAAATCTGATCTACCAACCATGTATTGGCTCCCAAAACTACATAAAAGTCCATATAAATCACATTTCATATCTAATTCTAGCCACTGCTCTACTACGGTACTATCGAAACATATTACGTCTGCTCTAACTGCTATAAAAAAATCATATTATCAAATATTGTGATGTCGCATTTCATAATAGTAACATCAATTACTTTTGGTCGATTAAAAATTCTCATGAAGTTATAGACAAACTTCTTTCGCTAAATTTCAAAGCGACTCAAATTTCTACATTTGATTTTTCTACACTTTATACATCTCTGCTTCATGATTTGATTAAAAGCAAGTTGCTGTCTCTTATACAATGGTGTTTTCACAGAGAATCTAAAACGTACATATGCACTTCCAATAACTCTGGATTCTTTTCCAACAAACAATATACTTCATATAAATACTGAACTTGCAAGGAATTATGTAAAGCACTAGATTTTCTCATGAATAATATTTTTGTGCAATTTGATGGCAAGATATATCAACAAATAGTTGGGATTCCTATGGGTACTAACTGCGCGCCTCTGATAGCAGATTTATTTCTTTATTCTTATGAGAGGGATTTTATGGTTTCTATTCAAAAATCAAAACGTTTTGACCTCATTGACAAATTTAATAATACTTGCAGATATCTGGATGACATTTTGGTTTTCGACAACCCTGAATTCGAACAATTTATATCAGAAATATATCCACCAGAGCTCACAATGAATAAAGCTAATACTTGAGATAAATCTACACCTTTCTTAGATTTAAACATCAAAATTATCAACCACCTAATATATACTAATATTTATGATAAACGTGAGGATTTTGGATTTCCTATTGTAAATTTCCCTTACTTGGATGGCGATGTCCCTCGACTCCCATCATATGGTATCTATATATCTCAATTAGTTCGATTTGTCAGAGGCTGCACCGATGTTTTGGACTTTCATAAACGAAATTTACAAATTACTACTAAACTTTTAACTCAGGGTTACAAATATCACAAGCTAAGAAAAACATTCGGCAAATTCTTCAGATCTTATTCAGAACTTCTATCTAAATTTGGAAATATTTCTTTTCAACAGTATGTATCCAATGGAATTTCCCATCCTAATTTTTACGGTGATCTCGTATATAAACTAAGGAAAGTAAAAGGCTCTGATAACGTTATTTTATCATGTAATAAAATAGTCAAACGTCTCCTAAATAGACAATATGATATTGAGATCATCAAAAAGACTATAGGTCTTGTATTTGGCCCCTCTACAGCCTTATGCAGACTTTTACTTGAACGTTGCACGCTGACTAACAGGGCGGTGGGGACTATATGATGGGCCTTGTCCAAACCTCTTTCAGAGGAGACATGGTCCTGAACCTCGTCCCCTCTGACTGTTAGTCGGGACTCCTACAGATCTAGGGTCTGAGCTCGCTTTCAGTCTGGCAGAGCTCGGTTTATCATGTTGATGTCGCATATATTATTATACCATTATGTGTTTTACAATACCTTACGTGTTTATATTTTTATGACCTCTCAATATGCGATACCTGTTGACCCTTGTTCTTTACGTGGAGGATTATTTATAAATTTTTAAATGTACGTCTTTTGATTGTTCTGCTGTTATGGTGAGTGGGAAGGTGGGCCCGTAAACCGGTTAACCACACCATTTGTTTGGCTTTTGTCAAATTAAATGACCGTCCTAAGTTGGTATCGTAATTGCACTACAATCAAATATTTTTGTAATGTGTTAAATGTTCTATTATATTATTTATATCCATGTATTGTATAGCTCCATGGTGACTTCTGCCACATAAGTGAGCCGGTAACTCCTCTTTTTTCTTACAAATCTGAGCGGTATAACATGTCATGCAAAAGTTATCAATGGAATTATAGTAATTAAAATTCACAAAATTATTTCATATTTCAAAAGTGTATTATAAAGCTATCATAAATAAAATCATTATTTTACTTAGTTTTCCTAGTTTTTTGTTTTTATTCATTAAACTAACGTTGTCTAGGGCAAAGCGTAGCGTGGCATGATATGCCCGTCGCTTAGATTGAGGGAATGAAATTTGAAAGTTTGGAAACACTACGCCTTTGCCAACAATTCTATGAAATATTACTCAAACCCGTACGATGGGTTATAAGTTATAGATGGGATAATGATTTAACCCATTATATGCACTGTGACCTTGTCCTTGCAGATATGACCTTGGTTCAAGGTCATGACACCCTTGGGTCCCGTGCAATATATCGGTGAAATATTACTCAAATCCATGTAAGGGATAAACACATATGGCCCAGACAAATCTTTACCCGTCATATATGCAGTGTTACCTTGACCTTGATGATATGATCTTGGTTTAGGATCATGATAATCCCTTGGGTCCTGGGCAAAAATTCTGTGAAATAGTATTTAAATCAATGTACGGTGTAAAAAGTTATAGCCTGGAGAAGAATATAAATAATATAAAGGCTGTTACATTGACCTTGCAAATATGACATTGGGTTCATCCTCCAGTCATAAGAAATAAATATGCAAATTTAAAAAGTTCTAACAATTTCGTCTGTACCTTGTTTACAAGTTGCATTCACAAAAATTTGCAATTTTGCCCCAAATATGACCTTGGCCTTTGACCTTGATTCGTCTTCATGCCATAAGAAATAAGTGTACCAAGTTTGAAGTCCTAGCCTAAACGGTATGGTCTGTATCGTGTTAACAAGATGCGGACATACCCACGGACCCACAGACCTAAAGACCCACAACGCCACCCCATAATATGTCCCTCTAGGACGAGAGTATAAAATGAAGACAAACTAATAAAGTAATTGCAATTTTATTATTTAAACAAATATTGGTTTCTTAATTGATGTATGTTAATTGCTTTGTTGTCAGTCCCTGATAGCCAATATCTCCATTTTATTCTGTATGAAAGATGTTCGTTATAGACTACAGTTTGGTTTCTTAGTATTTTACTTCAATAATTCCATACCTATCAAAACAGGTTAATACTGACTAATGACCAGTTTACTTCGAATGAAATTCAATTAGGATTGTGAAAGACAAAACTATATGATTATTTCGCACTTCAAAATGTTACTGCACTGAGCTTTCCCTGGCATTTTATCTCCGCAAATAATTCATCAGTAATTTTAAGATTATTAACAGTTTGATTTATAAAATATATGAATTTGAGTATTGATCGTAGCATTGAAAAATAGCCAACGATCCATCCCTTTTTGGTATCATTTATCTTTTCTACATCAACTGGCAACAATAATCATTAAACATGAGCAACTCATTTAAAAGATTGAAACTGTCTATTTGACCGTTAATATTTGGCATAAAATAGTCCTCGATCTCCAATAGAATACAAAAAATATCTCATTGTATCTGTAGAACTATCTAACAAATACTGTTAATGTTATTATTGTTGATGTTATAATGCATCTTATTCCGAAAATTGTTTTCTTGGCAACAAACATTTCTTTTAATTCTTAAGTATATAATCTGAGAAGATTTTCATTGAAAGGATTGGTGGATGCTATTCTTTCACTCACTAATCAACATGACTGAGTCTAAAACAAATATTCGCTTGTCTTCACAAGTTATCTGTTGCAATATCCGATCTATCAGATTCAGTTCCTACATTTGTATTGTCAGATTCCCTTCCAAGAAATACATTTCCTGTCCAGGATTTATGACTTAGAACACGGACCATTATAAAAACAGACAAATCAATTGAAGTAAGAAAGCAATAAGAACGCATATACTCTAAACTTCAGCATAGTAATGACCTTCATATGACTGACTTGGCACAATCATATAGATATGAGCAACACACGCACATTGTTGGGGAAAAGTGTTGAATGAAAGAGGCATCAAATTATGAAAGCATAAAACATTAAAACAGAGATCATGGTCCAGTTAAAGAGATATGGTTTAACACGAAAAATTTTTGAAACAAACGAAAATAAACATAATTGCTCTATTTATTAAACATTTTATTCCTACTTAAATTTATCAAGTTCCAAAAAAATCCATTTTACAGATTTCTTTCTACCGGTTAGATTTGTCTGTATTACTTTTAACATTGGACAAGCCATGGTCCGTGTGATTAACACTTCTACCTGCTATTTGGATTATAGTCCGATTATAACTGTTGCTGGCATTGACAATGTATATTTACTCCTTCATGACACCTGTTAGGTTCCCGGGGTTTTACTTAGCTAACTAAATCTGAATCAGCTCTTGTAACCACTGTGTGTTAAAATGTGTTGAATGATACCATATGGCCAATGGAAAAGTTTAGAGTACAAGACACTATTATTGTCCAGAAAGAATCGATAGTACGGCTCATCTTTAGCTTGGTTATATGTCTTCTGTCATTTCTGTTTTCATTTCTGTCCTTCCATCTGGTTAAACTTTTGTTTCTAAATTTGTAATCAACACACAGATTTTGATACTGCTCACGCTTTGGTTCCCGGTGTTTTACGTAAACGTATTTCAACGATCCGAAGCGGCTACACAATAGATAGAAAATTTGGGCAAAACCAAGGAAACGATATCTGATTTGGTAACATGGAAAAACTCTGATATGAGGCTCATAGAAACAAAATATCTAATTTTGAATAGAAACAGTCAATTGAAGTGACAGTAGGCGGGCCTTTCATATCACTCAATGCAAAAGGAGAACAATCAAATGGAATAGTATTCAATACTCTTGTATAGGGTCCAAACTAAAGAAACTCCTGAAATACACATTAAAACGACGAAGAATATAAGCAGAGAATTACAACTATGTCTATATTTAAGTATATAAGATTGATAAACCAATGATTGTAGAGGTTTGACATAAAGCGGAATTGAGTGATAAACAAACAGTAACACTTCTGAAGAGAAATTGAGGAATGAATAAGCAATGAAGTTATAAGAGGCCTCTTGTCTAGTGTCTAGTAATCATTGGGTATTATTGGGAATTTATTATCGACTATTCTATATGATTTATGGTTGTTTTCTTTGTAGCGTTTAATCTGATTCTTTTGTAATATCAGTGATAACAGCTAATATTGTCAGTACGAGTCTGTAATCCTAAGCACAGTATAACATAAATCCATACAACACACACACACACACACACACACACACACACACACACACACATACACACACACACACACACACACACACACACTTAGTAAAATCAGAAATTAATTGATGCTGTCACTGTGGCAACAATATTCAGATGGACAGACAGAATAAGTCGCACTTCGTTGTGTGTAAAAACAAAAACCATCACTTTCAAGGTCTAGAAAGATGAAAAACAAATGCCTTGCATATATGAGTTGTATAACATCACCAGGAGCCATTGTATTCGAGATTACTGGAGATCCTGAATTCGCTAGGGGATTCGCGTGGTCTCTCTAAAGCAGCGACATCACATTTCACTAGAAGAAATGTTCTGTAAATCAATCGGCTGTATTCAACATACTGAAAGTTGGCGATGGACTACGGCTGGAGTCTTTGTCGGGGACGTAAATAACAATGATAATACATCTAGCGTTTTGGTCTTTTTTTTATTATATTTTCATACAAATTATGTTCATTCACTGATACACACATATCTGTTACTGATGTATATTCATTTTGACTAACATGGACATTGTTGGTCTGTTTACAGAAATATTGGCGAATTAAACTATAAAGTATGGATTTATTTTTTCAGCAAAAGACTTTAGTCATAAAATGTCGTTGTATTAATATTTGGACAAATGTTTTAATCAGAGATATATAAATTTCATAAAATCAGGATCCATCGTGAAACATGTAAATAACCAAATTCATTCTGAATATAGTAAAATGCTAAGAAACCTGGTGGTAGTCATAACGGAATATTCTACTTGACAAAATAGAGATATTAGTTATCATGCACCCCTGGAAAAACCAAGAAAAATTTGAAATTATATTCCCTTACTCTGACAAAGAAAAAAAATTGAATGTACAGTGTACCAATAATGTCACATGCTACCATACTATTACGTATTAAATTTTTCATATAATTCTTCATTCATTTTTATTTCTGTTCACATTAAAATGAAAAGGAGGAAATCTTGTGCAGCGTTATTTCGATACCTTCGTTACGACACCAAGTTAAAGAAAATGAATAATATCAGAAAAAGGCAATGTATCTTGATACAACACTTCATTGGGCATAGCACATAAAACTTAATTTTCAGGAAGCAAGGCAAATTATTGAAGACCTTGGAAAAATTGTAGCATGCTTTTTAATGTGATACTTTTGGCTTAATTGGAATTTACAGTGAAATACTTCACAAAATGCATCTATCAAATGTAAAAAGTGACAGATTAATTGAATTCTGATTAGATTTTATGCCGTTTTAATTGACATCAGAATCTGAGCTTATGCTGTTATTACCGAGGGTTTTTATTTTACATTTGTGCATAAAGTGAAACTTACTAAATGCGAAATTAACTAATGTATGCTGTATCACTATGATATTTAAAACAACTTATAACAGTTGACACTCATTAACCCTGGGAATTAGAAACCAATTATCCAGGCAAAAATATAAGGTTAATATAAAATTTCTTCCGATAACAAAACACCATTAGGTTAAATTGGGAAAAGTTTCAATGTACTAGAGAAAACTGAAGACATTTGACAAAGCTGTATGACAAAAATGACCAAGGACATACACACACGAAATGACAAAAGTAGAATATACATGGAAAAACGACATTACAAAATATTCAATTGTGCTGCGGTTACGATACCGACTTAGGACAGTCATCTGAAGTAGCAAAAGTCATTCATTTTGTGTAGTTAAGTACATTCATGCGTAATTCGAAAGTAATTGTTAATATTACGTGTAACGACAAACATTAAATGGTGACATTAATGTACACATCGCGAGCAAGTGTTTCCTAATTGATTAGAGCTATGGATATCCCATAAATGATTAAGATAATGTAAAAACTTAAATTTAGAGAACAGTAATTATCTTTCTGAATGACATTCTCAGTAAATCAGTTTGTTTACCATAGTTGACAAGAAGTTATCAGGGTTTTGAAATATATATATTCATATAATCAATGTTTGATTGCTGGAACCCCCCCCCCCAAAAAAAAAAACAAATATAAACCCTAAATGTTTTAGTAACCATAAATACCTTTATGGATGTAAATTCAGTTCGTTTCTTATCTATATCATTATAAAAAGTTGAGAAGCCGTCGTAATCTGTATATAGAATCCTAGAAATAGATCGTGCAGTATATCAGTTAACGATTCTTCTTTTCTGACATGCATGTCTATTTCATGCAGGCATTTATGTTAAACGACTTGACTTTTATCGTTAACTTGGCTGAAAACCACACACAGGATATTCTCATTAATGACACATTTTCACGGAAATGGGTGTTAACATTGTCACGTTGTCTAATTAGATCTTTGGTCCCAAACGTCTTAATTTATTTGTATGCAAACAATATAAACAGGAAATACTAATGATGAGCGAATACCTCTTCCGTCGGAAAAATCATTTTCATATACAACTAATCCAGTGAGGATATTTATATTTAAAATTGTAAATCATCATCATCGCATACATTTGATTCCGTGAACATAAGATTTGTAGTGAATATGCATATATATTACTTTTATTAAAAAAGCTTCGAAAATTCCAGGGTTGCCCGGAACCCCCCCCCCCCCCCCGCCCCTTCACCCTTTCTCGACACCCTCTAGATTCGCCCTTGCTTTAGCTCTTACTTTTCAGTTAATTTGGTTTCAAAATTGTTCACTCCTGATATATTTACATTGCCAGTTTTGAGCATCACTGTAATGCTACGCGTATCTATGTTCTGATAGTATTACCACTGCTGCTGGTGGACTTATAATCTCCAAGGGTAATTACAGACATAGTTCTCATTGCCTCTGACTCTGTACTTCAAGTTCATGATAACAAAAGTTTGTAAAGTATTGAAAAATTAATGAACATCTCCCTCATCCACAGCCTGTCTTTAGGCTGAATTTTTGGCTTTTATTTTTAGGTCAATTTGGTGATTAAATTGCTCTTTCTATTACATTTTGAATTTCAACAGTGTACGCCTTGAGCATCATTGAAAAGACATCCATGTAATTGCATTTTCTGATTTAATTGAGAAATTGTCCTTTTGTTCCATGGATGTGGTATACCATTCGTTAGATATTCATAGATAATCCTCCATATAAGGATCAAGGATAAAAACGTAGCTCAAACTGAGGATCGTAAAATATTAATAGTAATTATATCATGGATTAAATCTAAATATCATAAATATAAAAATGACTTCAACTATAGCTAACTGTGCTCTGGCCCGTCCTCTGATCTGCGGAGAGGCAAGTTCAGGACACTTTCTTTTCTGAAAAATGTTTAGATAAGGCCCGTACTAGAACTGTTTTAAGTTCTACAGTTAGATGCGGATATCATTGTGAATTTTAGTGCGTCAGATGAGTTCACTTTACGTTTATCTTTTGTTTTTTAAACCATTCCAAAATTTTGGTCAGGACACTTGCTATTTAATTTACTTGGTTTATTTTGTTACGGCCATTTCATTCCTTAGTACACATATATTATATATATATTATTTATCATGTATTCAAACATTACCTGCGCATGTTTGTTGTAACATTTGTATCAAGTAAAACTGCATTTATGTTTGTTTAGACGTGCACACAAAAAATGACAATAGCATAATATACACGGAACATTACAAAAATATTCGATTGTGCTGCGGTTACGATATCGACTTAAGACGGACAGTTGAAGTAACAAACGTCACTCAATTGGTGTGAAGAACCAAAGTTTGATCCTGAGTGACAAAGCCATCCATAAAATCCTCGGGATTATCTCCATAGCGAGACAAAAGATGCAAAGAAATATTATACATATTTTTCTGCTGATCTCGAATTACCATTTCTGAGGACCCATTTAGCCTGACCCTCAGAAAGGACTAAGATGTCGGCTAAGATTGATTGAACAGCCCCAAAACTTATACCAACTTCTCTAGCTTTATCTCGGATGTATCTTTTCCTGAAACACATATTCAACGCTCTCTATCCCCATTCTAAATTCAAGAACCCAATTCTTAACTGTACTATAAGAAGGTGACTCCTTCCGTAGGATTTTCATAAAGTACTAATGAATTTCTTTGAATAAAGATACTTATTCGCTGCTCTGAATTCAGTTTTCTTCATTTTGGCGCTTTGACTCACCCATCAACTTTTAATAGCGAATTCCGTGTATTATCAAAAGCTATGAATCCCTGCTCTCTACCAAAAAACGACGTTGCATATGGTTGAAAAATAGAAAAAAATGGTTTGGTTGGTATTTTTATACTATTTATTGTATATTGTATCAAGGCATATCGGGCGGAAAATTTTTTTAATCATACCTGGTATATTTGTGTATGAAATGGTATAACTTCTTAATATTGAATATATCAACTATTCAAAAAATTTGGGGATTTCTAAATAAAATTATTATGAATCTGTGAATTTGTTTTATATGCTATTATGAACAAAATTCATACTACCTCTCAATTAAATGTAAGCTATTTCATTTAAATATTCCTTTATACCCTTTTTGGTGCATACACCATTATTTATTTAGGGTTTGTTACTCGATTTAGAAAAATGTGTTGCATATTGTATATTTCAAGTAGTAAATGTTTTATAGGTGAGCTGATCTATATTAATGTTTATTCGATAAAATATG
The DNA here is from genome assembly GCA_035048485.1 of Pteria penguin. Taxonomy (NCBI): domain Eukaryota; kingdom Metazoa; phylum Mollusca; class Bivalvia; order Pterioida; family Pteriidae; genus Pteria; species Pteria penguin. The sequence continues at coordinate 71,703,328 of CM068580.1, read as the reverse complement.
TATTAATTGCCTAGATCTAACAAACAGGATAAATACAATGCCGCACTCCGAAATATGTTTATTATAATTAGAGGCATCTAAGGCAAGTATGTTTCTTCTGTAACTCCGAAGATTCGTGCTAAATGGAAACATTATAGTTTGTTTGGACTGCTGCACAATCTATTGCTTTCTAGCCCCAATTTATTGCCACAAGGTGGCGTCATTGACATGGTCCCTACGACAAACAAATTCAATTGCCTCTTCCTGAAATAAGCTTAATATGTTGGTGGAAGCTATAAGGTTTTGTGATCGAGTTACGGTTCTGAGGAAGAAGATGGATGTACAGGTTAATTTCTGAATTTACGCAGAACGCTCTCGTCTGTTGACGCAAATCAAATTTAAAGATTGCCTAGGGAATGTATCTAATGAACGAAGAAAAACATTTTGCAGAAAATATCTTGCAAATGTCTGGGGGAATACTTAAACTCCTCTTAACAAAGTACCATACGTAAATTGGTGAGTAATGATTTCGTGTGTTTTCTGATAAAATGGTCTACGATTAAACGGTTATAAGATAGGCATTGCTTATTCTCCGAGAAATCATTTATGACAAAAGAACAATAAGATTATAGCTGATAAACAGATATCCCCCGAGGTAGACCATATCACATTACGTTCTAGTGTCTCACGATCTGACCTCGAAGAGGCATGGCATACCATTATTTTACACACTGGCATAAACGCAATGTATTCTCCTATGGGCCTTTATCGTCGACAAAATACAAAGGAAAATTGAAAATAAGAAGAAAATAACCGATACAATATTTTCTAGACGTACTTTGTTATCATGGCATCACTTTTTGGCAGCATATTACGTCAGTTGAGCATGTAATCAGGAAACATTTCTGATAAAGCTTTATTTCAATATGCCCGATAATGCAGGAAATGTGTAATAACTATAGGTTTGGCCTGGTTTGAATCCTTAATCTTATATGATCTTACGGCATAAAGTATATCTTAATACCTGATGATTTGTGTTACACATATGTGGTTAATCTAAAATGTTGTACAAGAATAATTCATGATAATTAATAACTTTTGAAAACATGGGGAAATAAAGAAGTAGAATGGTTTAATTTTATTTTTTCATTAAATCTGTATTTCTTACAACTACATTATTAAGATCATCTCTGATTTACACTTATTTATCTAGTACAAGCATATGAAGGAATGCACAAAATGATAAATCACCTTTAAAGCCGTTGGCGATTTAATTCCTCTAGAGGTTGTCAAACCAATATTCCAAAGCACTGCCTTAAGACTAAATCGTACAATGGATCAAGGTTTCTAAAGGCCTTCATATTTCAAGATATAAACCAGAAAAAAGCAAACTGTTTCACTCAAACCGATTTATACACACATATTGCTTCTACTGAACACATAGGTAGATCTCGATATAATTAATTCAGATTGACTCAAGCTTACTCTAATACTATACAGTTGTTGTGCACCTACTAACCCTATCATTTGTTCCTGATTAGTAATTCTTTTTGACTGCACATATTATATTCGTTTGGATTTCATTTAATACCAGCTCCTTGTAAGAGACAATGGATGTGGCCATGCAATGTCTCAAATTTCAACATTTTCCATTGCTTTATTTTTTGCTATAGATCATAAATGTTTTTGGTTGCCTTCATATTCAGAGACGCAGTGTAATATTTGTAACATTAAATCTCTATATATTTCAGTCATCATGAGGATAATGACGGCAATTTTCACAAGTTAAAGTTTCCGGTGTTTTCATATCTTGAAAGAATTCACAACACAGTAAAGACATCCTCATATCTAACGTTCTGTATGTTTCTTGTGTATCTTATTTCATTATAAAATGACATTCTGCTATAAATATCGCTAGGGATTTAGTAATGAGTTTGGACAGACCTCTTGTACTTTTCATATATACACTTTTTCTCGAATGAAGTGTGGAGTCGTAAAAAGATTCACAGCATCTTGGTGTTTCAAGGAATGCCAAATGAGACTTGATGCTCGGGAAAGCAACTGCCTCCTGCTTGCATGCAACACCCATCGCAAAAATCCTGCAACATGTTTTCAAGCTCAGGAAGTAAATCCGTATACATGTATATACACATATGAGCATATGATGGAGAGAAGAACACTAAATCAAATTATCTCATTCATCGTATGAAATGCTGTTGAACTGACATTTGGGTGTCGGAAATGCACGTGAATTAATGTCTGTATGAATACATATAATATCAATTCAAGTGTAGTAAAAACGATTTAGAGGTGGTTGCAAACTGTGAATACTGAGTAGTTTGTTTCAAATGTAGTGAAAAAACATTTAAAAATAGTACAAGGGACATATAAAAATAATTCAAATAGCAGTCATTCGTATACGTTTATTTGTTTCAATCCGGATTTTACTGATAAGGGGAGTTTATATTACGCTGGAGGTTACAAGGAATAGCTTTGATATAAATAGATGCGTTTATATTTCATTATATATATTACATACCATTTTCTCTGATGCTATAATCGTGATTCATATCGCTTTAACATGCTGTACTTCCTATCTCTATGATAATGTTTCTTACCTCCTTGATTAATTATGTGGGTCTCTCCCATGACAAGTACGCAGTTTGCAACATGTATGTATGTCCGTGGTGGATTTTGCCATGAATGTCATACTTGTCTCATTTCTTGTTCCTTCCCTCTTATACAGCTAGGTCAGACTTAGTACATCCCGATTCGATAAATAGTTGTAGAAGTTCTTGTTTGGTCAACCAAGTATTACTACATTGTATGGTGTGTACCCTGTAAATATAATGCTGGGAAGGTAAAACACTTAATCCGGATAATCTCTTCACAACTGAAGTATAAAAAAGAAATTTGTTACTGTTTATGTCTACCAATTCTTCTGTTTGCTATGCATGTGCGTTGAGTGTATTGTCGTGCAAGTGAGGTAAACTTTTACTGTAAAAGATCTCATTGTCAACATGAGGAAAATGGGTAATATGACTATCATTGACCAGGAGCATAACATGCCAAATGATATTCAGTGTTGATGCAACAGTATTGATAAGTGCCAATAATTCAAGTGACATTTACAAATCAAGTCTAGTGTAACTATAATGAAAGCGATTCCTCTTATCTCGATAAATCATGAATGATAAATGGGCAAAACCTCAACTGAAGTGTGTAATTGTCATTTACTCTTTCGCCTTTATTAGACGGTGAACAAGTCGCGGATCAACTAAACAATGGTAGGTGCAAAAGAGGTCTCAAAATACCATAACAATATTTACAATTACCGATATATGGTAGTAAGATTAAGCCAAGAGAATAAGTGATTTCACTATTCGGAAAATACACTTAGTTATACGGTAATATGACCGGATCGTCATTATCTTCCGTTTGTGATTAAAGGATATTAAGGCTGCATCTTCTCCAGGCATGTTGTCCCATCTTTGATTTCATAGGTCTATACTAGCCCACGTAGTTGTGTTATAAATAGCGTCATAGGTGTATATCACTCTAACCAAACTATGAATCATTTGAAGTGAAAATAAAAGCGACTATTAACACCCCTGGGGAACCTCTTGCATTACAAATCAACACACATTACGATTAATACTTGAAATACTTTCAGGTCCTACTCTTAAATGCTTAAATGACAGCCCTGATAAACATTGGCACATAATATTTTTATTATATGGGTATAATTTTCTTTTGATATATTGGGCATCTTAAAAATTAACCTTTTCGATATATATATATATAATGTATGCGTATGTTATAGCATAAATCTTTTCATACATATTGTATGACATTACATGTGTTTGTAGAAACCCATGTTGTTAAAGTCTTCTTCTTGTATTATATTACCTATGGATAAGATTTGTACAAGAATTTACACCTTCACGGCATATTAATCAAGAGATACACCTTTACGGCATATTCATCAAGATATATACCTTTACGGCATATTCATCAAGATATACACCTTTACGGCATATTTATCAAGATATACACCTTTACGGCATATTTATCAAGATATACACCTTTACGGCATATTTATCAAAATATACACCTTTACGGCATATTTATCAAGATATACACCTTTACGGCATATTTACCAAGGCCTTGATGATTTTTTTTACGAATAGTTTCAAACATTTGGGACCACTTTGTCTTGATAAACGAAGTAGATCTGTTATTTGAAACATGTACACAACGACCGTATTGTGTATTTTGTCTGGAGTTTTAACGGTTCAATGTACTCTGATAGCTAGTTATATATGTACATTGCGAATCTTAATTGGAAGAGGAAGACATTTATAATCTGATCGTTACTGTTGTGGCTAAGTAGCTAATGGCTATCAGAAAATTGTGGTTTCAATTTGCAGTTTGCATGTCATCATGCATGCATGGAATGTTAGATTTATCTTATTGTTATAAATGACTGAAGAATACCAATTCGGCTTCCATGGTAAGATAAAGGCAGAGTGCAAAAATTTTCGGTAGACTTTTTGTCAGATATATCCAAATGCTTTCAAGTTAAATCATTGTGGAACAATTCCGGAATGTTTCCATAGGATTTTCTTTTATTTGTGTGAAAATTTACACACGCTCGTATTGGGTACTTAAAACATATATTAGTCCAACATCAATATCTGATGTTTACGTTGTCCTCTTTATAGTTTTGTTGGTTTTCGTAATAATAAATTTATAAAATAAATAAATCCAAGGCCTAAACTGTGGAAATCGAAAACTGTAAATACTGGAACAGATATCAGCAAAGTATGACAATGATCTAAAATAAATACCAAAATACAATACCTGAACTTAGTCATAACAAATAATGACTGAACTTTTTAGGTCAAGATTTACTTTTTAAAAGCAAAACAATTCATTTAAGGTGTATTTTGACATACAATTACGATAATGTGTACAGCAGCTGAAAATATATAACAAGAGTAAGTACAGCATGAAAAAAATAATGATGTAATATTGTATTTTGTGTAAAGTAAGAATTCATAAATTATTTTTGTAAAAAGGAAAACCCATATTATTACCCAGGACGGCTTAATATTTACTATTTCATTAAGGAGTGTCTCTAGTGTTCTGTGGTAATATGGGACACAACTCTGTATAATTATATCGACTACAGAACGTTTTCGGTGACGATGTTATGCGTTCAATTTCGTAATCCTGTGTAAGTAGTTTTATGTCATACACCTGTCTCGCCAACACATTTATTAATACATCCTGCAATGTCTAATATAGAATGTCTCTTGCTCTGTGTTCCCCAGAATGATAACATCAGTAACAATGTCTTATGATTGAAAATGTCATTTATCAAAAATGACCAAAACAAAGAAAAGTTACAAAACATAGATATGTAGGAAAACAATGATTATCAAAATTGGGAAAAGGTTGCATCGTAAAAAGGTCACACACTATTACAATATATTATAGCATATACTTAAAGGTAGCGACAACCTTACAGCATAAAATATGGGGTGGTAGTGGGAAAACGAAATTTAGATCCACAGTTATAGTTCGATCTTTCAATGATAAAAAACAAAGCTTAAGTGACGCTAATTAATTTTTCATGAGGTTACGTGAACACAGTCACATGAAACAAACACGTGACCACAACAGAGAATGTGATTAGTTGAAGTGCTAATTAATTATTAATGAGGCTAAATGCAACAAACACATGATCACGAGATAGATTCTGATTGGTTGAACATTTTCTGGGAAAAATATTACACTTGTTTTAATCGAAACATAATAATACCATGTGGTGCCCTAAATAATATGATATCCATAGTATAGTTTTATGTCATACACCTGTCTCAACAACACATTTATTAATGCATCTTGCAATGCCTAACGTAGAATGTCTCTTGCTCTGTTATCCGAGAATGATAACAACAATAACAACGTTTTATGATTGAAAATGTCATTTACTAAAAATGACCAAAACTATTGGATGTGGAGCATTGTCCCCACATTAAACAAAAAATATCGTTTTTTGTCAGTCGCCTGACCCCAGAATAAAGCACTCAAAAAAGGAACATAGCCTATAACTTGGAAAATTAAAACGCCAAATGCTGGAGACGATTTTGCTATTCATGAAGAGAAAAATTGTAATATTGAAGTTGAAATCGTCAGATATGAAGGAGGAGATGTGTTGCTTTCTGTTTTGTTAACTTAAGTTTAGAAGAATACATGTGCTCGAATTAATACTGAAATTGTAATAATTTATGGACATAAAAGATTTCGACCAGGAAAGGTACACAATTGATACCCTTTGGAATTCCAACAATCTGCTGGAAAACTTTTCCCGCAGAAATCACGAAAACATCGTTTACTAGAAATTCCAGCATCTTAACAATATCGTATCCAGAGTATTTGTCTTTTGAATGAAAGTGTCTTTTCGCAAAATAACGATACTCACAGATTAAAACGATAACATACTTATATCTACGGTTTCCATATGCCATGTGAGGAATAGTAGTAAAAAGGGCCGAAAAATCAGAAGACTTCATGTAATATCATTTAAAGTTGGAGATTTGAAATATTCCAGGAATTCTTTTGAATTCTTAAGAAAGAAACGGAAGTATGTCTGTTTCATTAGTGTCAGCTTTCTTTAAAAAATCTGTAACAGAAGATATTCTTTTAAATACCTTGGGAATGTTACTCTAAAGTGCCAGCATCAGTGAAACGTAAGGCCGTCGTAGATTCATACAAATAATAAAGATTTTTTTTTCGATTAAAGTGAGTACAGTTTTCTACAATTGCAATGAAGACCTAGCTGCTGCATGACAAAGGACAGAAGATCATCGATAGATTATATGGCTATGCCCCGTTTTATTTCCGTCACCCTTGACTACGATGCCATATTGGTCGGTCAATTAAATTTAGACCATCCACTGTCTGGCACTAAGGACTGGTTAAATTTCCTTCCAATCTATAAAGTCATTGCAAATATTTCTCCCGTTTTCTTCGGGTTGCTGAGGTCGGGGTTGTTTGTTCAGGGACTTTCAGGAATAGGATAGAGTGGTTTGAAAGGATTTGGGCATTTGGGCATTCTACTATTTGATTGTACCTTGTTATATATTAGACGATCAAGAATACATTCGATAGCGTATAATCCGTTTGAAGATTTACACGACAAATTGTCAAAACTTTGAATTGAAAAAGAACGTTTGATGAGGTTGCTGGAAAAAGGAATTACTGTAATGAGAATTTTGCACATTCTAAAATTTTTGATTCCGCGCTTGGAAATTTAGCAGATAATGGGTAGAAAAACTCATGGCCTGACAGTATATCAGCAACTTTATTTGCATGACGTTTTTGTACCATAAGGTATTATCGTCCTCAAAATAACAGGGTGTATTAACATCACAAAAGTAGTACATGTTAATATATCGTCCTCAGTCGACAAGAACTTTTTCAGATATTTTTCATGGGTTTGAATATATTCCTTTCATTTTTGCCTTGCTTATTAGGAATTCTGTTAGGAGGTTAAAAGGAGAATTTTTCCCTCTATCTTCTTAATTCAGATAAATATTTTTGTAACATCTTCCCATAACAGAAGATTGTAGAATGGCATTTCCATAGGAGACGATGGTAGCTTGGCATTTACAGTGGTATGATAGAAAAGTGTTCGATGAAACTTGGATTATGAAAACAATTTCTTGTCATCTCAAGATTTCCCATTACAATTGGCCTTTGGCGTATGAAAATTAATTGTTTTTTTTTTCAGAAACATGAAAATGATGCCTAGCAGATAATTGTATAAAGTATAGTAATATTGCAGCAAGTAGACAGATGTAGTACTCCACGATTTCGGAATGCTTCGTAACAAAGTACATTATATCATTATTGTGTTTATTTGTATATTTTGTAAAATGTGCGTGATATAAAAGTAAACAATATGGAAATCGTAATAATTTTGATAACAGCTTCATTTGCATGTCATTCGATAGTAATGAACAGTTTAATGTTTAATGATAAGGATGAAGGTTGGTGCGATTGATTTCCTTTCCGTTTATCTTTGATAGGTTTCGTTAGCCGGATTTCACTTTAGCATGCGAGTTGTTATATTCTTTAATGTGACTAACAGAATTGAGCCTTTGATCACAAACGAAGTATAACTACGTTTATGCATATAGTTGTATCGGGCGAGAAATTTATCAAATTGTAGATGCCGAACGATTTCGATGGTGTATGGTAGAGATATATAGTATTATTTACGGCCTGCTATTTCAACGTGATGCTGTGCTGTCTAGCGATCAGTATCGATAGGGTTATTCTAACGTTTTAACTAAAGCAGTTACTTTACTTTACTTGCATCATTTTCAAGATGGGATATTGTGTTGTCTGACTATTTATATAAGGCTAATCTAAGAACAGATGGGTATTGCACTACTTAACCTTCTATGAGGAGAGTGGTGTTCTACTAATTATATCAAGCATGGCTTAACGATTGGTATCTTATGAAGATAAGCATTTACTTATCGCTACTTCAACATTCCTGATCATTCCATTTTCTCTATAAAAATTAGAATCCTAGAAAACATTTATCACCATACAAACAATGTCATTCTCAGCACACCTCTTATATCGGAAGAGGGAGGAGTACTTTATCCGAAATGACAACACTGTAACATCCTATTGAAGCATTGGTAACATCGGTAGTGCAGAAAATCTTAATAGTTCTGTATTTCATTCAGTACATGTCTCTTTCTATATTTTTGATACCATGGTGTTTTTTCTGCATTACTATACATGCTTATATAATTTTATAACCTCTCAACTTGAGACACTTGTTGACCCTTGATCTTTATATGGAGGAATATTTATATTTTTAAATGTGTGTCCTTTGATTATTCTGCTGTTGCGTGAGTGGGAAGGTGGGACTGTAAAACGGTGAATTACACCAACTGATTGACTATTGTCATATCAAATGACCGTCCTGAGTCAGTATCGTAACTTCACTGTAATCGATAATTTTGTGGAGTCTTTATGTGTTTTTCAAATCATTACACTGTATACTGTATCTTTCCGTGGTGACTTCTGTCATACGACTGAGTCAGTAACTTTTCTTTCTTCATGTTCTAGATTTATTTAATAAAAGCCAGAGTTGACATCAACTTTATGAGATACTTAGTATTTCTTAAATGCTCTTTTATGAATCAATAACTAAAAATAATCCATTGGACCTTCTCCTTTGTAGTATATCATTCTCTATTCCACTTGGGGAATTTATGAATTGAGCAAATCTACCAAATTTCGGATACATACTAATTTTACTTCTGCAGAACACAGACTAGATATTCTTTGTATATCTGTACTGTTAAGCTATTTCAATAATTAATACCAGAACAATTATATATTTATAAATTTCGTGCACCATACTTATTCAAGGGGAAGGCTTGGTGTAGTGGTCAAGTGCTTGGCTTTCGGCGCCAACGATCCGGATTCGATTCCTGGGTTGCACCGCTATGTTTAAGAGGTTGGTAACCTCCTGCTTCCATGTCGTGATATAACTGAAAAATTGCTGTGAGCGAGTAAAACACCAATCAACCAACCAACCAACTATGTCTCATCGATGATGCTGAAGGCCGAAACTGGAAATCAAAACATGAATTTTTGAAGAGTGATTTAATTGCCCAAATTGACATAAACATAAGGGACAAAGAACTAATCTAAGGACAGAGATGTGCATGAGGGAGATATTCTTTAATTTTTAAATAATTTACACGATTTTGTCGCAGTGAATAGCAAGTACATGCATATATTTGGCACTGAACACTAGGTTTATGATATAAGAACATGTATACGTTTATAAACTAAGTGCATGTCCCTTCTATGATGCTCAAGCCGTTAAGTTAGACTTATAAATGAAAAAGTCTTTTCATTAAAGTCAGATTTGCCAATAAAGGCATTGATGAATTAAATCTTGGTCAAGTTTTAAACCACGAGTGTTTTTTACACTTAACGCATTCCATATATTTCAAAATATAAAGAACCTCCGTACATTTCCTATAGCTTTACAAATCTTTTTTATTCTAAATGTTTCCCAAATGCTTTAAAAATATAAAGAACCTCCGTGCATTTCCTATAGTTATACATAATCAAATACATAAAGTCTTCAGATGCCGAGCGATAATCGATAAGGAGCATCCACTCTACTTGTCATAGAGATATTGTCTATCACGATCCCTGGAAAAACAGGTATGGGATCTGGTGCCATGGAGTAAGCATTTCTTGCTGACACGTCACACCCATCGCGATGCCATAATATTATTTGAACTAGTCTAGTACATCTTGTGGTCAGATCATACAGTCACAACGGGTATTAAGTTATGATAAGTACATCTATTGTTTACTATAACAAACATTTTTTTACACTGTATTAATCTAGGCAACGAGTCCTACTATCCTCAGTTTTGTAAATGTTCCTAAATGTATTCCAAATATTCTCTGTGTGACCATATATAGTTACTGGTTATCGAAACATCGTTGGAAACTCACAGATGAAACAAAGGTCCAAAATACAAAAAGCTTACGTCCTTTACATTGATCCAAAGATCCGACATACTAACGAACTCGCGTGAGGATTATTCATGATTGGCCAAAAAAAGAGAATGTAGATGTAGGTACGCTTTCCAATGGAGAGGGTTTTGGAACCAAAATCTAAAAAGTTACAGAGCTCATTTAACGCAAGATTAGAACCTGTTTTCAAAGACCCTGATGTAGCAAAAGAACATGGCTTTCTCCAAAAGCAGTAAATCATGACAACATCAAGTCAAGCTTCGAATAATTAAACGTTTATCCGTAAGAAATATTACTTTGATAGTCTAGTGAAAGAATTAGGATTAGATACGTCTCCAGGAAATCCTGCTCATGCTCCCACAAATTTTCTATTTCATAAGTTATTGAGGATCACATATATATTTCGCTATATTCAGTATTAACACAAGTATATAAGAATTAGGCCTGTCTTATTTATATTGTATTCTTAACATGCACAAAAATCTCTTAAAACAAGGTTTTATTGCTGGTTCCTCTAAGTGCTCTATAAAGTCCCTTTCGATCTCACAAATATTCTGTTAGAAATAAAATGTGACATCAAATCTACGGTAAATGGTATACTCAAGAAGTGGTGATAATCAAATATAGATCATGAAATAATCAACAGAACTGTCAGAACATCTGAAGCAGAGAAGTTTGAATAATTTGTTTTTCAAATAAAGTCATTTATGTTTGGACACCTTAAATAAATATCCTACTTCGAAAATCATAAGTCACCCTCCCAAATTATCGAAACGTTCTCGCAATTGAAAATGACAAACGAAAATTCCAATTTGTTGTCGTAAATGATATAAATGATGTGATTAATTTTGTCAAGGACAAATCTGATTTTCAAAATAAGCACATGTACACTGAAACACATGTCAACAAGATGGCAATCTTCTGATCGATAATATTTTTGTGGTATATGGAGGAAAGGTTTTCGAACATGTAGGTATTCCAATTTGTACCAACTGTACCCGCTCTTTACTGACATATGTGTTTATTCATACTTTTTATTGTAAAGCGAAACAAATTATCCCGTTGATTTAACCTCACTCGTTAGAATGTTGTATGATATTCTGGATTGAGACCTATTCTTACCATTTTAAACACTGAATATGTATTCGATATTTACCTGATTGAACAATTCCTACTCGACTTTTTTGACACCTGTCGCAGGAGATACGTCGTCTTCACAGGCTCATTCCCTTTATAGGTCTCTCATGGTACTTTGTTAATGTTCGTCGACTTGATATTCCATGAGAAGATATGTGTAAGTCTTTCGTCTTAAAATCAACGCTAATATTTTAATCTGAATAATGCCAAATCATCGTCAGTTCTAAGTATTATTTAACAGTAAATGTAAATATGGACATTCGTGTAATAATTAGGTGCAGCACATGTGCGTGCATGTCGACAGCTTATGTCTAATTTCATTTCTTGAGAAACCTGTTGATTCTTGTTCTCTGCATGGAGGATTATTTATTAATTTTAAAATTTGTGTCCTTTTATTGTGCTGGTTTTTTTCTTTTGTGGTGAGTGGAAAAATTGGTAAACCACACAAATGGAGTATACTTTGTTACTTTAATTGACCGTCCTAGGTTAGCATTGCACCGTCCTAAGTTGGTATTATAACTGCAATACGACTAAATATTTTGTAATCTCTTTTCTGTGTTTATTGGACTAATATCACTTTAAATGTGCATGTCTTTGCTGATTTGTGTCATACACCTCGGTCAGGTATCATCTTGTCCTCTCTTAAATATGAGAACATATATATGCACATGAATTCAGTACACCATATGCCCATTTTGTCATCTCATGTCCTTTCATTGATGTTCAAGTTCAAAGTGGACAATTCAAAATAGATATATTTAAAAAGCAAACTAATACCAATTAACCTAAATGCAAGGAACAAATAACCCATTTATGGACAGCGCTATGTATAAGGGAAATGATCCTAGGTTTTAGAATAATTTACTGTTTAAATTTAACGATGAAACAGTTTGAGTGGTTTTTTTTTTCTGAAAAGGCAAAAAAGTAGGTTCACCGTCTCTGCAATACATGCCAAAATCCTAGATTGATAATTTGACACTTTCTGTTTTGACAACATCAAATGAATATTTTCTTATCGAATGCAACTGTCAGTTCTGGTTTTTGTCAACAATCGGTGTATGTTTAGACGAATTACCCGCAGATCAAGTTTGTACTGGCTCGACTTACGGAATTCAAAGCTACAACAGATGCAATTTCTCAATTCAGTGCTCTCAAGACTAATAACTAGTTGTGTCATAAACAATTTGCAATAAGAAATTTGCAGTAGTAAGAATATTAACGTGAGCTTGAGAGTTGAGGATGCGAGTTTTCGACAAATAATATCTTCATCTTCCAAGGCACATGATTGATCTTTATTAGATAAATCTCTTGATATGATGTAATTAAACTGATAAACATTACCGACTTATTAAAGAGCATAGTCATTTATTATTCAATAATTCAATTCTACAGATAAAATTGCCCTTTGGTTAAAAGAACTTGAAAATATTAACAAAAGATAAAATGAATAGCATATAAACGAATAATTTTAATCGGACTCCTAAAATTCAGCTCAAAAAGGAACATATCATAGGAGCTTTTTACTATCAGAACCTTCGTATTTTGAAATTACCCTAATTTCACAAAACAGTTGTTTAATCATTTAAGACCTGTTTTCTTGTTTTGGGTGGTATTCTTTATTTCCTCACTTTATGGTATCAATGGTGCGTCGGTCTCTTATATACTTAATGAGATTTTAGGTTACAAATCAAATGTCCAACTGTTTTCGTCTGTATTCACGTTCTATCATATTTCTTGCTAGATCACTATTCAATCATCGGTAAATGGTAATAAAACACGTACGGAATTAAGTATAAAGAGTAGAGACTTACTCCAGTTAAAAATATAGCCAAATTACCGCGATAATTGAAATCTACATTAATAACATAGTATCATCAATTACTTTTGGCCGATGAGAATTCTATATATTTCATATTTTTTACATTTTATTCCTTTATACAAATAGTGGGGCGGAACCTGACAAAATAGTTCTTTTGATGATACAAGCAACAAACTTGGCACGATACTTCTTTAGTATGTACTTGTTCATATTAGACCCTGTACCACGCAAAATTTTGGTATTTTCAAGATGGCCGCCAAATTCTAAAATTGGCGGCGAATATTCGCTTGCCTGTATATATAGTATAGTCTAATGGTTATATTGAAATATATCTGGAACGGTGAGGGGTTAAGATCTGATGGAAAATCAACATGTAAATAAAGGTGGGCCCGTAAACCGGTTAACCACACCATTTGTTTGGCTTTTTTCAAATTAAATGACCGTCCTAAGTCGGTATCGTAATTGCACTACAATCAAATATTTTTGTAATGTGTTATATGTTCTAGTATATCATTTATATTCATGTATTATATAGCTCCATGGTGACTTCTGCCACATAACTGAGCCAGTAACTCCTCTTATTTCTTTTAAACTACATTTGGAGTAAATTATGGACTGCGCATGCGCAAGCTTTGTATTAAATTACTTATTTTGACAGTTTATCGATTGAAATCCCGTCTCAAGTACAACTACAAAGTGCTGTGCATGGTAAACCTGATCTATAGCACTTGCAGTTCCCAGAACAATTCTTTTTGCATCCGCATTTTGCAAGTTCTTGACAGGATGCTACTATAGGTTGCAAGCTAGTCCAATACGGTACCCATACATCATCCTTTTTCACCCAACCCCATGCATCTGGTGATGGCAATTTTATTATCCGATTAAGGCATTGACCCCAAATATGGCCTGCTTGCAGAACAGCTCCTTTTACATGTTCAACTAAAGCTGCTCGGGATGGTGGTATGGCATTGTATGGTTTTTGTTTTCGTGCGAACAAATCAAGTCTTGCTTTGTCAAGTTTGTTAGTTTAACTTGACCGATCATACATCACAATAACAAATTTTTCAATGATCGTCATGGTTTTCAGAAGATATTTTTTTCTATAGGGACGCTGAACATGCTAAAAACCTCCGTTGCCTCCTGATATACATTCCAAGCCTGCCAACATGATTTCTTCCCTTTACCGACAAATGCAGAGACTGTATCACAACCGGTAAAAGCGTGAAAAAATGGCAGTGATCTAGTTCTTGGTCCCAGAGAGTTTGATATGTCGTGAAAGGGATCCATCTTAGGTCCTTTCCTTTGCAAAATGTAACCCAGAATCTGTCAATATTTAATTGATCAAACATTGAGACACCTAGGACAACATCTGTATCCGAACTCACCAACATATCACTCTCACTTCCTTTATCCGCTGCATCTTTCGCATGGAGAAACATTCTGGTGTCTGCTTCTTCGTGATTACACGGTGATATATGTGAAACATCAACATCGTTGTTTGTTACAACATGGTTCTCTCGAGTCGCAATTATGTCTGTTTCACACTTCAGCCCAGACAGTTTTTCAGCAAAAAAAGGAAAAAGTTCACTTTTATTTTCATCACATCTTAAGAATGTGTTCCAAGACTTTGGTGGTCTACTGTTGGAAGTTACTTTTCTTCTTTCACACGTTCCTTATTTGCGTCTAGTTTCGACTTTCAAACTATCCTCATGGTATTCGTCAAAAACAACTTCCATCCTCCGGTGATGATGTCCGCAGTGTTCTACATAAGGCAAAATCACATCATTGGCATACTCATCAAATGTTTTACATACTCCTGGTTGCTTCGAGTAAACCAAAGCAGCTCCATCGATTATGAGTGTCTGCAGGTGGTGTAGCTACGGGAATTTGTACATTACTTTCTAATATTGGCATAAGTTGTGACTTTGTACCAAAATTCAGATTTCCATTCTGTGATATTGATGGTTGAAACTTCTGATTTTCGTGTCTGAAGAAGTCTTCCAAATGTCATTGTTTACTTTGGCAAGAAATGAATAATCTTGAGAACAAGCTGCATTCATCTTTCAAACAAGCTACCTTTGTCTTTGTGGCAACAGAGTTTAACTTCGATTTGGAACCAAACAAAGGAAATTTATTCTTCGTGATGGGGTCATAGAATCTAGACATTTCAGTATCGTTAATACGTTTTATGAAAAGATCATACTGGTGTAGACCAACTTCTAATAGTTTCTTAAGCGATTCGGAAACATTGCGCTCTGCAACATCTTTGGAATCAATAGCATACAAATCTTTTGACTCTACATCAAATGGATTTCCCATTTCCTCAAATACTGCCACAAGCTTACGGACTTTTTCAAAGAATTATTTTTGAGCAGAATGAGTTTCTTCATGGTGCTTTAAATGTCTCACTTTTACATTACCATTTGCTTTTGAAAACCCTTCAACCAATCTGCTGATCTCTGGTCCAGCTATCATCCACCTCCCAAGAGCTGAAGCATCTTCTGTCAAGCCGATTGCGCCACCATCACCTTTTACAAGTTCATTATTCTGCTCATGTGCTTGATCAATAGCAATGCATGAAAACCTTCTCTCTGTTTTCTTTACGGAAAAGTTACCTTTTTGAAATTCGTCATAGACATCAAGATGTAGTTTTTCAAAAGATAACATGTCCCGAATGTGAATAGGCATCCATCTGGCATAGTTCATATGATCGAGGGCAAAACATAGGGAATAAGAGCTGAAAGACTTTCAATGTAGAGACGAAAATCACTTTCCCGATATGATCGTATAAACGAAAGGACTAGTAATTCCAAATTCAATATCAAACTCCAAAATAAAAATTGAGGAAATTCTTTCTCGCGCAATGAAAACCATTCTAACATTTCATTGACAGCAATGTCTTCTATATTTATTCTTAAATGCTAGCTTCATCAATTTATACAGACTGCAAGCCGTTATTTGTTGAATTTGTCTCGTCTTTGCAACGTTTGAAACTGTTAGGAAAGATTCAGCAGATCCTGAAAATGCAATTTCCGCCTCAGTCAAAGCTGTTACCCAACCAGATCCCTTCAGTAAATCACCCAATAGATAGAAAGCAGCCAACCTCCAAACATTATCACAAATTTATCTTCACCATAGATGTCTGGCCACTGCCATTGTATCTGTTTTGCAAGAACAAACAATGGTTGGTCTGCTGTCATAATTGGAGTTTGAGTGGGATTTAGGAAATTAGTGACCTCTCGTATTTTATCCATGGCATGTTCAATTGTCGACACAGAGTGTGCCTGATCCTGCAACAAAGGAAGTAATGATGTTGCGAAGAATGGTATGATGACCATGATACTGTCTCTAGATTTAGGACTTCTTGTGTCAAGCTAACAAACTAAGCCAGTCAAACTCATACTTGAGGTTATGTAACAAGTAATCTTGGCTCTGAAGTTTAATAGGTGTTTGCACTATTGGAGGTGATGGTTTTGTTTTCAGAAAAGCAGGTGGTACATTTATGTACGTAACAGGGAGATTTGATACTTTTTTCGAAGTTAGTTTATGTTCAATAAGCGGAAATTCACGTCCCTCTGTATTATCACTAATAGAAGGGTGTTGAAAAATAGATATTCCTGTTCCATGAAATGATGTCATTGCCGTTGTAGAAGAAGGATTGTGATCAATATTATCGACAGCTGAGGTAGTGAATACACCCTTGTGTAAACCTGGTGGACAGACAACACCTTCTTCTAAATATTTCTGAAGTACACTATCACCAAGCATTGTAGAGATTTCCAGCACACGGTCATACGAAATACAAATACCGTGTTGAAATAGAATATCTATTAGATTGCGTTTTCGTGTCTTTGCAAACAAAAGAATCCCTACATAAATTGCAAACGGAGGTTCACGATCTGAAGAGTGTCTCTGGTGACTACTAGTACCTTTAGTTGCTTTTTTATGGTAATTAAAAAGCAACAACTGAGCAATGGCAAGATCAGAATCAGTGATCCCGATTTCAAGTTGGGATTCGATATAAGGTCCATGCTCTATCATTGAGACCAGTTCTAACAAAGGACTTGGAACACATTCTGACAACGATTCGTCGCTAAATTTACCAGTGAATTTAACCTTGTGCTGACACATTTCCTTGCCAACTATCTCGGCTGCCTTTACAAAATACATAGCATCAGTAAATTCACAGGTGGTGACAACTGCTTGTCCAATATCTTTCTCAAACACTAGTACCACTTCACGTCCTTTTTGGTATGCTTGCAAATCTGGTATCTTTAATAAGATTCTGTCTTTCAATTTCGTTTTATCTAATTTTGTAGAAATCGACGGATACGTAAATTCGTGACGTCGTTTTTCGTATAACAAGCTAAGATCAGCAAGTTTGAAAACAATACCTCCCGGATTAGCTCTTTGTGATTCTACTATGTGTGTAATCAGTTCTGCAAATGCAAGTTCATCACCATACTCGCAGTTTCCTTTTTCCACTGACATTTCATGGTCCCGTAGTGCCTTTCTTTCTCTGTTATACAGTGCTGTCAAACATTTTGGATGATATTTAAACTCTTGTGCTACAACATCACCTGAACTTAATTTTGCAAGCAGTTTTTCATCTTGTAATGTTATAGCGCATCGGTTTAGACATTCGTTAAGCTGCATGGTCATTGCCTCTCTCATGTCTGATATGTTACCTTCGTCTTCACATAAAAAGCACTTTGCAATAAGTGGCTTCTCCATCTGCTTCGAACTCTTTTTTTCTGATGAAATTTGATGAACCACTTTCGACTTCAGTCTCAACAGATCTCCTTTTTCTCGCTATTTGTAGTTTTGTATTGCTGAACATTATTCTGCAAGAGTGATGGTACTTTGCATTATTCTTTACTAAAGTTGCATCAATGCCCTGGCCATCATCAATGCGTCGAATGTCTACATGGATTGGCATTTCATTCAAGCATTTAAACTCGGGTATGTTCTTTGCAAGCAGGGTATAACCCGATCTGCTTTGGTCCAAAGCATCGGAGGGTGACATCAATGCTTCATCTTTGTCTATCTGACATAAAAAGCATTTAGACCTATCAGTTTCCCTTTCGTCGTCGGGAGATGATGACAAACGAATTCTTTTTGACATTTCGATTTAGAATTGAAAACAATCAATTATTTTATTATTCAACAATATTTGCACGTACGGCTATTAATCGGAACTGCAAAGCAGACATACTGGTGGGTTATCCACTTGTAATTACAGTCCATGCTCGTGTGCATGTGTTACGCTTAAACACAGAAATCTCTGACAGAGGACTCCGCTTTCGTTTTCTGATGATAATTTTGGAATTACTATGTATTTGACAAACAGAAAAAGGAAGAAAGGTGCCCTTTGTGTCACACCAATTCCCACAAAGCTGACACCATGCCAAGTTTTGAGGCAAGAATGTTGCATGAGTTTGTCCAAGTATTGTAAACAACTAATTCATGAATTATGAATTAATTTTTCGTATTTAGACCAATGGACATGAGTAACAGGCCAGAAACAATTGTTATTTAAAAGTTTAAATGTTAAGCAGCCTCAAGGAAGAAATTTCATAAATAATTCAGACTAAAATCGCAAAATAACCGATTGTTAACCATGCATCCAACATACAATTTTGAACATAAATCCTATTCAGCCGCCATTTTGAATTTTGTCCTCCATCTTGAAATGGTAGAAAAATCCAGTTGGCACACAGTCTATATTGATAATCAGATACTATCAGAAGATTATTCCTACAAATTTTCATGCTTGTATCACAAAAAGAACTATTTTGGTGGAATTTAAGCATAAGCCGCCCCACTAAACTCGTTTTCGTAGACATTCGATTAATATGAGAAATAATTCCAGATTAAAATTCCAATCATTCGGCCACGAACATCGCTGAAGAGACATAAGTTGTCGAAATGCGCATCTGGTGCACAAAATTAAAAGGTAAATATGTTTTATATTTATTATAATCACTACGCCGGTGTCACTGCTGGTGGACTGATAGTTACGGAGGGCACCTTAAGTCTAGTTTTCAGTGATTTTGTACTGACATGAAATATATATACTTCAAATTTTCAGTCATCAAATTAAGTTAATCACTCTAAAACTAAGGAGTATCTCCCTTATGTACAGCTCTGTCAGTAGATAGATTCTTTGGTACACTTTTCGGTCATTTGGGTTTCAACATTGCTCTTAATATTATGAGAATTCCAATCATTCGGCCTCGAGCATCACTGAAGAGACATAAGTTGTCGAAATGCGCATCCGGTGCACAAAATAAATTAAAAGGTAAATATGTTCTACATCTATTAAAGAGAAAACAGAAGACATCTGACAAAGCTGTATGACACAAATCACCAAGGACCTGCACAAAAACATGACAACAGCATAATATACACGGAACAACATCACAAAAATATTCGATTGTGCTGCGGTTACGATACCGACTTAGGACAGTCAATTGAAGTAACAAACGTCATTCAATTAGTGTGGTTAATCGGTTTACGGGCGCCCACCTTCCGACTCACCGCAAAAGCAGCACAATCAAAGGACACATACTTAGAAATTTATAAATAATCCTCCATATAGAGAACAAGGATCAACAGGTTTCTCAAGAAGAGAGGTCCTAAAAATTTATTACACACGAAACAATTATAGAATAATATGTTGCTATAAAAAATATGTAAGGAGACTGCCCATATGAGCGAGCTCAGATCCTTGATCAATGGGAGTCCCAACTAACAGTCAGAGGGGACGAGGATCAGGACCTTGTCTTCTCTGAAAAGGTTTGGACAAGGCCCGTCATAGAGTCCCCACTGCCCTGTTAGTCAGCGCGCAACGCTGAAGTAAAAGTCTGCATTGGGTTGTAGAGGGACCCAATAGAAGACTTATGGTCTTAGCGATGATCTCGTGGTCATACTTATTAAATACAAAATTTATCGAATACAAAACTGCCTTTACAATCTCTTTTTATACATAACCATGATTTTAACAATCAAAGGAAAACTTACTCCAATTAAAAATATACCCAAATAACCATGAGAATCGAAATCTTCAGTAATAATAACATCAATTACTTTTGGCAGACTAAAATTCCTGGCAAAGTCATCGAGAAACTTCATTTCCAAAAATATCAAACTACTCAATTCTCTACATTCATTTTTCTACCTTTTATACCTTTATACAACATGATGCTCTCTCTATTACGCTTGTGTTTCAACAGTGTCAAAGACATGAAGTTTAAATCTCTGGACTTTTCCCCAACAGCCAATATGACTCCTACAATCATTGGACTTGCAGTGAGCTATGCAATGCTATCATCTTTCAAAAGAACAATATTAATTTAAGTATTATTCAGCCTCTTTACACAATATAAAATGAAATAATTATATGTTAAAGTTGTTTATTTTGTCAAAATTTACTCGATTTAAAGAATTGTTAATATAGAGGAAATTGTTCGTGATACCGTATAGTGTATTTACATTATCTGCGCTGTGATAAAAATAAAAGTGTAATATTTTCCCTCAATACCTACTTTTGCACTTTACATATGTAATCTATACTCTTTTATTTATTAAAGACTTAAAAATTTCTGGCAATGATTTACGATTATCTCACATACATTTGAGAACTAATTATAGGACGTCACTTGTAACGCAATCTTTATAGCAATTCCGTAGTTTTGTTTTCAGTATAAGTGGATAGAACCCTTGTTTTCATTACATTGTTTCAATGACGGCACTAACTCCATCCTCTATTTAATAAACAACTAATTTAGATACTTATCATTCTGGATGTAATTAAAATACAGAATTAGTTGTCACCTCAGACAGCATCTCTGGGACGGCAACTAATACAGGAAGAAATTTACATAATATTAGATAACGTTCATCAATAGGATTGAGTAAAGTGCTGAGATACCTAACGGTAATCAATTAGTAACATTAGAAGAAACAAGGGTGGGATCGGGTGACATAGAGGAGTAAGCAATCACTCCTGACTCATCACAGTTGAGGCGATTACAGAATATATAACACACAAGGCAGTCTTAGGAAAACACCCTTTATTTGGAATGATTAACTTTCTTTTGTCACAGTAAAATTTGAAGTATATAGGTCGGGCATTACAGAAGCAATGCAATGGACACTGGGCTTTTGACTATCCTCGGGTACTAACAGTCCACCAATTTCATGTTTAAGGGAGTGATTAGATACGTAATGGAAGAAGGCAGTGTACTCAAATGAGACAAGCGACCTTCGGTTGTTACACCTGCAGGATTCTAATCTTTTCACTCCGCTTTAAACCTGACAGAGAGTAGAGATCTTAATGAATTAATTGTATGGCAAACCCGATCCCATGCAACAGAAAAAGCAATAAAATATAAAAGAAAAATGATAAGAATTTAATTAAATGGAGACTTCATTCGGACGTTTAATCAAAATGTTTTATATTGATCAAAGCAAAGTATTTCTATAAATCAGACACTGTAATTTTACACTTCTCAGATTTTATTTAGTTCTATTGAAACCCCCAAGGTCCAGTTTTTATCATGATCGTGTAAATGGTATATCGATTGTTTTTCTACATATCATTTTAATTCCTTCATTCTGCAGAATGACTTATACTTTTACTAAACGCATGATTTTAACTTTCATAGCCCTGGGTATCATTTAACAGACATTTCCTTTAACATAAACGTATGGTGTACTTAATATTAGTATATATGCAATTGTAAGACCTTTTCCAATTCATCTTTTACATGTTTGAGTGAATGCTGGAATACTAACAGTGAACAGAATTCGAAGTATTAAATATATTTTGAAGAAAAGAGCAACAATGGATCCCGAAGAACCACAGATGTAATCATTGATCGTTGATGTTAAAACATAAAGGACGAGATTCATCTCAGATGTCCGAAAAGGGGTTGTTGCGGACAAGTCGAGTATAAAAGAATATGCAAATAAAATAATATCACAAAAATATTCGAAAATAATGGAGTTGTAGTACTGACTCAGGATGGTCAAATGAAGTGACCACTGTCACTCAGATGATACTGTTATTGGTTTCAAGGCACGCCTCACGTTCATTCAATATGCTTATAATGACTACATCGGTATTTGATTAATGTGAATGTTATGTATTACATTTAATGTTACTCACAAATATATTATCAGAAATTAAATCTGGCCTTCATAAGTATTGCGAAACAGTACATTCCAGAAGTGGAATAAATCAGATGTGGATCCTAAAAATTCAAAAGAGTTATCAGAACATCTGAAATCAAGAAGTTTTACTAAAATTCACTCTATCAAGTCCTTTGACCGTTCGACTCTTTACACAACGATCTGTCGTCAGAAATTAAAAGACAGATTAGCGGAAATTATCCAAAATGCATTTACTAGTAAAACGGAACCCGCAAATTTAAATATATAGTTATAGGCCATGATAAAACTTACTCTGTCAGAGAAAATTCTGATTCAAAAAATAAATATATTGAAACAAATGTCATCCAAATGTTGAACTTTCTAATCGATAACATTTTTGTGGTGTTTGGAGAATAGGTTTTTGAACAAAATGTCGGCATTCCAATGGGTACTAACTGTGCCCCGCTTCTGGCTGACATATTCCTTTACTCATACGAAGCTGAAGTCATTTAGTCTTTGCTTTTGCAAGGAAAGAAACAATTGGCTCTTGGCTAATATTTCACTCACAGATATATAGATGACTTATATAAATATATATGAAAATTACACGATTTGATTCTTTCAACTGGGTATATGTGACCGGTGTTGCTAGCAAGCAGGAGATGCACACTCTCCCTGGGCACCTGATCTCACTTCATCAAGGGTGGTCACATATGCTCTTCAAGTAGACATTTGTCGTTGTTTTCTATTTGGTTTGCATTTTCACTGATTTTGTATGTCCTTTGGTATTATGATTTTCGGACTTACGGTTTGGATTTATCCAACATCTTTACATAAGTTTATCCTTCGACAAAAAAAAAAAAAAAAAAAAAAAAAAGAAAAAGAAACAAACAAACAAACAAAAAAAAAAAATTAAAACCCCCAAACTATATTTACTTCTTCTTGAATTGACCTACATTCGAATATTTTTTCCAAACATACCCCAAGACAGCAACACTGCGTCATCTGCTATGTGGATCACCAGCATAACTAAACATTTGGCTATATTCCAGCTAATAACATTCCGATGGCAAGCACACCCTTTCATGAACACAAGACATCTCTAATTTAATATTGCCTAATTATAAGCATTGTGCTACATAACGTAACGCATACGATTTAGCAACAGGGAACCAAATTAGAAGTGTATTGAATTCATCAGAAGTAGTCAAGGATGAATATTTTTACAGTACTGGTAAACACCTGCGTTAGACATCGGTTTTAAAATAAAATGAAATCTTGTTTTCCCAATTGCAAAGTCGTCAAATGAATTAGATTTATTAAAAGTGAGTAATAGGAGGAATTAGCTTGGAGATTCTTAAATGATAAACCTTTTTTCAGCGCCGTAACAAATCACTTTGTAAAACGGAAAACTCCTATCTGTTATCAATTACGAAACTTAGACAATTAATACATTTCTTAAAAGCAATGTAATTATGTATGACACATATGGAATTCATTGCAGGATCTTAAATAACCTAGTTTTTGTGTTCAATTCGAATAGGACAGTTGATTCATAAAAAGAAAGAAAGTAAGTCAGTTAATAGTGTCATGTTGAAAAAAACCCCAAAACATTAACAAGTTGACCATGGTAAACATATGAAAATGCAGTAATCGTATTTTATATAACATGAAGATTTCAATTTCATTATTACCAACTTCCCTTATCTGAGTAGCAACATACCTTCCTGATTCGCATATGAGGTCATCAATTCACAACTTACATGCTATGCCAGGACATACTCTAAATAGGAAGATTTCGTCCTGAGAGCGAGGCTTCTTGCCACGAAACAACTCTCACAGGGATATATTGCGGAACGTTTGAAATTGTCACTTAGGAAGTTCTATGGTCGATATAGGAATCTGATGCAATTTGAAATCTCTCTTTCAAGAATTTTAACCGACATTATAGGATCTGACCATATAAACTAAACGTCTTAACATTTTGTCTTTACTTGATTTGACATAATACGTATATATACAGACATTTTTGCGTGCATTTCCGATGTCAGCATTTCAGTCCAACAGCATTTTATACTGTGAGTAGGATAAATAAACTTAAATTCTTAGTGTTCCTGTCTCCTTCATGTACTTGTACGTGTATATTTATGTACTTACTTCCTCGATTTGAAAAGTTGTTGCAGGACTTTTGCGACGGGTGTTGCATACAAATTGGGGACGCTTAATCCTCCCGGGCACCTGGTCTCACCTCGATATAATTGGGGTTCGCATTGTCGGAATATGACACTATACACAATATTGTCCTTTTATTCCATAGAATACGACATATGATTAACCCTTTGGTACTTCATCGCTGTTTACTCCTTATTTGTAACATTGATTACAGTGTGAAGCTTGTAGAAAATTCGACGGGTTGGGTTTACGTTTCAGTGTGTTAGTTTACATTTCTCACATACATCTATATGCATTGCTTAAATATATTTAAGTATATATCTGATATTCTTCGGGGGGGGGGGGGGTTGTAACAATTTACAATCAACATTAAACAGTACCATACTTTAAAATTAATATACAGACGTGAACAATCCAAATAGAATATGTTGCACTTAATTGTGAACAGTATTTAAAGATGTAAAATGTGTAAGTATGGAAATACTTTGAAAACTTATGAGTCTATTACAGAAATATTGTCATCAACATAAAAGGTAATACGTAGGCATGTTCCGTGTAAGTAATTGCAGCACAATTTGTATAAGCAGTACATTTGTAAACTCGTTTTCATTTAGCTTTGACGTGTTTTCTACGGCATTGATTTATTGTTTCAACGAAGTTACAAATTTAAAAAATAGCAACAGAAAACCGAAAGTTTGAAATTGTTAAGAAAATGGTACTCCAATTTACACAATATCTTAGTAACAGAGGAATTTCTGCCATAAAAATATAAAAAATTAATTTCACTTATCAAACAACGAAGAAGTACCGATCAGCTATCTTGTTTCGAAGTCACCGAGGCTGAATTCTGAAATTGCTCTATATAAACAGTTGCAAACCCCGGAAAATACAACATTCCGGGGAGAGACTAGGCGCCCGGTGAGAATGGCCGTCTCCTGTTTATAAACAATACCCTCCGCAATAGTTATATGGACACGTCGAATTCGGTGAAGGCCCCAGTAAACACAAGAATGTATATAAATTTTGAAGGTGACGTTCTAATAGGTATTTGCCGAACAGTCTTTCAATCGCACTCCAGAACGTCATGAATCATTCTGCAAAGCGGGACCTTATATTCTCTTATGAGATCATCGTAGCGATCTTGGAACATCCTCAGTGACGATTTCAGACGTTCTGTTACATAAATGATCTTAAATATATTTGCAGTTCCATTTAAAATGCGTTAAAGTGTTTTTCATAAAACAGAAATTTTGATAATTTTCCAATATAGATACTTTCAATTAATTCTTATCTTCGTATTTTCACAATGGTTATCATCTGAAAGTTTCGAAATTCTTCTTTGTCTTCTTCTTATTTTTTACTTTTTATGAAGTTGTCGAACCAGTACAAAATATCGATTTCTCGTTAACTAAGCATCAGTTGGATCAATTGAAAACATTTTATATTTTGAAATGTATTGGGCTAAAATAGGAATGTAATACTTTTAAATTTCCATTCGATGGATTCTTGTACACAGAATAATGAATCATAGGGGTTCACATATGCTCTTCAAGTAGACATATTTTGTTATTTTCCACTTCATTTTCTCTGATTTTGTATGTCCTCTGGTTTCATGATTTAAAGACGTATGGTTTGGATTTATCCATCATCTTTACATTTGTAATATGTACAAGAAATATGTATTTATTTTCATTCTAACATCTGTTGTATTATTACAAAACTCAATTACTAAAATAAATGAGATCAAAATATTTGAATATGCTTTCTATTTCCATACTCTACTAGGCAGTTGTTTATATATATATTTCAGTTCGATAGAAAAGCAAAAAAGCGTATCGAATCAAATATGACATACAAAATGCAAAGAAATTTAATTCTTATCCAATATCAAATGTTCGTATACATTAATGCATTCTTTATTGAATTTGATACTAATTTATATACACGATTCTACCTAAGTTTTGTCCTGAGAGATCATAACAACGCCCTTGTATGCTAATATCCCGCTACATCTAAGAGTGTCTGAAATATGAACAATGCAGACATGACATTACAAGTAAACATTGTCAGCCCCCGTAACGAGGTAGAAGGCTTTTCTGAAGGTGTTAAGCTATTGTGATAGACCGTGTATATGTTTAGTCAATGAGTCAACCCGAGACATTCGACGACTTTGATAGACATATGTAAAGGATCGCTTTAAGTATATTTTTCGTGTAGGACAATAAAGAAAATAAATATCACAGAGAACAATAAAAGCACAGAAAAGGTATGTTATCCATATTTGAATTCTTGATGTTGAATATGCAAAGTGAGTGCTAGTGACACATTCACCAATCGGACGAGTTTATCTCCTATCGATTGTAAGCTGTTATTGTCGTATAGTACAAGTTAGCACTATTTAAATCGCCACGGACAGAGAAAATCCGGGATTATCAAAAGGTTGAACCCAATATGTTAACAGAGAGAGCAACAGATTAGGTTCTACTCAAAGAGGTACGTTGAAGTAAAAATGTCTTGAAATGAGAAAAAAATGTGATTTTTCCGATCAGCAATGTCAATGTTTAGGTCGATTGGTAATTAGTCTGCTCTTCAAATATTTATACTTTTGATTCCACAGTTTGGGCATCACTAAATAGACATAAGTTGTCGAAATGCGAATATGGTGTATCAAATTAATTCATGTATATTTGTTTTAAGATTTACTATAAGGGTATATTTAAAATTGTCTTGCATTAAAATTCCTAACATATGTTAATGGTAATTAATAATCCGTTCCGTATTCATAACTCCTTACCACAGTGTTTTAATTAAGTAGTTTGTCTTCTCAGAGCGTAGAATCCGTACCGCTTTATAGTAAGCAGTTTTTCATAGCGGTTTCTTTTGATTTGTAGGAAATTGTAAGAGAGCAGTAATCACCATGGCGGGAGGAGAAGTTAATTATACCTTTGTTTCATCAAGACCAGAAAGAGTGTCTATAATAGGATATTTTTCCACCGATCAACCCATCGAAACTATACCATATCCAGGTAGCATAAAACTTGTGCCATCATGGGAAATAGTGATTAAATCCATCATTAGTGCAGTGATTATATTCTTTTCGTTAATCGGAAATGTTCTTATTATTGCTATCGTATTAAGAAATCGTAAAATGCGGACAGCTACAAATTACTACATTGTGAATTTGGCTGTTGCTGACTTAATGGTTACAATTTCCTGTACATGGGTCAGTTTGGTGGAAGACGTCACCGAAGGTTGGGTCCTCGGAGCCCTCTTCTGTAAGATCAATACATTTACTCAAAGTAAGTACATCGTTACACACAATATTTACTGAAATCCAGTTTATATAAATGTATTTCATCATTTCAGGTTTAGTGAACAGTTAAAGATATCGTACAGATGATATGTTCTAAACATTTGTAAATTAGTTAAAAAATAAGGAGTAACTCCTTTATGCATATCCCTGTCGTTAGTTTGGTTTTCTACTTTTACTTTAAAGTCCTTTTGATAATTGATTTGCACTTGAGTATTTACACTCCGGTTTCGGCCTTGAGCATCACACAAGTATTCAAAATGCGCATACGGTGCACTAATTAATGTATATATTTTGTATTTATTCTACCGGGTTAATATAGCTGCAGATGGATTGTTGATTATTAAGCCATAACTAGCACAGGCCAAAATTTTGGTGCT
This sequence comes from Pteria penguin, assembly GCA_035048485.1. Taxonomy (NCBI): domain Eukaryota; kingdom Metazoa; phylum Mollusca; class Bivalvia; order Pterioida; family Pteriidae; genus Pteria; species Pteria penguin. Next base: position 71,674,779 of record CM068580.1, on the reverse strand, counting down.
TCTTATTGATCCGATATGTACTTTAAATTCACTGTGACAAAGTTTTAAATTATTCTTAAAGAAAGGAGTATTTCCGTCATTTGTTCTTTGGTTTTTATTTCAAGTAAGTTTCTATATTAATCTGCTCGTCAAATGTTTTAATATGAATTGTTCATCACTGAAAGACATAAATTGTTGAAATGCACATGTGGTGAAATAATAATGTATTTATCATATATATTAGTATAGTGTAAGTATATCAAGTGTCCAAGTGAAAAATAGCTGAAAAAAATCTGACGAAAGAATGCATAACAACTTTAAAGGTGATAAATACACACCATAAAGAAACAAATAATTGTGTTATTTAAAATAGGAAATACACAATTCAGACGTAACATATTGGTGCCAAATATGCAAAAAGTACGACTTTCATATGGAAGATTTTGGAGCAAGTGGCAAGTGGTAACAGCCAGCTAACTTATACTTTAAAAGATAAGTGTAAGGAGAAAGATAATAAAATTGTTCTCCTCTAGATCAAGTTCCAACCAAATAACAGAACTATCTTTCTTAGTTATTTTGAGTTTGTACATAAAAACTTAATCACATTTTGTTTGCTTACATTTGCTTGGTGCAATGGATAAGATCTTGTCATTTATATCGCAGCTGCACTATCAACGGTTAAGATCTTGTCACTTATATCGCAGCTGCACTATCAATGGATGTCTAATGTTCTGATCTGTGGACGATTTCATGACTCGGATGCCGTATTAACATCACAGATCTGAAAAAGATTCCAACCGATATGTCAATAAATGAAAAAAAGAACCCAAAAACAAAAAATAAAAAACAAAACTTGCGAAATTCAGCTCAACAATCTCAAAGTATCGTCTCATCAGCTTGAGTGGATAGTATGCAAATGATAAAAGTTAAATGTCTTATCTGGTTGCAGAAGCAATGCAAGTATTGATAGAATTGAAATTATAACAATTAAGAGTGCATATACATATTCTTATTAAGAACTCTACTCCAAGTCAATGACAAATAGTATTAATAATTTTCAATTAATAATCCTTCACTCGAGGATTACCTTAGCATCATCTATCCAAGTGAACTGGATGTCAGAGAAACCACAGAAAGTAGTAATTCTACTTAGTATTTAGATATTATGTTGTCTTTCGACATGGATGGTCGATCGAACACCTCATTATATGACAAATGTGACGATTTCAATTTCAAACTTTCCTTTCATTAGTAGCAAGATTCCATAATCACCCGCATACGGCGTATTCGTATCTCAGTTAATACGTTATTCCAGAGGATGTTCAAATTACAATGACTTTGTTCTGAGGGTTAGGCGACTTTCAGATAAGTCACTCAACCAGGGTTAAATATGTGCTAGATTAATAACGTCACTGAGGAAGTACTATGGTCATTACTAGACTCTTATTACACAATATAATATCTCGTTATCCAGACTTTTAAATGATATTCTGGACTGAGACCGATTCCGATCATTTTACACAGATTTTACACCTTTGTCATCACTTCAGTTTGTTTTTCATGAAATTCCTCATTATAACGATAACTTTGCTTATTTTTTTAGCATCTAATGCTGTTTCAGCCTCTTGAATAGATTTTGCTTTAGTAATATCACCACATCTGATAGCTTTGACGTATTGAAATGCATATTCTGCGGAGCGTTGATTGACACCGAAAATTTATATATATGAATATATATAGATCTTACATGCTGAGTATATATGACGGGTGTTGCTAGCAAGCAGGAGATGCACACTCTCTCCGGGCACTTGATCTCACTTAATCAAAAAGGTTCACATATGCTCATCAAATAGACATTTTTCGTTATTTTCTATTTGGTTTTCATTTTCACTGATTTTGTATGTCCTTTCTTTTCATGATTTTCGGACTTATGGTTTTGATTTATCCATCATCTTTACATAGAAAGATAAGCACACTACGATGCATTAACGCTTGAATCAGATGCGTAAAACGAATCATGGATATTCGCGTCAACCGCTTTACTAAATCAACAATGAATAAATGTGTTACGTCAAAGACATCTGAGAAATAATTGTTGGTTGGAAAAATGCACAATCAACAATTGTGAAGTTTTGACAGACAAGTAAGTGTATAATTTCCCATAGTAATGTAAAACATTAAATTAGCAGCTTATAAGTCACATCAAGGTACCGCGAAGAAGACATAATGATTAAACCAGTTGTTCCGGGGTAACAGTCTCCTTTTTAGATTGTTATATCCGCAATGAACGTAAAACACATACAGACAACTTTTAAATGGATTGTAAGATGAAATAAAAGAACACATATTTAAATTAGAATATCTTAAGTTATTGTAACAGATCAATGCAACCATCAAACCTTTGGTATCTAAGGTTTGCAGGAAACTAGCACATGTTATAATTGATATTTTCTGATATTTAGTATAACAGTCAGGTAATGGAACCTCTAATGAAAGACTTCAAACATGGCCTGTAATTAATGACTACAAAACATGGCAGCCTCCTAGTGTTTTATGAGTCGTCGTCAAATGAGGCATGCTGTTCCGGGGCGTTTACTGCATCAGCAAAAGCTGTATGGGCTAAACGCTTGATCATCATGGAAAGTGGTATTTTGTTTGGTATTTTAAAACATTAATGAAACGAAAAGTGCATTTTAATTGAAAGTGGATTAGGACATCTTGCTGCTTTCAGCAATGATGTTTGGCATAGTCTTCTTAATATTTTTGCCACGAAATTTAAATGCATATACCATTTGCAAGTTTTGACATGATACAGGCAATTATATATGCACTTTTTAAGGGATTAAATTCTTTATCTTGGTGACTTAAATTAAATTCTTTACCATGGTGACTTCTGCCACATAACTGAGCCAGTAGCTCCTCTTTTTCTTTAACATATTTTCCTGAATATGGTTTAGTTACTAATTGATAGGCTTATATATAATTTATATGGTAAATGCAAATTTTTACATTCAAACAACTGATACAATTACAACTTGCAAAATACACGAATCCATGTTTAACATATATAAAAACAATTTAACGTTAAAGATCTTTTAACAAAATATCTCAAGGAATATTGTTTCTGGATGGAAGTATTGTATTTAATTAATTTTCTTCTTAAATATTATGCATTATATCTTCCTATCATAACATGGCGATACAGATATGCTTGGAGATGTAAAAGGAAAGTAAGATAATACGATACAGATATGCTTGGAGATGTAAAAGCAAAGTAAGATAATACGATACAGATATGCTTGGAGATGTAAAAGCAAAAGAAGATAATACGATACAGATATGCTTGGATATGTAAAAGCAAAGTAAGATAATACAATAATTCAATTCAATGTTACAAAATTATAGACACAGTGCCTATAAAATATAGTTCAAAGTAATCTAGTCACATATTCGACTGAGATACATGAAAACAGATTACTCTGTCAGAGTCAGAGTTTAATTAAGTTAAAGAAAGGAAAGAGGACATCGAACTTAGCTGTTTCACAAAAGAAGCCACGAGTATGTAAAGCAAAATAAACACATAAAATGACATCAATATAGTTAAGGATAAACTTAAACAATTTTGCAATTTATTGAAATATACTATGGTTTGAGGCGGTGCACAATTTTTATAATCCACTTCGGTGCACACTTTATAATCCGCAGAGCAAATTATAAAAATGTGTGCAACCGCCTCAAACCATATTATATCTCAATAAATTGCAAAATTGTTAAAGTTAATCCTTATAATTTAATACATGCATAACCATTGTAATTGCCCGACATAAACTTTCAAGACCAATGTTGTTTTTTTCTGTATAAATTACATTGATCGGTGACGTCACAACTCCCCATATTTGATCCACTTTTCAGCATGGAATGCGATGTTTGACAGACTTTTAATTGTTATGCTTTTGACGTCATGATGAAATGTTCGACATTTCGAACCTTGCGTGACGTCATCAAAGTGGTATTTTGCGGTAAAGTGCTTGACAGCTGACGAAAGTATGTCATTCAGGATAAAGGTTACGTTGTCGTGGGACACCAGCTGTTTCTTTCAATTTATAATTTCCCTCCGAAATGATTTGCTGATGCGGTTTATAAATAGAAATTAGACTAGAATAAATTGAATTATCAACATTAGATTCTATTTTAAACTGCAAAAGAAAATGTAACAAGAGCGGAGGAAAATATCTACATAGCTGGTTGCTCCTAGCAACCAACCAAACCAATTTATGAAACTATAATATGCTTTCAACGGCCAAACAAATTTCTTGTTTCATAAAAAATAGAATTATATACATATAAAATTAAGTGAATTGATGAAAAGGAAAGAGCTTAACATTGTTTTAATACTGACAAATCAAGCAGATAATATTTAAGAGGATGCAAGTTTAACGGTTTCAGTATGTATGACAGATAGGGTTTAAATGAAAAGAAACTACAAAAACTTCAGTCATATCAAATCACGTTGTAATGTATATATATATATATATATATATATATATATATATATATATATATATATATATATATATATATATATATATATATATATATATATATATATATATATATATATATATACTAGGTTGTAATGCAGGAACAGTATTGCGTACATTACAACGTGATTTGATGATATGACTGAAGCTTTTGTAGTTTCTTCTCATTTAAACCCTATCTATCATACTGAAACCGTTAAACTTGCATCCTCTTAAATATTATCTGCTTTATTTGTCAGTATGAAAACAATCTTAAGCTCTTTCCTTTTCATCAGTTCACTTAATTTTATAAAACATCTATCTGTATGATATCAACCAGCTTAATGACGTGCAGTGCTTCTCCTTCAGTAAATCAGATTGAACATACTATAAAATAATGGTATTGTTAGATTTGATCTATTTTATGCAACCATATTATATTTCTTTTGTAATAATGTGCTCTATTATTCTACAAGGAACGCTTATTAAGTAAAGAGGCCACAAGGCGCATGGCATTTGATTAATGCACTTTCCGTATAAGTATGACATATAATTGTGCTATGGTTAAATGGTATAATTATTTACGTAACATTATAAAATGATGGATAAACAAAATACGTTGCTCAAAAATTATGAAACCTAAGCATACAAATCAGCAAAAGAGAAAAACTCATATAGGAAAACCAAAGAACCAAAGGAGTATCAGAGAAACCCTTAAGGGAGTGAGATCAGTTGCCCGGTTGTAAATACCGAATATAAGAGTGTCATAGTTGGTGTTAATAATTGCAGAATAGGTCTCAAACAAGAATATCATTCATAATTATAGGAAAGAGTATATTATATAGTATGATAAAAAATCAAATGGACCATACAACTTCCTCAGTGAGGTTGTTAGTCTAACATTTACACATTTCCCTATTTGCGCAGAATAACTGAAAGTCATTTTACCATCAGAACAAATTCATTGAAATCTCTGGCATAACATATTGACTTGTGTATGAATATGCAATAGGCAGGTGATGATGGGATTTTGTTACTCACAAAGGGGAAGTAAGTGATACTGAAATTGAAATCTTCACATTTGTCAAAGAGATGATGAAGTGACTCAACGTCTTAAGACAACACGACATCCATATACCATTATCGTTCAGTGTTCTGGGTTAGGAGATATATTTAATATGATATATTCGAATCGAACTTCATCTGTGACGTTGTAACTGTACCCCTTATTATGTGAAGTTGAACCGTAGGGCTAATTGCTATTCATAAGAGAGCAAAGACGCGATGAATTCAACTCCGTGTGAGTAAACAAATATGGTATTGACCAATGGGACACAACATTTTGGGATCATATTGATCACAAACAATCATATCATATCTTACTGTAAATTTGGATCTTCTTATGTACGTATTAAAAAGGAACAATACTGTATACAGAAAACTTTGTGCATATCTACGACTTAGTTGATAAACAAATTTGTTCCATAACAATAATTCATCTTGAATCCTAAAGAGATTCAATTAACAGAATAGGAATAGGGAGAGCATGATGATGGTATATTAAATAACGTAAATCAGAAACTTATGAAACAAGAAAAAAAAAGAGGAAAAAACAAAGCAAAGAAAATGTTTAAAAAAAGCACAGTGAAGAAGAAAAGGTTCGATCAGGTGAATTGGAGAGTAAACATCTGCTTGCAAGTAACAACCGACAATAGAACACGCACAAAATGATGCAATATGGTTAACTGTAAATGTAACACTGAAAAACAATCCGGTCTGAGTAAATTACCGATCTAGAAACTCGTGCTCACTATTTCTATATTTTCACCGACGAAATTGTGTAAGAAAAAACAGATGATGATATTTCGTACCTTAGTATGTTTCCATAAATGGACAGCATTCTAATACCCTTAAATTTCATTTGTAAAGGTGAAAAATGAAATAAGCTGATTTGCCAAACAGATGCTCAAACTTATATTGGAATGGAAAACACGGAAGTTCATGCTTACAATATTGCACAATCCTGCAAACAAAATATATAAAACGATAATATGCCTTCACATTTCCATAAATTAAATAAAAAACTTGTTTAATAATTAAATTTTGGAGAGCAAACGAGGAAATGTAACAAAATGTGTATTTAGTTTTCTTTAAAGCATGTTATCTAAGTTGGATTATGCCCACGGTAAAACGAAACAAAACTATACCGTGAAAGACACCATGTAAATATAAAAGGAATTATAAAATGATAACATTAATTTTTAAACAACCGTGTGCTAACATAACGCCCAGAATTACTTAGCATTTTAGGTTTTACTCAACTTAGAAAAAGTATAAAATTCGATGGACACATATAGGCAAAAATGTGCATGTGAAATACAAAAAATAGAATAGTCAGTAGTAAAAAAGGAAGTCTATTGTACAAACAAAATAGAGATATTGGTTACCACAGACCTCTGGTGGGATCAGGTGCGGTAGAGGAGGAAGTAACCATGTTGAATGGTCACACCCGCCGTGAAGCCTTAGGATTAGCGAGCTTGAAAAGTTGTAGTAATATCACATGGTATAACCGGAGCCGAAATTGATCAAATCAGTATCGAAGAAGTACCAAACCATTAAACATTCTTAATCATTTGTGCAGTTTGATGGCAAGATATATCAACAAATAGTTGGGATTCCTATGGGTACTAACTGCGCGCCTCTGATAGCAGATTTATTTCTTTATTGTTATGAGAGGGATTTTATGGTTTCTATTCAAAAATCGAAACGTTTTGACCTCATTGACAAATTTAATAATACTTGCAGATATCTGGATGATCTGGATGATGGTTGGTTATCGACAACCCTGAATTCGAACAATTTATATCAGAAATATATCCACCAGAGCTCACATTGAATAAAGCTAATACTTGAGATAAATCTACACCTTTCTTAGATTTAAACATCAAAATTATCAACAACCTAATATATACTAATATTTATGATAAACGCGAGGATTTTGGATTTCCTATTGTAAATTTCCCTTACTTGGATGGCGATGTCCCTCGACTCCCATCATATGGTATCTATATATCTCAATTAGTTCGATTTGTCAGAGGCTGCACCGATGTTTTGGACTTTCATAAACGAAATTTACAAATTACTACTAAACTTTTAACTCAGGGTTACAGATATCACAAGCTAAGAAAAACATTCGGCAAATTCTTCAGATCTTATTCAGAACTTCTATCTAAATTTGGAAATATTTCTTTTCAACAGTATGTATCCAATGGAATTTCCCATCCTAATTTTTACGGTGATCTCGTATATAAACTAAGGAAAGTAAAAGGCTCCGATAACATTATTTTATCATGTAATAAAATAGTCAAACGTCTCCTAAATAGACAATATGATATTGAGATCATCAAAAAGACTATAGGTCTTGTATTTGGCCCCTCTACAGCCTTATGCAGACTTTTACTTGAACGTTGCACGCTGACTAACAGGGCGGTGGGGACTATATGACGGGCCTTGTCCAAACCTCTTTCAGAGGAGACATGGTCCTGAACCTCGTCCCCTCTGACTGTTAGTCGGGACTCCTACAGATCTAGGGTCTGAGCTCGCTTTCAGACTGGCAGAGCACGGTTTATCATGTTGATGTCGCATATATTTTTATACCATCATGTGTTTTACAATACCTTACGTGTTTATATTTTTATGACCTCTCAATATGCGACACCTGTTGACCCTTGTTCTTTACATGGAGGATTATTTATAAATTTTTAAATGTACGTCTTTTGATTGTTCTGCTGTTACGGTGAGTGGGAAGGTGGGCCCGTAAACCGGTTAACCACACCATTTGTTTGGCTTTTGTCAAATTAAATGACCGTCCTAAGTCGGTATCGTAATTGCACTACAATAAAATATTTTTGTAATGTGTTAAATGTTCTATTATATTATTTATATTCATGTATTGTATAGCTCCATGGTGACTTCTGCCACATAAGTGAGCCGGTAACTCCTCTTTTTTCTTTTAAAGTCCAAGGACAGATACAAAATCGTGTAAGTTTCAAAAAGGAACTGTTGTGAACCCCGAAATACTGAATAATTCCGAGGTGAAACCAGGTGCCCAGGGAGAGTAAGCGTCTCCTGTTTGCTTGCACAGCATAGCAGTTCTTAAGAAATATGTCAAAATCAAGAGTTTTGGTTTCCTAATTGTACATACAAAAGTAGAAAACTGGTATACAAAGTCATATGTGGTGTTCACTGAACAGGCCATTTAGTCGCATTTCAGAATATTATCAATCATTCTTGAAAGAGGCACATCATATTTTCGTACAAGATCACCATAGCGACCGTAGAACTTCCTCAGTGACGATTTCAGACGTTCTTTAACATATCCCTGCATGAGCAACTTAGTGGCCAGTCGTCTGGCCCTTGGAATAAAACCGTCGTATAGAAAACAGGCCCTTGCATACCTTATAAGTTGAGATATAAAACTCCATAGGCAGGTGAGGACGGGATATTGCTGCAAAGAAACGGAAAGTTAGTTATTTGGAAGTTAAAATCGTCACGTTTGTCATATAGAGAGGTGTTCAAATGACCATTATTGTCGAATGTTAAAAATATATCCAGATACGAAGCGGAATCTCGGTTGTCTCTTTTATCTCAAGTTCATGGGGATAGATTTCACGTATGTAATCCTTAAAGTTAGGATTATTGATTGACAATACGTCGTCTATATATCTATACGTAAAATTAAACTGAGATGCAAGGCTTTTTCTTTTAATCAAAGTTATCATTAGTAAAATGGCATGATATTGTGTTATCATAATGTTAAAGGCTTAATGAAGACTACAATCAAATAAGAACGTCGACATGTCAGAAAGCATTTCTGAGAGGAGCAAGAAGTTCTTTATACCGATCGTAAGCTTTGCGTTCCCTTGTGATATTTACTTTTAACTCAGTAGTTTTCCTCAGTAAAAAGAAGAAAGATAGTCTGAAGAAGCTCTAGCATGTCTGATCTATCGAATCATATAGACAACAAAGGCAGGTGATAAAGGAATATTACTACACATATATAGGAATTTTACAATAGAAGAATAGACTCTTATTACTCCTTATGATATCTCGTTATCCAGACTTTTAAATGATATTCTGGACTGAGACCGATTCCGATCATTTTACACAGATTTGACACCTTCTTTACTAGAAGGTTACCTACTTCGACTTCTCCATATATAAATACATATGGAATTTACACGATCTGACTCTTTCTACTGGGTATATGTGACGGATGTTGCTAGCAAGCAGGAGATGCTCACTCTCCCCGGGCACCTGATCTCACTCCATCACAGGGGTTCACATATGCTCTTCAAGTAGACATATTTTGTTATTTTCCATTTGTTTTTCATTTTCACTGATTTTGTATGTCCTCTGGTGTTATGATTTTTGGACTTGTGCTTTGGATTTATCCATCATCTCTACATCGTCACTTTAGTCATATAAGGAAGTAGTAAGTTTATCATCTTGGTCAGTGTTCTGTAGAAGATCTATGTACGAAGCTCAGGAATTAAATTCCACTGTATCTGTACGTTCAACTTCATTATAATATATTGCGTGTAGATATGTATCAAAGTGTTTTATTATTTTTAGCAACACATCATCATGATGCAATAAACTGACTCTGGTATGCAAATGTTCTTAGTAATAATTAGGATAATTTTCGACCGTTTTGATTTGAAGTTTGAAGAAGGAAAAAAGAGGAGTTACTGGCTCAGTTATGTGGCAGAAGTCACCATGGAGCTATACAATACATGAATATAAATAACATACTAGAACATATAACACATTACAAAAATATTTGATTGTAGTGCAATTACGATACCGACTTAGGACGGTCATTTAATTTGACAAAAGCCAAACAAATGGTGTGCTTAAGAAGAAAAATAAGTCAGAAAATGATAAAATAAATGGAGTTTAAACATTGATAGAGCCGGTTATCATTTTGAAAGGAAAAGATTTTCTATATATAATAAAAACGTGTCTATTTAGATATATGCATGTTTGTTAGGCTGCAGAAACATATTGCACTTTACATATTATCTCATACTCTAGAGATAACAAGACGAATTGTTTTTCTCTAAATGATAAACAGCATTATACAAATAAGATATCAATTAGAACATTATTATGTCAACATACCACACACATGAGTCAATATTAAGCCAAGGAGGTGGTACTTACGTCTTCGTGCACCTTTGATAGTGTTCAATTATACAATGCATGGATGAATTGTCACTGGCAAGTTTTACACACATGAGTAAATATTAAGTTAAGGATGTGGTACTTACTTCTTCATGCGCATTTACCAGTCTTTGATTATAAAAAGCATCGATGATTGTCACTAGCAAGTTTCACACAGCAGAATGAACATTTGTGATAGGAGTTTTAGTAGAAACGTGTATGAAGCGGCTACAAAAATATTCATATATGTGCATATCTACGAAAGATGAGTTATTTGGCAGAATTTATAGTGGGTAAATAAAGCAAATCAGGAGAACTTATTTCTCCTTGACAGCCGGTCTCACTTCCTATCACTATTATCATGTTTTGTGCATGTCCTTGGTGATTTGTGTCATACAGCTTTGTCAGATGTCTTTTGTTTTCTCTTTCAAATGAAACAGAGAATTCACACCCACTTACGACAATGGAAATACCAAAAATAAAATCTAAGCATTTGAAGCATCTATTAAAAATGAAGTACTACAGTGAAGTACTAAATGAGCATCAAGAAACTCCGATATACTTTTGATTAGATTACGTGGAATTTCCAGGTAACTGAACGTTTTCAGTGAAAATAAGTACCAATCAATAAAAAAGTTGCATGTCGTACTTACTTCAGATATCTTTTAATGATACCTAATGTAAAATTCACTAAATATCCATTAATAGATAAAAGATTATTGATCTGCGTCAAAGTGAGTGTTTAATTGGATTATGAAAGAAATAGATCAATATATCTTTAAATGATATGTTTCTAGAGAATGCAACATCTTCTTTACACAACACTTACGACTTCACATAAACATTCTATATTAAAATGAATGTAGCTAAATTGTCTGTAGAATCCAACAGTTTCGATGTTTAATTTCCTCTTCAAGTTCAGATTGTATTTGTTAAGTCTTAAACCGATCCAATATAATTGCACAATATAAGTAGGAATAAGAATATTTAAACAGTCTATCGGAGAACAGTTTTTGTTTTTTCTTTTTATTTTCTGTGAAACACAGATATTTCCTAATTGACCAATCGCTTTTGCTGAATAATTATTATAAATCAATGACTACAAGTTTTTAACAAGACGTCACAATCAAGGGTTACCCCTGAGCTGCTTTAAGATACGTATTCAATAAAAAGTGACATTTTGCAGACTTTGTTCGTTATGTTTGTGACGTCATAATCTAATGGTCGACGTCTCCAAACTTCAATAGCCTAAATACAACCAATTTTTGCGCTGAATAGTATGATACTTAAGGAAATGGACTGGTATATAGTTTGTGTTGACAATGTATATAATGACTTTGGATTCCTTTCTGTCTAGTATTATGAGAGGTGTTAATTTATCCGAAGTAAGAACACGAAAAAGTCTTAACCCCGACAGACTAAAAAATCTTAGCAACTGATGTGAAATGAAACAGAAATAGAGTGTATCTAATTCGTTATACACACAGCCGAGTGAAGGCGGTCATACTATAAGTACAATCACTTTGCCTGAATGAAACTGAAGGTTGTTACAACGCCGAAATACAGAGCTGTGTATATAATCTATACTGCTGACTGCCAGAATGTACATCTTTCATTTATTATTCTCAATGCAGCCTCAACATTATATTACTATATAGCACAGGCAACAACGTACCTAACTTGTATCAACAACGAGCACTACATCCTTGATTTATAATACTCCCAGCGATCTATACATCAGTAATGTATCATAGTCACAGTTATTTCTACATCATTGTTACGATGCGTCGACAACAAACATGTACTCTAATTGTAATGATCCTCTTAACAAATCTACATTACATACGGCAGCATTAACACATGATTATTGTGTGAGTTGAATCATAATAAGTGATCAACCTAGTTTGCATTGTCTGTATGATATATTTTCGTGCATTATATAAAGAAATTCAGAAATTGTCTTGTTATTTTTCATTATGTTTTCAGGGAAGTTGACATAAGGACATGCTACATTTTGTTCAATTAAATACACAGATTTAAATATGGTCAAGTTATTAGTCTATGTGGAGTCTCTATGTGGGCTCTGACGCTTTTAATAAAGTGATAGTTCTCATTTATCTTATATGAGCAGTGCCGAGATGTTTATGTGTATGTTGCTAGTCAAGCAGGAGATGTTAATTCCACCAGTGCCGTGTTCTCACCGTTGACGATCTAGGAGTCTATGACTTATGTTCTAGGGTGCCTTATCAATACCTCATTTACATAGTACTAGATATTTCCCTTTAGAAAATGTAAAATACGACGTTTTGTATTTGACATTATAATGAAGTTAAATATTCAGTAAACAGTGTTATGTTATTGTATGATTAATAAAATGATACAAATTCATGTCCCATAATATTAAAAAGTTATCTCAAGTGCCTGTGAGGAGTAATTCCTGTATGGCTAGCGTAATTTGATCTTGAAAACTGTGATTGATTCTTGTTTCCTATCGTCCTATCGTACAAAGCATACTGGTGCACATGATAAACGATTGGAAATTATATCAAGTAAAATACAGCAGCAAAGCTTACATTTTGTATACTATTCACAAATCAGGTGCTTAGTACTCTGGGTACGTTACACTACAAAACTTACCAAAAAATATAAATATTTGATGACACATTAAATATAAAGGAAATGACGGCTTTTTTATTTGACATTTGTTTATTTTTGCGAGTTTTTCCGCAAAAACTGCATTTATTTTCTGTTTTAGCTGTTATGAAAAATAGAACAAAGAGACAATTTATGTATGACAAAAGTTGTCGAGAACATGCAGAGGAATTAGAATAAGCACATTTAAAATACATCTAGTTGTTGTATTGATACAGGGCAGAAAAAAATTGAAGTGACGCTCATCTATCAAATTCCAAGGTTATCAGGTTTAAGGGGCCACTTCCCCATTCACCACCAAAACGGTACACTCATTTTGATATATATTGATAATATCGGTATAGAGAACAAGGATCAACAGATTACTCAAATTGAATAGTCATCAAAATATAAACATGAAAAATGTTAGAATAGACGATTTTGATTTAAAAATGTGACATCATCACGAATAAATCATTCTCTGCTCGAATAGAAGTCGAATTCCCTGATCTGTGGAAATTCTGAATTAATGCTGCTCAGGACTTCATCTTTCATCATAAAGTTTCGACACGGCTGCTTAATGCTGTGGAGGGGCCCAACATAGCACTTATGTTCACAAGGTCATTCTGTCGATGTAGTTTAAATATTATTAAACTGGAAGAGCCGTAATTATAATTACCGTTGAAACACCTTAGTTTGTATATAAAATCGCCGTAAAATCCTTCAGACATATATTTGAAAACTAAGTTTTTCAAACCCTATCAAATGAGATGACGATCGTTATATCAATTTCTTTCTTGCACATGAATGAAAATCGTGTAATATCAATTGCTTTTCCATGAGCTTATTCCTTTTGCTTTTAATGTCCGCAGCGACTTTTTCTCACATAGTTAACAGTTCAGTCGAGCATTTTTCCTTTCTGTATAATAGATTTAAATATCATAGATATAAAGATACAATTCAGTCATTGTTACATACAATACAGAACTATGTACAATTTTACATTCAGTATTGTATTATCATGTGATCGATCACTCATTGTCGCCTTGATATAATATGAGCGAATTTCGAAAATAGAGAAAGAGAAAAATACAAGTTAATTGCGACAGTTCTGAAAGACGCGGTTAATTACTTAAAGAAATCTTTGAGAAATGTAGAAAATGGTTGTAAGCCCTTCATTACTGTAATGAATCAATAACCAATTGAAAACATCTGCCGCGGGATATATACAACAATATCAGAGTAGAGAAACGTGGCAGTATTTAACATGAGAGGGTTTTGAAAAGTTCTCTACTTAAGTCAAACCATTTGTTGTCTGTTTGCTTTCTTTGTGGTCACGTTATAGTTGTAGATTAATCAGCACGCCGTAAACTTCTCTGGTATCCATTGCTAAAACAGTAAATCAATTTAGAATACAACCTGCATACAAAAAGTTGAGAGATCACAGAATGGAGAGTACGTTCATTCAATTAGCTTACTGATGATATGTTATATATTGTTTGATACATTTTCTCATTACCCTAATCTCAGTGTGTCTATCCTGCCATCAGGAAATACATTTACACGTTACACTACTTCATTTTACACATCGCTGATACAGCTTGTGGCTTAGGCAAACATCAAGCCAAGTATTTTAAAACAAGAAGTGTTTCAAAAGGAATGTAATTAAGTTTTGTGTCTATGTTGCGTCGCATTCCTTTTCTGAAACGTAATGTGTATGGACATTTATAAGAGTACACTGTGTTCTGTGCCGTTGACTATGTTTTATTGAATCATTCTGCATGTAAGATCAATGATGGGAGATTAATTCCATTCGTATTTATCTCACCGTTTCAATGACTTCTTAACAAAGGATAAACATTTACATGAACATTCCTTCAACATTATCGATGATATGAACAATACTTTCGTCGACATCATTCACAAAATATTGTCAATTCTGAAAATGATTTTCGATAAAACTAATTAAACACGTTATTCCGTTTTGTAATAAGTCTTGTTTTGACAACTTTTTATTTAAACTATACAAATCATCCATTAGTACTTTGGGGAATGTATCAATTACAAAACCAAAGCAGTATTCTAAAAGTGTTCAATAAAATAACATCGAGGGGAATAATCAACATAGTAATTGAAAGGTATTGGTAATTGCGTGTTTTCCAACTGCATGTAAATATGTCTTATAAACGTTCAATTTAAGAAGGCTCTGAACTAAATACCTTACTTTATTCCATTTACAAAATATGGCTCGTTCCTAAATTTTCAGACCATGAATATGAACAAACATTCGATGTAGAAGAACTGCAATTGACAGTGTAATTACTCTGATATTTCACAAGCGAGGACTACAAGATCTTTGGGGAAATGGTTGACTTGAATACAATATGTCGTCCCTAAATGAAAGTCCAATAAAGGGAAGAGAAGAGAATAGCCCAAATTATACCCAACAATAATTACGCAAATCAACCGGGAGCTACTACATTTGACAATCCAATGTAAAGTTAAAGATCACATTGTTCCCGTATGAAGTTCAATTACATAATATATACTGTTGCATCGTCTTCACAAATGTCATAAATTGTTTGCAGACAGAAAATGACGTCGAAACATAATTTGAAAGGGAGGAGAGAAGACATAAACTAAGATTGGCTTCACTTTGTGTTCTATATATCCTTGGTGACTTCTCATACACAGCTTAATCAGATGAATGCGATGTAGCTCAGGGAATGAAGTGCTAGTCTCGAGGTCCCTTATAACGGTGTGGCAAATAAAAGATCCCTGGCAACTTCGGATGGGTTAATCGCAAAGGTATAAATTTCTCTGCAATGCATTAGGCAGATGTCATCACCATATACGTGTAATAGTCATACAGTAAAAATGATAATCAATCAATCTGAGTCAAACGTTTTCTTTCTTTTTTACCAAGCGAGGTCGGGCTGTAGGGATGATTTAAATAAATTAATTCCAGTAAAACTGTGCCGACGCATAGTATTTTAATCGAAACAGTTTTACATTCATAAGAGAAACACTGTCTGTGTGTTTGAGAGAGAGAGAGAGAGAAGGGGGTGGGTGGGCGAAACAGTTTTGTGATTTATATTTCTTTCCTTCTTTCAAAACATTCGATATCATTCGACATTTTCTATTACTGATCAATCTTGCAGACATTTATGGGAAAAGGAGATCGACAATATGCCGACACAGTAATTCATTTCAATCAGTAAGACACACTCAAACTGCTAGAAAAAATAACACAGAATCCATTATCATGCCTACTTGAATGATACTTTCGTGTTGGATACGATTGATTATAATATCGCTTTCTGCAAAATCACGTTTTACTGACTCCGAATTCACACAATTTATTAAATATGTGTAAATTAAACAGAAATGGAATTTGAGTATAAAGTTTTATTATAAAGAATATTATAGGAATGATAAAGAATTGCTATTTTAAGATTTGCTTTTAATTTTTGTATTTAGATTTCTTTACAAAAATCTGACCATATTTCAGACAACATGAACTTTCTGTTATGACGAAGAAACTTTCTTACAATTATTAAGATTAATATAGATATTAATATTGAAAATGAAATTGTAGGAAACAAATTAAAATCGTTTCTGTAAAACTGATATATCTGTATAAAAAGTTGATATTTTCCTTATTAGAACCATGTGTATAAAATAAATGAAAGCATCAAACATGTTATAGATATGGTGAGCTTTTCGTTCAAACAAAACTAGAAATCACTAAAACTTATTAAAACCATTAGTATATTTGCAATAACAGACATAGAAACGTAAATGCGACAAAAACATTGGAATTCGGCAAGACCAGATAAAGAAACCTTAAATTTTTGATTTTCACTATATTTACTACTCCTAGCATTACATTTCATTAGTTAAACAAAACAAAAACAAAACAACATTAAACCCCCCCCCCTCCAAAAAAAATAAAGTGTAAAAAGAAGTGTAATTGAATTTATCATTTTTTTTGTAGAAGAATGCAATGGCAAGAAATAATTTAATCAGAAATAGGAAAGGCGCATAACGCAGCGATGTAGTCGATTAATAATTGAAGCGTAATAACTAGATTGTGCTTAGGACATTAAGCCATGTTATGATAGCGGGTCATCTAATTATGTTTGATCGACCGGCAAGAGGCTTTTTCACACATCACAGAATACTGATTTGATGTACGTAGGTGTTCATTACTTATGGACTGATCAGTGAATTGCCATATTTCCAGACATTATTGAAGCGTGTTGGTCTGAAAATAACTAGATAATGTGGTATATTTCAGTATATTAAAAAGAAATGTAGTCATCTTAGGATCACTTTACTTAGCTAACTTGCCCATTGCACTTGACAAGTGCACTGCAAGTTTAGTTTTTCGTCCTGAAAACCAGTCATAAAATTTAGTCAAGTGCGCTTGATATCAAGTTTTGACACTGATTTTGATACCAAAATTTTGAGAATATTATCAACTGCTGCGAGGAATATGCTACACGATGGACAAAAAGAGAGGAAGTACAGATCGACACTGTTTCGGAATGGATAAAATCTATTGCAGCACTGCTGAGATAAAAATTGAGATCATAAATCTGTCCTCAATACGTTTGGTATTGACGCATGTAAATTAAATTTAGAACTTCCATATTTGTACTGCATTCCAAAAATGCACAAAAATCCTTACAAACAACGCTTTATCGCTGGTTCCTCGAAGTGTTCCACAAAATCTGTATCGATGCTACTCACAAAAATACTATCAGAAATTAAAACTGGCCTTCATAGGTATTGCGAAACAGTATATTCCAGAAGTGGAATAAATCAAATGTGGATCCTTAAAAAATCAAAAGAGTTGTTAGAACATCTAAAATCAAAAAGTTTTACTAAAATTCACTCTATCAAATCTTTTGACTTTTCGACTCTTTACACAACGATCCCTTATTAGAAATTAAAAGACAGATTAGCGGAAATTATTCAAAATGCATTTACTAGTAAACACGGAAGCCGCAAATTCAAATATATAGTTATAGGCCATGATAAAACTTACTTTGTTAGGGAAAATTCTGATTCCAAAAATAAATACACTGAAACGGATGTCATCCAGATGTTGAACTTTCTTATCGATAACATTTTTGTGGTGTTTGAAGGTAAGGTTTTTCAACAAATTGTCGGCACTGCAATGGGCACTAACTGTGCCCCGCTTCTGGCTGACATATTCCTTTACTTATACGAAGCTGAATTCATTCAGTCTTTGCTTTCGCAAGGAAAGAAACAATTGGCTCTTGGCTTCAATTTCACTTACAGATATATAGATGACTTGCTTTCAATAAATAATCCTTCATTCGCGGATTACCTTAGCATAATCTATCCAAGTGAATTGGAGGTCAAAGAAACCACAGAAAGTAGTAATTCTACTTCGTATTTAGATATTATGTTGTCTTTCGACATTAATGGTGAATTGAACACCTCACTCTATGACAAACGTGACGATTTCAATTTCGCTATCACAAACTTTCCTTTCATAAGTAGCAACATTCCATCATCGCCCGCATACGGCGTTTTCATATCTCAAGCAAGCAGGAGATGCTCACTCTCCCCGGGCACCTGATCTTACTCCATCATAGGGGTTCACATATGCTCTTCAAGCAGATATATTTTGTTATTTTCCACTTGGTTTTAATTTTCACTGAGTTTGTATGTCCTCTGGTTTCATGATTTTCGGACTTATGGTTTGGATTTATCCATCATCTTTACATTACTTTAAAGTAATTCCGTCTTCAAGTTTACTATCACGTGACACAAGTTTAGTTTTCACGTTTATTTATTACAATTATCCATTTTCGTATAACACAATGGAAATAATTGTCTTATTATGTACAATTGCATATTTTATATATTATAAACAATTAACAATTTTACATTATTGATTTCATGTTGAATATTCGGATGGTATTTTATCGGAAGTTTCGATACTTCTAACTGCATCTAGATTTTTCTTCTTGTGATGAATTATTATTGTTATATGTTGTTATACGATATTTCCTCGTTATTTGGGCATTTTGTGGTTTCACTTCGACAGGGTGTATAGATGTTGCCATTGTTGGGCCATTCCGTAGCTAAAACTACACTGGTTCCAATTTACGGTTTCGTGGCATAGAGGGTAAAACTTAAGTGGGTTCTCGGGATAATAATCTCTTCTTACCTTGAATTTTATGTGTGTCTATAATCGAAACGGTAACATAACGTTTAATTTATCAAAGCACTTAGTAAAACATTGACAGAGAAAGGAAACTTTTCTTGCAAAATTAATATACTCATGTTGTCCGTATACAAATATAAAAACGTAAATGTTTCAATTTTACAAGAAACGACAGCTGACCAAGCTAAGGGACACAAATCACCAAGGTAATACACATAAAACAGGATTATAGTCTAATTGACCAGAAAACAATCAAAGCATTCGATGATATTACCGTTACGATATCGACTTAGGACGGTCCATTAAAGTATTAAAAGTCACTCAGTTGGTGTGGTTAACCGGGTTAGGCGCTAAACTTCCCACTCATTGCAAGAGCAGAACAATCAAAGTACACGCATTAAAAAAAAATTATAAATAATCCTCCATAAAGAGAACAACACGTTTTTCAAGACGAGAGGCTATAAAAAGTTTTAACACGAAACGTTTTATGGAATAATATGCTAGTTTCAAAGCAGTGATATCAGATCCTGGATATGTAGCAGTCGCAGGGGACGCAGCACAGGGCCTTGCCTAATCAAGTTAACATGCATTCATCACCAAGTATTTTATAAATCAGAATAAGTGGTAACATGTATGTATCTCCTGAGAGCTCAGGATTTTACTTTAGCTAATTGCCTTGAATAAATATACATATTGTTATACTTCTTCCCCCTAGCTTAACATTCAATGTGGGAAATCAGAAAAAAAAAACACTTATTGGCTTTATTGACATAAGATTTATACAATAAATATAATCCATCAAACTTGCTACGCGGGTGTTTACCTATAATTTAACTTAATCACAGACTTCCTCATAAATGATTTCGGCGTTTTATCATACTTATTATTCAGATATAAACAGTTTTCTTGAATAAAGGGTCGCTGTGCATCCCTATAAAGCTACCCAAAACCAATTCCTATTCTTATATTTTTTCCATCATTTTGTTTTATTTAATCGATCATGTTCCAATTTTGTTTGAAAAACGTGTTCATCCTCGTCCCCGCTAATTATTTTATATCATGATATCTGAACAATCCCCGTTCTTTAAGACGGTGCCACTAAAACAACTACACTCTTCACGTTGTTACTAGGACTAGCCCCTATGTTTGGTTATATCCCCTTGCCAAATCCACAATCTGATAAATTCTTTCACTAAGAATTGTGTCAAAAAGAGAGTTACTAATTGCAGCATAAATATGAAAAAAACCCAAAACATATAGCCAGGATATATCCAGATTTTAAATCGCGGGGTTGTTTTGGTATATATTGATGAGGTCCTACGCCTATTGTTGAGTGATTGAAACGAGCTAGGAGGTCCTATGTTCAGTAGGAATTAGACATAGAATGATCGTCAATCATTTTGTTGTTCTCTCCTATTAGAGTTTGATGACCATATGTTAACCGTGAATAGGTCTATAGGCGTAGCAATATCGATACTGAACGAAGAAAATTATCATTCGCTGTAACATACGTTCATGTCCCAACCATTCTTGATCAATATACAATTAAACCACGCTGTTTTTTTTTCCGAATCTCCAAGCTGCGCTCCTGTACTTGTCACGTTATGCATAGGGGTAGAATAATAACATTTTTGAGGAGTTAAGAATTTTCAGTTCAGAATGGGCTTAAGCCAGAATAGGCGGGCTGATCTTAAGGGGTTTTAGTCTAATCAGCCGCCCCGCATGTCATGATATTCCGTGAAGATCCCTTGATGCTCCAACCTATTATTTCATAAAATCAAAGTATAGTATACTGAAGACAGTCGCAGATAAAGGGCCTTTTCTCATTCAAAATGAAAATTAATGAAATGGAATATTAAAATTTGATAACGACTTTGAAACGACTTACAACATACGTTTTAATTTAACTAGTTTTACTTAAAAATCATGGGCATGCATTATATGTAGAAAAACATATAAAATGAGTTTAAATTGCAAAATATGTGGTAGTAAAATGAACCGTCAGTCTATCTTTCCCATTCACCGTAGGCGGAGACAAAGAAACACATAGTAATATAATGTTTAGGTTGTTATCACATAAGCTATAAAGCTGTGGTTTTAACAATAGTTTCATTATGCCTAGAATGTACTGTGCAAAGTTGGGAAAGGACACACATTTAACGAGTTTCCTTTGAAGAAATCCTCTTTAAAATAGTTTGATAACTTTATTTATACCATTATATATCATGATAAAATTCATTATAATTTTAACACATGAAGCTGGTGTATCACTGTGTATGATATGCTGGACCCTTGACAGAGAGGTCACAGGTACGATTCTCGACAAGGGCACAATTATTTGCTGTTTTAGGTGAGACAAGGTTCCGTGTGGCATGTAAACGGTCCGTCACTGCTTCGGCTGGCACACTGCAAAGGTACAAAATTCTATACACTGCAGATGATGTCACCATATATGTGAAATAATTGTGGATTGACGTAAAACATATAATTTATCAATCTTAACACATGTGATCCAGTAGTTATTCATATTCCTATTACATGTATTCTATTTGTACAAATTGTAATAAGGTGATAGATAATACAAACTCAGTGGTCCAAATTTATAAAACTGAAGGGCATATAGGTTCAGTAAAAGAGGAGTTCGCATTTGTCTGAATATGGCATAGTACACGATATGATCCCGTTATTTCATGGACTTCGATATGTGGTAAATCCTTGGATGTTTTTTCTTTGTTTGCATTCTAGTCAAGTGCACATATAGTTTACTTATTTGTCCAGAAAACCCGTGTGTAGAAATTGGTCAAGTGAAGCAGATTTCTTATTTACGAGGAATTCCGATTCCAACTGCACTTAACGTCACACGACACCATGGCTAATTATAGTGAATTAAAGAACATATTCATAAATTTCATGAAACATATATTTTAAATCCATTACGAGTATTTCATTGAATCTTAACGTTTGATTCAAAATATATAGAATTCAAATTTAATCAGCAATCTTTATAACTGCAACTTATTTTTCGAATGATACCTTTATCGTCTCTAACCAGATGACGTTATTTGAACGGATCCTATGAAAAATTAAGATTGTAGTCATAATAGGGAACAAAGGAATATAATTTAAAAGTTGCATGATTAGTTAATGCATAAATATAGGAAATAAAAAAGTCGTAATGACAGAAACAAATATGTTTATTTACAATTACATGAAGAAAGGAGGGTATTTAGATCTAGAAATCACTGAGATATGTTGATAGAATTCTCCTCTCTCTCTCTCTCTCTCTCTCTCTCTCTTTGCATGTGTGTGAGTGCTTTACCTTTTAATCAATAATATCTTGTATAAGTCAAATGGACGTTCTATCAAATAATGATAATGCATTTTAAGTATTACGCATGTCACAGTTTACAATCCAAGTGAAGCAGTCTAGAAAGTATACATTGAATTTAGTTCGGTAGCAAACTAGGAAGAAATATATTAAAGGACAGTTACAACGCGAACAATGAAAGCAGACATAAACTTAACTGAAAGAGAAAACAGAAGACATCTGACATAGCTGTATGACACAAATCACCAAGGACCTGCACTCAAAACATGATAATATAAAATTTACACAGAAAAACGACATTACAAAAATATTCCATTGTGCTGCGGGTACAATACCGAATTAGGACGGTCATTTGAAGTAACAAACGTCACTCAATTGGTGTGGTTAATCGGTTTCCGGGCGCCCACCTTTCCACTCACCGCATAAGCAGCACAATCAAAGGACACATATCTAAAAATTTATGAATAATCCTCCATATAGAGAACAAGGATCAATTGGTTTTTCAAGAAGAGAAGTCATAAAAAATCATTATTACACACGAAACAATTATAGAATAATATGTTGCTATCAAAAATATGTAAAGCGACATCAACATAAGTGAACCGTGCTCTGCCCGTCTGTATGCCAGCTTAGATCCTTGATCAATAGCATTTCCGACTAACAGTCAGAGGGGACGAGGATCAGGACCTTGCCTCCTCTGAAAATGCTTGGACAAGGCCCGTCATCGAGTACCCACCGCCCTGTTAGTCAGTGTGCAACGCTCAAGTAAAAGTCTGTATTGGGCTGTAGAGGGATCCAATACAAGACCTATGGTCTTAGCGATGATCACAGGGTCATACAGTCGATGTCGAAGGTGTGTAATAATTTTCGAACCCGCCGATATGAAATTATCGGAATCTTTGACCCTCCTTAATGTGTACACTAGGTCACCGTAGATTGGGATGAGAAATTCCGCTTTATACATAGTGTTGAAAAGTCACATTTTCGAAGTTAGAGAAAATTTCTGAATAAGATCTATAAAATTTACCAAAAGTTTTTCGAAATTTATGATATCTAAAACCCTGAGTAAGGTGTTTAAAAGTAATCTGAGAATTTTTTACGTGAAAATCCAAAAACGTTAGTGCAGGCTCTAACGAACCGACGCAATTGACTAATATAAATACCATATGATGGGAGTCTGGGAACATCACCATCTAGATAAGGAAAATTTACAACAGGAAATTATCCAAAGTCGTCACGTTTATCATATATCTTGGTATGAAGTGTAATTAATGTAAGATTAGGACGGCATCAAACTATTTGTATGTGAAGTTGGACCCAAGGGCTTATTGCTTCTTTCTTTTAGAGAGCAAAGGATCGATGAATTCAGCTTCATTTGGGTAAAATGTTATGTTAAAGAGGAATTGACAATAGTTGGTGTTCATTGGAATATCAACAATTTATTGGAAAACCTTTCTTCTAAACACCTCAAACATGACTTCGATTGGAAATTTCAGCATCTTGAGGACATCTGTTTCAGAGTGTAATTTTTAGCATAAGATATTTTTCTGACAATATCCTGGTTAATGAATTAAAATTTGCATATGCCATTGCCAGATTTACTAATAAAGGCAGCTTGATGTCTTCCAATTTTTAATGAGGGATCATTTTGTAGGGTGTTTAAAAAAATCAATTCACTTCATAGGATGAATGTTATTGAAAGCTGACCTCAGATTTCCAACAATTCTTTTGAATCTTTGAGCCGATGTGGCTCAGTTGATGCTCAGCTTGAGCTTAGCTTATGACTTATAGGTTCTCGGGTTCAGACCCAGCCGTGCGCACACCGTTCTCCTGTCTCGAATGAGACAGTAAAAACCGAGGTCTCATGCCACGGTATGTGTGGCACGTAAAAGATCCCTCACTGTTTCCAGTGGGTCTGTTGCAAAGGTATGAATGTCTTTGCGATGCAGCAGGCGTATGCTGTCACCATAAACGTGCCATATTAATTAATCTTTTGAATCTTTCGGAATCCAAGTGTGATTATCAAAATATAATTATATCTATTTAAAGTAAAATAAATATATATATTTTTCTAACAAACACACACACACATACTCACACAGCGAGAGAGAGAGAGAGAGAGAGAGAGAGAGAGAGAGAGAGAGAGGACCCCTGGTAACATGATTCAGACTTGATTTATTTGAAATAAATTGCCCAAAAGTACCATACTCATAATACAATTAATTTTGGAATATTTCTTTTTCAGTATTATCTCTACTAGCGAGTGTGTTGTCTTTAACACTGATAGCGTATGACAGATTTTTTGGAATCGTCTTTGCCCTACGAGCACACATGACGGAGAAGCGAGCCAGTATATCCTTGATCTTCATCTGGTTAATTTCCATTCTTGTTGCATTACCAACCCTACTTTATCGCAGGCAAAAATCAAGACAATGGTTAGACCACATCGAGATCTGGTGTGATGACCAATGGCCGGACGAAGAAGACATTTCGGAAAGTCCAATGAAGTTCAGGAGAATTTATTTCATCTCAGTGTCTGTCGTTATGTATTTCATTCCCATGGCGGTGATGGGCATAGCATATGCTGTAATTATGCATAAGTTGTGGAGTACCACTATTCCAGGTGAAATTGTTGATAGTCGAGCGCAACAACAGGCCCGCACGAAGAAAAAGGTAAATTGAAAAAGAAAACTGTGTGTATTGTAAATTTATATTGTGATAACTCATTATACCGTAATCAGAGTTGGGTGCATTATAAACATATCCGTCACGTACACTCAACAACCTCAGAGAAAAGATACATTTAGGTAAAAATATGCCAACTGTATTCAAGGTTAGTTTTAGTTGAACTAAGATCTACAGTAATCTTGTTTTTGCGTTAGGCATCATGTTTATCATACAATTATTAAAAATGTGCTCATTACATATAAATATATGAATTACACTACTGTCATACAGAATATAAAGTAAATGAAGTCGCTGCACATTATTTAATGTAGTTTAAAATCAAAAAGTAGTAATTTCCTTAGAGTGAAATTCATCTATTGATATTGTAAGATGCCTAAAACATGCATACGATACACAATTATATTAGCTCTGAACGAATATGAAGAAGGTGAACCGGTGCTAAATAAAAAGTGAAGCGACCACACAACATATGCACAAGGAAACTAACACACATCATGATTTATAATAGGTGAAACCATTGCATTATGCATATATGATATATTTCAATTTCAGTTACAAATGACAGTATTTTCATCATTAACAATGTTGAAAAATAATTGATTGATTATTGTTTTACGTCTGTCTACAATTATATTACGTATATGGTGAGGGAATTTGTCCGATGTATTGCAGACAAATTTATACATCATACGACTCCGGATCATGAGCCGTGTACCCTTCCACTGAGCCACAACGGTTTACAGCGATGAACAAAACTGAAATAAAAATACAGATAAAATAAATTCTCAACTTTTATCATCGTCAGACGAATTTGATATTGCGCAATATATTACACACGAAAAACATACTTCAATAAACCAGAGGAAAATGCATTTTGTATTCGTAATAATCTTAGACTTAATCATCGGAACAAAGCTTAAAATTTGGTTTACAAAAAAATTATATTTTTAGTAATAAACAAACATATTTGTTGAAAGTCATAAAATAATTGAAGTATGTGCAGTGTTAATTTAGAAATGACATATAACGGAAAAAGACTTTATTTATAGTAATAATCACATCACGAAAAAGATACTTTCCTTTATAGTACTGCTTTTGTATTGAGTGGAAAGTTTAAGGAGTTAAGAAAGTTTACCATATTTTTAACCACATGAATCTGAGTGGTAATTATTACTTCAGGTAACCGTTTGTAATCGGTAGCGCAGCTGTATTACAATATTTTGAGCTTCCTATTTATGTAGTAATATTGGTTTGTATTATGGACAGGTGTTCTTTCCATTGAAAATTGCTGTACTATAAACCCCGATACCTAGAGTGAAGGGGTGGAGATTAGATGTGCTACAACTTCCAAGTTTGGGAATTTAAAGTTTAGCCAACCGTGCTCTAACTTCCGTATAAAATAGAGTGAGGATAACATCAAATTTCAAATTTTATTCAGATATTTGATTCAAAGTCAATAACCTCAGGCTTTCTACTATGTCAATTGCTGCCATACCGATATAAAAGTTGCCGAACAATTCATTTCCAGAGTCCTTATCGTAGAATTTTAAAAAGTCCACACCACTGATCATGCTTTCCTCATTTTCTGTCTGCTCTTACAGTTGTGATAATGAAATATCCTCCTCTGTTGCAGCAGACTGTAGAAAAGTTTCATCAAAATTTATTGCTTTTATATAGCCAATTTCATCCCCCCGACACTAGAAAGTAGTGTAGTAAAGTACTAGTAGGCCATACGTGCTTCTTGCTAAAATATCAGGCTCAGAATGACCATGAGGTATAGAGAGTCGTGCGATCCCACAATGCACTGATAACGCCATACAAGAGATGGCGTAATGGAAAAGAGTCCCGATCAAAATTTGGGGGCAGGGCTTAAACAGTGAAGTATGATACAAGCCATTTAAAGAACATTTACTCGGTTTATTGGGATTTGTAGTACAGGCATAAATGTCTGTACTACAAATCCAAATAAACCTCGTAAAAATGTTCTTTAAATATCACTTGTATTGCATGCCCGTGGCAACTTTTTTAACCGATTTAGAACCGAGATCTAATAATCCGAAACCATAAGGTGAATACAATTCAGGAAGTTGCAATGAAAAGAAATAGACTTAGTTCCGTAAAAATGTACCACTACCTAAAGTTAACAACTCTCTTAAAAATCTAATACAGAAGTAAAATTTGGTAGATCAAATGATGTATTTGACAATAATCTGACTGCAGGTTTTTAACTTGTAGTATTTGAGTAATTTCATTTTTCATAATTATTTGAATGCACATGTTTACATTATAATATGTCGATAACAAAACCCATAACATCTTAAGAACATGTGACGCTGACACAATGCATGCATGGTTCACTATATTGCATACACAATTGAATACTACAGCTTGGCAGAAAAATCCCAATATTAAGTACTTTAGTGTTTGATTTGAAAACTTAAAGCCATCATACGAGTAAAACAACAAATGTATACTTAATCTTTGTAAAATCAGATTAGTATATAGATTTGAAAAAGAATATTTGATACATACGTAAACCTGAATATATTTGTATGATTTTGTACAATTAAAATTTCAGATAATCGTGATGTTGGTGTCTATATTGGTGGTGTTTTGTATATGTTGGTTGCCTTGCCAGGTGATGTTACTTTACAGTGAACTCAGGTCAACTAGAGGACAGGTATTGCAGAATATAATTATACACCTGAAACATTGTTTAAAAGTACACATTACACATGTCAATCAGATGCAGATGCAGGAATTTGTCGAGAGGGGGTCCACCCCCAATGAATTTTCGGATAGGGGGTCCACCCATGTTTTTGTGCGTAAAATTATTTTACATCGAAAAACAAAAGGAAAATAATATTCACCGAATCTAAGGATGGGTCCAGACCCCTGGTCCACCCTTCTGGATCTGCGCTGAATTCATTTAATAGTCAATGGCATACATAATTACAAATACATCAAATAATAGAATAGAGTAGAATAGATAAATGATGTTATGTTGCCATTGGAAGTAATGCAGCGCACCATGAAGGTCATAGATAGAACCAGAAAGTCCGAATTGAGAACAGCAATAAAAGTTAAAAACAAACAAACAAACAGAAACCAAAACAAAAAACAAACAAATCCCAAACTGCAAACAAACCAAAAAAAAAAAAAAAAAAAAAATCAAAAATATTTCAACGCTGCGATAAAAATGCAACAACATTATCCTTGAGGAACACTCGAGAAAAAGTGTATTATTTTTACTTTCCGGAATTTATACTTAACATAACAGTGGAAATAAAGGTTATAAAAATAATGTACACGGTTTATTGGAGAGAAAAATACGTAAATTATAACTAGCTGAATAAAATCTTTGCGTCTATTTCAGTTGAATGACTGGTACTACGATTTGCAATTTGCAGCTTACTGTATGGCATATTCCAATAGCGCTTTGAACCCTTTGATCTACGCTGGCTTTAATGAAAACTTTAAGAAAGGTGAAGCAGGCTTTTGTATACCATGACCATTAACGAGATTTTAATCATTTTATGCCGTCATTGGTTTACCATTAACATGACAACGTTTTATACTACACACATCAATATCCTTTGTATTCTTTTAATGACGATAACAATAATACAGATTGATGTTCGACGAAAATATTGCATTCAGACCCTTTAAAGAATTTCTAGTCTTGACAGTTAGTGGAATGTCTATCACCAACAATCTCTAATCATTTTGTTCTATGTTTTATGTGGGGATATCACGAAGTCAAGAAAAAGATAATGATCATAAAATGCAAGAATACCGACTATATATAGATATTTGATAATAAAGATTAAGATTAGATAAAATGAGATAAAAGATTCCACAAACATATATCAGTTTTATACTCTAATATATATATTTTATACTCTATATTATATATATATATACTCTGAAAAGATAATTATATCAGGTTGGTAACTTTTGTCATATATTATGAATCACAGGGCTAATAAGCATTTGGAGAAGCATAACTTGTGATCAAAGGAAAGAGTATCCATATGGAAAATCTGTCTACGGGAGTTGTGCCGAGCATACCACAGACACTGCAATATGACATAAGCTACGGGCCAAGGACGACCCAAGAATGATGTGGAGATGCATGTTATGTCATGGGAAATAAATGCCTATGTTATACATCTGGATGTGTTTAACAGTATGGTATCCTTGGTCCGCCTGTACAATACTGGAAGTAGACAAACGTCTAAAATATATGTTAATGGACAGTATGTCAAACGATGTAAAGTACCAACTGCACACAAATTCAATATATATTTTCAATATATGTATAAATATATATGTGTGTGCGTGTGTGTGTGAATATTAATTTCTATAAGGTAAAATGTAGTAGCTTCGATATGTGTATATTGTTACATCTTATAAGATACTGATTTGAATTTTTTTGTTTTCAAACATTGTACACAATTAATATCTTCATTATGACATAAGAATGAGTTTGTGATTTTCTAAAATATTCGTTAATTTTTAGAATAAAATATGTAACTCAACAGTATCTTAAACTCACAGCTACATACAAACCACACTTGGAAAAAGGTATAACTTGTTAAGAAACTTATTAATGCCAGATTTGTAAGAACTGAATGTATATATTAAAGTATATGTTACGTTAGTGTAGTGCTCAAGGTAATGTATAATGATGGACAATCATGGACTCCTCCAAATCAGGAGACATACCACCTGTTTGCAGCATCATGTTTCTCATCTTCAAAGCAAACAGACAACTATCATGGAAAAGCCTTGCTGTACATGATTCAGGACCTTCAGCTTTGAGATATCACTTTTAATATCTGTTAAATAAATCGTATGTCATATAAAATGTTGTGTAAAGTATGATAAAAACCAATTGTGAATTATTTGTATTGTGTGAGGTTTGATTTCTTAGACTATACCTTGGGAGACCACGGTTCCAAAGATAGAGTAAGTCTATAATATGAACTCCGACCGACAGAGAGACGGATGATCATGGGAAAGTGGAGTTTTACAATACATGTAGAAAGCTGATACGTTTCTCATTTAGTCATACAATAAGCTATTTATAAAGATCTCCAGGAGCACGCATGAGAATAAAATGAGCAGGTAAACACATGGACGTTGGAAATGTATTTGAGTCCGATCGATTAAGTGAAGTGTCAGTCACTAAATTATAGATAAACACTATGGGCAAGATTTATTCCCCTCTGACTGTTAGTCGGGACTCCTACAGATATAGGGTCTTAGCTCGCTTTCAAACTGGCAGAGCACGGTTTATCATGTTGATGTCGCATATATTTTTTATATCATTATGTGTTTTACAATACCTTACGTTTTTATATTTTATGACCTCTCAATATGCGATACCTGTTGACCCTTGTTCTTTACATAGAGGATTATTTATAACTTTTTGAATGTACGTCCTTTGGTTGTTCTGCTGTTACGGTGAGTGGGAAGGTGGGCCCGTAAACCGGTTAACCACGCCATTTGTTTGGCTTTTGTCAAATTAAATGACCGTCCTAAGTCGGTATCGTAATTGCTCTACAATCAAATATTTTTGTAATGTGTTATATGTGCTAGTATATTATTCATATTCATGTATTGTATAGCTCCATGGTGACTTCTGCCATATAACTGAGCCAGTAACTCCTCTGTTTTCTTTCTTTGGTCAAATCGTCGATGATGGAAGAGTTCAATTATTTTCAACTGATTTGAAAATAACGTAGCCTTTAACTCTCCAGTGGGTATCATACAGCATCGTATACAGGATAGTATGAGAACTCTCACCAGATATGTATTGCAGAAGAGTTTCATATGCCGTGATTCGATAACTTTCTGAAAAAAAAAATGTAGAAGAGATGTCAGATGAAACCAATCCAAAATCCATGAAACTAAAAAACATATGCATTCGGTAAAAATTAAGAAAATCAAATACCCCCAACAACCAATAAGGAAATAGGTGAATCTCTAAAAAAAGATTGATCATCTCCTGCTTCTCATCAACATCCGTTACTTAAGTCCAGTAGAAATGGTCGAATCAGGTTAATAACAAATGTAAAAATGATTGACAA
This sequence comes from Pteria penguin, assembly GCA_035048485.1. NCBI lineage: Eukaryota > Metazoa > Mollusca > Bivalvia > Pterioida > Pteriidae > Pteria > Pteria penguin. Next base: position 71,643,108 of record CM068580.1, on the reverse strand, counting down.
ATGTAAAGTGCCAAGTTTTCGAGCGGTAGTCAGCAAGGAACATCCAGGTACCAAAGATCCCTTGCTGACTGGTCAAACCCGTCACGATGCCATAAATTTAAATGATCTAGTATAACTCGTACTCTTATCGGTGGTCAATTAAGAATGTTATAAAATTCCAGATAACGTCATGTATATCTGCATATCGACTCTAGATATTCCCAAGTGACATAGTTAGTATACTACTTAAATACTCTGGCAAATCAGCTTATATAAATTTCGTTTTGCCCTCAGAGCTTCATCGTTATTTGACTTTGCTCTGGTATAACGTATTAACCAAGATTTGAATACGCCATAGTCAGGAAATGATGGGGTATTGCTTCTCATAAAAAGCTTGTTTGAAATGAAGTCTTCTTAAGTGTGACCATCAGATAAAATGTGAAGCAGTCAGTCATTGTCTTTTTTATCTTAATTACATTAAATATTTACAACTAAAGAAATCACATTTTGTTATAATGAATTTGTAAGATAAGGCCAAAAAAAAAAAAAAAAACACCAAAATAAAAAAACAAAAACAAAGAAACCAAAACGAAACAAAACAAAAACAAAAAAAAAAAAAAAAAAAAAAAAGAGAAGGAAAAAAAAAAAAAAAAAAAAGGAAAAGAAAGCAAAAAACTCTTAAACAAAAACAAAAACAAAGAAAAAACCCAACCCCCCCCCCCCCCCCCCCCCCCGATCAAAATACAAAAGCAAAACAGAAATACCAGTTGATTGACAGAAGTTTCGTATTTAAGAAATTAACGTGTTGACGTAATGCTCAACATAACTGCATGACAGTTGTCATTCGTGACATTTGACCAACCAGCAGAAAAAGTAATGGTAAGACCGTTATTATATTTGGTGTCAATGTTTTGATCTTGAAATAATAAAAAATTATCTAGTTGACAACAATATAAATCAGAACCAATAAACGTGGATGGAGAGATTCAGGGCACCCTATTAGAGTTTCGAAAACAACCCGAACTGCTTTGAACAATATCGTCGTGCAATACCAAAAAAAAAAAAAAGTGAAATTGTTAATTCAGTTGAAAAAAAAAAAAAAAAAATAATAATAAAATAAATAAATAAAAATAAAAATAAAATGAAATTGTTAATTCAGTTGAGGCACCAATTTAGGAAGTTCAGATGAAATACTAATAGCTAATACATGTAAATTGTTGCGGTTTACTGTGTTATGTGCCTCCCTAATAAGAATTAATTTTTCTTTCTTATTTTGTTGTTTGTTAAACGTCATATCACATGTCACAAATTATGTGTAAACCCGCACATCATATTGTTGTGACGCTTTATTACAAATATTAATAATCATTTCTTAGTTGAAAATTTCACATTCACAGTCTAATAGATTTTACTATGTATTTGACGAGGAAATGACTTGATTGATTATTGTTTTACGTCACTCCACGCGTTTTTTTTTTCTCACTTATATGGTGACGGAATTTGCCAATGCATAGCAAAGAAATTTCTACGTTGTCAACGGACCCACCCTAAGCAGTGAGGGTTCTTTTATATGCCACGCCTACCGTGACACTGGATCTCGGTTTTTACTGTCTCATCCGAAAGACAACACTGGTGTGCCCAGGGCGAGAATCGAACCCGGGACCTTTGGGTCACGAGCCGAGCACCTCATTCACTGGGCCACATCGGCTTAAAATGACTTGACTTTACCGTCAAGGATAAAATTTTAAAACTTAAGAATAATGTAAACATATTTTAAACTCTTGACAGATTAGTGATAGAATTTGTTCATTATGACTTTACGAGTTTATACACTTTATACAACTATACCTCTTGAAAAATTGAAAAATAAACTTATTAAAATTTCGATAACTGCTTTTCCCAAAAAGGGGGGGGGGTTTACGCAGATATATATGTATTGTATCAGAATATCCAGAAACGTATTTGGTGAAAAAAACACATTTAATTTAAATCTATTGTTCCTTTAGTTATCGAGGCATACTACTAGGAGAAAAATTACTATCACATGGATATGAGATACCACGCCATAATAAATATAGAACATATATACCTTTTAATTCTGTGCACCAGATGCGCATTAAGTCAATATTCCGCAAATTTTACGACCTTATTTGCTCATATGATAAATAGTTGTTTGACATGTTGACTTCTTTATTTCAAAGTAGTTAGACCGGGTTAGGGGGTGCTTATTCCTCTCTGGCTACTGATCCCACTTTTGTTTTTACAGGCCTAGGGGTGTTCTTGATTGCTTGTGTTATATACATTAGAGTGGCGTCAAGCGAAAAGGAACGCAAAACATCATTGAAATTTAGAAATTTTACACATGACGTGAAAATGGAACAAGCATTTATGCATTGAAGTGACGGATCTTATTGTGGGTTTTAAATTTGATTTAACATTTGTGCTTACAATCTAGGCCTAGAGTATAATGTTATTTCACACTTTTGCTATTTGCCTCTGGATTTGGTCATTGTTCATCTAGAAATTTTGATTTAGATCCGCATCTGATTATTATATCGATCTCAATACTCAATAGATCTAGTCTACATGCAATATAAATGTTAAGATAGATCTAAAAATTAAGAATTTAAAAGCTAATACACACCTTTATACATATATAACGTCCACCGCAAATTTGTGATACTTTTTAATGGACATCGCGGATTCATAGAACGAATGATGCATATGTATTTAATATAAATGTGCACAATGTGTACAAAAACCTGCTGAGAAATTGAGGAAATTGTTTATAAAATACAAAGGTGAACGTTGTTTTGTTGTTTTATTTTTTTTTAAATTTCAGATCTAATAAGAAAACGGGTGCCCACCACACATTGAATACTGTACAAATTAAAATAATGTAATGGTAAGGTGATTGGTCTATCACGCAAGAAATCGGGTCTTGTTTCTGTAAAGACATGAAATATATACTTCAAACTTTCAGTCATCAAATCAAGTAAATCACTCTAAAACTAAGGAGTATCTCCTTCATGCATAGCTCCGTCCTTAGGTAGATTCTTTTTTTAACTTTTCGGTCATTTTGGTTTCAACACTTCTCTTCAAATATTTATATATCTTGAGATTTCCAATCATTTGGCCACGAGCATCACCGAAGAGACATAAGTTGTCGAAATGCGCATATGGTGCACGAAATTATATGGTATATATGTTCTATATTTATTCTAAACATAATTTTTTGTTTACTTGTTTTAATTTCCTTATAGAACATTATTATATTATGATACATCTTTTTTTTTTTACACAACTGCCTTATTAGCAATTTTATCAGATATTAAACAATCCAAAATTAGAGAAAACTCAAAAATAAATTTTTGACATAGTCTTATATCAAAAATATAATTCTGAAGATATTAATACCATTATTTTCTTAGGAATTAGATCAATTAGATAATTACATTCTTCCACGTTATCTTGAAAAAAAAACAATCCAGAATTAACTGCGTGGACTATGATGATGAGGACGATGACGAACGTATAGATCCTACTTTCAACATCAAAGAATGTTCGAAGATCTAGACAAACGCTTTGTACGGAAAATAACAATAGTAATAGCGAGAATGTGATGCTGCCATACATTTAATCTTACATTTAATCATTGTGGATGCTGATATACATGTAATCTCACTGAATTTGAAGACAAGTTGAACAAGTACTCTGAAAGTGCTTCCTCGCTAAAGCAATACAAGTCCCCCACCGGTCTCAACGAATTGATTTTGAAAAAAGGACAATACCTCTTAAAAAAGTAGATCTACCGTGACCAAAGTCGAACGAGATCTGTCATTCCTGTGGATAATTTTGCTACCAAGTGTTAGCCTGAAATCTGTAAGCATGTCCAAGAAAAATCTGGAAAACCAGCATGAGAGTCTTATAGACAGACTAACAGAGTGGAAACCTATAGTCCCCTTCTGTTTTACCAATAGGGAACTAATAAAGTGTGTATCTGCAAGAAGGACACTTGTTTAAATAATATACCAATGAATTAAGGAAGAAAGAAAAGTTACTGACTGAGCCGCATGACACTACGTAAATATACAGTATATAAAGTTATGATATGAAAAAGACACATCAGGACATCACAAAAATATTTGTTATATTGCAGTTACCGTACCAACTGAGGAACGATCATTTGATATGACAATAGTCAGTTAATTGGTGTGGTTATAAAATGTGTCAAAGAATGAACTTTCCCGTGAGAGATATGTATATCAGGGAAAAAACTAAATTGTACTGGTCAAGGAGGAAAAACACAGCGGGGCAAAGGCAGGAAGAGAAAGCGATACATGTGTATTCATATTTTTATCAGGATGTAAAAATTTGCAAGGGAGCATTTAATCTCTCATATGAACGAATTTGGAAACGTCCCTCGTGTGCTCAAAACATAAAAAAACAGAAGTTCGCAAATGCGCTTTCCTTTGATGAACTCAAACAAGCAGTGACATTCATAACGATGTATAGAGAGGAGTTCGGTCTTCCCAAGCCTATGGTCCGTAGAACAGGGATCCCTAGAGTGTTTCTACCATCATCAGGTAGCAAAGTAGATCTACAAAAACATATGTAAATGTTTGCGAAGAAGCCAGTATTAGACCAGTTGGCCTAACTTCATTCAAGCTTTCATGGAAAGATTGCTATCCCCACGCAAATTTATGTCGGATATCTGTCCCATATGTGGGGATCATCGAGTTTTAAGCCATATCTATAGCTGTCAGCATGTACCAAAAACAGGAGGCGCTCAAATTGTTCACAGAACATCTCGATATTCTCGTACAAAAAGATCGTCAGGTAACTGAAATATTTACTGAATTGAGTGTTCGACCTGTTTGCATTAAATTGTATCTAACACGAACACGAAAGAAATGTCATTGCCGTTTAGGTTTTTATTGTAAGTGTCTGTAAGGTTATAAGACGCAAGGGGTATAATGGCTCTCTCAGAGTATAACATGGGAGTGATATATAGATCTGTTTGAATTATGTCATTGAGATAATACATCAAAGCGTTCATCCTTTGACAATCACATTAAGAACATCAGAGTATTCAGTGTATCTTAGAAAGATTTTTTTTTTCTAATTTTAACCAAACTTTATCAAACTTTAGCAAAGCTGAAAGAGATAACCACAAATGTCACATTTTAAGCAACATTAAAAATGCATGAAAAACTCGTATGGTTATTAGCATATTCCTTTAAATTATTATTTTTTTGTTGGATGTACTTAAGCTTTACTTTTTGATGAACGGATAATGCATAGATGGTATTTCTTTATAAAGAGGTAATTTGTTTTAGATAAATATAGTCTATTAGACTTGAAAGTTTTCAAGCACGCCGCTGATTATATGGTTTTAAAGTAAACATGTCTAATGTATTATTAATGCTGGCAACTAAAGTGACTATCCAGTATAATTTCAAAGACAAAAATTAAAAAAAAAAAAAAAAAAAAAAAAAAAAAAAAAAATGGAGGAAAACAGATCTGACTGTTATCCAAAACATGTATTTATTTTCTATGTCGTAAATTTTCCCTGAATTTTGATGGTACACTATACTCGTAAGTGTACGTATAATGTAAACGTGATACATGACAATTGATTCCCTCATTTCATTTTACTTTTTAATTTGCCTAATAGATACTGTCAAGTACTTATTTTGTTGAAGTTATGTATGTGCTTTTAATCACTCAATATTTATCATTGTCTACTTTGCTTGTTCAGTAAACGTAATATTATCGATGTTAAGTACGAATTTATCTGATGCAATAACCAACATGATCTCTATCAATCGTTTTGATTACCAGGAGAAATTGTATACTTATAATGAATTTTCTGAAAAATTAATTTTACGTGCATACCAGACATCAATCATTGCACAATGTTGAGTATTTCAGACAGGTCATGATAAAACTTGCGGTATGACTGGAATTTTATAATATCTGGTTTTCAATCCTACCGGTGTTTTCTATTTTTATTCATTAATTTTAAGAACACTGCCAAATCGATATTTGTCATAAAGGATAATGGTTAAATAACTTAAATTTAATTAAATTTCGCATATTTTCTTATACTTATCTTTATTTGTTTTATCCTATTAGGAATGCTCGTAGGCTATATTAGTCTACATTATTGGTAATGACTTTTGTTAATAGATGATGGGGTTTATTTTAAAATGATAGTTGCATACGATTAAGTATGATAATGTTTCAGCACACTGGAAGCAAATTATTGATTTAATCGAAATTCTCTTAAAACTCCATATAGAAAGACGTGAACCATTATGATGCATGTAAGTTTGAAATAATCGCTCTGGCTGCTTTGTCATGTCATGGATTGTAGAGTAATGTAAAATACGAAAGTAACTGGTGTCACATGACTATGGCACTAACATCTATGTACCACAAGGTGCTAATTTACCTTTTACATAAGAGTTTTCTGTATTATTCACATGTGTGGTTAGTACATTGGGATTTATCTTAGTACTTTATTCCAGAATGTGAATGTAAAATTATACATGGTGCGCGTGGTGTGTTAGCAGGAATGCTTACCCACTCTGATTGCTTATCTCTGTATTTACATATTATGATCTAGGTAGAATCATATGTTTGTCATAAAGTAATAGTTTCCGTTTAAGTGATAAAGCAACATCTCGGGATAGACACCCAAATCCGTTAAAGAGAAGTATGTTTTTCTGAAACGAAATAACAGGCCTTTGTCCAGAAACGGAACTGGGCTTAATTCCAAGTTCCTTTATTTAAAACTTCTTAATGTAACTATGGTGTACATTTGTAGTTCTAAATCTTAGAACTTGAAATTTCACAGGACTGAAAATATATTTCTTAAACGGAAATCAGATAAAGACCCTGATCCCTATAACCTGCACGGATAACAGTCTGTTTCTCTAAAAGGGAAATGGGAATTTACACAAGATCAAGCGCCTAAATTTGTTTCGTCCAGGCGGAATAAAGTGTAAAGATGATGGATAAATCCAAACCACAAGTCCAAAATTCATGAAACCATAGGACATACAAAATCAGTGAAAATGAAAAACAAATGGAAATAACAAAATATGTCTCTTTGAAGAGCATATGTGAACCCCTGTGAAGGAGTGAGATCAGGTGCCCGGGGAGAGTGAGCATCTCCTGCTTGCTAGCAACACCCGTCACATATACCCCGTAGAAAGAGTCAAATCGTGTGAATTCCATATGTATTTATATATGGAGAAGTCGAAGTAGGTAACCTTCTAGTATAGAAGGTGTCAAATCTGTGTAAAATGATCGGAATCGGTCTCAGTCCAGAATACCATTTAAAAGTCTGGATAACGAGATATCATATGGAGTAATAAGAGTCTCGTAACGACCGTAGAACTTCCTCAGTGACGTTGTTAGTCTAGCACATATATAACCCTGGTTGAGCAGCTTAACTGAAAGTCGCCTAGCCCTCAGAACAAAGTCATTGTAATTTGAACATGCTCTGGAATAACGTATTAACTGAGATATGAATACGCCGTATGCGGGCGATGATGGAATGTTGCTACTTATGAAAGGAAAGTTTGTGATAGCCAAATTGAAATCGTCACGTTTGTCATAGAGTGAGGTGTTCAATTGACCATTAATGTCGAAAGACAACATAATATCTAAATACGAAGTAGAATTACTATTTTCTGTGGTTTCTTTGACCTCCAGTTCACTTGGATAGATGATGCTAAGGTAATCCGCGAATGAAGGATTATTAATTGAAAGCAAGTCATCTATATATCTGTAAGTAAAATTGAAGCCAAGAGCCAATTGTTTTTTTCCTTGCGAAAGCAAAGACTGAATGAATTCAGCTTCGTATGAGTAAAGGAATATGTCAGCCAGAAGCGGAGCACAGTTAGTGCCCATTGGAATACCGACAATTTGTTGAAAAACCTTACCTCCAAACACCACAAAAATGTTATCGATAAGAAAGTTCAACATCTGGATGACAGCTGTTTCAGTGTATTTATTTTTGGAATCAGAATTTTCCCAACAAAGTAAGTTTTATCGTGGCCTATTACTATATATTTGAATTTGCGGCTTCCGTTTTTACTAGTAAATGCATTTTGAATAATTTTCGCTAATCTGTCTTTTAATTTCTGATGAGGGATCGTTGTGTAAAGAGTTGAAAAGTCAAAAGACTTGATGGAGTGAATTTTAGTAAAACTTTTTGATTTTAGATGTTCTAACAACTCTTTTGAATTTTTAAAGATCCAAATTTGATTAATTCCATTTCTGGAATATACTGTATCTATGAAGGCTAGATTTAATTTCTGATAATATTTTTGTGAGTAGCATCAATACAGATTTTGTGGAACACTTCGAGGAACCAGCGATAAAGCGTTGTTTGTAAGGATTTTTGTGCATTTTTGGAATGCAGTACAAATATGGAAGTTCTAAATTCAATTTATTTGAGTCAATACCAAACGTATTGAGGACAGATTTATGATTTTCGAGTACTTCCGAAACCGAAAAGTTCGTGAGAGTATAAGTAGGATTTCCTGGAGCTGAATTTAATCCTAATTCTTTCACTAGGCTGTCAAAGTAATATTTCTTACAAGTAAATGTATAATTATTAGATGCTTTATCTGCTGGTGTAATAATATAATGTTCTTGGAGGAAGGTAAGTTCTCTGACGACATCAGGATCTTTAAAAATAGATTCGAATTTGGTGTTTACAGAACCTTGTAATTTTTTAATTTTTTATCTCAGCAGTACTGCAATAGATTTTATCCATTCCGAAAGAGTGTCGACTTGTACTTCCTCTATTTTGTCCATCGTGTGGCATATTCCTCGCAGCAGTTCATAATATTCTGAAAATTTTGGCTCCATGTGTATGATCTGGGTTCTATGTATTTTGGACCTTTAAGTAAAAGTTCTCGTAATTTAGTGTTTTTAACAATATCGAGATCACCAGTAATGACATGGCCACAAGGAGAATATACAAAATTAGATGAGGAACATGCACACGGTTGAAGATGGCATGCAGAGTTGCTAAGATCAAGACACTGTAGAAACCCTTTGTAATTATAAATTTTGGATGCAACTGATGGCGTGTAGCTATAGGAAATACATGGCGGATCTTTGTTTTTGAAATATGGAGGGATTTTCTCTAAAACAGACTTATGATTTAAAATTTGGCCAAAATTTAAATAATTAATGCCTTTATTTGCAAATTTAATTTTGATGAAAGGGCGATTAGATTTTTCCATAGAAATATGGAAAAAATCGTTCTCTCGCAGATATACCGAGACTTTAGGTACTTGATCATGTTGATACTTGGGACGATTTACAAAGTTATGAACAGTTTGATATAGCTAGACGTGAGATGACATTAACAAAAAGTAACGAGAAATGCACACTACAGTCCGTCTCTAATGTAAAAAATATTGGGACAAGAACTTAAAAAGCACCCCAGACGTACAGTCGTGTAACTGAATGATTTATCTATTTAAAAGTGTGGTTGGGGGTGAAGATCGGTTGAAATAATATGAAATGGACAATGGCTACAAACTTTATACTGAAAGGTATGTTGATAATATTCAAATTTAATCACAGCTAGTTGATAGGTACTTCTACATCAAGTCCACATGCATTTCAGAGACGAGACAGCCCTACGATGTATGGCTTCTAGTATATGCAGATGGAGATGTCATTCCAAGAGGAAGTACTTGTATTGCGTTTGTATTTTTCATTAATGAAGGAAATGGTTTTCTATGGAATTTAAAAAAAAATAATCTATAAATTCATTCATCCAGCCATCTTTTTAATCTTTAATTTGAATTTTACATGTACGTAACATAATGGAGACTCGTATTCACGGCCAGTATAAAGAAATTAGTGTAATCATTTTAATGACGTTTTGTTATAATAATTAATCTACTTTATGAAACTTAAATGGAAAATAAAGTGTTTACTCCATTTAAGTTTCATAAAGTAGATTAATCATTATAACAAAAGTTTGTTGGAATATATTTATATTCAGAAATATATTCCAACAAACTTTTAAAAAATTCTTTGTTTTAGGGATAATGGCACAAACAAACATTGCATTGCATTGCTGTTCAGTGTCATAATTGTTTGTGAGCGACACAGTCATAGATATTCACAATCCTGTACGGATGTGGAGTGCTAATGTGACCGTCCAAATAAAAGATCCAAACCAATGGAGACAGAATCCTTAAATGTCCGAAGGATAAAAAACAACCCTTGAAACAGACTTGTGTCCCTATGCCAGGAAAGTTTGTTCCAAATGCTAAGCTGATGACAAATGTCATACGACATTTAGAAAAGGTGTAGGTGTGGAAGAATCACAGCCTCAGTTTTCTGTTTCAGATAAAGATGAAAAAACCTGATAATTATATTTTAGGAAAGGTTTTAAAATGTGGAAAAAGAGTATCATCAGTGTTTACCGAATATGCCCGTGACCATGAGCTAACTGCTGGACAAAAGTATTATCAACCCAGAAATTCAAACACAAATGCTTACATGTTGATCAGTGCGGTCTAAACATTGACAAGTACCACCCTTACATGGCTGTATCTCCAGATGTAAGAGTTAGCTGTCAGTAATGTGGTCAAGGTATACTCAAGAAATAAATTTTTTTTTATCTGTACATTGATCATATCCCTGAAGATGCATGTCAAGGCAATCATTATTATGTTTATTTAGATGTGGAAAACAATGTTAAACCAAAGAATTTATCTCCATGGTATTGTTAGATACAAGATCAACTTGTTGTTTGTAATTTGCCTAGTTGTGATTTTGTATTTTACTCCAGGCAAGATGTTGAAGTGGACAGAATTGATTTTGATTCTTTTCTTTTCTATTACTTCTTATCTAAATACATGGACCTTAATTTTTTTTAACAAAAGGTGACTGCGAATTACATGAATGCACACAGTTTTAATATTTGTTTGCTCAGTGGCTTCAATGTTTAGTGGCATTGTATCTAATAAAATATTGAAAGTTTTTAATTTACCTTTAGCCCTTTCAACATGAATCCGTAACTTTGCTATGATCTTTGTTTTGATGTCACTGTGTGATAATAGTTTACCCTTACCCTCCTGACACTTTTTTATGAACGGTGGAATGTTTAGTGTTGCCCTTCTTTCCAGTAATAAGCCACGTATCAAAACCCCTCAATTTGCCTTTACTTCGTCTCCAGGCTAAGAATCCAGAGTGCTCTGTAATATATCTGTCTGAGACGTTACCCTCCCCAAACATTTGAAATAAAAGATATGGCACCTAAAGGGGTAATCGAAACCAAGGCTTTAAATATGTTATTATGTTTGTATTTGCTATAGGTAACGCTCTGTGTTGTAGGTGTTGAGGGCATTTCGATGTAAAATTGAGAGCATTCAATAATGCATGTTATCTTTGAAAATTTGAATAACCCAGGCATGAATTTCTTAATTCTGTCTGCTTTCAGGCATTTCAGCAGAGGGAAGTGCATATACTGAATCGAAGTGGTGAATAAATAGGGAACTCTGATCATTGATATAACAAAAATGTCTGCAAGGATGAAGGTTGGTAGAGCTTGAGGTATTCGAAGAAGTATGATCACAAATTTATGCAAACGAATTAGTTTTCACCGTGGTCCAATTATCGTCTTGATAGAATGTCTGGTGTTGAGTTCCTATTTGTCCCCTTCAGTTATTCCTTGTCCTTGTCCTGTAAAAAGTAAATAAGTACGGAAAAAAGAAATGATAAAAACAGTAAAACTTGAAATACCATACCTGTCTCTGCATCTTGAATATGGCTATATCATATAAGAATGCTAAATGATGACGAATCTTATTTACTGTCATATATAATAATTTTAGCTTTTTGCATTTCTATCATAGACAGCAAATACAAATATTAAGTTCTTTTAGCCCTATAATTCCAAAGTTAATGTACAGATTGTACTGCTGTTTAGATTTATGAATGTGCATTAAACTAATTATCACTGATTCAAAAAAGTAATACAGTCTACAAAAAGACTTTAGGCTATTTACAGAGTGTGATTTAATTACGGTAGAACATCTTAGTTTAGTGATCCCTGAAGTGTACCATTCCCTATTCACAACTGTTTTAAATATCTACATTCCTTGTTGTGAAATAAGAATGATTGATGTTATAAAAATACATATGACGTTATCGCTATGTACAACTATGCATATACATTTTTCCTAATATTCCAAACAATGAATATTCGCGATATTCTAGAGTACTTTTTGACTGAGGCATCAAACTTTATTGTTATATGAACAAATGCCTCCCTTAGCAATGTGTTTGTGTCAAAAAACTTCGCTTCATACCCCCTTAGTAGTCTCTCTGCCTTTTCATTTTGTCTATGGTTAGTTCTGTTTGAGTAGCAGCTTCTCTCAGTTCTGACTCTTCTTCAGACTTGTTAGGTATGATCAAGTGGCATAGCATGGGTTGCTGGAAAATATATTTTACTTGAGCGTATGGGCATAGATATAATACTAAAATAACCATACTCCTGATAAATGTCACCAAAATACAAATAATCATAAATGTAAACAAATCCGTGAGTAATAATTTTAAAACACATTTTTCCACCATTTTATAATTGTTTCATTTTTCAAACGTATTTTCTCGGCACAAATGTATTTTCCTTCCTTGTAACTAACTTCCATAGTAATAATTGTGTCTTTGAGGCATAACAGAATGGTAGAAACTTTTTAATTGCCTATTATCTCCAATGCAGTAAAAGTTTACTAAAATATCAAGTATGGATGGATCTATTATATTTTAGCAACTTTTGACACGATTTATTGAAGGAAAGTGAATGGTCAAACACTATGATCTGAATCAAAATGTTAGAACAGCAAGTTTAGGTACATGAACAGTGATTAGTATTTTAGTATAGGCACAAAATGTTAAGCATCTTGATTTTTATTTTTAAATATCGAATTCAAAAGAAGAACTAGATAAGAAAACCTAAATTATAATTTCCATTACAATATAAACATTAAATAATTTGAGGCTCATTTCTTTTGTTTTCATATAATATATATAATATATATAATCTATGCACACTAAAATGTTCTTTAAAACTTTCTTTGACTTACAGGTAGTTGACACCCCTTTCTTTGACTTACAGGTAGTTGACACCCCTTTCTTTGACTTACAGGTAGTTGACACCCCTTTCTTTGACTTACAGGTAGTTGACACCCTCTTTCTTCCAGATAATATCAACTACATGATATCATTTATTTGTTTTAATCTCATACCAAGTAGTCACAGAGGGTCACTTTTGACAATATCCTTTTTTCCTGATTTGGAACTGTTGGTCAGCAAACATCCCTCACGCTAGCCGCAAGTAGTGGCCCTAAATGAATGATAGGGCCACAATTCCCTACGTTGCGTAAACTTGCAATTTTTTGATAAACGGAATGGTCGGTACGATTCTACGCATTTCGGCATCAAGTGGAGCAAATATCTAACATATATAAACATAAAGCAAACGATCGGCAATAACTTACCCCCGATCTGTTGTTTGAAGGCTCTACACACATTTTTTCCCAACCTGTTTCAAATTTGCCGGTTTCTGTGTCAGCCATTCGGTCTCGCGAGATCTCGTTAAAAGTAACCTCACAAAAAGAGGCGGAGCTGACGAAAAACACGTGGTCATGGGTGCGTGGTCATTGTTATTTTTATGTCATTTCTCTGTTTACATTTTATTTATCTGCTAGTTACCGCATTTCTGGTCATTTCAATTTAGTTTTCTTCTTCATAAATAACTAGCCGATGAATAAAATGTAAACAGAGAAATGACATAAAAATAACAATGACCACGTAATTTTCGTAAGCTCCGCCCTTTTTGTGAGGTTTCTGTTAATGAGATCTCGCGAGACCGAATGGCTGACACAGAAACCGGCAAATTTGAAACAGGTTGAGAAAAAAAATGTGTGTAGAGCCTTCAGACGACAGATCGGGGATAAGGTAACATTGCGGATCGTTTGCTTTATGTTTATATATGTTAGATATTTGATGCCGAAACGCGTAGAATCGTGCCGGCCATTCCGTTTATGAAAAATGCAAGTTTACGCAACGTAAGGAATTGTGGCCCTATCATTCATTTAGCGGCTACCTTCAAGCTTGATCTTTTTCAATCAACAACAGAAAACAGAAGACAACTGAAAAAGCTGTATGTCACCAATCACCAACCCTTTTTGTGAGGTTTCTGTTAATGAGATCTCGCGAGACCGAATGGCTGACACAGAAACCGGCAAATTTGAAACAGGTTGAGAAAAAAATGTGTGTAGAGCCTTCAGACGACAGATCGGGGATAAGTTAACATTGCGGATCGTTTGCTTTATGTTTATATATGTTAGATATTTGATGCCGAAATGCGTAGAATCGTACCGGCCATTCCGTTTATGAAAAATGCAAGTTTACGCAACGTAAGGAATTGTGGCCCTATCATTCATTTAGCGGCTACCCTCAAGCTTGATCTTTTATCAATCAACAACAGAAAACAGAAGACAACTGAAAAAGCTGTATGTCACCAATCACCAATCACACAGAACATGACACTAGCAGAATATACACAGAACGACATTACCAAAATATTCGATTCGATTGTGCTGCGGTTACAAACGACTTAGGACGGTCAATTGAAGTAACAAACGTCAATCATTTGGTGTGGTTAACCGGTTTACGGGCGCCCACCTTCCCGCTCACCGCAAAGCAGCACAATCAAAGGACACACGTTTAAAACTTTATAAATAATCTTCCATATAGAGAACAAGCACCAGCAGGTTTCTCATGAAGAGAGGTCATAAAAATTTTATTACACACGAAAAGTTTATAGAATAATATGTTGCTATCAAAAATATGGAAGGCGACATCAACATACGTAAACAAAGCTTTGCCCGTCTGTAAGCCGAACTCAGATCCTTGATCAATAGGAGTTCTGACTAACAGTCAGAGGGGACACGGAACTGGGCAACTAAATGCCTGCTTCTTTTAAACTGATATGGGTTATAGTTCCTTTTTTTTTTTGCAGCACAACTCGAAATTGTTTTCTAATTCCATCATATCTATATGGAGTTGGGATTAATTCTTAGTTCCATATAACTTACACGAATATGGAACTAAACACGATATTGTCCCCTTTATTCCATGGACTATGAGATATGGTTAACCCTTCGGTATTTCTTCGTTTTTTACGAAACTAGGCCGTAAAAACTATTTTTTCCTAGGAACTTTTTATACCAGAATTAGCAAATGACCACTGTCGGTAGAAAAAACCACCACCCCCCCCCCCTCCCTCCCCCCCCCCCCTGGAATATGGAATAAATTTGAAAGATTCTTAAATTCCGAAGGTAAAAAAGCAGACAGAAAGCATCTGGCCAAGCGGTCATTCATGGTCATTGAAGTAAAATGCAATGTTTTCGAGTCGAATAAGGAACATCCATTCTACTACATTTCGGACTCCTGAAAAAAAAAAAACCAGCGGTTGAGATAAGGTGCCAGTAAGGAATTAGAAAAAGGGGAGTGATAGATATATACCAATATTCTTGCGAGAAAGAGTATTTCATAGTGAGTAACCTTGGAACAAAGAGGCTTAGTGTTCCAACCATATGATGTTATATCATCCTGATGTTACGTGAATACTATATCTCCGTGTTGGCACAGAGGACATGTTCAACTAAACGACGTCTTACTAACAAATATCACATTCCACTTCCATCCGAAACAAAGCTACTTGTCAAATCATGCTTCCAACATCTTTTTATTAGAGATCTGTGTTCACGGGTTATTCCAGTTTTGCAATTGGAACGACAGTGTTCACACCTTTTATGTTAATTTCTTCCTTCTTGTTCGGTAACAATGTGTTCCAAGAATGATGCGTGAAATGCACTACTAAATGAATTAATGCATTACATACCAGTTGCTGCCGAATGATTTATTTTCGAATCACGTTTAATGCTACCGTTCTGTTTACCAGAGCATAAATCATGTTTACTGAACTTCTTTGGGAACCAAAGTTGTTTCGCAAATATGAAGACAGTATGTATTTCTAAGTTATATAACAAGTAAATAAAGACAATAAATATGTAATAGAACACTTCTCTATCAAAACCAAAACAATGAGGTTATTGATATCTACTCGTAGGAAAACGAGCGTAAGGAAACAGAGTAAGATGTCTAGAGGAATACATAAGGAACTGATGAAAGTTTTATGCTAGAACCATACTTTAAACTCTCAAAGAACTGTAGAAGTTAGTACAAAGGAACGTTTGATTTACAAAACTAACCTTTACCCTTTGAAAACGAAGTATACTCGCATGTTTATGATTGTTCCTGGTTCTCTTAGTTATATTTATTCATCCATGGATAAAAAGCGTTACTTAGATTCAAATTATTGCTTTCATTTCGAATTTCCCGCTGTAGATACATTATGCATATTATGTGTTAAAGCTGTATACCCTATGTTAGCATATAATAGGTAAATTTATTCTAAATTGTTTTTATTATATGTATAAGCCTAAAACATATTTTAAAAATGCCCTTGCAAATGTTGTGATCAAATTCGTCGTATTAAGTGAGATACGGCTGTCTAAAACGCGATGTTTGTAAACAGAATGTTTACAATCAAGTTATCACGTGATCTTACTTGGAAGCCGCATTAAGGAGGGCGAGGTAAATAAACTTGACGAGTAACTTATTAAAATCTGCATTCATACCTGCTAAAGTTAGTTCTTACTGAAATTGCTTTCTTTTGGGGTTTCCTTTCATCGTATTTCTTTTTGATTAAACTGCGCATGCGCGTGGTCAGGTTATGTTTGTATTTATGGAATACCCTCTTTATTTACGAAGTATTTTCTTTTTATTTTGATATCTCCGGGGGGCTGAAGCAACAAAAAGTGTTATTAACGCAAAGTTAATAACTTCAGCCATACGACAAAAATACAGTTTTTGTTTTACATGCCCTAATTTTTTAAATTATACCAAATTGTAGGGTATACAACTTTAAATATGTATTATTAAAAAATGTAAACTTGTAAAGAATTAAAAATGCTTAACGAAAGCATGTATCATTGACACTAAGTGTAGTTATATAGATGTATTTGATCACAAACGTTGATACCTGTTATCAACAAATAATGCTTTATGGTTTCCACAGATTCCAGTCATGAATAAATTGCGCATTTCCACAATATGCAACATTTTATAAAATAATTTACATTTACATATTACTGCATACATTTACTTATTTGAATTTTAATATTTATAACATAAGCACAAAAGTGACATCTCGTTTTCATTGACGAAATTGCCAGTTAAAGTTTGCCTCTCACCATGAAAATCCGGTGTTCCGAAATGTTGGTTTTTTCATGGGAGCGAAGGTTGGTTGGTTGTTGTTTTTTTTACGTCGCTTTCAACAATATTTCAGTTATATCGCGACATGGAAGCAGGAAGTTACCAACCACTTAAACATATTGGCGCAACCCGGGAATCGAACCTGGATCGTCGGCGCCGCAAGCCAAACGCCTAACCACTACACCACGCCTGCCCCTGGGAACGAAGGCAACCTACATGTAGGTAAACCTAGCTCCCGTATATTTTATTAATATTAAATGAACATCTGACCCAAATGCTCTCTCTCAAGACATAATAGAAATGTGGAATCGACAAATCGTGACAATTGACTGGCAAGGGCGGTCAACATGGCTGTACAAAGTGTATGAAACATTATGCTTCCTCACTATGCAAAGCCCGTCGATATTTAACATTAGCAGCACTAGACGAATTCATTTATTTATATATTATTTTTATTTAATCAATTACTGCAATTTAGTTATGTGTCTATTATTTCGTTCTAGACGGGTATCATACAATACGGATGCAAGTCTACATGTTTGATGTACATTTTATGACATAATCTTTCACAGTCTATAGGGGAGGTAGTGGGATGTTTTGGCTTCCCGCTTCTTGTCATATCTTTTAAGCCCATATTCCACATTCTACCCGGGTGAATGCAGTTTTATTCCGCTCAAATTTTTATGCCTTCCATACACCCCACCCGCCCTCATCACTTATCTTCGGAATTGGTATATAGTATTCACACGGACGCTTTCTTGACCTAAGAATGTTCGATTATACGTATTTATAACCTTGTATGTTAAAAGAAACAGAAATAATGGATAGCTGATAAAACTATCTTCTTTAAACAACACATATCGCTTCATCTATCTAGGAGTGGCGGATGGGTTAGAAGTTCCGCACAGTTTTGTGTAATATTATGAATTGGAATCCATGTGAAGTAGAATAGTTATAAATGAACATCATTTTCATTATTTCCAATCAATATATGATTTTTAAATATTGTCTTTCTCTTGTGAAATCGAATAAAACATTTTATATGTAGATATATACCCATCATGGTGGTCTATATATTTCCACATATCGGTAAGCAGTGGGTTCGATTGCTATACCACCAAATACCTTGTTGTCCGTTCAATAGCTTTCATCTGTACAACGTACTAGGTTCCAATCTATGACTCCATATGTATTCATTTTAATTGCTCTTGTTCCAAATAGTCCGGGTTCGAATCTCTAGAGCCAAATATCTATACCAGTGATCTTCGCACACACCTTAAAAGGTTTGAATCAATTACCTTAAAACTGTCTTTCCTTCAATTCCTGCATACATGTAACTGAGGATTCGTAGGTGTTTTTATCCAACTGAAAACTACTGACTACATATGTTGTTGTGCATTAAAAATATTGCCATTGAAGTGACTGTTTATTAACTAAGTAAAGCAGATAAAAATCTACTGTTATGATTCTCTAATTATTAAACATTACATAAATTTATGTAATAGATAGTAACATAAAGCAATGACTTATCAAAACATATAAGAATAAAAAGGGGAGATAACCCCTATAAAATTGA